>CM046876.1:242766334-243966334 GCA_025667525.1 Glebionis coronaria
ATATATATACGTATATATATATATATATATATATATATATATATATATATATATATATATACGTATATATATATATATATATATATATATATATATATATATATATATATATATATATATATATATATATATATATATATATATATATATATATATATATATATATATATATATATATACATACTAGTGGCAAAACCCGTCCGATGGACGGGTATGACTTTTGATTGTCGTTTATTTTTTGTTTTTTAATGTTTGCTTAGGAATGTTTGATTGACTGATTTGGCTTCTAATTGTTGTTTAACTTGTTTCTATTTTGTAAATATTTGTTTGTAAGTTTTTTTGTTTGTGTTTTTTTTTCGAATGGTTTACATTTATTATATTACTAAGTGTTTATTATGGTTTTTAAATTAACCTTATAAATTTATTGAAATTTGTATACGACAAAACATAAAAAAAACGTGTACATTAATAAAAAATTATAATTTGCCGTTCTTTAAACCTTTTTGTAAATTATAATATATTTTATTAGAGATTGATTTAAGTAAAACTTGTAGATAAAAGGATAACGATTATCATAAGATATTATACGTATTGTTAACATATTTGTTCTACTCATGAAATGCTATATAATAGAATAGATCAGTTGTAGTATTTAAATGTTGTTCTATAATCAACTCTACACATGCAATAGAATATCATGCCAAATTATCATATAAAAATTACAAACTATAGTTACTAATGAACACAAAACACGTTCAAAAATAAGTTTGTATAATTTATCATTCCTTGGTTTTAATCTATTAACCATATTTTATCCATATGAACTTATGTTAAAATAACATAGATATCCATAGAACATTAATGTTATATTTTATAATTTCTGAATTTGTATTATTTTCTGTAATAATTTCTGAATTTGAATACAAAATAACTTGGTATTTTATGTCAAATCAGCACATATTTAATCAACTTTTTTTTGCTAATGGGCCAGTTGGGTTGACAATGAAATATCAAGCCGTCTTATGATTTATGAATTTCAATGACCTAGACGATGACCATAAAAGGGCCGCCTAGTATGCAAATTTTATGTGCTATTTATATATTAGTTACAAAATCCGTTAATCAACAAAAGTAAGTAATTTGTTGATCATGACATAAATTATGTTACTTATGAATAAGATCCCTCTACTTATAAAAGACAACACAATTAAATATATAATTAACAATTAAACTTTTTCATTATTTTCACTCTCACTTACTCCACTTAAAAGATTTGGTTTTGCTTCAATCTCACCACCGGCTTAAAGTTCATATATAAATTTTGATGTAGCTTTTATCCTCCTACTTAATATGCCTACATATCTTCCTACTTTTATGATTATAACAAATGGATTGATCAATGGATGAAATTAAGAAAGAGAATTAGTGGATTACACATGTTTTAATTTGATGTGGGTAGAAGGATAATGTAGGAGGATTTAGCATTACTCTATTTATAAATGAATAAGAAATAAAAAATGGTGTCGAGGACAGGAGTAAAAATATATATATACTCTATTCGTTTTAAAACTATTGTCCATCGACAAAAAAAAATAGTTTAAAAAAAATACATTTGTTACTACATTTTCTCTTTTATTTTTTGACAGAAAGATAATTTTATCCTTAGCTAAGTAATTTGGGTTTTTTTTTTAATTTTGTAATAATAATTTCAAGTGAGAGTAGTATAGTAAATTTGATCAAACTTTCATTTCTGTTATGAGTAATGAACAATTAAATTGGAATATTTTAAAAAGAAAATGTAGACAATAATATTTGAATGGAGAGACTATATGACTTTATATACATTTCTATAAATAAAAAGATAAGTACTTAAAAATAATACAATAGATAAAGAGGAAATAAAAAGACGGGAATGGATAGTCTAAAGTCAAACCAAGCTATTTGTTTTTTCTATTTTTTTTTCAGATATACAAACTGCCTCACGTTAATAATTTCTACATTACACCAAAATTAAACACCCCTAATTTGAGATCGGTTGAAAATTTTCTTTACTTATATTTGGTTAACAATGGGCTTAAAAGCCGCGTTAGATAAAATAACGTAACATCTTTCAGATATTACCTACTACGTAATACTACATTTTCAACAAACCGCCTCACGCCTAAGGCTTCGTTTGATTTTTCAGACGTTTTATGTCTTCATCTGAAACCATATCTACAAAAGAAGAGATACATCTAAAAATATGGGCAACCTGAAGCTTAACATTCACATTTAGGATTTTTAAGTTCTATTGTATAAAATACAGATACCCTTGTAGTTGCAAGTTGCAACTGCTTGATCTTTAAAGGCCCGTAAAACCAAAAAAATAGGCTTATTGCTCCACAAATGAATATGTGCTTTAATGTCAGTTCTTGAGCAAATTTAAACCATACAACTTTCTAAAACACTCTTTTATGTAAAGATTATAACAGCAATAAAACATCTATTAAAAGTCCATCTCAAATATTATAGTAACCAAACGCCTTTTAAAATTCCTTTTCTATACAAATGCTTCAGCAAACAGACACCCTTTTTGAATTATAAGTTGTTTGATTGCTTGACAACTTAAACTATCAAATTAACGCATTAATAAAATAATAAAAAAAATGTTTGTGAATATACAAAAGGCTTTAAAGAATTAGTAAAAGTGATTTCCTATAAAAATACCTGAGTGCGAGAATACCGGCCTTTGTTGAAAGAGGCCAACTTGCAATAGTGTTTCCTTGAATAAGGCGTCCCTTGATTATCATTGTTAGGTAACAGATATGTTATCTACATGTACGATGACAAATACTAATCTAATACTACGTATTTGTTATTGCAAGAGAACTACTCATTGACTTAGGAATAATAAGATGAAGAATCCAATAACCGACTTTTGTTGTTAGTACAATACATCCATTGGTCGCCATTACATTTAGTTTTAATAGTTGCTTAGAAGAAGTATAGCATGCGCTTTGAGAAAGTAATTTTTATAGCAACCCTTAAGCTGGAGCAACTATGTAAGAAAATGAGATACATAATTATTCAGTAGTGCAAATTCATGAAAGTAAAAGCTGCTTAATCTTAAATCATTTTATTTCAAGAGTATTCTGTCAATCTCGATAGTAGGGTTTCATTTGATTTTAAGTATATCAAGACATATCCTAATAGTATAAAAAAGCAGAAAATAGGACTTACTAATTTACAAGGATGAGAGCACAAAACCTACTTGATACATTATGCGTATAGCTTGTGCATTTGTTCACTATCAACGTCATTATTTTAAGCATTTATACAGAAGAATAAAGTGTATTACTTGAATAATTCATATATATTTCAAAAAATATTGGGGGATTCAATTCCTGTTTAAGCATTTTATTAAACTTCTTTACATCAGGAGTTCAAGACCACTTGAATCTTATATAAAGAATCCAATCGAGGTATGACAGACCAATCGAGGAGGTTGAGTGGTTACTCTCTCACATTAATTCAATGTTTTAAAACCCGGTTTTATTGTTGACCCGACTGAATGGCCGATTCACCGGGTTACCGGTTCAACTGGTTGAACCGCCGGGTTGAACCTATTTTACTTAAAAAAAACGTAGCTTTGTTTAAAATATACACAAAATATATATTAACAAATAGAATCATTTCTAACTGTAGAAAAAGTATATCCATACACTATTTCATAACATATCAAATTATCACAACCAGTCAACCAGATCTAGCATATTTTGCCATCTCCCTTAAACCAAACTTCAATATTCCTTTTTCTTATATCTCCATTTTTAGCCAAATAAATGCCATAAAACTCAAATCCTTTCACCTGCACACACGTATCAGTCCATCATCATCTTCACGACAACCACTGAAACATATTCCTCTTCGCCGTCGCAAATAGATCTGAAGCCACTGAAACATATTGATCGTTTTTAACAAGATCAATATGTGTAGGATTCATTTACAGAGCCTACATGTGTAACATCATCTGTCTACAAAGATCCATCATCTGTCTACACCTTCCTGTTCTTTTTGTTTCATATCAGCTGAACCGTCCGGTTCTGGGCTAGCAGTTCGAACTGGGTCAAGTAAAACCCGGCGGTTCAATCCGGTTTAAACTACAATAAAAACCCGGCTCACGACGGACCGGATAATGTTCCGGTTCGTGGTTCAACCGGTTCGACCGGCCGGTTCAAACCGGGTTTTAAAACATTGCATTAATTATACCTCCCTCATTATCATCTTTTAAATAATCAAGGGAAGGAGCGGGTGGTGGTGTACAGGAAGGAGTCAACAAATACAACACACTTTGACTACAAAGATAACGGATCTTAATAGAGACTATTAATACCTCTTATTTTAAGTTATTCACAATAAATGAGATTACTTAAAACTAAGTGCTATATTGAAACATGTCATAAAAGATAATATATTGGGGTTTGAATCATTTTTACT
Source organism: Glebionis coronaria (assembly GCA_025667525.1). NCBI lineage: Eukaryota > Viridiplantae > Streptophyta > Magnoliopsida > Asterales > Asteraceae > Glebionis > Glebionis coronaria. Next base: position 242,770,811 of record CM046876.1, read on the forward strand.
CTTCTTAAAGAGCTTTTGGTTCTAAAACCTCCTTCATCTAATTCTTCTTTTTCAGCTTTCTTCACCATTTCATTCTACCATAATGTAATTGCAGTCTTTAACTTTCTCGCGTTAGATGCAATAAATCTTGTCGAATCAAAAACTACATGTTTGCCATCGAACCTAAATAGTTCACAGCTCGTAAACAAAAACTATACTCTGTAACTGACCACGCAAAAGAAAACTGGGGTTAAGGGTTACACAAATTACCAGCTGGTAGAAGAATTGTGAGCCATTGGTGTTTTTTCCATCGTTCGCCATTGAAAATAGCCCTGCAAAGAGATATGGTCAAGCAACTCAAATGAGTTGATGCTTGAATGCACGTTTATAGTTTTAGTTTCTTAAGCGAACTTATCAATCAATTCTTTACCTATATAAGATGAATCACTCTCCTCGTTATGCTCCAATATGAAATTAAGGGTTTTTTTGTTAGAAATTGATGGCTTATTTGTAAAGCTGAAGAGCTTCATGCACACAGACATAGAGAAAGTAGAACACAGGGCGCCATGCACAAAATTTTCTTGTGCGCCTAAAAGGTTTGTAGACAAAAGAGATGAAAAAAGGTAAAAAAGATTCTTCAATAAAATCAAACGAAGCATAAGTCTGTAAACAATTTACACACGCATTCACTAACTTTATGATCTGAAAGTAAAATTTTATTGGCTAAAATTTCTAAGAAATATTGACGAGGCCATGTTGGACCGATCCACAACCACATACAGCCATTTTATGTCAACATAAAGCTAATGTGTATACAATAATTAGTTTTAGATCTAAAAATTTATAATTAAGTCGTTTAGAAGGTAGTATGCATATGTATACAACTTGGATTCCGTTAGTGGAATAGACTGATAAAACCTCAGTAATATAGTAATATTTAAACAGCCTTAGAAATCCATTAAAAAACTGACTCTTTCAAGGCTTAGTGCACAGATGGAACTCTCCTTTACTACCTATGCACTTCTATTTTTTACTTGTGCGATCCAGCGGTGCCACACTTATTATAGAGCCTGAATAAAATGGATAAAAACTATTATATATTATCAATGTTTCATCCATATGGCCAGGTACTTGTCATAAAAAAATTCGACATACCAGTGGTTTTACCACTTCTTCAGGCACGTCACAAAGATAGAAGGTAACAGCATCAGACGCAAACGTTGCCTTCTTATGTGTGATACCTATGATAATAACTTGTGTGATTAATCCAACGCTTTCTATCTGACATATATAACCAAACGATGTCACATTTTATGAAAACATCAACTGGTTTCAATTTATATTTCACATGCCACATATTCAGCTTATTTTCAGCTTTTCTTTTAAATTTATGAACTTGTATTTCATCTCTAAATAAGCAAAGACAAACACCCCGTCTTATAACAATTTCAGTAAGAAAATTGCAGCAAGGCATAAAATGAATATAAGCAGGCCTTGCAAAGCACTTTCTCGCACATCAAAGATTTCAAGTAACTGACCGAAGCAATGCAATTTCTAGGCTTGTGTAAGCATAAAAACAATATGTGGTTGTGGTTGCTACTTATTTGCTAATGCAATTTTAACCTAAATAGAACATTAAACAAACACAAACAGGATTATACCTTTAGCATCACTTCCAGTGAGCTGCGCTAAAACTCGTTCCTCGGAAACTGAAACAAACATACATTCCACTAAGCATCCAATACAGTTGAGTATTGATGTTCCGCCCCAACGCACACAAAAGTAATGCATAACAGCCTACAAAAGGTAAACGCGCGACGAATCAGAATAATTGTTAGCTTTTTCGTCATCACGAGTCACAAAAGCATAAGATGTTTTCTCATTTCCCTTACCCCAGAACGCATCATGCTTCTTTAGGTCGATCTTTGATGCTTTATCCAATTTTGACATCGTAACTATGAATGAAAACACAAATAGCTGAAAATTAGCAGTTTAATAAACAACACCAAAAGTTTTTTTCATATATTATAACCACTGGAACATATAACATTATAAGCATATAGACTGTCATATACAACAGTCTTAGCTTAGGCATACAGTTACCCATAAAACGATTTTTTTTAATAGGAAAACATATGAATTATACACCTCTCATTAGAAACAACATAGAAGGAAGAAAAATAGGAAGCTAAAGAAACTTACTAAGCTTCAGTTTCTCATGATACTACAAAACAGGTACTTGGTATGTCATAAACGAAACCAATAAGAAAATCCTACCAACAACAAAATCCTAAAAATTAGTTTCAGCAAACCCCAAAAATTAAGGCTTTCAACCAATTGTTTCTATAAATACCAACTAAGAATCGGTAATTGTATGAATAAAATACCGCAAATTCCGTAACGTAAGTAATTACCTAATCGAATTGATCGGTACCAATAACTTCTTCCTAGCTTTGTAATTACAACTATGGATGGTATAGTTTGGTGTGAATATTTGTCTCACTTGGAAGCCTCAATAGGAAGCTTCAAGAAAATGGAACTATATGGGGACAAATCCAAGAATGAAACTGGAACAAAGATAGTTCAGAAAGTGGATCAAAGATAGTTGGTGGGTCGAATTAAGCCTGGTTAATGGGTTTTGTTTATTTTGTCACCTAGCGACATGGTAAATAGGATATAGGATGAATGTGATCATTTAACGCTCGAGTTAATAATTCTAACCTTGACTACGGATATACCTATTAGGCTATTATTAGCCAGAAAATTTACTAAAGCAAAACACTTTGCAGTTTCACTTTTCACGAGACATCTCACATGAAGATTTAAGAAATACTCATAACATCGAGGGGTTGTTACTATTGCCAATAAAGAAACACATTAAAACATAAGCACATTTATGAACAACCGAATAACAACTACACTCTTTCTAGTCTAAAGGAATCCAAAAGATGGTATTAATTTTTGTTATGTAACCTTACTCCATATCACCCAAGGGTAATCAGCTTTGAACATTTAAGTCGAGAGATATATTATAAGAGGTTGCATAATCAGCTTAGAACTAATAATAATCCAACCTTATAAATCAAGATACATACCTTGATTCGATTTGGGTCTCACCTGAAACATGAAACAGTTAGGTTTCACCATCGCCAACACTGGAGTTGCTAACTGATCGTTACACCTCACAGTGTCCTCAAGAAAGAGTGCTTTCCAAGACTTCTATAGGCTTTTAGTGAACACCATAAACACAGTAGGAGATGCACGCTAATTTTTTCAACTATTAAATTTAAATCTTTGGTGAACGTATTGATGATAGTTTGGCCTGATGTTCTACTACATTTTTCATGATTTTTATATCCTCCTGATCGTTGTTGTGGCTGCTAAACTGTCCAAGCATTGCCGCCTCGGCTTCAATACCTACACCCCAACCAGAAACACTTATAGCCCATTAATCCTAGTAGTGTCGTATTAATCCTAGTAGCCCAACCAGAAACACTTATGACCTTTAACTTTCCAGTTCACTCGTGAGTACGATACATCAAAACCGTTGGTAACAATGATCGATAATCTAGTGATAAACCTGCCATGAAAAATGTCATATTAACATGAAGAATAGTCAACTTGCTGCTAGGTGAACCGATTATGTTATTTTCTTTAAAGATGGAATAATGATAATTTATATTCCTTGCATATATTTTGGCATGACAAAAAAAAGAAATAAACGAAATTACTTATAAATAGTTCCTTCTAGTTAGTTTCCTTTCTAAGGAGCCTAAGTGACAAAATAAACAAAATTAGCTTTTAAGGCGATGAGTTAAATGGGTAAAACTTACTGAAAGTGATTTATAATAAATATGTTACTCAAAATAATAGGACATATATGGTCAAGCAGACCTAACCTATTCCGACCCAGTTTTATACAAAAAGCCACTTTTTCTGTTTATTAATTTTTTGAAGTCAAATGAAATATTCACATTCTTAATTTACCAAAGGATACAAATGTTCGCACCTTAAAATTCTTGATTCCAAATGTTAATTCAACTTCTATAAGGCTGTGATGTCCAAGATGAATCATCTACTATGACTCCCATTCATTTTGGATCCAAGTATAAAAGACTGAGTTTCATAGGTATCTTGATAGTATAAAATGGATTTCTTATTACGATCAGCCCATATTCCGACGCTAGCTTGTTCATCCATATTCAATTTATTAGTTAAAGACAAAAAGGGTTACCACAGAAATTTGCCACATCAGGTGTCTCAAGATCAAACATTACACCGCTAAATACTTTTCCTTGTTTGATGTTGCAGCAAGAGATATATCTTCTGAAAACGGTAAGTAGCTGATCATTCTATGTAAATATTTTATTTAATTTCCATTTTAATTTGCATTTAGCCTTATAAACCACAGTAGTTCTAACTTATTACAACTATCACCTAGAACAAAAGAGCTTGAATTTCAATGCAGCCTTCTAATTAATATTATCATCTAAAACCATTGTTTAAGGGCATACAGATTCAACCGCCTTAATTGTCTATTTCCAAATCTGTTTCATAAACCTATTACCTACGGCTCATAAGTGATCATAATTTACAATCAAAACTAACAATAAAAAGTAACATTAATATATTCATGCGTATGAATTAAAAAGTAACATTAATAATTTGACAATTATGGCATTACCTATATATGTGAAAGATGATATACCTGATCTGCTGCTGTGGTCAGGATGCTTTCATGAGGTGGCTGCAACACGTGTTGATTCACTTCCAGAAACATCACAAATGAACATGAACAATATCTGACCAGTTTATGGTTCCCATGTGATACCAAACCTTTATACTTCCGGAACTTTGGAACTTTTATACTTCTGGAACACTTTTTTTGCTTGAATTGAACCTGCTGAATCGTGCTCTGACAATAAAAATCAATCAGTTATATTAAGTTATTGAAGTAATGAAGAATGAAAATATGGAAAAATCAGTACCTTCCTCAATGGTTTGTTCAACAATACGTTGGCGGCTTGAACATGCGAGTTAAATTTCTAAAATACAGAAAATGCTTCTTCGTATAACTATGTTTCTACTACAACCTCTCTAACATCAGGCCCGTCAAAGTTATCTAATCCGTTAATGTAATCTCATAACTCGAGATTGATTAGCCTTGATTGCTGTCAAAAAAGCAGGTCACCTTCACGTTTTCAACACAGTCGTCTCCATTAACAACATCAATAAACATATCGTCACGAAGTTTGATAATTATTTGTTACTAAAGGTGTTGATAATTATTTGTAACTGAAACGCGATACCATACTCTTCCCCTAAAATATAAAAAACTAATAAAATGAGTGAAAAAGGGGTGGTTGTATAGTGGATACAGAGAACTTTCCCATTTTATTTACCTTGCAAGCTTATGTCATTTTTTGAGTCGATCCTGCTACATCTACTCCTTTCAATACATTCGTTGGTTTCAGGATCTATAACATAAATAGTCTATAAGAACATAACACAAATATATACTTTAACTCTCAATATTTAAATTATACCATCGCTTGCCATCGCTTAAAAATATAGAAGGATACACGATACATGTTTTAGGACGGATACACGATAGTGTAACTCCACAGGTCAAGCAAGTGAATGTCGAGCAATAGGTTTACTTTAAGATTCCCGAGGTAGTCTAAACAAAACATACACAAATAGTAAACCGACTATAAACAAAACATAAGCATAAAAAAGCCCATCATACGGAGTTTCAAGCAATATTTTGTAGTACTATCTAAATTCAGCTCATATAATAACACTTAATATTTTAATACATATATTCATATATACACATAAAAATAGAAGTATAGAAAAAAAAACCTTTGATGAAAACAAATATATGATTGTCTCATAATGATATATGAATACTCAAAGAATATATGAGACAATCAGAAGTCATATAATGATAGGATCCAAAACATATATGAATACTCAACGAATGATAAAAACACCTTTGATGACAACGTATTCTTGGATCTCAAATATTGAATCTTGATAGAATTGGTACGAATTTTGTTAATTGATTTAATTGGTATGATGAGATAGGTGTGGCTGATTCCATTGATGTAGCGATTGATTATTGGGAAACTGATTAGGGTTTTGGAAAAAAATACAAAGATGGGGAAGATTTCGATTGAATATGAATATAAGACAGGCATGATTCATGATTACGGCCCAATGATGCTGAGGTGGATTAAAAATTGCTTATGTGGCATATCCCTCCTCTTATATATAATATAAAGATATATATATATATATATATATATATATATATATATATATATATATATATATATATATATATATATATATATATATATATATATATATATATACTAGTGTCATAACCCGCCCAACGGGCGGGGTCGTTTCTTTTGTTGTTTCGAAGGGTTTATTGTGTATGCTTTCATAGTTTATTTCTTTTTAATTTAACCTTTAATATATTTTAGTTATATTTTACGCTTAAGTAATGTTAAATTTATGTTAAAAATTTATATACTTTAAATAAATAATTCTTATATTTTTAATTTTTAAAAGTCTAAGTAATATAATTTGTTAAACATCCAAAATTTTTAAAGAAGTGTAAAACATATTTTGTGTTTTATTTGTGTTTATTTGTAATAACAACAAAATTTTAGTGTCGACAAGGAGAGTGGTAACGGGAATGCGTCTAATGTACTCTGCATTAGTCTTTTTTTAAAGGTGTAGTTTTTGAAAAGATTACGTCTTTTCAAACATTAAAAAATAACAAATTGTGTTACTCTTGCGTACTTTCTAAAAATCCGAGCACTATAACAAATTATATTACTATTTGAGACTTTGGTTTTAAACATATAAAAATAAAAAATTTAGATAAAAGACTACAATATTTTATGTCAATGTTTAGGTATTGGCACAAGACGTAGAGAGAATATCAGAGATTGAAAATAAAATAGAGAATATAACATTAAAGAATAGAAATGAGTAGAAAATTTTGTTTGAGTCTTCTATTTACTAAAAACAGAGACTTAAACTTGAGAAATGCACAAATTTATATTTGTTTTGATTTATTTTGAAGTATTTTAACTAAGAGTGTCAAAAAATCCAACCACGACCGACCTTAATTAAACTTTTCGCGTCAAGTTACTTTGCTAAATAATTTTATAAATAACTGAAGCAATACATCAAAACTGACAAGCCATACAATAAAACATTGGTAAAAAAACATAACGAATAAAAACAACAAAAATCGGTTCCATTATCGGACAAATAATGACGTATACAAAATATATAGTAACGAAGCAATAGTTAAGTAGCTATTTTCTAGCTAAAAAAGTTCCTATTTTACAAACGTTTACAACGCTATAAAAGGTGGTCATAAGAAAAAAACTAATCCAATTTTTTTTTATGCGTAGTTTGATGTTGCTAACTTTTGTATTTATCTCTTTTTGCAGATTTGCATGCCTCCGTCTTTTTTTTCTTTGGGTTACCAAACATGGGAAATATCACTAATTCTGTTTCTTTGTTACACAGCGTAGATGTATTTTGTAGTTGAGAAAATCTGTTTAGTTTATACAAAAATTTACAGTTCAAGTTATCACTGTGATTAAGTGCAGATGCTGAAATAAAAAGAGGGAAAAAGATAAGCAATGCTATTTTTGGGTACAGTTGAGTTATTCGCTATAGTTCATATAGACCAATACCCATGTTTGTATTTCCCCCATTTGCATAAATTTAACTACCATATCTTATAGGTGCGAAAAACAAAATGGTGATGCTTGAGCTTAGAAGGATCAGTTGACGCTATATTATGGTCAAATAAGCCAAGATGACACATTCCCAGTTGACATTATATGGTTAATCAGAACTCTCCTTCCATATATCTAATAACTTAATTCATAGAATAAAAAGAGTTTTAAATCACCTTTGACCAAAGACCAAATAGGTATAGTTAATTGCCTCTCCAATGAAAGAGACCATCAAAGATGCAAAGAAAACGGCATTCCTTAATTTACTATATATGCCTATCATGTATAACCAGATAGGCATACAGACCTAACAACTACTGAATGCCACCATCAACATCGTATACAATTCTAACTATAAAAAAATCATGAAAATGTACCATATATCCTCTGTACAAACGCCACTTCTGGTGGTAATAATGAACAAATCAAGTATGTCATAATTCTAAGTTCCAAATAAAATCAAGTTTACTAACAAAAATACAAACATTTAAAACTCCAATAAAATTCTTAGGTACTTCGTGAGTCAAGGGTGTATTAAACCATTATGTGACCTCCTCATATGTCCTGATCCAAGGATTATTACTGTGAGCTTAGAAGGGCTCGAGAACATCTTGAAGGTAGGAGAGAAGTTGAGAAAACTGTGGGTAACAGTGGAGACGTTAATTATTTTGCTCAGTTGATAGACGATGCTGAAGGGTTGGAAAAGATTGAGAATTTACATAGTAAAGAAAACTATGAAATATATGAGAAAGTTGTTAAGATTATCGAGACTTATTGGTTGGAGATGTCTAAAGTAGTGTGTGTCCTTGAGATAAACATTCAATTAGGCCTGATGAAGAACTCTAGGACGAAATTATACACAGTACTAAAATCAAGTACAATAGATGGCGTTCCTACTCAACCATACTTCAAGGTAAAAAAATCAAGTACTAAACACATAAACCGATCGAGAGTTTTGAAACATAAACTAATTTCCTAAACAATAGTAACATTAAAGTTTCTAAACGTGTCGACTTTGGCATTCAAACACCTAAAATACATAAGCATGCACAACTAACATTCTGAAACTGGATCTTGAGCAGAATTTACATTACAACGGAATGAACCCAGCCACAGACATGGCTTCTTTGATTTGACTATATGTTATTTCACTGTTGATAGCAATCCACCATATTTTTTTGCTTGAGCGACCATTACACCTATGTCTTGTATACACTCACTGAATCTATGTCAGTCCTATACACCTCTAATACATACGATAACAACTTCCCAACTTCCTGTTTAACACAAGTTAACAACACAAAACATAGATACAATAACACAATAACCGCAGCAAAATGAATACAACGCCCGACCATGAGCATGACAGACCGACTTTCATCCCCAATATGATCAACTGTTGGCCGACTCTAGACCTCTCAAACTTGTCTTAGTACTCACTGGAAGCATGTAAAATGCAAAACCACTCCCATCAGTTCCCAACACGCATATGTTCTGACCCAACCGTTCCTTTTCGTGATCTCGCGCCTGACATAGTTACTGTTGTTGTATATAGTTATTTAACTATACAATCATCCTAGCGGGTCTTTATTCATTCGGTAGTTAACATTAATTAATGTGACTCAAATGACATTCTCAACTATGTAGCATTAGGTTATCATGAAACCAAGCTATCTTTCACACAAAGTCTATACACAATTCAGATTAGGCCAAGAATAAACTAAGTTTGTTACCAAGTTATTAGACTCAAAATAAAGGCATAAAAACAACTGTCTGTTGTATTTCATAATATGTGTTGTTTAGAAGGCTATAACTCGATCAATCTACTATAAGTTATATACTATATATTATGCACCACTTAATAAAAAATAAGATTAGGATATAGTGGCTGCAGATAATCACCTGAATGAGGGACATGAGCAGAAGAACCATGTCATGCAGGCGTTAAATATCTTGGAGGTTGCCCAAGTTTCATACGGTCTCTGCTACTAAGAGAAAAAACACCATCAATGCTACAAGTAGTCTGAAAACACAATACCTGAATATACAGTTCTTATATGAAAACACCATAAATGACAGCCTTTTTCCAGAATACAAGAGGTTACTGGAAGATGCATTGTTTGGCACCAAGCTAAAAACTAAGCAGGCAAGTTCCATGAGGATTGATGTAGTAAAATACGACCTTTAGGAAAAGGAAGTACAAATAGTGGTAGTATTAAGTGTCGGTTTAGGAAAACCGAGCACTAATGACCCAAAAGAAGTCCAAGTTCGTTTCCCAAGGAGGCAAGTGCGTTGTGTTAAGAGTTGATATTGATTTGTGATTATATGATTGAGAAAGAAATGGGATTAGAAGAGAAAGACGGTTACGAAAATGAATTAAACTACGACGAAAAAGGCGTAAACATAAAACCGTAAATAGTGCCAAAATTAAAATTTTAACCTAAAATTCCTAAAAATTACTAAAAATCCCCAATAATATTCTAAGAGTTTACAAAAAATCCAAACTTGCTAAAACCTTTTAATTAATTAGAAAATGACTTTTTAATGCTAATTAAAGCCCTAAAAATAACTTTTAATTCTTAAAAAGCCCTAAACAAGATTTTATAGTTTGTAAACCTCAAAAATATCCTAATTAAGCTAAAACTATTTTTAAAAATTTTAAAACCAAATTAAACTATTTTTAAACACTTAAAAACTATTAAAATGTATTAAATCTTAAATTAATTCTAGAAATTAATTGAAAAACCTAAAAAATATTTGGAAAGTGACAAAACTCCTAATTTAATGTCCTTAACCTAGGAAAAATGTAAAAACAAGAAAAAATAAAACTTCAAATTTTAATAATAAAATAATATTAAAATATTCAAAAAAATAAAAAGTTTGTAAATAAATTCTAAAAAATTACCAAAAATCCTAAATAATGTAACTAAAACAAAAATGCAAACCAAATTTTCTGAAACCTATTTAATAATTTTATATTAAATTTTAAAGTTGCTTAAAAAAACTAAAATCCTATAAAATTAAAAATAAGCTAAGTTGAAAACCTAATAAGCTGTAAACCTCAAAAGTTTGATTAAAAACCTAAAAATTATTTTTCCAGATTTTTAAATTACTTTTTACTATTTTTAAAAGACTTTCTAAAAATTAAACTTAAAATATTCCTAATAAATAAAATAATAAAGGGAAAAATATACTGTTTGCTCAGAAAAATCAATAACCCTAATATAATCCTAAGAAAAATGATAAACAGATAAATCCTCCAAGGAATAAGCTGGAAAATGCTTATTTATAAGCTGTTACTTAAATAAGCTACAAAACAAAAACTAGTTAAATAAGTAATGAAATCAAACAATAACGTAAAAAGTCATCTGGATCACTGGTAAGCACGCTACTCCTTGGAACGCAAGGTCGCGTGTTCGAGTCCAGGCAGGGTGAACTTTTTGCAAAACTTTTCTCTTTTTTTTTTTAATTTTAAATACTCAAACTAGGTACTTAATTAACTCCTAAAACTCAAACACAATCCAAAATAACCAAGAATTAAGCTAGAATGAATAAAAAACGTGCCCAGGTTGATGAACTTTCTGATGAACACACAAGTGTTTATTCACTTGTGCAGTTACGATCAAGAGGGCTTGATCTTGCTTTTTGGTGGTGTTTTTGATGGAACAAAGGCACCCTTGTACTCTTTGGAGTACAAGGAGTCAGATCAAACACAAATTAAGCAAGTTTACACACAATCAAGCACAAAGAAAGCCAAGTAAAGTTACTGATATAGTTTGCACAAGTTTAAAGGTGTTTGCTGGTTTAGTGTGCACACAAGTGAGATTCAAAGGCTTTAATTATGCATACAAGTCAATCAACTAGCAAATAGACAATGCACAAACCTAGAACAAGCCTACTTCTAGCAGATTTAACACTTGGAAGCACCAATTTCACACAAGTAAGCAGAAATCAAGCAGTGACTGATTTTTAGCTCTATCTTCAAAATTTTATCATGCAAAGTGTTCTAAAACCTTACCAAACTGCAATACACAACTAGCATACACCCTATCCTACCCTAATGAGTGATTCAAAGCAGATTTAACTCACAAACTTCCAAAGAAACTCAGATAAATAAGCAGATCCAAACACCCTTTTAAATCTGAAAATCAACTTTTTTCAAAGCAAATCCAATCAAGACTTAACCAAAGTGATTGAACACTATCTAAGCATGCATACAAGTCCTATTTAAGCAGTTTTAAGCACTCAAACATACATTTAACAACTTAACACAAAAAAATCATACAAATCACATAAAATTTCAGAAAGCTAAAATTTGAAATGGATAACAAGAGACTACCTCAAGGGTCCTACATCCAGGACCCTTAGTGGTTGAAAAACCACCTCCATATAGGTTGGGGCCTATGCAGAACTTTGTTGATGGGTTGATGAAATTTTTCTTTAACAAAAATGGATAAAAATGTTTCTCTTTGAACCTGCTAGGAGAGAAAAGGTAAAAGCTGTGTAAAAGCTTAAATCTTGCTCCTAGCTTATAGATTAAGCTAGAAGAAAGCTTGAGCTTGTGGGTAAGGATATGATAAGCTTAAAAATAGGAAATGTCCAAACCAATGGATATTTTACACTTGGGTACCCACTACACCAGAACAAGCCATGGTGTTATGGACATACACAAGGTCAAATACCATCAATCCAACACTCTGAATCAACATTTTAACAGGTTTATATGAAAATTTAAGGTATAAGAAATCTTTGAAAAACAAACAGAAACTTTAAAACTTGAAAACTTTTTGCTGAAAATCAAACCAAACTCAAACAATAAACTTAAATCAACTGAAAATGTAAAGGGAACTCAATATTTCTCATCAGCAACACTTAAACCATTTATATTAATGCATAAACTGGCTTTATAAAGTTTGTGAAAAAGGAGAAAAATCAAGAACAGGACTAAGCTACGTCCTAAAGGCCTTTATATATAGGCTTACATTATGATTATAGAAGTGATAAGAAGCTAAAACCCTAACAAGTGAACTTCCAATCTTGCCCTTGGATGATTATTGAATTTTGAGTCAAAACAAAGCCATGTGATGATCTTGACATGTAGCTGAGATGCCAGTGATGTAGAAGCAATCTAGGGCGGTCATTTAGTCTTTGAGAACAAGAAATTGTTGTGGGATGTTGATCTTGCTGCCAAGTTTTGTTTGAGAGTGAATAGTGGGGCAGGGGAGGGTTGCACACACATGTGAGGTGATGGTGATGGGAGTTTAAGGGTGGTTTTGGGTATTAGATGTGTTTAATTAAGGATCTGGAAAGATTTACCCAAAAACCCTTTGATTTGATTATTGTTCTTCCTGGGAAAAATTAGGGTTTAAGGGTGGATTAAGGGGTGTTTGATCCGTTTGGGATTAATAAGATTTTAAATTAAGTGTTTGGGTGGGAAACTTAAATAAGTTAATTAAATATAACTGGGGTGGTGGAATGCAGACGTGGAGGAAAGGAGGTGCATGATTGGTTGATTGTTTAAGGTTGGTGAGGTGTCAAGCTATGAGTGGGGGGTTATCTTAGGTTGTCTTGGCAGGTTTGACCCCCTACCTTTTCAACTTCATTCACTTTGTATAAAATGGCTAACAACGCCAAATTAACACATGACAACTTTGGACAGCTTGTCATTTTTGGCACAAATATTTCCAAACTTGAATCAAGGACTAAAAATGCAATTTCTTCATATCTCAAGGGTTGTTCTTGTCATGTCTTCATACTTCAAGGACTTTGACTTGTTTGTTGACTTCTTGAAGGACCATTATTGACAATTTAGATTTTTTGAGGGACTAAATTTGCCAATTCTTCAAAGTTAAGGGTCCTTTTTGTAATTTTGACAAACTTTAGGGACCAAACTTGTAATTATGAAGATACAAGGGTATAAAGTGTCAATTCTTCAAACTTGGAGGACCAATTTTCAATATTCTTCAAATCTTCAAGGGTTTTCTTTGGAAAATTCTTCATTAGGGCTTGGTTCATCGTGCAACTTCGTTTCCCGTGTTCGTTTTTTATTGATTCTTGTGATCTTTTGTCATTTTCTCAATATCCGTACCTAAAATACACAAGCAACAAACACAAGCATATATTTGGGTATTTTGATGATATTTAATGCATTTTAAGCCCAATTTGGACGATGAGACTATGTATAAAAGCAGTCTCATCACTCCCCCATACTAAACCATTGCCGTGCCCTCACGCAATGCTAGAATAAAGTATCATAGCATCTCCAAAATTCATTTTTATGGACTTTATTGAAATGATAAACTAGCTACACTACTACTATTACTACTACTTGCGTTTTAGACATAATATATGATTTTCATCGCAAAATGGGACGTTTAGGTTCATAGGATAAGAACACGTGAATGCTTCGTTAGAAATAATTTCATCGTCCTCGATTTTCACCCTAATTCCAAGCCAAGCCTGTAACTAGATCATTGTCATTATAAGTTAGTAATGCTAACACTACTCATATGCCCTAATCACGTACTTATCCTCCCATTATTCCTAAGTTGTACCTCTTATATTTTATGATGTCTTGAATGTTTCACGAGGATACATTGTTGACTTATGCGATAATAGAGATTTAGGTCTAAAAATAGAGTCCTGATGGTGTAACTAAGACCATTAAATCAATAACCCCTCCTAATAGACAACGATGTTAAAAAATTAAGTTGACAAGAAGAATCGATAAACACGGTTTTATAACGGTTTTGAACATGAGACTTATTACCAAGACTTTTATACGCCCCCTAACGGAAGGGCCTTATTATCTTTGGTTTACCTCCATCTTTTATTCAACTTCGCCAGAAGCTTTTATTATGACTTCGGTCTTGCCTTGCCTTTTATTATCCGCCTCATCGGTGGTTTTATTAGCCAAAGACGTATATCCTCACGCTAAAGCAAATTTTGGATCTTTAAAGCTTCGAAGATTAAGGCTTGATTCACTTTCAATTTTGCATAGATTTTTCGGCCTTGTGGGGCTTCAAATTGTTTGCTTGATTTAGGTGAGCACTTGAAATCTTATTATTAGGTGAAGCTTTCGATTATTTGGGTGCCAATACTTCAAAACCGTGACGCTGGCGATACCTTAATGTCTTCCCAATTTAATTACACGGAAGCTACTAGAAAAGACTAGAAACCCAACAATCTTAACTAAACCGCTAAGTCAACATTTATTAAGCAAAAAATATTTACATGCGAAGGGAGAATAAGCAAACAACGAGAACACATGAGTTTTTGAAAGAATACGAGTACTCTACGTTTAGCATAGTAACTTATAATTAACTCTATCATTTCTCGTCCTCATTTAAGAGACTTAGCCTAATGTGTAGTTAAGGAATCAAAGCTAAGTGCTCAACACGCACGGTCGAGTCAAAAATTACTCTTATTCTCGCCATCGGAAAATATACATTCGTGTCTTCAAACACTTATAAAACATGAGAAAAATTTAAAATTTGGCCATTTTTAGCCTTATTTTGCAACAAAAACGATAACAAAACGATAAACTTTGGAAAGCGTGAAGGTTTGGCAAGGCAAGTATCTATTCACCCCCCCATACTAAAGTTAAACATTGTCCTCAATGTTTCGAGTCTAGGGGTGCAAACACCCCCATACTAGAGACGTAGTCGAATGCCTAATCTAGCATGGAAAGGGTGTAACCATTAAATTAATAGCCGTTTATGAAGTGTGCTAAAAACCTAAGGTTAGAACATCAAAAGGATATATCATGGAAATTGAGAAATGTCTCCAAAGCAAACGATTGAGTGATCCCATTAAACGAACACGAGAGGCTCCAATCGTAAAGATCATGATCTAAAAACCACATTTCACAAACAACCACGAAACAAAGGTTGGAAGGGCACAAATCCCCACACGTAAGCTACATTAGAAAGCGATAATATGTACATAGGATAAGCATGGGACTCCCCCACGAGGCACGTCGTTTTTGATTACCGAGTCATGAGCTCGACTCGATCCCCTCAATACTAATTATCATTGGGGAAGGTGACTTGGTCGAGGTAGTTCAAGGATGGAACTTCCCCGCCAAAGTAGTGCTTCAACCTATGTCCATTCACCTTGAAGTTAGGACCATCATCTTGAGCTAGCTCGATGGTCCCATATGGAAACACTTGAGTCACGGTGAATGGACCGGACCAACGGGATTTCAATTTACCGGAAAAGATTCTTAATCTTGAATTAAAAAGCAAAACTTGATCCCCAATGTTAAAAACCCGGTTTTTAATTTTAGAATCATGCAACTTTTTAGTTTTCTCTTTATAAATCAATGAATTTTCATAAGCAATGTCCCTCAATTCATCTAATTCATTCAATTGCATTTTCTGGTGTTTTCCCGCGGTCTCCATGTCATCATTACAATGATTTAGGGCCCAATAAGCCTTGTGTTCTAACTCGATAGGCAAATGACAATTCTTTCCATACACAAGCTTATAGGGAGTGCACCCAATGGGTGTCTTATGAGCGGTCCTAAAGGCCCATAAAGCATCGTCTAACTTATCCGACCAAGTTTGTCGGTTTTCCCCCACGGATCTCTCCAAGATCCTCTTCAAAGCTCGGTTTGAAACCTCGACTTGCCCACTCGTTTGTGGGTGATAAGCCGTAGAAAGGCGATGTGTAACCCCATATTTCCTTAGAACCCTTTCGAATTGGTCATTACAAAAATGGGTTCCACGATCGCTTATGATAGCACGAGGGGTTCCAAACCGAGAAAACAATTGCTTCAAAAACTTGACTACCACACGAGCATCATTGGTGGGCAAGGCCTTTGCCTCCACCCACTTAGAAAGGTAGTCAACCGCAACGAGAATGTACTTATTACCACGAGATGATGGGAATGGCCCATAAAGTCTATGCCCCAAACGTCAAAGATCTCACATACTTGAATGATATTTTGTGGCATTTCATCTTTTTGTGAGGCTTTTCCTTGTCGTTGGCATGCATCACACGACTTCACAAGATCTTGTGCATCTCGGTAAATAGTAGGCCAAAAGAAGCCGGCATCAAACACCTTTTTAGCCGTGAGATTAGCACCATGGTGACCACCCGTGGGTCCCTCATGGCAAGCTCTAAGGATGTTAGAAGCTTCGGTGCCAAATACACAACGTCGGATGATTTGATCCGCACAAGTTCGGAACAAGTAAGGGTCGTTCCAAAAGTAGAACTTGACATCACGAAAGAATTTTCGTTTTTCTTGAGTCGTCATACCCTTAATGATGAAGTTACCCGCATGGTAATTTGCAAAATCCACAAACCATGGGGTAGAAGAATCAAGCTTAGAATTCACTACACCAAGTGTCTCGAGCGGAAATGTTTCGGTGATTTCCTTAGGCTCGTAAACACTTTGGTGAGGATCTTCCAAACGAGAGAGATGATCGGCCGCTAGATTCTCGGCTCCTTTTTTGTCAACGATTTTGTGATCAAATTCTTGAAGGAGGAGAATCCAACGAAGTAATCTCGGCTTAGCATCTTGCTTTGCCATGAGATACTTGATAGCCGAATGGTCCGTATACACTATGCTTTTCGTCAAGACGAGGTAAGGTCGGAATTTCTCAAATGCATACACCACGGCAAGGAACTCCTTTTCCGTTGTAGTGTATTTAAGTTGAGCCTCGGTCATCGTCTTGCTAGCATAGTGAATAGGCAAGAAGTGCTTATCATGACGTTGCCCCAAAACGGCCCCTATGGCGTAATCACTAGCATCACACATAAGCTCAAAGGGGAGGTTCCAATTGGGAGCAACGAGAATGGGAGCTTCGGTAAGTTTCCTCTTAAGGATCTCAAAGGCTCGTACACAATCTTCGTCAAAGACAAAACGTGCCTCTTTTTCAAGAAGATGTGTAATGGGTCGAGAAATCTTCGAGAAATCCTTGATGAATCGTCGATAAAAGCCCGCGTGGCCTAGGAAACTCCTAACTCCCTTGACGGTTTTGGGATGAGGTAATTTGGCGATGACGTCTACCTTAGCTTGATCTACCTCAATCCCCGCTTTCGAGACCTTGTGCCCTAAGATGATTCCACTCTTAACCATAAAATGACACTTTTCCCAATTGAGCACAAGGTTGGTTTCCTCACAACGTTTCAACATCTTCTCTAGGTTCGACAAACACGAAGTGAAAGAATCACCAAACACGGAAAAGTCATCCATGAAGACTTCCATCGTCTTCTCGATCATATCATGAAAAATATCCATCATGCATCGTTGAAAGGTTCCCGGTGCATTACAAAGTCCGAATGGCATTCTACGATAGGCAAACGTTCCATATGGACACGTAAACGTAGTTTTTTCTTGATCACGAGGATCGATGGGAATTTGGAAGTAACCGGAAAAAACATCTAAAAAGCAATAGAAATCGTTTCCTGCAAGACGCTCCAACATTTGGTCCATGAAGGGCAAGGGAAAATGGTCTTTTCGAGTGGCTTCATTCAACTTACGATAGTCAATGCACACTCTCCATCCGGTCACGAGTCTAGTGGGAATCAACTCGTTGGCATCGTTTGGCACAACGGTCATCCCTCCCTTTTTAGGGACACAATGAATAGGACTCACCCAAGGGCTATCGGAAATAGGGTAAATCATTCCCGCGTCAAGGAGTTTAAGGACCTCCTTTTTGATGACGTCGTGAATTTTGGGGTTCACCCTCCTTTGAATTTGGATTGTTGGCTTGAAATCCTCCTCCATTAAGATTTTATGTGTACAAAACTTGGGATCGATTCCCTTAATGTCGGATAACTTCCACGCAATCGCCCCTTTGTGATCCTTAAGAACATCGACAAGTGCGGTTTTTTCATCATTTGAAAGATCCTTCGCAATAATAACCGGCAACTTGTCGTCCTCCTCCAAATAGACATATTCGAGGTGAGGAGGTAAATCTTTCAACTCGAGGATAGGTGGTTCCTCAAGTGAAGATTTGGGCTCGATACTCATAACCTCCTCGGGTGGAGGAAATGGGAAATCGTTGAGAAAATCCTTGATAATCGAGAAGTCCTCATCGTTGTCGAGGTCTTCATCACAAGTACGTGGAACATCGAATTCTTCCAACGTAAAACCACCACCTTCAAATGGAGTGAAGGTTGGTGTCGAATTATCAAGAATTGGATCTAACATAGTGGGACTGCCACTAGTTTCTTCATCACCAAACCCTAAAACTTCTTGTGAAAGTTCCTCGCAAACCACGTCGATCATGTCAACGAGGTTTATGGTAGCAACGGAATAAACATGAGAAAGTTGAGAATTTTGAGTTGCGTTTATAACAAGTTCCTCGTCGTTGAAACGTAAGGTGATCTTTCTAGCATGCACATCAATCAAAGCCATAGACGTATCTAAAAACGAACGACCTAAAATAAGAGGAACTTGAGGATCCGTGGGGATGTCAACAACAATAAAGTCTACGGGATAGTAGAATTTTCCCACTTTCACAAAAACGTCTTCCGCCAAACCACATGCAAGAATCGTGGAATGGTCGGCCAACTCAATAGACATTCGTGAAGGAGTAAGATTAGGAAGATTGAGCGACTTGAAGATTGCAAGTGGCATCAAGTTAATGCTAGCACCAAGATCGGCCAAGGCATAGCATTCTTCCATATCTTGAATGGCACAAGGGATCAAAAATTTACCGGGATCACCGACTTTTTGAGGTATGCGATTAAGATAAACCGACGAAAAACTAGACATTTGGTGCAATTTTTCCTTGTTGTTCAAAATCCTCTTAAAGTTAGCGGCAAATCGAGGCATCATGACCAAAGCATCGGCGAAACTCACATTAAAGTGAAAATCACGAAACATTTTCATAAAAATCTCAAATTGGTAGTTGTCGCGCTCTTGTCGTTTCTCCTTCCTAAGTCTCGATGGGTAAGGCAAGGGTGGTGTGGGTTGGGGCATAGGCATAGCCTTTGGAATCTC
Source organism: Glebionis coronaria (assembly GCA_025667525.1). Lineage (NCBI taxonomy): Eukaryota > Viridiplantae > Streptophyta > Magnoliopsida > Asterales > Asteraceae > Glebionis > Glebionis coronaria. The sequence goes on from CM046876.1 coordinate 242,790,518, forward strand.
GGGTTCCAATATGGGTGATGGGTCAACCGTAGGTGTGGCATGAGCGGTACTTTGTGGGATTGTAATATGCTCCTTTTCGACCACCACCTCGGGTTCTTCCTCAATTTCCTCCACCGTTGGAGTAATTGGTTGAGGAGTCGGTTCTTTAAGTGTCTTACCACTTCGTGTGGTAATCACTTTCATCTCTCCCTTCGGGTTTGAAACGGTGTTACTAGGCAAACTACTCGAAGTAGAGGCTTTGTTTCCCATGACGGCTTCTAAAATGGCATTAAGCTTAGCATCTTGACTATTGAACTTCAAATCTTGGCTAGCGGATTTTTGGTCAATTCTTTGTTCAAGCCTAGCATGACTTTGCTCTATCTTGTTGTTTTGACCTCGAATTTGGTTAGCAAAATCATTTTTCAATTCATTTCTCATGGCTAGATTTTCCTTAACAAAATTAGCTAACTCATTGGTGTTCTTAGCCGTGTCCCTAGCTTGATTAGCCAATTGCTCTTGTATGTTTTCCAAAATCTTATCATTTGTCGTAGCGTAATTCACAAAGTCCATTGGAAGTTCTTTAGTGTAAGCATTTTGAAGACCTTGACTCGTGTTTTGAAAATTACGGTTTTGATTTCGATTTTGCAATTGGCTACTACTACTCCCTTGATTCCCATAGTTGTTATTACCCTTAAAATTGTTCCTTTGATTGCTTTGGTAACCAACTTGATTGTTTCGATAATTGTTAGCATTTTGATTTGGTGAAAAACCCGGTGGAGTCAATTGATTAGTGCGAGGAACTTGACCGTTTTGGTTATAAGTTCCCGCGGCCGCGAAGGCACTCGAAGTGTTACCACCGTTGGTAATGCACTCGGAATAATCGTGAGCTCCACCACAATACATACAAGAAACCTCAACCGCTTTAATCGTAGCGGGAGCGGGTTGTTCACCAACTTTAAACTCAACTAACAATCCTTTCACTATATCAAAAATTTTGTTCTCCAAATTAGCCTCGACTTGGCAAGCATCAACGGTGTGTGACAATGAAGGCGAAGACGAAGACGAAGTCTTACGAACACTCGACGTGCTACGAGGACGATACACCTTAGACCTATTCTCAATGATTAACAATGCTTCCTCGACCGTCTTACACAAAAAATTACCACCCGCGGCGGCATTAAGATAATCACGCTCATGATCGTTCAAGCCATTGTAAAACGTGTCTATTTGATGCAAGTCGGAAAAACCATGATGAGGACATTTGTGAAACATTTCCTTAAACCTATTCCAAGCCGTTGAAAAACTCTCATTATACTCTTGCGAAAACTTTAAAATCTCGTTTTTCAAGTGCGTAGTCTTAGAGGGCGGAAAAATTTGGTTCACGAATTTTGAAACGAGATCCTTCCACGTCAATATAGAATTGGGTGGCTCTTTCTCTAACCAAATTTTTGCGGGCCCCGCTAAGGAATACGGAAAAAGCATCATCTTAATCGAGTCGTTTGAAACATCCTTAAACTTACACGTGGCGGTGAGACGATTAAATTGGCGAATGTGGTTATGAGGGTTGTCCTTTACGTCCCCTCGAAACTTGTTGTTTTGAATCATGGACAACAAACCCGTCTTAACCTCAAAATTCTCCGCAAGGATAGCGGGAATCACAATCGCTTCTCCATAACCCTCGGTGGGTGCTTGAAGCAACTCCATCATAGTTCGATTAGCCATGGGTGCTTCTTTCACTACAATGGGTTCGTCAATAGGAGACTCCTCACTAGAAGGAGTGATGGATTTGTTTCTTTGTTTACGAGCACGTCTTGCTTTAGAGCGAGTTTGCATAAACGTCACGTACAACGAGAAAGCGAGCAAAGAAGATTCTTTTTGGTGTTTTTACTCTTTCAATTTTTTTGTGGTTTTTGATTGTTTTCACTTTTTTTGGATTTTTTTGGAATGTATTAGTAGACACAAATCTACAAATCTCCTCCTTAATCAAATCTCTCGATTAAAGAACCCTCAAGGAATGAAAACGATCACGTGAAGTGAACGCCTTCGATGACTTTAGAACGATGGTGGAACACCAAATCGTTCAAGAGGGTTTAATCAATAGAAACCAAGAAAATATATATGATACTTAGTAATACTTTGGGCGGCAAAACCCTCGATTAGCTTTCAAAATCAAAATACGCACAAGCAAGCGGAGGAAACGAGGAGGCGTGAAGCACTTAAGAGCCTTTTTCCTTTAGGTCGTGAAATACAACCGCCTTATACCCACCTTATAGTTTGTATTTCTCAAAATCGAGCTTCTCGAAAGTATTTATCTATTTTTTCCTTTTTCTTTGGTTTGTGATTCGAATACAATGATTGGGTAATGACCTCCCAAGTCAAGGTTGTGATTGCTCACGTATTTGGAGTACTTGTAAATTTATTGTTCTACGTATACAATATAGTAATAGTATTCACAAAAAACAAAAAACGATAATACGTATTAGTAGAGTGCTACTAATACAAATACTTTTATGGCTATATATAAAAACAACAATGGTTCAACCAAAACACAACACGCCTCCCCGGCAGCGGCGCCAAAAATGATGTAGTAAAATACGACCTTTAGGAAAAGGAAGTACAAATAGTGGTAGTATTAAGTGTCGGTTTAGGAAAACCGAGCACTAATGACCCAAAAGAAGTCCAAGTTCGTTTCCCAAGGAGGCAAGTGCGTTGTGTTAAGAGTTGATATTGATTTGTGATTATATTGATTGAGAAAGAAATGGGATTAGAAGAGAAAGACGGTTACGAAAATGAATTAAACTACGACGAAAAAGGCGTAAACGTAAAACCGTAAATAGTGCCAAAATTAAAATGTTAACATAAAAATTCCTAAAAATTACTAAAAATCCCGAATAATATTCTAAGAGTTTACAAAAAATCCAAACTTGCTAAAACCTTTTAATTAATTAGAAAATGACTTTTTAATGCTAATTAAAGCCCTAAAAATCACTTTTAATTCTTAAAAAGCCCTAAACAAGATTTTATAGCTTGTAAACCTCAAAAATATCCTAATTAAGCTAAAACTATTTTTAAAAATTTTAAAACCAAATTAAACTATTTTTAAACACTTAAAAACTATTAAAATGTATTAAATCTTAAATTAATTCTAGAAATTAATTGAAAAACCTAAAAAATATTTGGAAAGTGATAAAACTCCTAATTTAATGTCCTTAACCTAGGAAAAATGTAAAAACAAGAAAAAATAAAACTTCAAATTTTAATAATAAAATAATATTAAAATATTCAAAAAATAAAAAGTTTGTAAATAAATTCTAAAAAATTATCAAAAATCCTAAATAATGTAACTAAAACAAAAATGCAAACCAAATTTTCTGAAACCTATTTAATAATTTTATATTAAATTTTAAAGTTGCTTAAAAAAACTAAAATCCTATAAAATTAAAAATAAGCTAAGTTGAAAACCTAATAAGCTGTAAACCTCAAAAGTTTGATTAAAAACCTAAAAATTATTTTTCCAGATTTTTAAATTACTTTTTACTATTTTTAAAAGACTTTCTAAAAATTAAACTTAAAATATTCCTAATAAATAAAATAATAAAGGGAAAAATATACTGTTTGCTCAGAAAAATCAATAACCCTAATATAATCCTAAGAAAAATGATAAACAGATAAATCCTCCAAGGAATAAGCTGGAAAATGCTTATTTATAAGCTGTTACTTAAATAAGCTACAAAACAAAAACTAGTTAAATAAGTAATGAAATCAAACAATAACGTAAAAAGTCATCTGGATCACTGGTAAGCACGCTACTCCTTGGAACACAAGGTCGCGTGTTCGAGTCCAGGCAGGGTGAACTTTTTGCAAAACTTTTCTCTTTTTTTTTACTTTTAAATACTCAAACTAGGTACTTAATTAACTCCTAAAACTCAAACACAATCCAAAATAACCAAGAATTAAGCTAGAATGAATAAAAAACGTGCCCTGGTTGATGAACTTTCTGATGAACACACAAGTGTTTATTCACTTGTGCAGTTATGATCAAGAGGGCTTGATCTTGCTTTTTGGTGGTGTTTTTGATGGAACAAAGGCACCCTTGTACTCCTTGGAGTACAAGGAGTCAGATCAAACACAAATTAAGCAAGTTTACACACAATCAAGCACAAAGAAAGCCAAGTAAAGTTACTGATATAGTTTGCACAAGTTTAAAGGTGTTTGCTGGTTTAGTGTGCACACAAGTGAGATTCAAAGGCTCCAATTATGCATACAAGTCAATCAACTAGCAAATAGACAATGCACAAACCTAGAACAAGCCTACTTCTAGCAGATTTAACACTTGGAAGCACCAATTTCACACAAGTAAGCAGAAATCAAGCAGCGACTGATTTTTAGCTCTATCTTCAAAATTTTATCATGCAAAGTGTTCTAAAACCTTACCAAACTGCAATACACAACTAGCATACACCCTATCCTACCCTAATGAGTGATTCAAAGCAGATTTAACTCACAAACTTCCAAAGAAACTCAGATAAATAAGCAGATCCAAACACCCCTTTAAATCTGAAAATCAACTTTTTTCAAAGCAAATCCAATCAAGACTTAACCAAAGTGATTGAACACTATCTAAGCATGCATACAAGTCCTATTTAAGCAGTTTTAAGCACTCAAACATACATTTAACAACTTAACACAAAAAAATCATACAAATCACATAAAATTTCAGAAAGCTAAAATTTGAAATGGATAACAAGAGACTACCTCAAGGGTCCTACATCCAGGACCCTTAGTGGTTGAAAAACCACCTCCATATAGGCTGGGGCCTATGCAGAACTTTGTTGATGGGTTGATGAAATTTTTCTTTAACAAAAATGGATAAAAATGTTTCTCTTTGAACTTGCTAAGAGAGAAAAGGTAAAAGCTGTGTAAAAGCTTAAATCTTGCTCCTAGCTTATAGATTAAGCTAGAAGAAAGCTTGAGCTTGTGGGTAAGGATATGATAAGCTTAAAAATAGGAAATGTCCAAACCAATGGATATTTTACACTTGGGTACCCACTACACCAGAACAAGCCATGGTGTTATGGACATACACAAGGTCAAATACCATCAATCCAACACTCTGAATCAACATTTTAACAGGTTTATATGAAAATTTAAGGTATAAGAAATCTTTGAAAAACAAACAGAAACTTTAAAACTTGAAAACTTTTTGCTGAAAATCAAACCAAACTCAAACAATAAACTTAAATCAACTGAAAATGTAAATGGAACTCAATATTTCTCATCAGCAACACTTAAACCATTTATATTAATGCATAAACTGGCTTTACAAAGTTTGTGAAAAAGGAGAAAAATCAAGAACAGGACTAAGCTACGTCCTAAAGGCCTTTATATAGAGGCTTACATTATGATTCTAGAAGTGATAAGAAGCTAAAACCCTAACAAGTGAACTTCCAATCTTGCCCTTGGATGATTATTGAATTTTGAGTCAAAACAAAGCCATGTGATGATCTTGGCATGTAGCTGAGATGCCAGTGATGTAGAAGCAATCTAGGGCGTTCATTTAGTCTTTGAGAACAAGAAATTGTTGTGGGATGTTGATCTTGCTGCCAAGTTTTGTTTGAGAGTGAATAGTGGGGCAGGGGAGGGTTGCACACACATGTGAGGTGATGGTGATGGGAGTTTAAGGGTGGTTTTGGGTATAAGATGTGTTTAATTAAGGATCTGGAAAGATTTACCCAAAAACCCTTTGATTTGATCATTGTTCTTCCTGGGAAAAATTAGGGTTTAATGGTGGATTAAGGGGTGTTTAATCCGTTTGGGATTAATAAGATTTTAAATTAAGTGTTTGGGTGGGAAACTTAAATAAGTTAATTAAATAAAACTGGGGTGGTGGAATGCAGACGTGGAGGAAAGGAGGTGCATGATTGGTTGATTGTTTAAGGTTGGTGAGGTGTCAAGCTGTGAGTGGGGGGTTATCTTAGGTTGTCTTGGCAGGTTTGACCCCCTACCTTTTCAACTTCATTCACTTTGTATAAAATGGCTAACAACGCCAAATTAACACATGACAACTTTGGACAGCTTGTCATTTTTGGCACAAATATTTCCAAACTTGAATCAAGGACTAAAAATGCAATTTCTTCATATCTCAAGGGTTGTTCTTGTCATGTCTTCATACTTCAAGGACTTTGACTTGTTTGTTGACTTCTTGAAGGACCATTATTGAAAATTTAGATTTGTTGAGGGACTAAATTTGCCAATTCTTCAAAGTTAAGGGTCCTTTTTGTAATTTTGACAAACTTTAGGGACCAAACTTGTAATTATGAAGATACAAGGGTATAAAGTGTCAATTCTTCAAACTTAGAGGACCAATTTTCAATATTCTTCAAATCTTCAAGGGTTTTCTTTGGAAAATTCTTCATTAGGGCTTGGTTCATCGTGCCGCTTCGTTTCCCGTGTTCGTTTTTTATTGATTCTTGTGATCTTTTGTCATTTTCTCAATATCCGTACCTAAAATACACAAGCAACAAACACAAGCATATATTTGGGTATTTTGATTATATTTAATGCATTTTAAGCCCAATTTGGACGATGAGACTATGTATAAAAGCAGTCTCATCAAGGATCGATCAAGGGATGAGTACTCTACAATTCTTTGGGTATTTGTGTAACGAAAACAGACGTGTTACACGTCATAGAAACGCAGGACTTGTTTAAATTCAATATACTTATCCCGTAGGAAACAAAAGTACCTGATAAACGACTTGGTTAAATTTGGCATACTTACCCTGTTGGAAACAAAGAGTAACTGATAGAACGTATCAGAATTCTGAAATCAAGCATATAAACATGGTTTACTGTCTATGTCGGACACTGGGCATACTTGTCTCATTTTTGTTGTTTGCTTAGTGTATACATTTTTGTTACACAACATGAGTACTTCTTTTTGGTAACAAATCTGAGATTTGGGCACTTGTGTGTTTAGATTTTTAATTTGTTTCTACTATAAAACACTTCTACCCAGTGACGGAGCCAGGATTGTTGTTTTGGGTGGGCTGAATAGCAACTTAACACATGAACAAAAACGTAATTATTACAATATAACTTCATTCTAATTGCTATAAGAATACATATAACCATCACCTTTCTTAGTGAAGATAATAAATTCATAATTAAATTCATATTGATTAAATATTTTTACAAAATAAAAGAGTTTGATAGTTTAAATCGACATTGTTTGGGTGGGCTAAATACACGAAGATGGATCTAAATTTCTCATTTATGTGCATAAATATAACTGAATACATGGATATCAACAGAAATTGTGGGAGGTTTGGGGTTGGCCATGGCCCACCCTATGCTATACATGGCTCCGTCCCTGCTTCTACCCCCAACTCGAGTGATGGGTTTCCAGCAAGACACCGTGTTAGACGCTCCATTTTTGCTATTGGTACCACCTTATCTTGGTAGAAGAGAAAGAGACGGTGAGGATAGTGTTGCTATAGCAGGAATAACATTTTGGTGGCTAAGAAAATATGATACAAATAGCAGTAGCATCTTTTTTTGTTTTATGAAAATAAGCTTAAACCGACCAAAAATGTTTGGCTCAGAAACTTACTTTAAAATCACAAAGTAAAAGATCGTCAATAGCGGAGGACATTTTGATGTGTGACGTTTAGATTTAATTACTTTCCCTCTAAGATAACAATGTTCAGGAGTTGCATGCTTGAATCTGATGTGACCAATTGACCCACTACACATAGCCACATCGAGATCAATGATTTGAAAGATCCAATAAATAGATCTCAGGAGTTTTCGCTGTGTGTTTTAATCTAGCAAAAGTAACAACACTTTCATTGATTTAGTGAATCACAGTTCAAAGAAAAAAGTATTACCTGTAACTCATGTTGTTGTTTGTTTAGATTCCTGGTTCATTTCTACTATAAAGCACTTCTACCGCCCAATTCGAGTGACGGGTTTCCAGGAAGATACCGTGTTAGACGTGACATTTTTTCTATTTGTGCCACTTTCCTAGTAGAAGAGAAAGTGAAGGTGAAGATGGTATGAAATGATGGTTTATCTAGGAGGAATCGAACGGGATCTGGTGAAAGTATATTGGTGTATCCACGTGAAAATTTGAACTTGCATAAAATATTAAAAGGTAACAACACGGTTTTTTAGTTTGCTCTGGCGGTGTTTGCCAAAGCTTATTTGAGGAGCTTAATAGCTTACCATATTTTGAGTATGCCATTAAACTCCTTAAAGGTGTTTGGGTGAGGTTATGGGTTAGAGGTAAAGTATCCTGATAAGCTTATCTCCAAATTTAGGCCAGTTTGAGAAGGCATAAGCTATTATAAGCTGATCCGAACATACTTATAACACGACTACATAACCTTTCAAATAAAAATAAACCTTTTTAGCATGAAATTAACTAACCATGTCACGCTCGATTCTTCCCACCACCTCATCCATGTCCATCCATGTCACGTGCTGGCCTGTTATCTTGGGTTGTATACAGATTACCATATCGTGCTTCATAGCCTTTGAGGTAATATCGAACTCCTATCAGTTTTCTGCAATGATACATACAGTAGTTATTATAAGTCATAGGACTCATATTCACATAAATCGACATAATATGTAGTCCATATTAAACAACGTTGTTTTATAGTAATATTGAAAGACTTGGTTAAATATGTCTAGAGACCTTCTTTTGTGAATTTAGTCTAAAACTTTAGTGATTAAAAGTCCAACTATAAAGCTTATTTTTTCTATATAAAAAAGGTAAAATAATATAAACCGATTGATCCGGGTCATGGTCAGTTCCAAAGGTCAAATCCAAGCACCACCATAGTTACCTTATCAGCACAGTTACAAACAATTTATATTTAAGACCTGGAACATGATCATTGTTGGCAACTAGATGATCTTACATGGATGCGATTAAGAACATTAGATGCGTTTATATAAACGCAGTAGACTTCCGACCAGTTCTCTATTTAATTTCAGTTTTTATTTTGACCCATCAGAGATAACATAACCATAATCGGTTCATCTTTGAGAAATTGTCATACCTCTGCAAACTCGAGCAAATGTAATCCTAGCTTGCATTCTTCATCTTCTCCAATATCAATTCTTGTCACAAAAAATTGTGGACATTCATAAAGTTGGTATTCGATTTGGTAACCTGAAATAATATTAGCCTACCAAAATTCTAAATACTCCTCTTGTCACCTCTGTATTTTCTTAATTGACACGAAGTCCAACTGCTTACACGGCTCTATGTTCTGGTTGCTGGAAAATTTGGTATATCTAGAACAAAAAATCTGATTACAAATAAACAAACTTGCTTCTTATTATCTGATTATTTAATAGGAAACTAATAAATCTCATAGCTATTTATTTACACCTGTTTTGAAACCTAGCATAACTGCATAAAGAGCTTTTAATTTTATTTCACAACCCATCTTTGACCATTTCAGAACAATTATGCTGCTGGTAAATGTTTTCTTTGAATTCAAAACGCAATAATAAGATAATCAGTACTATAAAGCACAAGCATACTTTTTGAGCCGCTTCTGGAGTGGTAAAAAACAATGTCTTGGATCTTGTGGCTTGAGGAGTACTTGGAGTTTAAAGCTACAGTTTATAGCATGTACGAAGGCGATCAAATCCTAACCAATAATGGCATCATATAAAAATTGTTGCCTTTATTTTAATGATGAATACAAAATCAGGAATGACATAATACGACCGAATGATATTATGGCAAGAAAAAGATGTTGTGAACCTTAAGGGTGTTTGTTTTTTCGGTCTGACCTCATCACAAGCTTTAAATCTTCGAAGCCTCTTCTCTTCTGAATCACTCCAGACTAATGAAAAAGACAATGAAAAAACACTATGAACTGTAATCCCATAAAAGATCTTCAAGCAGTCTGCACAAAAAAGAAAAAAAAAACTCAAATCAATGTTTAACATGTCAGGATACCTGAGTTCTTAAATCTGCCAACCATTCGGAGGTTTTCGATTATACAACTTCGGATGGGAACTCCGAGTTGAAAGCCTTTGGTTCAAGGCTATAACCTCCAGGTGTAGGTGCAGGTGTAGGTGCAGGTGCTGGTGCAGGTGCATCAGCTTTGAAAATCCCATTCATCAAGCTCAGGTCAACATCAAAGAGAAACAACCTCATCCCTTTATAGATCTTTGCAACTTGATCTTTCGTATTTTCAGGCAACCTAAGAACCTTTAACTAGAAGCAATCAGTTTTCGTTTTTGAACCACACATGAAGACCATTCCCATGCAATTAACTCTATTCGAAGCCTTTTTAAGCTAGATGATTCTGGCTTGTCTTCAACGAAAGCCAATGTCCCGGATGCTTTTTCTACATTTTCGTTTAGGTCCCAGTTGTATACTACAACTGGTTCTTTTTTGCCCCCTATCAAACGGCTCAAGCTCCGTCTCTGCCTGTTCTGCGCCAAAATCACCTACAAAAGAACACACATCACTTATCAGTTAGCAAACATAAATCGGGTCAAAAAGGATTATCAATTTTACCAGTTTCTTTTGCGCTTTGCCCAAAAAAAATAATTTGCCTTCACATGGGGTAGAAAAGTATTTGATACGGTCCTCAAATTCTTTAAAATATGCCTGCAGAATAATGGCGTAAACACTTTTACTACTTCATCATTCTGCAACGATAAGAACATCATTTACAGGGCGTTCGGAAGTGCGGTTATCTTCTTATTTTCTCTTGAATTGCAGAAAATAAGTCTTAACGTTTGGATGAGTTGACTCCATTTATGATTATCTGATAATTAAGGAGTCAAATAACCAGATTTGCATCGTAAATAATCACTGAAAGGAAAACTAAAAGCTTTTATTTACCTTATTCCGGATACTTTTATCTGCATTTATGTAATTATTTGAAAGATTGTTATTTTGAAACACTTGCACAACTATCGCCAAGAGCTGCTGCCTAATAGGTTACATAGAGAAGAATTCATGTAAGCTTTTTGTGTTTGATTTTTGTTTGGTATCAAGTTATGAACATGGGATTCTTAACATGTGCTCTGTGAGCACGGTTGACCCTCGTAAATAAAACCAATCACTGCTAATCCTAAAATATTTACACATTCACGCAAAGATGCATATAAATAGATGTATTGTGCATTTTCTACTGATTTGTACCCACGTGTAGTTCAAGCACGAGACAAAACAATGCATCTAAATACAAGATCTTGTTCATCAGGTTGCTGTACTGCTGTTGTTTTTTGATTAGTTCTGTAAAATATAAGTCCTGAAATTCAAGAAACTAAATTCATGGAATTGAAGCAGGACCTTTTGCTTCTTAATGAATTCAGAAGCTCAAACAAGTTAGTTTTGTGAGCTTCTTTAGAGTCGAAAGCTCGATTATCAACACCTTGGACAATGAATTTTTTTGTCTAAAACAGCAATAACATTATCCAATTGAGAACCAGAAGATTTTCATCCATAATGACACACAACCCACCAAAAACACAGAGCAAAAATATTGATTAATTTGTCATACATATATCACCAAGCTTGTACTGGTAACCCAGACGGTGCCATACTTGGATTCTATTCAGACACTCATATCACGTGCCAAATCAATGGTGCTAAAGTAATCCAAAATATTAGCACAAATATGTACTTTGAATTAAAAATTACCAGAATGAGAAGAACTTGAAGAATTGGGCAAAGGAAATATCTCATTAAGCCAGTAAGAATTGAGGAACTTAAGACCACCCAACTTCCTTCTAACTCGTTCCCCAAAAGACCTCTTGCATCGTTGAAATTTCAGCTTGGTCACACCCACTGATCCATACACCTAAAAATCAGATAATAAAAAAAACTCTGATCAAAAGTTCAAAAACTGTATGTAGCCCTTTCCGGATAATCTGATAAACTGGAATGATACACTTATTAATGGGTACACCTTAGTAATATGAATCAAAGATCAATCAGGCAACCTAAAGAACAATTTCACTTGCTGGTTAGTTGAGCAATCGGTGTATAAATCCCAAAATCCTAAAAAGAATGAATACGAATTACCTTCTTGAAGATATTACCATCAGTTGTAGCCTGTTACATGCCCACCGAGATTATCTGCATCATTAAACATAACATGATACATAAATAAGATTTACAAATGAACAATTAACACATATAATAGTGGAGGGAGGGGTCTACCAATGCCAGAACACATATTATTCCACCTGAACTTAAGAAAACTACAAAAAGGTTTTTTGTGGATAATAAAAACGGGACAAAGGGAGCAATAACATTATTATTATTTATTTGAGAAAATAACGGTTCCAAGAATCCAAAAATTTACTATAAGAGATAAGAAACCATACTGTCAGATACAATCATGATCAAGAATTGTTGAAACTTTTGGAAGAGAACACATCACCATACCACAATTGGTGAATGATCGAGCTGCCAAGTTTTTTCCTCCAGAAGGCAACGTCATAGGTTTCTTAGAACTTTTTTCGTTTGCCTGTTTAGAAGGGTCAATGATAGTAGTTTGCGAGAACTGTCCATTCAAGTTATTTGACACCTCAACAGAAGTCAAATTCGAAATACTTGAAAAAGTAGCACAGGTTCAACGGGTCAGTTATTTATCCTATGTCAAACATACCTCAACGTTGTCTCTATCATTCATACCAAATATTTAAAAGCCTTCTCTTCCTCAATAGCTGGTTGATCTATAATAAAACAGGTATCATCCTTAATTGCTTCCTCATAAAAACAGGTAACAACCTTAATTGCTTCCTCAAAAGGTGAGAACAATAAAGGCAAGTATCAATAAAAACCAAAGGGTTAAAACGGAGAAAAAGTTCCTACAAATTTAGTGGGTTTAGCACTATTAACAAACTTTATGATTTACATGTCTGCTGCCAAGATTAATGGCACACCGACCATATCCAATGGGAGTCACAGTCCAAAGCTTGCACCTCAAGTGTCTTCATATTCTGAAGAGAGTTCATATCAGAACACCAAGTACACTTGCTTTGTGGGTACCCTTTTTCAAAAAGGTGTGCAACATGTGGAGCCAAAGTCCGTGATGAATTTTGAGACCTGATGTTATTTTTCGTTCTTTACCAGTAGCTTTGCCTTTTGCTGAGACAGTGACTATACTATTTGCATAGATATCGAATGTTACCTCAATTTGAGGCATACCTCTTGGAGCAGGAGAAATACCCATAAGATCAAACTCTCCAAAACTCTTGTTGTCAGATGCCATTTCAGGCTCACCTTGTAAAAATTTGATACCCACATGAATCTGCTTTTAAGTTGCTGTTGAGAATATCTACACAAACAGAAGCACAATTTAGACGTAACGACAGTAGAAAACATAAATGTTTTAGCCATCTCGACTCATCTATTTATTAGTTAACAGATAGATCAACGTTATGTCTGACGCCCAACATATCCTATCCTAGGTGAGGTTCTTCCTTTGGCAGGGAGCGCTGGCTGCAACACTCACAAAAATTGAATTGACTTGATGGGCCATAATATTGTTCCCATTTTTGTAGGAAAGCAAGTCAAATAAACCCAATTCCCATCTCATGAGCAACAACTTTAACCTGTAGAGTGAAACCGACCATCAGTGAAACTATCAATTTAAAATGGTGAAAGCACAGATGAAGGTACAAACCTCGTAAAGGCGTGAATTGACTTTTGCACATGTTTGATGAAGAGTTTCAAGAGAAGCACCACTAAGCTCAAACTGAACACCATGGTTCCAAATATATGTTTTGTTTTTTTCCCAAAAACAGTAAAAAAAAGTTTGCAAGGTGCCAAGGTACATCCAAATTGAGATGTAGATTACTATTAAAAAGCAGTAGAATACAAAACTAAGAGATGGAAGTGTAAAACCATTAATTTTTTATTATTTTTTTGCGCAGAATATGATCAAAATCAAGCTTTTCATCATTAAGTTACCTAAACGTCAAGCGGATCACAAGAAAGCTATGACTATTTTGTAAAACAAGATGTCTCATCAACCTCCCACTACAAATAATGGAGAATTCCTCTTTTTTACCATCGGAGATGGGAGATCAAACCAAACCATCTCAAGCCATAAAAACAACATATAAAATATTCAAACATAGATATAGATCATTCGATTAATTACCTGATACAACCAGATGACTTCTCTATAGCCAGGTTCAAAGTCAATGTGTAATTAGATATAGATCAGATTAACTTAATGATGTCGTTTAGGTTTTTTGGATAGTGAATGTTTTGTGTGATTGATGTGATTATGATTCAAATGTGTATCAAATCTGATGTGATGAAGAGAAAGAAATTAAGGATTATTGAGAATTAGAGATGGTGACTGCTGGGGTTTTTTAGTTAGGGTTCTCTGTGTGTTTTTTTAGGTGCGTGTGTGTTTTTAGCTCCGTTGCCGTGGGAAAAAAATGAAAAAAATAATAGTATATAGCATTATTTATACCCATGGTTGCAAAACGCGATTTTATACAAAAACACGTTTATAAAAATTGCGGTCCGCCTAAAAAACAAAAAAACCCTATAAATAAGGCAAGTAATGAGTTTTTTTAGCAAATACTCAAATCCTATTGGTTAAAAGATGTGACTGGGATGTGACTGAGATTAAAACTGTGATTTCAAGTCATAATTATACCTATATATAATATATATATATATATATATATATATATATATATAGAATCTGGATCGATTGAGAAGGAAAAAAACCTTCTCAATTGAGAAGGTTTTTCAAAAACCATAGCTTGTTAACTTTGATTCAAGTTTTTCAAGTGTTGATTCATTTTAATATGATAATAATACAAAATGAGTCAAAAAATTTTGAATCAACATTAAAAAAACTCTCGATGTTGCGATATTTGTTAAATATTGAGTTTACTGCACAAATTTTTTGAATCATTTCATAACTCGATTTTTACAAAGATTTATGAATCAAAATTATGATTTATAGTTTTGATTCACTATTAAATGATGTTAACTAGTGAATCAATGAAAAAATTTCGAATCAATGGCTCAAACGAAGATTTCTCAAATTTCTCAAAATAAAAACCTTCTCAATGGAACCGGAGCCATATATATATATATATATATATATATATATATATATATATATATATATATATATATATATATATATATATATATATATATATTATATATAGGTATAATTATGATTTGATACCACACCTCTAATCCTAGTCATATGTGACATGGCACCTATTAGCCAATAGTATTTCAGAAATCCCTAAAAACTCTCCCTTTTCCACGTTTTTGGTATTTTGAAAACGCAGATTATTGAAAATCACGTTTTGAAAACGCTATTTTGAGAATCGTGTTTTTAAACGTAGTTTTGGTAAAGATTTTCGGAAATTAAGTAAAAAAGTAACAAATGGAAGATTTGACCTCGTGACCTATGGTTAACAAGTAACCAAGTTTACCACTACACCAAACTAATTTTGATGATTTTATATAAAAAACAATGTTAATAAATTCTAAAAAAAATCAATGCTATTCATATACATCATAATATACTTTAAAATTACACATTACATGGTCTCCTATTTTTCCAAACCCCTAATATCCCTCCTAACCCTAAATCAACAAAAACATACGCCTCTTTTTAATGAAATAGTACATATTCTATCACGGGTATTTGAATTGTATTTTTTCATTCCATCATCATTTGTGTGTGGATTAACAACAATTATCCAACTGTAATCTATTAAGCAATTGATTATTCAATCATTTTTTTGTTGATATCGAGAAATTAATCAACCCGAAAATTTGTGATGATACAACAAAGCTATAGTTTTCAATATTTGCCTTATGATGTTTTAATTGATATTTACTAACTGCATATACGGAATGCTAATGTCAGTGTACACCATGTGTTTAATCCAATTGCAAGCAGGTAATACATGTCATAAATAGTGTAACTTTAATCTGCGTATTCATGATGGTGAGCGCAGATGGTGGTTTACTTGATGTTCCCCCATTTGCTGCTGTTGTTGCCTTCTCCCATTGTAAGTGAATTGTTTTTTTATATATCAAGTAGATATTCGATCAGGTAAATATTTTGTGAAGTATTTTTTTACTCTGTTGATTTGAAGGCATGGCGTGCAAAAAAGGTACTCTCTTTTAAAGAATAATACATGATTATATGAGACAAGTTGCGAAAATGCGTGCTTTGAAACGTGTGACACAAACATGAAGGCCCTGTATATCAATCCCAAATATCCCCTTATCTGCAAATGAAACGTTAATTTAACATCTGATCGCGTATATGGAAAGATAAAACCATAAGCATATTTAATTAGTAGTTACCCGACGTGTGTATAATGTTTATATGATTTTTTGATGCAAATTAAATATATAATGTTTTAATATGTAATTTCTCAATGCTGTGTATAAATTTTTCTGTGATTTTGATGTGCATTAAATATATAATGTGCATTGGGTTGTAGTACACGTCTGTAGATGATACAGTCAACTTCTCTAGCATAACATCAAGCTTTGGAGATAATAGTTCATACTCAGAGTCTTTTTCAGAAGTCAGACAAGTATCAACGATGGGAGCAGTGTTGAGCTCTGAGACACTCTTCAGGTACACAAGTACTACAATTTAAAAAATATCATTTTTCTATTATGAAAAAGGTTGCATACTGATGTTACATATTGAATTTTCTACAGTTGGTGGACTGTACGGAAAGCTTGCATCCTAGAGGGAAAATGGAGCGAGTTCTTTTTACACCTTCAGCCACACCAGCTCCAAGAGTTGCACCACTATAAATTGGAATCCTTCAATTGACATGTTAGTAATGTTAGAACCACATTCTTAATATAACTGGTTAGGAATACTAAGATATACTAATTGGAATAGTACTTTGCATTATTTATTTACATTCTATGTATATCCCTGTGCTTTTTAAGAATTTTGCTTTTGAACACAAAGTCAATATTTTGGGCTAATATCATTCACTTTGCTTGATTTGGTTGTTGTAACAAAATTTTAACATGTTAGCATTTTTTTCTAACAAGCCAACCATTAACTTATAGCACAACTACGTTGTCTGAAGTTCCACAATATTCTATCTTGATAGATATACAAAAGGTTGTTTTATTCCTCGGTCACAACTATACAACATGTTATCACAAAATTCTTTGTAGACCTTTGGAAGTCATATATATGTCTTAGTTAAAATTAGTCCCAAACGCCCCTTAATCTAGCCCACCCACATTTCCAACTCTGTAATAGTCATTATTTTTCGAGCATTAGGTTATACACGATGAAAGCTCGTGAGATCTATTCATTAACATACATTTACATTATTTACAACAAATTTAATTGGAACGGTTAGGTGTTAGTGTTTCTTTAAGGTTGGATTTTTAGAGGTTACGTTTAATATCTTTTTTTCTTGTATTTAGTATTTATTTAGCTTATCTATCTTTGTAGCAACACATTATTGCAGGCATTGCAATTCCAAGATAACTGTAGAACCAAACATCCCTGAACGTGACATA
Organism: Glebionis coronaria; assembly: GCA_025667525.1. NCBI lineage: Eukaryota > Viridiplantae > Streptophyta > Magnoliopsida > Asterales > Asteraceae > Glebionis > Glebionis coronaria. Next base: position 242,808,048 of record CM046876.1, read on the forward strand.
GCTTCTCAAACCTTCGAGGTTATCATAATGTTCTTTTTTTAAGGAATAAAATTCATATTTGTAACATAGACTTTCTTTTTGTTTTGCAAACTTAAATTCGTCTGGTTGAATAAATATTGTTTTGATTGAGTGGTTAGCAGACAGGGGAACCGAAAGGACTTATTTAAGTTAAGAAGAGGGTATATGAATGCCACTGGCCTTCTATAGTTAAAAATACATACAGTGATACAGTGAAATTATGTATGTTGCTCACTTGCACTATATATAAAAAGCGCATAAAAGGCACATTATAGAAGAAAACAGTTGTCCTTCTGTTTTGTATAATTAGGCATATATAACTTCTGTTTAGCTTTTGCTCCAATTACTGGTGACTTTCATTCCGATTTAAAGCAAACATACACCTTATTGTTGATTGGTTAATGCTTTAGCCATGCTTTCTCATCATTCTCATGATTATAGTGCTGATATTATTTCTCATGCATTTTAGCTGGTGGAGCTAACTAATTTTTCATTTATCTCCAGATTGTGGGCTAATGGTAGCTGAATCGAGGTTAAAGGGAATGTGATGTCCAAAACTAGAACAACAGAAGGGATGGAGGTGTGGCAGAATTTGCCAAAGGTGCAGCGTCATCTGCCTTCTTGCCTAATGTTGTTCCTACACCCTGAAATGCAACTTGAGGTGGTGCCACCACTGGTTTATACAAGACGAGCCGAAACTATTGAATGGACATTTAAGACAAGCAGACTAAAACTAGCACATAGGCAAGAATTACCCAAGAGTTGTGCAATTTAGATGCATCAATCAATCAGGGTAAGTCTAATCCACATTCCTCTTTCAACATTGGAGTGACGCCGAGACACTTTTGGAAAGAAAATTATGTTTAACCATCGAACTCCTTGTGTAGGTCATACATGCACATTTGTTTATCTCTACCAACGGAAATCACCATTGGTCTATCAAATGCCTCACAAATGCCTGGGATAACATTGGAATGACATTCATAACTCTGATTGGGTGTCTATTTAGATCCACACAAACCCCACGGAACGATTTCATGGAATAATGAGATTTATTCGCAATGTTTTATCCAGTGTGTTTACACTTATTTGACAAGCAGAACTATTTCAATGTTCTTATCAACCATAGCGCTGATGTTTGTTTCTACTTTCTTGATCATGTGTATGTTTGCTAGCTGGTGGTTTTCTAGGGTTACCAGAGTCAATAGCAACAATATAAAAATCGGTTATTATTGGATCAACAGTAACTTGCCTTTTAAGGGGTTTTTCAATAGACAGTGGAGAGTGCATAGGATCAGAAAGATCAAAGCTTTTTGTTGCTAGATTTAAATCATCAATGCTCATTCTGCTATCTACTAAAGTAGATATTCTATCTTTTTGAGGTGCCCATAGTACCCTTGGTCTATACCTCTTGATAGCAGTGTCAAAGGCTTCTTCTAATGCATCCCGATTTGCATTTTGTCTGCTAATAAGTTTGTAGAATTGTTGCGCCATCGGAGATAACGACATGGAAGATGGTCTTCTTTTCTTATGACAAGATCAAACATCAGGATTCTGCCAAGGCCAGCAGATGTTTTTTCTCTAACTTTTTGGGTCTTAAATGCACTCGAGTTTTCCAGCAAGGGAGATCCATGTACATAACTGCAGAAGCGAGGTATCTTCTATTATTAATCTATAACCAAATCACTCTAAAAATAGATAGAAAATACTCAGGAGCGTATGTCTTTACTTCATATTTTTTTTCTACATTTGGTTGGTTGGTCTGCTTTGTTTCGGGTTTTGTATATGTCTGCAATAGGTTCAGTAGTCGATTTTTTTATCAAAGGAAAGCTTAGTTGGGGTTGATTTATCTGTCTACAGTGAAGAACTTCATAGTTTACTGGTTAAACTTAGTAAGTTCATTTATTCTTAAGATCTCGATGTATGTGTCTTGGTAAGAGTAGCAACTAATTGAATACAAAGTAAAGAAAACTTTAGTCACAACTTGTAACCTTTTAAATATGTTTTAGTAATTAACATGGACGCACAAGCTGAATTAATAAGTGGAAATCATAATATCATTCAGTTAATTGCTTCTGAATGTATCTTACCTATGCCATTCTATAACTTAAATATTGATGATCAGATCATTAACTCAAACTGCAACTCCGACATTTTAGGATTTCTTCTTGAAAAGGAATACTTAAGGGATGTTTGGATATGTGGTTTAGAACTGATTTATGTTTTATTTTTGTTGTATAACTTACAAGTGGTTCATCAACTGTTCGGTGATGATGAAGCAAACCTTTTTCAACGAATGCGCTGAATGGATACCACACTTATTTGCGGCTGCATGCACCGTTGATCTCAACACGGCTGTATAGTTCATTAACAGTAGAGCCAAACCTAGGGAAACTCAAATAGCTATTGGCTTCGATTATGGTACTTGTGTGAAGTTAGGTTCTACCCCACGCATTGGATCCCACTTGCATCATGTGCATAGGCGGAAGTACAAGCAAGCGATGGTTCCCATTATAAAAAGGTCTTTTGATCTTAAAGTTTCATGAAATTACTGATATGTATGCAATGTTTCAGGAGCTGGATTGGTTATGAGTCGTTTACTTACAGCAGTAACATTCTACTTGAAGGTTTCACCAAGCGTCCAAAAAGTTACCTTTTCTATCCCAAAACAAAAAAAATACAAAGAATCCTAATTGCCAATATCTATATTTTACTTTGGTAAGAAAATTACTTTTTCAGTTTCTGAATCATTTTCAAAACCGAGCTATGAACATATGATATCTTAACTTACAAATTTTGTAGTGAAAATATATAATAAGCCAATTGAAGTTATGTGTAAATTTTGTTTACAATCAAACTTAGATGCTCGAATGCTTTTTGTTATGATAAGACACTTCAGTTTCAGGGGAGGAGGGTCTAAACAACAGGCTTTCTCGACTTTCCGAGCCACAACGTTTAACAAAATGCTATTTTTGTATCATGTCTGTTTGTACTGTCCTTAATTCAGAAACTATGACAACAAGAAACATATTTAATCAACAACATCATATAACTATTATTTATGTTACGTTCTATTGTTGTGCTGATCGTGCCTATTAGCATCATGATACCCAAAGAAGAAGTTCAATCCTGTTTCTCTAAGAAATCACTCTATATCTTTTGGGCCTCCAAGAATCATGTCTAATGATAGATCATATGTCTTCTCATTGGCAACGTAAGCCCATACGACTCCTGTAGTTGAGAGATGCGTTTATACAGTGACCAGAACCAGGGCCAATGAAGAGGTGTGTTGTTTTCTGTAATTCTAAAACAACTACTTTATGTAACTTCAAAAGGCACATCCTGCTCATATCTTATATCGTTAGACAATTGATCAATTCAAAGAGACAAGAGATAGTGAACATATATTCCAAAAAGCAATTCAGGAACAAGGTTGTGGACAGGTTAGTTTTTTATGGGGTTTTTTTTAATATTTATTTAGTTTTGTTGTGGATTATGTCTTATTAGTATTTTGCTGTGTTTGCTTTAGGTACTTGACACCCTTGCAGAGTTACGCACGCCGAACAAACACGTACCCATCCTGATGCATTTTAAAGGTACTCTCATCTATGCCAACGGAATGTGAAGCCATGGATTTTCATACAAACCAGTCCCCACGCATACCACATCTTTGAAAGGTATGTCCGTACATGATTACATCGTTTTCTCTCACCCTCTAATTTTGTGGGCCTGTTGTTCTTTCTTGAATAGCCTAATACCGACAAATCCAAGTCAAATACTAAAGGGGTAACAGATCACTTTGAAAAGAACTGATTGTGCTGTTGTGTCGTGTGTGAATGTGATGTTGTGAATGTGGGCATTATTACATGCATACTTGCAGACTTCTCGATATGGTTGTGATTTGTGCTCAAGTGTTATCAAGCATGTTTATAATTGCTACAAAACACAATCACAGTTGCTATTGTAAGGTAAGATAAGTTAAAACCTGATAGCTTAGGTCAAAAGGTTTGTCTTATTATTGCTGGAATAACTGTTCGTCTTAGAGGTCAAGCTGCCGATGCTGCTACAAAGGACAAATTGTTTGCATCTTATACCTTTCTTATATTTCTCTATAACCCTTCGACAAATAGCTGACAACTGAATACCTTTTACTCTACAGCAAGTCTTATACGAATTGCAAGATAAAGCTGAAACAGAGATAACTAAAGCACAGAAGCTTGTGTTGGACATAGATGCAGAGTTACAAGCTGCTGAAGAAATCCTTTCAAGATTAAAACAGGTAACTGATCTTCACTCACCATTCGAATTCCACATGATAAATAATGCATATACGAAGACACTGTTTCACCTTTTCTTTTATTATGATAACGAGCAATAAAAAATTAAACTTTGGGCAAGTTGCAGCCGGTTTAACCCCCTTTTAGGTACAAAAAGTTACATGGCCCATTTGAGATATCTATAAATAAGACAACCAAAACATTTGAGATATCTATAAATAAGACAACCAAAATTGACCCGGTTGATGTGCATAGGTTGGCATTGCCACCTTTATACGAAATAATAGGATATGTCAGTTTGGATTTGGAATCCCTTGATTATAAGATCATTTTAGTAATCAAACTTTTACGTTAGGATTAGTAATGGGATTATCTGATTTTTTTCGGGTCAAATAATCAGCTTCAAATTATCAATTCAACAAAACATATCATTCATGTGTAAAATAAAGTTATTAAGTGATTATATATGTTTTACAGGAAACTGTAAAGCCTCTTGAGAACTCGATATCTGCAGTCACAGGGGGCATTAATGCAATAGTAGCCAGCACCCGTGGTGTATTTGATGTAGAAAACAACCGACCAATAACTCTTCCTAACAGAGAAAAAGCCGTGGGCACATATAGGTATGTCTAAGCTTATTTATTTCTAGGAGGCAAGAAAATGTGTTTAACTTTGCTTCGAGGTAAGATATAGTTAGCAAGCATAACTTCACATCTGCAACATCTTCGTAATTCAAATTCAACCTTCCTATAAAAAGGAACTTCCACCAAAACATGTCTGATTCGTTCAGCTCAGTATTTGATATAAAAAAACACATATACGTCTCTTTTGTCTCATGCGTCGGTCCAACAAAATCCTCGTCAGTTCAAAGTCAACTTTCCTATAAAAAGGAACTTCCACCAAAACATGACTGATTCTTTCAGCTCAATCTCTGATGTAAAAAACCCATATGCGTCTCTTTTATCTCCTGCGCCAGTCCAACAAAATTACGTAAAACCACTAAACGAACAAATTTGAAAGCATGGAACCGTCACTACATGTTCCAGCAAGATAAGAGGAAGCTTGCGAGAAATGCATTGGGTTCTTACTGCCCACAACTGAAAATAGGAAAACTCAATAAAAAAATAACCATATGCACCTTAATCAAATTGTTTGAGGAGATCTTCATTAATTTAGATTTATTGTTTGCGTAAATCAAACCAAGGAAGTTATTATTAGTACTCAGCAATGAGTTAGGAGCCATAAGAGACGGTGACATCTCTTCTTAAGTTTTCCCTATCGTCCCACATCCTCGCAATTGGAAGAAAATCGAGCAATAGTTTACATGATTCAGTGACTTTGCTAAAAACTTATAAGGTGATCTGTTATCTTTTTGCAGTACTAGCATATAAAGATCAAAATTAGCAGCGAGTAGAAGAATAAAATCGAAAGAGTCATCATATATCAATTTCCCTTGAATGATAAAATACTCAAAACTGGAAGGCGTCTCTAAAACCTTGTTTTCATACAGAAGGCATGAAAGTGGTATAAAGAGAGGAAGTTGTGATGAAGATAAAAGTTGTTGTTGATGCTCAAAAAGAAAGTGGTATCGATATTGTACTTGTGGCAATAACGGACGTGAATTTAAGAACACGGTAGTTTTTATCCGAACAAAATTATTATTTTGAGCTAACATACTTTGAGATAACATATAGTCAGGGACTCACATGGTACACAAGTCAGAGCACTTTATATCGAGGTTTGCACTGAGCGTTAGATTTTATTTCTTTTCAGAACTATTTCAGAGATTATTCAGGCAAGATCTGCTGGTAGGCAATCACCCACAAATAAATAAATATGGATTAGTATATCTACATCAGCTTGTAACAGCTAAGGATGTGTTTGGCAACGTCTTAATGTGATGCGCTAGTGTTTTGAAAAAAAACCTAAGAATCCCATTGGAATCAATATAGACAGGTGTAGATATGAAATTTGTTTTTATTATCTAGAAAATGTGATGAAAGTTAATTGTGGAGCGCGAATACTTGCAGCTATCTAATGATGTAAACTCATAGTAAAATGGATAAAGAAGACATTACAGATGGGATAGAGATAATAATGTATTTCTAAGTGTTCTCTTAGTCTCAGCAACATTCATATTCCAGGTGATAATGGGAACACAGGTTCCAGCTGATGCATGGTGCCTATTTCGTGTAATAGCTCATATGGTTTGCTCGAGAATAGGGATGGAGCTCCTGATTAGAATAAAAAAAAGAACTTGTTGCTGAACTCAAAGTCAAGTGAATTATTTATGAGTTGATTGTTTTTGTATAAATTTGAGTGTCCCATATCAGCTTTATTGAATATAACATGCTCTAATGTAGGTGTAGGTTTGTTGACGAGCTCATAAAGAGGTTGAAAGAGATTAAATAGTAAGTTTCATCAATTTTATTGTCGCGTCAATGGAATAGATTCTTGACTATCAAGAATTAAGATGAATTATCATGCAATATGATACGTTTATCGGTTAAACTTTTAAAATAATGCTTTATGCTGAATAACAAACAAAACGTACAATGAAGCTGAAAGTTTTGTAAAATAATCTTAACATTAAAATTACTTTAATGGCCTTACATATAAAATATTAGTTTCTACCTGTGCATGCTCATAAGGGTTTTCTCTTACTAAAGCATGTGAATATGAAGTTAAATCATAACACTAAAACAGGTCAATATGTTAGACAGGGAGCGGAGAAGAAAACCACAGAAACGGTCTTCCGTTCAGTTCTAGATTGAGACTGATTCAAAATCAGAAGTAATTCACATGTTTTATTTAGATGTTATCAATTGAATTAGTCTGACAGATTATTTTACAAACTGTGGTTTGGTTAACAATTTTGTTTTTGGCCAAGGTTCTAACCTGATACTTCTCTACATTCATAATACCAAGAACATCTCGCTAACAATACATATGTTTCAACTGCAATACACCCTAATGAAATATCCTGTCATTCTACTTTCCTCGAGAATGGTAATAGACCTACCATTGATTCAGAGGCATCTCCTCACTGATCCTATAAATCTTTTAACCTTTCATACTCATTTATTCAAAGTATGATCTCAGTGACTGTAATGCTCATCATGTTGTTTTTTAAAATTGTTTAAATTTGCAGACGGATCCCTTCAGTTTTCGGGGGTTAAGGTGGTTGTTGCCTATCAAACTTGCGGGGATCCCGGCATATGTTAAACAGTTTTTACAAGATAAACACATAAGGCTTTTCAAACTATAAAACCAGTTTTTCTAAGACTTAACCGGGTTATTCGGGACATAGTTTCTTCCGTTGTTATATGCTTATATGCTTATATTATTCATGCTTTATTATACATCCGTGCACTGAGCGTATTGCTCAGCTGTTTTCTTTTTCATGTTCCCAAAACGGCAGGTACTCAGGGACGCTCGTAGACTTTAAGCGTACGTGCATATGGACTGGAAGCTTTCTAGCCTTTCTTTACTTTATGCATTATCTATACTTTAATACTCTTTCCATGGACATTATTTAGTCCTTTCATTTACAGTACTTATGTTTGTGTGTGATGAGCTTTACTTGTGGACTACCGATGTTTGATTCTGGTATTTCCTTTTATGGTCATGTAATGTTTTAGACATTTATCCTTGTATGCTTTGATGACACGCCATAATTACGCGTGACATTCCATTATCAAAATGGGGTGTTACACAAAATCCTGGCTCCGGCCCTGTTTAGATTATTACGTCATAATAGGATTATAAAAAAATTTATTAGATATAAAGATAAAGATGTTCCAAGTTCCAATTTCCAAGTTCCTTTAACCAACGATGTGTTGTAATATGTCATTGATTCTCTTTCCTTGACGAGTACAAGGAGAAGGTCCTATCTCGAGTTCTGGTTCTATGAAACAGCAGCGCGTACCTCAACAGCATGGCCAAGAGGAAGGACAAAATATACGACAGGGTTTTGATCAACACATGGTAAACCCATATATACAATTTTATCTCGAAGTTCAATAGGAAGGAAGTCGTCTCCTGGCATGCAAGCCCAACAGCAAATGAAAATAGGAATGATGGCGAAAGATAAAGGCTTAAATATGGGTAATAAGATTATGCTGGATATGCGCTCATTTCAAGCTGATAATCATGCACACGTTTCATTATCCAATAAACAACTTGATCATGGAGGGAAGCAGACTCCGGAGGAAAGTCACCAGACGGTTTCTGATCCAAGTCAAAATCAAGTTTCAAATCAAAATCAGAAACATTTTTCCATCACAACATCCCAGGGGCCTTTGATGCCAGGGAATTGTATGAGACAACCTCCAACATCGCAGGGGTCATTGATGCTAGGGTATAGTATGAAACAACCAATGCAAAACTCGTGAGCTCAACAGAGTATGCATTACATGGGAAACAACAATGGTGCGATGCAAATAGAGGCATTGTAGGAAATGCAGGCTATGGCTCTTGAACGTAACATTGATCTTTAACTTCCTCAAAATAGTCAGATGATGGAACAAGTCATGCAGTCTAGGGCTGAGCATCGGTCCGGGACCGGACCGGACCGGCCAAGACCGGACCGGACCGAGGACCGAAATGGTCCGAAACCCCGGACCGAGACCGGACCGAAATAGTCCGGTCCGGTCCGGGTTGGTCCGGTCCGGTTCGGTCCTCGGTCCGGTCCGGTCCTATTAGACATATTTGACAAGATTTTGTTAAGACCGAACCGGACCGGACCGGACCGAGGACCGAATTCGTCCAAAACCCCGGACCGAGGACCGGACCGAAATTGCTCGGTCCGGTTCGGTTCGGTCCGGTCCGGTCCGGTTTTCCGGTCCGGGTCGGTTTTGGGTCTGCCGTGCTCAGCCTTAATGCAGTCTAGAATGCTTGGTCAACAAAAAGTCAAAGAAAGCAACATGGGTCCACAGTAAACCAATGGGTCCACAGTAAACCATGGGTCCACAGTAAACCATGGGTCATGCACTACTTTTATAAACCCCTAATATTTAGAGTAATATCCTAAACCCACATGCATAAAATCAACAAAACAACGGATTCTAAATTTTTAATTCAAAATGTAAGATAACCCCCAAACCAAACGGGCCCTTAGTAAAACACGCCTAACCGCTCAAGTCACTAATCAAGAAAGAAACCCAAGTAATGAAATCGGTAATAAAATACTCAAGTGGAAAAGAGAATTTTGTTTGCCGTCCTTTTAACTCTAATTGGTAATTGACAAATTTCATTGTACACACATACGTAAATGCTTTTAAACCGTGCTTAGATGCGTATTTTAAAATTAAATTGTCAAATTGATGTAGCAACTCTTAGTCGGTGGCCATGTTAAAGGAACATAATTATAATTTTGTTTAATTATTCGATTTAAGTTCTTTTGGATACCAAAGTTTTTCTAGGATACAAGGGGACTCATCCCCACCATCCATCTCCATCTTATTCAAGGGCTGAGATTAAATCCCCAATTTACACAACTTTCTCCTTTCTTTCTCATAAAAACACACACCCGTTCTTTCACTTCTCTCTCTACCCCGATCTACTTTCTCTCTCTAAAATTTGAAGCGAACAATCACAACATCATCATGAATCCATCACAATCGATTAATTAGATCGAACTTAACATGAATTCATATCAGGTTTGTATTCTTATAATCTATGCTTATTTTTTTTAGCTTATTTGATTTTGAATAAGCTTATTAGTTTATTTTCATTAGCTTTGTTGAACGAAATATGCCGATTGATAGTTCTTATTTTGATCAATTTATTCTAATTAGCTTTTAATTAGGTGATTTATGTGAATAAGCTTATTTGTTTGAATAAGATTTTTAACTAGATGAGAGTTATAAATAATCTTGAGAATTAGATAGGAGTTATGTGAATAAGCTTACAAATTACACGAGAGTTATGAATAAGCTAGCTTATTAGCTTAGGTTGACAAATCGTAAGGTATTTTATGTAAGTTGGATTAAGTTTGCTGATGTAGGCTGCAATAAGCTTGATATATCATGTATGATATATATATATCATATATGATATATCACCACTTTTCATATATGATAGATATATCATATATGATAACTGATGATATATCATATATGATATAACTATCATATATGATATATCAAATAAACCATAGGAAAAAACAGATTCTGTATGAGTATTTTTTAGAAAATCAATATAAACTCTTGAAACTTGTCTTCTATCATATATATGAGTAATTTATTTTGGTGTTAAAATGTTGCATAATATGTTCTTTTTATCTTTTATAAATGCAGTCAGACAGAGATGGTGCGATTGGCAGCTTTGGAGCAAAGCAGAGAGGGATGTTGATTATAACAAGAGGATGTGCATGGATATGTTTTAAGGATCAAGACGGAGTAGGCGTTGTTCATGAATTCATCATCTGATAATCTGTTTTTTTTCCATTTTTTTGATTTTGTATAAATTGTTATCATATATGATATCAGAGGTATATCATATATGATTTTACATTAGGTTACGTTCGGTTTGAATTATCATATATGATTCTGTTCAAAAGTACATTTTTATGTTATGAACAAGTGTTTGATTATTAATTGTGCATACTCTTTGTTGTAATCATGAATTCATCAGATTCTTTATTTAATAAATCCAAGTTTTTCTTGAGTGTCATATATGATAGTGCATGATCATATACTCCGTATGACTTAATTTATAAAAACCACCATGACATAATACCAAGAAAGTTAAATCATATTAACAAGATGTTGTACGAGATACCAATTGATTACAAAATCGTCCATATACTTCAAAACTCCATTAGGAGATTACAAGAAAAAACAAACAATAAACGTAAAAGAAAAATTCACGAGCTTATTCATTAAGCTTCTTGGCCTTTTGGATGCTTGTAATGTTCAACACGCCTTGTAAACAACCTTCTCTACACAAAAAAGAAGATTTAATTCAATTTTCAAGCACATAATCATATATGATATATTTGATCATATATGATATTTAGCTTATATCATATATGATATAGCATATCATATATGATACTTCATTAGCAAGTCATACTAAATATGTTCAGCCAGATTAATCCATTAAAAAAAGAGTTAACTCAATTTTCAACCACATTATCATATATGATATATCTCATCATATATGATATTTTAGCTTATATCATATATGATATAGTATATCATATATGATACTTCACAAACAGGTTACACTAAATATGTTCAGCGAGATTAAGCTAAAAAACCTTATAATTCATGAAAATAAGCTAATAAGTTAGCTTATAATTCATCATAATAAAGGTGATGATTATCAATAAGCTTATTCACATTAAGCATCAAGTTACCTTATCATTTGACATGTTAAATTCATGTAACTTATCAAATAAGCTATAAAAAATAAGATGAGTTATAAGCTTATTCAGATCGAATAAGCTAAAAAAGATGAATCGAAACAGATCGAATGAACTTTACCTTATTTATGAAGAGGATGATCGATTTGTGATGGTGATGATCGATGGATTTGATGTTTGTGTTGATAAATTAAGATGTAAATATGTGTGTGTGTGTGTGTGTGTGTGTGTGTGTGTTTATGTGTGTTTTAAAGAGAAGAAGAAGAAGAAATCGATCCCAGATTTGTGAGAGTGGTAGGTGGTGTTAGTGGTAGGGGTAAAATGACGAAACTACCCCTCCGCTTTTTTTTTTGTTTTTAATATGAGTTGTTGGATGAGATGAGATGGACGGTCCAGATTTGTCCCCTTGTATCCAAAGGATACAAGGTATCTTAAATAACCGGACTCAGGTGACTTTTTTTTCAATAATATTGTTTAAGTCCTCAAATTATTTAAAGTAAAATTAAGGGCGAAAGATAAAGATACGTAATATAGTTTTTCAGAAAAACCGAAATACGTAACTAACTTTATTTTGTACTAGTAGTCCCAGTATACTTTCAAATTTTGTTCAATATACGTAATATGACCGGCTAGATGACTTGTTCGACTGGTTTCACCTTCAAATTTTATGATTATTATCCCTTGACTTTTGGGGGACTTTCACTTTTAATCCCTTTACTTTTTCAGCATATATTTCGGATAATTTTGTGTGTAAACTTATACACGTAGAAGTAAAAATACTATTTTAAAAAAAATTCATAATATTTAAACTTTGAGAAAAAAAAAGTTTTTTGAAAAAAAAATATAATATTTATTATTTTATATTTACAAAATATTGTTTTTGAAAAAAAACGAAATTTTATTTTTTCGAAATTTTATGAAAAAAAATTAGAAATTTTTTGTTTGAAGAAAAGCAGATTTCTATTATATAATTTAAAAACATAAATTTTTTTGACAAAAAAAATATTTTCGAAATATTTATTTTTTAATGAAAAAAATTCTAAAAAATATTAATTTTTTAAAAGACTTCTTTTTTAAATTTGTTTTTTTAAATAATTTTTTCGAAAAAAACTACATTTCTAAAAAAGTATTTTCAAAATAAAAACCTTTTTTTAGAAATTTTGCTTTTTTTAAAAAATAATTTTTCAGAAATCTTTTTTTTTTCAAAATTTTTTGTTTTTATTTTTTTTTGTAGAAATCTGCCTTATTTTCAAAAAAAATTAATTAATTCTTCCAAAAAAAGTTTTCTCAAAATTTTGAAGAAAGTTAAATTTTTAAAGTGAAAGTCCCCTATTTTTTTAGGGACTAAAAGTGGAAGTCCCCCAAAGGTCAAATGACCATAATTATAAAATTTGAAAGTGAAACCTGCCAAACAAGTCACCTAACTGGTCATATTACATATAGTGAACAAAATTTGAAAGTATATTGGGACTACTAGTACAATATAAAGTTAGTTACGTATTTCGGTTTTTCTAAAAAACTATATTGCGTATCTTTAGCTTTCACCCTAAAATTAAATACAGCTGCATACGTCAGGCGCAACCAATATAGTTTAACTTATCGAAATGGAAATACAATATAATAAATATTATATTATATTACAAATAAATATTGTTATATGTCTTAAAAAATTGTTATACTATATTAATACTATATACTGTTTTAGGAAGCGCTTTCATTTTTTTATTACTATCCTATACTTTGGGCGGGAAATTGTTTATGACACGTATCTTTCACCGCCCCATTATACAATAAACTCTCCTGAGACAAAACAACTCGACAACCAAAACCCAACTTACTCAACTTTCTCTCACTATATGAGATGGATTTCATCTTTCATCTCAGATCTATGATATCTATTGTTTTATCGCCTATTCTGTGTCAAGATTGTGGCGGTTGTGTCACAGTGGGGGTTACGGATGTTTGGTTTTGATGATGATTGTACTTGGTGTTAGGGTTTTGATGCCTTTTTTTGCGTAAGAAACATCAATTGAATGAGGTAATCTTTATAAATGTTACGGCTGTGGGTTTTGACGAGGTTGAGGGCTTCGCCGATTTTTGCTTACTTTTGGGATTTGATGGGATTTGTTATTGGTGGATTTGCTGATGGCTTTGTGATTGTTCTTGAAGTGCTTTGCTTTCCCTTTCTATAAGATCTCATTTTTCATCTCAGATCTATGTTTTTGTCCAGGCTTGATTGAAGCTATGACCCTCCGCTTCTTTGCGAGGTACTTTTTCCAAGTTCGCAGCCATGGCGGAAATCCTATTTCTATATTAACAAGCTACTTGAAACCTCATTAAGATATTTGTATGGCGGGGCGACCTTTTAAGGTTGCAGCCATGGCGGGTATTGTTTAAAGATGAGGTTACCCGTATGGTGGGGCGACCTTTTGAGGTTGCCGCCATGACGGGTATTTGCTTTGTTTCATAATTGTAGCCATATCTGAGTTACAAACTCAGTTACTGCAGATATGATTGTGCATATTGTACATATGTGTGTGGCTATAATATATGCAGTTGCTGGCTTTGCTTTACCTTTTTATGATATTGTGGGAATTGATGACATAGTGTGCTTTGCCTGTTCTTGCTTCCTCTTATGAGCTCAAAGCTGGATTTGATGGGATTGTATTCTTGGGTTAAATTGGTTAGCGTAACCAGATGTGTTTAAAGATGAGGTTACCCGTATGGTGGGGCGACCTTTGAGGTTGTCGCCATGACGGATACATCGAGTCGTGCTTCGGCAGGACGAAACTATAATTTATATAGCTACTTGGTTTGATTTGCCTTCTTATGAAATTGTGAGATTTGATTGATCTGTTGGTTGACCTTATTAAGCAGCCTCACACCATATCAATAAGTGATTGCTCAATTCATTATGTTTTAGCATTGTTTATAGGGAAAATAGCAACAAGCTGACACCTTTTAGTTAGCTCTAATAACAAATTAAGTGTGTAAATGCACTTATGAATCGCCTGGTAGGCTGCTAACAACTCTGAAGCTTCAAGTAATTTTAACAATTTTTATTCCGTTCTTTTCTACTTATCGGATCTATTTTGAGCTGCTCTCAATTATTGATTGTATATCTATCATTGTCTTTCTACCATAATATTCTTTTCCACACTGCAATTTTGAAGGTTTCGTCATTATCGGAAGCAAATGGAGGTATGGGTGAACCACATTTTACAAAGGAACGAACAAATGTTGTTTATAACGGTAATAAGCATCATAAGGCTGATGGTCTGTTTACTGAACGTATAGCAGAAATAATGATTGAAACTGCATTCAGGCTGTTTAAGGTATGCGACATTAATGGATTATTCTTCTATGGTGTTTCCCAAAATTTGATTCAGGCTGTTTAAGATATGCGGCATTAATAATTTATTCTTATATGATGCTTCCCAGAATTTGCCATTTAACCTTTTGCCATTTAATCTGATGCTTAGTTAACTCGACGTATTTGACTATTAGGTTAGCGACTGAATATGCTACACGACCCATGGGTCCTTATAATAACTCGGAATGGCTCGAATGGGCATACTGGTCAAAATGGGTGGAAACCTCCGAAATTCTTTTCGTTTATTAAATCCTCTCAAATAAAAAGTACTCCGTAACATTTTTGTTCAAACAATTTTAAACGATCACGCATATAATAATACTTCAATTGTTATCATGATCAATACATTTAGTTTATTACCTAAAGTGTATTGCTTAATCAATCGACACAAGAGCGTTTAGTTATGAGTTGTTAAATTACTACTATTTTCTCTAATAATTTGTAACTCGGTAACTTATAAGAATGTCAAAATAGACAGAGTGTTATGGGCCAATCAGAGTCTGTTTGACCTGTTCAAAAGACCCCTTTTCGTTAGTTATGGAATCAGCTTACTTCTTATTTGTATTGGTTTATATGTAGGTGTCATTCAGATTCTTTGGCACCCCGAAGTCCAATCGTGTTCTTACTTATGACCAGAGTGATCGTGAACCTTAAGGGATGTTGTCCTTGAAGTAAGGAGGAGGTTCATTGAGGACACGCTAAACAACAGGAAATTTAACGATAATGGGTTTTCAATGTCATAAAAATGAACTCCCGTAAGCCAAGACCCCTTTGGTGGTAGTCCGAAGTTTTAGTATATCATCTGAACAAAAATTGCGAACTGTTGGCATTTGTTACACAATTGGTACTAATAAGTTGTAGTTCTTTTATTGTTGTTTTTGCTACAAGTGCAATGGTTGAATAAGAATTGGATTAGTAGTACGGCTTTCGTTACCGTTGTTCGTTAAGGCGCCCCGCAACGAAGCGCGGGTTGACCAACCTTGTTACAACTAAATACTTGCTACAATTTTGTATTTCAGTATTTTATAGTGGACAACGTTTGGACTTAACTTTTTGATATGGTTGGGCTAGAATGTGGGATTAATTTTGCAAACAAACGTGAAACAGTTAAATATCTGGTTATCATTCTTCAGCTTGAAAAAGTGAAATACTGGGATGGTACACAATTATTAATAGTATATTTAATTGTTTGCATATAATAATATATTGTAGTTTTATTATAGTTTCTATTTTTCACGCAGGAGTCTCTCTAATTCACAATGTCCTATTTGGTTCATAAATTATGTTCCTTAGGTAATCCATATTACCTAAGAGCAATGTTGTAAAACAAGGGTTAGGCGGCCGCCTAGGCGCTAGGCGGTCATACTCCGTCTAGACGGCGCCTAGGAGCTAGGCGGTCAAAAAAGTCAACAAAGGCAACAAAAAGTCAATATTGTTTTATAAAAAATTAAGGATTTTCTTTCTAATATATAGTTGTCATATTTATTTAAACGTAACATCTTAAATAAGAGATAAACGAATGATTATAAACATCAAGTAAAGAGTTTTCTGTATGAATTGGAATTATATGTTCACGTTTGATGTTTTAAGCATTTAAATTGTTATGCTTTATTTGTCTATTTTGCAAGAACTTCGAATTATTTGAAATTAGAAGTATTTTTTATGTTATACAAATTATTTATAATATTTATATGCATAAAGTTCCAATCCGCCTAGATGAATTTTGCATCGAAGGTCGTTGACCGCCTCACTACCGCCTAGCGAATTCTGCAACCTTGCCTAAGAGCAAGGGAAGCGGTTGCCTGTTGACTGGTAGCCTTTAGCGCCAGTTTGGTCATGGCGCACCACTCCGCCTCTCGCGCCAACCCCACCTGCCGACGCCAAACATTTTTCACTTTTTTTTCTTTTTCAATAATAAAGATGGGTATTTGTGGGCCCATTATAGCCATTTGACACCATTTTTTTATCTTGCCAACCACTCCCCCGTAAAGTGGTGACAAAGGGTTTCTGATGCCAAAGCCCCAAAATCCTACGTGGCGGCTTTGGCACCACTTTCTGGTGCCAACTGCTCCTAGAACTCTAAGCGTGGTTCATCAATTAAATACATGAAATATGTTTTTTCCTCTTTAACAGCTTTTAATTGGTATTGGTTTAAAAAACTCTCTCAGAAATTATATTATTCGGACTTTAAAAATTTTAAAATATTAAGAGTTTTTCATTTAAAATCGGATTGAAATAAAAATTAAAAACAACTCTATTGTTAACGAAAACTTAATATTACTTAAGCATAATTTATAAATAAAATATACTAAAGGTTAAATTAAAAAAGTGATAAACTAAACACGCATAAACAATAAAATCTCCGGAACAACAAAAAAAACGACCCCGCCCGCTGGACGGGTTACGACTCTAGTGTATATATATATATATATATATATATATATATATATATATATATATATATATATATATATATATATATATATATATATATATATATATATATATATATATATATATATATATATATATATATATATATATATATATATATATATATATATATATATATATATATATATATATATATATATATATATATATATATATATATATATATATATATATATATATATATATATATATATATATATATACACTCTGACTTGATACCACACCTCTAATCCTAGTCATATATAACATGGCACATCTAAACTAATAAAATTTGTTTTTTCCTAAAAAATCTCAAAAAATATGAAATGTGATGTTTGAAAACGTAGTTTTGAAAAAAGCTGCGTTTTGATACTGTAGCTATATATAATACTTCTACACTTTGTTTTCTTTTTTATTCTCTACCCCAAAACGGGGAAAACACACACACAAGCCTCTCAAACCATAATGTCATTCATCTTTGATATTTGTGAAAGCTCATATCAGTTATAACATATCAAACCCTAAAACACAAAGAAAAATATCAAGTTTTATGTGAAAAAGAAGTATTATGGGGTATTCTATGTTGTTTGTGATTGTGTAGGTAAAAATATACAATTTGGTGCAAACACGGATTTCAAGGCATTTATATTGAAGAAAAGACAAAATAAGGACTCATTGTGACAAGTCTCCAAAGTCAAAGGACCTTTCATGACAATCTGCCAAAGTTGAAGGACTAGAAGTGTTAATTTAAAGAAAGTCAAAGAGATCAAGTGAAAGTCAACTCCAAGTTAAAGGGTCAATGATGTTCAAAATACAAGTCAAAGGATTGAAGATGTCAATATTACAAAGGTCATAGCTCAAAATAGCAAACTACAAAGTTGAGGGGCTTATTCTGCCATTTTTGAAAGATAATATGATAACCCGAACCTGCGGTCATTATTTTATATTATTTTACGAATAACTTTGAAATTTTCGATCATCTTGAATGCTATGACGGTTGTTGGTTTAATTTAAAACCGACGTTGGAAGTCTTATTTTTACCTTTTTACTAATTGCGAGTATTATTAGTGATCACAATATCGACGGATGCCCGAGATTTTATGTTTTACTATTTGTTGTTTTGATGTTTATATTTTTGACGTTTTTATTTTAGTTGCGTATTAAGTCGAACCGGGATCATATTATTATCATATTTTGAGTGCGTTTTAATTTTGGAAAAGTATTTTTACCAAACCCGAGCCTCCTAAATATTTTCAAAATTGACAATTTACATTTTCTACCTTTATACTATTTAATTGCATTTTGGACCAAAACTATCACAAATTGGCAAAAGTGGCCCTTGGACCACTGTGACACCCCACCATGGCGGAATATGGGGCGCGACGTATGGATATCATCACAACAATAGCGTGTCTATAGAGATAACTAAATGAAATGGAAGTATCATAAATGGGTGACACAATTTCATGACAATATCTCAAACAATGCAGGCGTCTAGGTAAGTAGATAACAAGTCTACCCCTTACCTAAGACATTCAAATACACACATCAACATATAGGTTTCTACAATGTATCACTTATTCAAACATAAAATAAAGGCTAAGAGGAAAGAGGGTTCCTCAAAATGCAATCCTAAGCCTCCAAAGCTAGCCACTCCTATTCCCATGCTTAACCACATTCCCACCTGAAAGAGACACTAAAACACGTCAACAACAATGTTGGTGAGAGTCATAGGTTTAGATTGCAACGCCAAATCAGTTATAAGCTGTGAATAACAACCATCAATAAAAAGAACATATGGACAATGTGCTACAATTATGTATTAATAACTAACATTCAAGATTAACCAACCATCACAATTCCAAGGCTCCAAGCCTTACTAATCACCATGGTCCCATAGGCGCCCATACACCTATGAAAACCAAGGCCACGCCTTGTCAACATCCCCTTGGTACCAAGTCAAACCACAATAACTGAGACGGTACGTGTCCCCTGATACAATTCATAAACACTATCAAGAATCACATAGCAGTTAATCACATAAGTGCACAAACAAGTCCATCACAAACCATAAAAACATTCACAACATTAGTTACAAAACCATACAATGTCTCTTCCATCCCATCTGGAAGTCAAAACATTTATAAGTCATAGAAACATGGGACTATGAAACTCACCTAAACAAGCTTCTCCAAGTATCCGCGCTCTAGCAAAATCTAAACACACAAACATATACAATCAATACACGAACCACATACCAAAATGTCTCATCAATCTATGATGGATATTCAACCTTCTCCTACAACTTAACCCTATTTATATGCCATAAGCATCTCATTACACCACTCTATAAAGCCCTTAACATAGTTTAGTTCATAATTCGTCCCATTAACATTTAACCCAAAACAGTCCCGTTTTCACACTCCGTATTATGAGCCAAACGCCCACCAAACCTAAACCACATTCCTTCCAATGAAAAACCCGTAGAATTATATGTGTTAGCTAAAATCTCAGCCCTTGCCCCATCATCAAAGCTAATCTTAAGTCCCCGATATACAACTTATACTTTCGCCTATCCAGATTTTACCAATTTTGAACATATGAAATGTTTGTTATGATCAAAGGGTCTTACCCTATCCCATTTTCTTAGCCCTTCTCCAGATATTTTATTTAATATATAATATAAGTCTTATGTTCATTTTAAGCTCCAATTATAACCTTAAGTACCCCAAACAATTCAAAACATAAAATGAAAACAGACTGATTCAAAAACTGTTTTGACACCCGACTGATGTAACCTATTTTGACCCACTTCCCACCTCCAATTTAGTTCTCGTTTCTTTCATTTGAAAGCTAATTCAATTACCTTTCCAGGGACATAATATTCTAAAATTAAAAGTTTGTATAACTCTAGATATGATCAAAACAATGGATCAAAAATTCTACCCAGGTTTTAAAATGAATTTAAACATGATTAAACCCTAATTACCATCACTAATCTTCATAATAACCAAAGTAATCAATTCATATGAACCCTAATCTCACTAATCTCAGAAAAATCACAAACCCTAATCCATCATAAGATCAATTACATGATTAGATTTATTAAAATCATAAATAGAACAAGGGTTTTGAAGGTTTTACCTTAGAAATTAATGGAAGATCTTTATTTTTGAAACCCTAATTGGCCACCATTGTTGAATTTCGGCTAGGAGCTATTATGGAGGTTAAAAATATGATTATTTTTGTTATGGGTTGGGTTTGGTTAAGTCCTAAAGGCCCCCTAATCCCATTACAAGTCCATTGGGCCTGTTTTTAGCCTATTCCTTCTTTCTTTCTTTTAGCCGCCCAACCTAAAGCCAAAACCCCTATTTGGCCAAATTTTATACTCCACCTACTGTTATTTATTCATAACTAAACTTAGTGGTAACCTCGAGTTACCTCCGGACCAAAACCCGAAAGCCTTACGTTAATTTTTCGACTTCTTACGCGATTACCGTAAAATACATAATTTTATGAAAACTCTTAAAATAAGTTAGTGACTTAATAACTAAGTCTAAAATAACCTAAATCTAACCCGTAAACTACTCCCGACACTAAATCCTTAGTCTGAGACCTCTAAACGCTAAGCCCTCGCATCGTAAATATACGATTTACTATAATAAATATACGTATATATAAAAACTTAAAATAACACTGTTTCATTTCATAGTCACTACCACGTGAGCTCATGAACATGAAATAACCACACATCGTTTCACTTACAGCGTACCCCGTACCCGTAAACGATGTCCAAACCGCACTTTATTCACACCAATTAACACATAAACACATAAGGACACACAATTTCACAAAATATGCACAAAATAAAACTAAGTGACGAACCTCAAAACCGTGGTTGTCACAACCATCATATATAAACCAAAATCCACCTAATTTTCACATAGATGTCAAGTGTTCATAAAAATCTTTTCACCCCTCCTCTCTCTTTTTCTTGCCGTCAATACGACCACCACCTTAATCCAATTTTCATTCAATTCTTACTTTGATCCAAGGTTAAACAATTAAAGTCCCATCCTTAGATTTTCAAGGGGATTCTTTTGATACTAATTCTAGCAACATGCATGAGGTTTCATTTTTCTAAGGTTGGTAGGTCAAGTTTATGCTTATGCATGTGTTGTTAGTAATGATCAAGAGATGATCATGCTAAAATTTTGTTAAAAATTTGTTTTTGATTTTTGGGTTTTTGATTTTGATGATGATACAAGTGTTATAGTTGAGATATGTTAGTTTTAGGGTTATGGGTTGATGATAAAATTGAGTGGCTTTAGCTAAAAACATGATTTTGTGTAAGATTTTAAGAGGTGTTTTAGAACAGTAGGAAAAAGGTAAATTTTGGGTATCTTACTGTTTGAAAATGGGTAAACTAATTGCATAGGGTTGTAGAGAATTTCGTTAGCTTCGATTTTATACAAAGTAGAGCTTCTAGCTCCAAACGAGCGAGAAGTTATGATGATTTGATTATTCGTGTATCGGGAGATGAGTATCGACACAATTCGAAGTTGTTGTCGATATTTGGATCGAATCTCGGGGACTAAAGAATGAGTTGTAAAATGGTCAAGGTCTGATGTTAGTTTCTAAACTTAGGGTTGTGAGTCTATTTTCAAACTCAAGTGTCGGATTTGTAAACGGGATTGTTTAGAAGAGTCAAAATGGTTGTATGAGTCGGTGACATAAAACTGTCTGGTTTTTGTAGTTCAAAGATGTGTCGGACAAGGAACTTGAAAAGTAAAATCTTTTGATGGGCTTTTAAGAGGTCTTTCTATAGATAGTAAGTGATAGCTCTGAGTAGTATCATAAGTATTTGACGTGTTTAAGTGGGGTAAATGAGCTCGTACATTTGGTATGTACCGGCATATTTTTATCGAAAGAATAGACTAATAGAATAAACATATAGAAGGAAGTAATAGTATCACTTGTATTGTTTTCTTTCAGGTTTGTCGTGATTTTATGATTTTGAGTTTGATGTTATTATGTATGGGTTATATTCAAGTCTATTATTAATGAACCCGCCTTATTTGATAGGTTGCGGTTTTTGTGTTTATCGGGCATCAACAATCGTCGAAGGTCGTATTGCTACTGCTATTACTCAAGGTGAGTCTATAGCCTCACTTTGTACTTGTTTTTACTAATTTTAAAATCCGCGAGGGAGATACATGCTATTTGAATATAAAATGAACACAAGTCATGACTGATTGTTTGGACCCGAATGTTGCCTGTTGTTGCCTGATGTTGCCTTGAATTGTATATGTACCTAAACGCAAAAGTCCCTAAATTCATGAGCCGTTAACAATGTTCTGACTTGATGTTGTGAGTTAGGAATAGCCGCTTATTCAAATGATAGTACTATTGGGCTGAGGAACCTATCTAAGACCAGGGCTTTACGCTGAGTAACCTCTGGGAAGGATAATTTACGAGAATAAGGATGTGTTATACTTGAACTTGATACCCTAATAGGGGCACTGGAATTCATCTAGTCATGCGTGCTTTAGGCGTGGGTGACTAAGTTAAAGGGTCGGTTTCATGAGCTTAATACAATTCTATAGATATTGTTATAAGCCAGAATGCCTGAATAATAGATTGTATGTACAACAATTCTATTAAATGATTATGATTGATTTTTCTCTTGTGTTCAAATGATGATTTGGAAAACCTATAGACTCTCTCAACCGTTGTGTTGATGATTTTAAGCATGTATTTCAGGTGATTGAATTTGATAGATGGCGGAGCTTGCTGGAGAAGGATTGCGGGTTACTTTTGTGGTGATTGGTCTAAAACGTATTTATTTCCCTTTTGTCATAAAATTTATAATGTATGGTCATGTATTTTGGTAAAAATGGTTGTTGATTGGTTGATATCTTTGGGGGATCTAAATGTTACTCTGATATCTCTAAAATTGTTTTACTTGGGATCGAAGGTTTTAGACAACGGTTAATTTATTCCCTTTTATATTTCAAATGTACGATTTTGAGATTGTTTAAAGTGTATTGTGTAATGAAGTTTGTGTTTAGCACCCAAATTTGTATTTTCGCTGCGTAATGTAATTTATGGGTGTTAAAGATTGGTAACCAGAGCTTTTATTTATAGCGAATTAGGTCGATTTTGAAAAATGTCCTAAACTATAACTTTGGTGTCGAAAATATTTTATAAAAGCACGCAACTTCTCCGCAAGGCTCCGGTAAGATTATTTGTTTTCTATTCTTTCATAGTTAGATGTATCCCTTAAAACTAAAATGATTTTTAGAGTATTTATTAAGTAAATACTATGATGATGTATTGATAATGTATTGATGTTGTTGAAAGTACGTTGAGTACTTGTTATCGTAATTTTCTTTATATAATGCATATGTATATAATTTTAAATAATGACCTTATATACTGCCGAGGGTCTATGACAGTAGACCAGATGTTGAATAATTTTACAACTGATTTCTTGTGACTTGTATCAAGTATGAGGAAGTTTGATTAGTTGACATATGATAGATATGTGGTTGAAACTGGTGTGATTAGAAGGTTGATGTGAAAGAAAGGTTGTTTCAAAGGTTGTATGTTAGTATGTGGAGATTTGAGTTTTTTAGGACTTGGAAGACGGATGAGATTGTTAGTCTTAGTTTAATTGTGATTAATTTGTGTGCTTGAATTAAAAGGTTTTAAGAGAGGTAGGTAAGGTTTGAAAGGATGAGTGAGTGGGTGTCTCATGTGAGATCAATTCTGAGTCAAGCTTGGAAGTTTAGGAATGTTGAAAGTCGTACTAAGATTTGCCTTGTGATTAATCTGCCTTGTAGGGGTGAGTACTTGAATTTTGAGAATGAGCTGCCATCATGATAGAGATTTGACCTTGAAGTGCAGAAAGGGAAATAGATGAGTGTGATGAAGCTGACATTAATGATAAGGAGGATGAGGAGCTGGTGTCTAAGGAACTAATCGCGTGATGGATTTCTTTGTATCTTATTTTATTTCTGTGATCGAAATTATTTAAACCTTGTGTCGTAGCATTGTGATGGAACTTATTATCTTTTAAGTTTGTTCGGTAAATGATTGTAGTGACAGACATTGCCACTATCCTGTTGAATCCTCAACTCAATCTGAATTACCCTCATGATCTATGATGTTCCTTAATTAACTCTTTTGAGTTTTGATTGATGAACCATTGTAGTTATGTTATTCGTGCATGTAGTATCCATGAGATGTGTTGATAAAGAAATCCTTCTTTTATCTTGATGTGTATACTTATCATGTTTCTTTCTTTTGTGATAATAGAAGAAGGAGTAGGGGAATCATATTTCTGTCATTAGTGGTGATTCACGTGACTAAGTTTCTTGAAATATGTCGCCCAAGCTAACAACTGCTACTGTGAACACTATGATCGAACGATCTATTGCTAGAGCACTTGAAGCTGATCGTGCTGCAAGGAATTAAGATGCTAGAGTTAGTTGCGCTGGAGATAATGGTGCTGAAGTTGATGCTGATGAGAATAATTATGATGCTGCTGGAAATGATGATGATGCTGCTGGAAATAATGATAATGCTTCTAGAGATAATGGTGCTAAAGTTGATGCTGCCGAGAATAATGATGATGATGCTGATCCAAATGGGAGTGTTGCTGCTGTTCTGGCTGTTTCAAGAGAATGTATGTATGTTAATTTTAGATGTGTGGTTCTACGCAGTTTTGTGATATTAGTGGTGCATTAGAATTGCATAGATAGATTGATAAGATAGAGAGTACTTTTGTGATTAGTGGGTGTTCAGAAACTAATAAGGTGAAATTTGCTGCTGCTATGTTTCAGGATGGTACACTAAGATGGTGGAATAACCAAGTGACTACTTTAGGATTGGTTGTGGCTAATGGTAGGACATGGACCGTGACTAAAGGACTATTGATTGTTAAGTTTTGTCCCGAGAAGGAACTAGGATAGTTGGAAGACGAATTGAGACAGTTAGTGTTAAGAAATGATGATATTACTGCTTATACTGGGAAGTTTTCTGAGCTATGTTTACTATGTCTGATACTTTTGTGAATGACCGTAATACAAGGAAGCAGTACATTAAAGGATTGTTAGTGATATCAAGGGTGAGACTATTTCTTCAAGATTTAAATCTTTCGATGAAGCTGTTCAGATGGCGCATGCTTTAATGGATATGAATGTACAAGATAAGAAAGATAGCATTACTGGAAACAATAAGAGAAAGTGGGAATCTGCTGAGTCCGACCAGAATCAAGGTTAGAATCATGGGGATTACCGTAACAACAATAACTAAAGATATAACCGAAATCAGCATTTAAACTATGGAAGGAATGAGGAAATTCGTGCTGCCACTGTGTCTGGAAGTAACAAGATAAATCTCAAGTGTGTTTGTTGTACTCAATACCATGTAAGTGATTTTCCACATTTGCAATTAAAGTTAGGACCATCTGGTCATAAAAGCTGCTAAGTGTAGGACAAGAGGATTAGTCACTAGAATTAGTACCCCTAGAGTTATGATATGTTTTCAATGTGGTAAGAAAGGACACAGACAAGGCAATTGTCCAAGGAAAGGAAATTGACAAGATATGAATGCTGCCGCTCCAACTTACATCTTGGATGATGCTGACAAACCTTAAGGTCTGAACGTTGTAAATGGTATATTCTTATTTTATGTTCTTTATGTTAGTATGTTGTTTGATTTCAGATCAAATAGAAACTGTAGAAATGTAAAGATTCAGTTGTTTTATCAATGGAGAATTAGTAAGAATGACAATTACCTATGATGTGGAGTTAACCGATGGAAAGGTTGTTAGTGTTAGTTCTATACTAAGAGTGTGTTCCTTGAATTTAGGAAAGTAGGTGTTTAATATCGACTTGACGCTCCAAGAGTTGGGATCTTTGGATGTAGATTATTGGTATGAATTGGTTAGTTGTGCGTAGTGCTGATGCTTGAGATTGAACCAATCTTTACCATAAATTGATAGCTATTGGTTTAGATTTTGCTGAGAAAATGAGTGTTGACTGTGAAAGGTGATGAGTTAACTTTCCGTTTGAGAAGTATCTTGTTTGGAGACGAGGAAGTATATGGAAGAGGGATATGATGTATTCCTAGCTCAAGTAACTAGTGATAGTGTAGTTGGGACATGTGTTAATGATTCGAGAGTATTCTGAAATTTTCCTGTAATATTTCCGAGTTGTTGCCGTCTTGTAAAGAAGAATTCGTTTCGATTGAGTGTTGTAAGCGATAGGTGTAATGCTCCTGCGTTTCGTTGTGTAGTGATTCTACGTTTCGTTGAGTAGTATTTGTATGCGTTATCATTTGGCACCGTCAGAGTAGAATGAGTTATCTGGTCAACTGCGAGAATTGATGGATAAGGGATGTATTAGATTAAGTTTCGTTACAGAAGTGATTGCCTGTGTTA
Organism: Glebionis coronaria; assembly: GCA_025667525.1. Lineage (NCBI taxonomy): Eukaryota > Viridiplantae > Streptophyta > Magnoliopsida > Asterales > Asteraceae > Glebionis > Glebionis coronaria. The sequence goes on from CM046876.1 coordinate 242,834,966, forward strand.
TTTGTCAAGAAGGATGGATTGTTGTGAATGTGTATCGACTATTGTGAGCTTAGAAAATTAACTGCCAAAAATTGGTATCCACTGCCGAGGATTGACGATGTTTGACCTAAAATTCTAAGGATCTAGTGTGTACTCAAAGATCTCTTTGAAGTCTGGTTAGTATCAATTGATAGTACTATTGGGCTGATGACCCTATCTGAGACCAGGGCTTTACGCTGAGTAACCCCTGGGAAGGATAATTTGGTTATTAGTTTGTTGCCTGATGTTGCCTTGAATTGTATAAGTACCTAAATTATAAAAGTCCCTAAATTCATGAGCCGTTAACTATGTTATGACTTGATGTTGTGAGTTGGGAATAGTCGCTTATTCAAATGATAGTACTATTGGGCTGACGACCCTATCTGAGACCAGGGCTTTACGCTGAGTAACCTCTGGGAAGGATAATTTACGAGAATAAGAATGTGGTATACTTGCAATTGATACCCTAGTAGGGGCACTGGAATTCATCTTGTCATGCCGACTTTAGGCGTGGGTGACTAAGTTAAGGGGTCGGTGTCATGAGCTTAATACAATTCTATAGCTATTGCTATAAGCCAGAATGCCTGAATAATAGATTGTATGTACAACAATTCTATTAAAGTATTATGATTGATTTTTCTCTTGTGTTTAAATGATGATTTGGAAAACCTATAGACTCGCTCAACCGTTGTGTTGATGATTTTAAGCATGTATTTCAGGTGATTGAAGTTGATAGATGGCGGAGCTTGCTGGAGAAGGATTGCGGGTTGCTTTTGTGGTGATTGGTCTAAAACGGATTTATTTCCCTTTTGTCATAAAATTTATAATGTATGGTCATGTATTTTGGTAACAATGGTTGTTGATTGGTTGATATCTTTGGGGGACCTAAATGTTACTCTGATATCTCTAAAATTGTTTTACTTGGGATCGAAGGTTTTAAACAACGGTTAATTTATTCCTTTTTATATTTCAAATGTACGATTTTGAGATTGTTTAAAGTGTATTGTGTAATGAAGTTTGTGTTTAGCACCCAAATGTGTATTTCGGCTGCGCAATGTAATTTGGGGGTGTTAAAGATAAACCAAGCTTAATCCATGTATTATACTCCTCAGCCAATCAGAATGGTTATATGCTTTCACTCGGATCATTGACTCAAGGTCAAAGCACTAAATGAGCTGATAAACTTTTTATTAAGCAAATTTCAACAGTGTATCCCACTAACTCTTTAGAACCAATCAGAATGCACCATTCCACTTCACACGGATGCTACTATTCATTCAGATAACGATCCACAACTCAATTATTGGGCCAATCCAAGAACGCCACGTGACACATCTTATTTCCAGATCGAAGAACACGCTAAAGGCCATATCAAAGAAAGCTTTCAAGAGCAAAAATGATCGCAATGACCAGACAAGTTCAACCCATCAATCCAATTAACATAACATCAAGGGAATCAAATTCCCCCAATTTGATGAAGAATACTTGAAGATCAATTTACCATAATTGGACACCTAGCAGCTTCTCATTGTCAAAGACACGTCACTCACCTCACCTACATCTCATATTTTGTCTATAAATAGGGATAGTTAGCTCTCATTTCAAGTAATATAGTTAAGTGTGAAAACACACACACTTTAGCTTAAATCCTGTTTTTCCTCTCATATTCTTAGTGTAACTACATAGAGTGATTGACAACAACTCTATGTGAGTTAGTTCGACATTTATAACAAACTTTCACCATTGATAACAAACTTCAGTTCACAAATTCTCAATTCTCTACTTACCTTACTACATCTACTCTTTATACCTTCATTCTTGTGATTCTGTTATTCACAATGTATAACTGAATCAAGTTAGTTGTTTTGGAAGCTTGTTGTGTGATCAGCCTTGTTGCAGTTTAGTTCTTTACCAAGTTCTGGCTAGAATTCATGTTAAGACTTGTAGCAGGGTAGATGATGATGAATGATGGTGACTAGTGTTGTTTTGGTGGTTGCTGATAGATTGATAAGGTGTTGATTAGCTTATAAGAGAGTTCAACACTCTCTTCTCCATCAAAGGAGGCATCCTAGATAAAAAGTGCAAAAATCTGTTTCAATTTCCTCTAAATTGTCTCTGCATGCTCAATTCCTAGTTTTAGTGTAAAATTGCTTGTGATTGCATGGTATTTGATCCTTTTGTTCTTGCTGATATGATTTGGTAGTTGGTAGTGTTAATCTGTTAGCTTTGATTTCTTTGCTTAGCTTAAAATCTATTTCATTCAGGAACTAGTGTTTGGATTGATAGCTACTTTTTGATTCAGTCATTAAAATTGGATAAAACTTGTTTTCATTCACTCCATAACTAGTCTAATACATGTATGCAAGTTTTGGAAGTCAAACAAATTGTCAAAGAGGCAAATGACATTAAAATGCTTTGGGTCAGTTTCATTAGTCTAAAACAGTCCACATTCAAATCATCATAACTAGTTCAAAACTTGGAGTTAGACTGTGACTTTTGTTGCATTGTAAAGTCCAACATCCTAGCTTTCAGATTTGATAAGCCACTTATTATAGTTTTCATTGTAGAATAAGCTAGAAGCTGTTAAAAGTCTTTGTGATAATTGCTTGTTGCTGCCATAACTTATTTTCAGTTTTGACTTATCCACTTCATAAACCTGCCCATTTTATTTCACAATTCAGTTGTAAAAGTGCTTAAAATAGGATTTGACCTTGGTCAACTTTGGTCAACGCTGGTTGACATAAGCCCATTTGAGCTTATTCGATTTTCTGGCTTATTCTGTAGATGCTTTTTCAGATTTTCTTGGATAGGTGTCCACATTTTGGGCTTATAATCATATTTTGTCAAAATCAGACCTAGTGCTTATCTAGATAAGCTATTCTCTTAAAAGTGGCTTATTCAAAAGTGCTTATTTGAGACTTAGACAACTTCAGCTTAAATCCTTGATCATGACTAGCTTATTTTGAATTTGGAAACTTTTGAAACCAGTTTGAACTTAATTGGTCAAGTAGAACTCTAGCTATGGCTTATTAGTCAATAAGCACGTTATTTCTATATAACTTTCATAAATTACAAACAGGTCCTTGGGTTTGGTTACTTGCTATTTTGTTTGAAAATAGTTGTACTTTTTAGGTTTTGCATTTCAGTCCCTAAAGTTGTTAAGTTTGTTAATTTCAGTTAGTAGTTTGTTAAGTTTGTTGATTTTGGTTATTAGTTTGTTACATTTACAATTTCAGTCCTTTTACTTTACACATTTACATTTTCAGTTCTTATACTTTCATTAGCTTTACATTTTGGCCATTAATTCTTGTTTTCCATTAATTGGTTGTACTTTGTGCTTTGTAAATGGTATGTGCACTATGTTTTTAGAATAGTACGGTTATGTAGATGATATTATTTTACACTTTTGATGATTTTGTGATAATTAGCAATAGAATACCATAACTTTGAGAATCAAATACCAAGGACAATAAGTGACTTGATTGCTATCGATCATTCAAACGAGAGAAAAACGAACTTGAAAAATATATACATTAAATGGCGCCGCTGTCGGTTCTTTACGTAGAGATTTACGGTTGCATATTGGATTTTGAGATATGTTCACTTGTGAACATTCCTTTTACGTATTATAAAAAAAAAATTAAAAAAATCAAAAATAAAAAAATAAAAAAATCACAAAAATCAATTCCTTCCTAAGAATTGAACCAAAAAAAATTAAAAAAATTAAAAAAATAATCTTTTTCCTAAAGGATTACACCAAAAATATATTGTGTATATTGTATTCACTCGTTTTTACGTACATATTATATTTTCATAAAAATCAAATAAATACAAAAATATTTTCTCTATATTATTATATGTAAATACATATACGTAGATACGAACTGTAACACCCCCACAATTGCTATGCGCAGCGGAACTACAACAATGGGTGCTACACAGTATTCATTGCACACAAGATATATCAAACGACGCTAAAAAGACGTCAATTTAAAACTTGAAATTAAAATTGTTAGATGATGCATGTCCACTGTTTTTCCAACCCCAAATGGTGCACAGAGTTTAGCGTTTTCGGTCCCCATGAATCTCAACCCCAAAAACTTCAGTTTTACAACAACATAACATTAAACTTAAAATGTTTAAGTAGAAAAAGGAGGGAAAAACAAGCGGACTCCAAGCCGTACACACAACATCCATCCCATGCATGCTCCATCCTACACCTCAGCGGTTACCTGAAACACATGCCAAAAATTTGGTCAACGAAAACGTTGAGTGGAATTCATAGGTTTTACAATCCATTTGAACGTATATATAATAAAAACCATTCGTGATCATTTATAGTCTTGTCGATCAAACAAACTATAATCAGGATACTGACAATTGTGTTTAAGCTCATGACACTAATCCGTTAACTCCATCACCCGCGTAAATAATACCGGCGTGATTCAGATGAAACCAGTGCCCCTTCTAAAGGCATCAGTTGCAATTATACCTTATTTCTCATACAAAATAATCTACCGCAGAACTTACTAAAAGTACAGCTTCTCGGCTAGCATTGGGTCGTTAACCCCGTAGTACTACAAATTGCATAAGCGGCTATTTCCCCCTACTCGAGGGCAGGACAATAGTTAATAGTTCATGATTTTAGGGACTTTTGCAACTTTGGTACTCAACACAATTCTAAGGCAACTTTCGGGTCTAACAATCATTCATGATATACGTTCCTTTTTAAAAACTAGCATGCATTTCCCTCGCGGGTAAAACAATTTGAAATAAGTATAAGCGAGGCTATAAATTCACACCTTATATCTTAAGTAGTCGGTAGTTCGAGGGATGATCACTGACGACGAAACGGATGCCCGGTTAAATCAACACCTATCACAAATAACGCGTAATGAGTAATCTCATTTAAATACTTACGGTACTGTATAAAATACATATATACTAGTCACTTAGGACAAGTATAACTCACGCCAAAAACAAAAACAACAAGTATCACTCATTCTATACCATTCGTTCTCATTACTTACGTTGTCCATTTTTACTCATTCACACCGGTACTTGACTAAAGTACGGGCTGTTTTACCTTATTTAACCACACTTATAAAATTTGACAAAATTTCCAAAAATCCTATAAGACCTGTAGATAACATGTTTTTAAGCCCAATAAAAGTTTTTACTTTTACGACCCGTTACGCAACTCTTTTCCACGACTACATTTTACGGGCTGAAATTGCGCTTCGACCAATTTTGACCTCTTTGACCTATATGAAAAATACCTTTGACTTCTTTGACGCCTAAGTCAACATATAGACTCATTTTTACAGGTTTGGGACCAAATTTTGACCCTTGACCATTTACCAATTTATACTTGTGACCCTCGGGATTTGACTAAAACTTTGCACAAATTCGGATTATGCAAGTCCTCGTCTCCCGGTACCCGATCTTTAAAATGTCATAACTTTTAGCTCGTTTTGAGTCACGGGCTCTACCTTATACCAAATTAAAGCTAGAAAGACCCTCTATCACTACATTTAGTTTTCAAGTCCTGGAAAAAAAATAATTTTTATGAAATGGACCAAATGTTTCTGCCTAAAAATGACCATACCAAAAACGCACTTAGACTCGATTCCAAGCCTTCTAACCACCACTAAACATCATCCTAAGCCTTCCCAAACATATCCTAACATCAAATTTCAGTCCTACCCCTATTGATCAACCAATCTCAAAATCAAAACTTCAAAGAAATGAACATGCAACTAATAAAACCTATGTAAAACATCCTAAAACAATGAACCAAACATAATAATAACATTCAAAATCAACAACCACCATGGCTCCCCAAACACCCCCATTGCCGTGGGGTTTGGGTGACCCAATCACCACAACCAAATTGATTTTGGTGGGTTTTCTTGGTGTTCTTGCATCCATAACACTTAAAATCAACATGCATTAGCTCATTTAGCCACAAAAACGAATTTGGATAATCTTGAAAAATCTTGGAAAATTTTTGTTAATGCATGTGGGATTTGAGCACATGAACATGTGGGGAATGACCAAACTAGATGTGGTCTAACCTTAGATTTTAGGAAAATCAAGTGGAAAAAGATTTTTGGTGAATTTTCTTGTGGGTTGGGGGTGTCCGTCGGTTTAAGAGAGAAAGGAGGGAGAGAGTGTTTGGTTTTTGGTGAATATTTTGTATGTGTTTGTGTGTTTGTCACTTTTGGCCTTTTTGGTGGGTTGGGAGGGGCCTTGTTGCAATTTTTAGCTTCTTTTGGCCTCAAATGAAAAACGTCCTCAAAACTTTGCGGGTTCGACTCATTTGTCAATTTTGAAAATTTTACGGGAGTCGGAAATCTTCCCGAACGCTCCAAAATATTTTTGGGATACTTTAAATGTACTCGGAAGGCTATAAAACTCACCCGACTCAACTTAACACGAACCGTAAATAAAATTCTCGAAAAATTACATTATCGATAAATCGTCAAAAATTATATAAAATTGGGCATCCCTCGGGATCGTAATCGTCATCGTCCTTCTTAAAACGTCAAACGTAAAAATTATAACCTCGAACATCGGCTTTAACCAAAATACTTATAAATATAGAAATTAAAATTTATTAAAAATTTCAAAAATTAGCGTAATTTAGGGTATCGTTAATGACCTCGATTCTAGGGTGTCACATCCACCCCTCCTTAAAGAGAGCGACGTCCCGGCGCTCGCCTCTTCTTGTACTCACATTTTCGTGCTACTGGAACAGATGAGGATACCTTTCCTTGAAAAAGTCCTCACGTTCCCAGGTGTATTCCGGTCCACGCTTAGAATTCCATCGGACCTTCACAATAGGAATCCTACTACGTTTCAACCGCTTGACCTCCCGGTCCATAATTTCCACAGGTTCTTCCACAAAGTGCATTTTGTCGTCTAGTCGAATCTCTTCCAAAGGAATCACCAATTCCTTGTCCGCCAAACTCTTCTTCAGGTTCGATACGTGAAACGTGTCATGAATAGCACTAAGCTCGGTCGGCAATTCTAACTTGTACGCTACTGGTCCAATTCGTTCAACGATCTTAAACGGTCCAATATACCTCGGACTCAACTTTCCTTTCTTTCCAAAACGAATTACACCCTTCCACGACGATACCTTGAGCATAACCATATCTCCAACTTCAAACTCCAACGGTTTCCTTCGGTTATCGGCATAACTCTTCTGTCGGCTTCTCGCAGCAAGTAGTCGGTTCTTGATCTGCACGATCTTCTCTGTCGTTTCTAATACCATTTCGGGTCCAGTCAATTGACTTTCCCCTACTTCACTCCAACACACAGGCGATCTACACTTCCTTCCATACAATGCTTCGAACGGTGCTGCTTTGATGCTCGCATGATAACTATTATTGTACGAAAATTCCACCAGAGGCAAGTGGCGTTCCCAACTTCCTCCAAAATCGATCACGCATGCTCGGAGCATGTCCTCCATCGTTTGAATCGTTCGTTCACTCTGGCCGTCAGTTTCCGGGTGATAAGCCGTGCTTAAACTCAGTTCAGTGCCCATCGCACGTTGAAGCGATTTCCAAAATTCCGACGTAAATCTACTGTCGCGATCCGAAATGATCGATAACGGCACTCCATGTCTACAGACGATCTCCTTCACGTACACACTGGCGAGTTTTTCCATGCTGTCCGTCTTCTTCATAGGTAAGAAATGAGCAGATTTCGTCAATCTATCCACAATTACCCATATCATATCACATCCACTAGGAGTCCTAGGTAAACCCGTCACGAAATCCATAGCGATTTTCTCCCATTTCCATTCTGGGATCTCCGGTTGTACCAACAATCCAGATGGTTTCTTATGTTCTGCCTGAACCTTCGCGCAAGTCAAACACTTACTAACGTAACGAGCAATATCTGCCTTCATATTCGGCCACCAATAGACTTTCTTCAGGTCGTGGTACATCTTATCCGATCCGGGATGTATCGAATACTTCGACTTATGCGACTCATTCATAACCAATTCTCGAACTCCAGGCTTTCCTTCCTCAGATGAACACAATGGTAACCAAATTCGATTCTCAAAATATCTTAGTCCGTCAGACCTAATCACGAAAAGAGGTTTCAACATTCGTCCCAAATTTTCGGCTTCAACATTCCCTTTCATTAATCCTCTCTCCTGAGCCTTCAGTATGGTTTCGGTTAAGTCAACGCTCTCACTCATCACTAAAGCTCTAACCCTCAAAGGTTTCTCCCGTTCCTTCCTACTTAATGCATCCGCTACAACATTCGCCTTCCCAGGGTGGTAGCGAATTTCACAGTCGTAATCACTTAGTAGTTCAACCCATCGTCTTTGTCGCATATTCAACTCCTTTTAATCTAAAATGTGCTGCAAACTCTTGTGATTAGTGAATACAACACACTTTGTCCCATACAGATAGTGTCTCCACAGTTTCAACGCAAAAACTACCGCTCCTAATTCCAAATCGTGCGTCGTGTAGTTCTCCTCGTTCTTCCTTAATTGCCTCGACGCGTAAGCTATCACCTTTTCACGTTGCATTAATACCGCTCCATAACCTTTACGAGACGCATCACAATACACTACGAAGCCTTCGGTTCCTTCAGGCAATGATAAAATCTGTGCGGAACATAACTTATCCTTGAGCGTTTCGAAAGCAAGCTCTTCCTCAATTCCCCATTCATACACCCTATTCTTTTCGGTAAGCCTCGTCAATGGTTTCGCAATCAACGAGAATCCTTCGATAAACCTTCGATAATACTCCGCTAAACCCAGAAATTGTCGAACCTCAGTCGGCGTCGTCGGTGCTGACCATTCCTTGATCGCTTCTATCTTAGCAGGATCTACACGAACTCCCTCACTATCAATCACATGACCTAGAAACTGCACTGATTCCAACCAAAACTCACACTTAGAGAATTTTGCATACAACTTCTCCTTTCTTAACAACTCCAAAATCTTTCTTAGGTGCTTCTCGTGCTCCTCCTTACTCTTAGAGTAAATAAGTATATCATCGATGAAAACAATAACAAACTTATCTAGATACGGCTTGCACACGCGATTCATAAGATCCATGAATACAGCAGGCGCGTTCGTCAACCCAAACGGCATCACTCGAAATTCAAAGTGTCCATACCGCGTACGAAAGGCAGTTACAGGAATATCCTCCTCTCTTACACGCAGTTGATGATACCCTGATCTTAAATCGATCTTTGAGTATACACTGGAACCTTGCAATTGATCGAACAAATCGTCAATCCTCGGCAATGGGTACCGATTCTTAACCGTCAGCTTATTGAGTTCCCTATAGTCGATACACATCCTAAATGAACCATCCTTCTTCTTTACGAACAACACTGGCGCTCCCCAAGGTGATGAGCTCGGCCTAATAAATCCTTTGTCCATCAATTCCTTCAATTGATCCGCTAACTCCTTTAACTCAGATGGTGCTAAGCGATAAGGTGCACGTGCAACCGGCGCAGCTCCTGGCACTAAATCAATTCGAAACTCGACCTCACGGGTAGGCGGTAAACCTGGCAACTCGTCTGGAAAAACGTCCGGATACTCGCAAATAACTGGTACCTCTTCGATCCTCGCCTCTACATCACCATCGCTCGAAACCTGTGCCAAAAACACATCGCATCCGCTCTCTACGTACTTCATCATTTTCAAACACGAAATCACCTTCAAACGAGAAGTGCATTCGTCTCCCTTTACCGTCAAAACCCTATTCCTCAGCGGAATCTGAACCAATCTCTCACCACAGACGATCGTAGCACTATGCGCCATTAGCCAATCCATTCCCACAATCACGTCAAACGATCCTAGCTCTATAGGCATCAAGTCGATTTTAAAAGCGTAATTTCCTAACTTCAAGGTACACCCTTTCAGTATAGAATTCGTACTAACAATTTTTCCATCGGCTAATTCAACATTATAACTAGTCGTTAACAACACCGGTTCTCTATCGATATGACGACTAAATCTAACGTCTACAAAACTCTTGTCGGAGCCAGAATCGAATAAAATACTAGCATAACAAGCGTCTAGCAAAAACGTACCGGTAACCACATTGGGACCCTGTGGTTTATCAGCAGTTCCCACTTGATACACAGCTGCCGCATTATTTCCTCCCCGTCTATTTCCTGTCTTCGGGCAATTCGCTTGCACATGACCCCTTTCTCCACAACTATAACATCCCCTCATCCTAATAGCATTAGCCCCAGTGGCTACTCCTCCCGTTCGACAACCAGATGTTCTATGACCTGCCTTTCCACACTTGCCGCATGCCGGCGGGCAATTTCCAACATGATACAAGTTGCACTTACCACAATGGGGATTCACTTTCACACCTCTAGGGTTCGTCACTGCCCTCATCCCTTTGTTCCTTCTCTGATTTAACTGCTGATTTCTATTCGGCCCATGGTTGTTTCGATTTCCACCTCGGTTCTGGCCTTGGGATTGATTGCTTTGTGCTGCTTCCCATTTCCTTTTGTTGCCTTCAGCAATGTAGTTCTGCTTGTCCTGAAGCTTAACGTCCATCAAAGCGTGTGCCATTTGAACCGCTTCATCAAACGTTCCAGGTTTTGACGAAGTTGTTTCACCTTTGATATTGCTAGATAAACCCTTAATATACTGCTTCATTTTCTTGGCATCATTGGCAAATATGTCCGGACACAAAAGACTTAACTCATTGAATCTCCTGGTGTAAGCAGCTATATCGTTATTCTTCAAGGTCAAGTGCCTCAACTCGTCCTCCAATTGCCCCAATTCCTCCTCTGGGCAAAACTTCTTAGTCAACAAAGCTTTGGTCGCATTCCACGTCCTTGCATTCGCTACAGCCAATCCAACCGTAGCTACCTGGGTATTCCACCAACTTAACGCATCATCAAGAAACGTAGCAGCTGCAAACTTCACTTTATCTGCTTCTACACAACCACTGATTTCAAACGTACTTTCCACCTTTTCCAACCATCGTCTAAGTTCTAAAGCTCCACCCGTTCCACGGAACTGCGTGGGACCGCACTTCATAAAACTAGAATAGGTACACACTCTCGGGGCTTGCTGTCCCCCCGCGTTCCTTCTTGGATCCTGATTTCTCCCAGCTCGGTCCGCTTCCAACGCATTAGCTATAGCTTCCTGAATCATGGTGTTAACACGATCGGCGGTCAACTTTGGAGGCATGGTGTTATCGAATATCTCTTTCTGCAAGACAAAGAAAAATAGAAAAACAATGTAAGTATTCATATCAAGTTTCCCAGACATAAAATACATACAACGACACATCACTACGGAGTTACTAATATTCATCAATTCACACTACAAAAGATCAAATTTAAGACATATCACAGATCATGAAAGGTAACATAGATTGTATTGATAATTAACCAAAATCGTGACAAGTATTGCCACTACAATCGTTCACCACAAAACATCAAGTACTTGAGTTTCTCGTCATAATACCATCATACAAAGGTCCAAAATAGTTCTATTACAATGATCAAAGAAAATACAAAACAAGTAACTAGGCATGTGGTGATCCACACGGCCTCTTGGATGGCGGCTCGTCGTCGTCTTCCTCAGTTTCCTCATCACTAACGTCCTCATCCACATCATCCATTTTTCTTTTTCCTTTCTCATCCGGCCCACATTCTGTTTCCTTTTTCGTCCCTGATGTGGATCCAGACTCAATCGCTACCTGACTTCCCACCGTAATACAAGCACCTCTAGTAGGCGACTGAATCATGAAGTCATTCGCCTCCATCTCTAAATCGTCCACGAATCTCCAATCCGGGGGCAATGAATCCCTCACACGATGCTCCCAACTCTGCATCCTCGACAACCTCATCTGATCCTCCCTAACACGGTCAAGACTAGCACTTAAATTCGTAACCATTGATCTTAAACTGTTGATGTCACTTTTATTCACATTCCCGTCATACTCAATTCTCGCAGTCCTTTCCAACAGTCTTTCATCCGCCTTTTCATTCTCGTCGAATCTACTGACCACCCTTGATTCCACTACATACCTCATGCACATCGATCCTTCCAAACCTCTCACAGTCCGTCGTACGTCATGATAAATCCTCGGTCCGGGACAGCAAATTCTTGGGATGCCTTGATGAAGAGAATTTGCACTCATTGCACCTTCGGCTCTTCTGGGGATATCTGGTACACCAACCAGATGGGAAGTACGCATAGGCGTGGGGCAAGTAGTTCTCCTTGGGTCGGGGTCCTGGGCTCGTACATCGTTTCCGTTATCGTTAGGCGGTACCTCGGCCATTCCTGCAATAACAGCGAATTTCGGAGGGTACATAAGTAATTATACAATAATTATAAATATATGCATGCAAATGCAATGCAAAGGTGGTACATATGCCCGAAATGTAATAATATGATGCTCATGCATGATTAATATGAAAATTACGATGTCGGATATTTCACGTAAAATTCAACGTCTACATATAGTAATTCCATACTTACGTAATAATTACCCACATATATACTTTACTCAAAAGTATACGTCAAATGCCATAAATACAACAATAAATCTTACCGGAGCCATGCAGGATAGTTGTGTGTGCTTGGACCCTTTCTTACGACACCAAAAGTTATAGTTTAGGATTTTCAAAAACGACCTAGTTCTCTATAACTCGTGGCTCTGATACCAATCTGTAACACCCCCACAATTGCTATGCGCAGCGGAACTACAACAATGGGTGCTACACAGTATTCATTGCACACAAGATATATCAAACGACGCTAAAAAGACGTCAATTTAAAACTTGAAATTAAAATTGTTAGATGATGCATGTCCACTGTTTTTCCAACCCCAAATGGTGCACAGAGTTTAGCGTTTTCGGTCCCCATGAATCTCAACCCCAAAAACTTCAGTTTTACAACAACATAACATTAAACTTAAAATGTTTAAGTAGAAAAAGGAGGGAAAAACAAGCGGACTCCAAGCCGTACACACAACATCCATCCCATGCATGCTCCATCCTACACCTCAGCGGTTACCTGAAACACATGCCAAAAATTTGGTCAACGAAAACGTTGAGTGGAATTCATAGGTTTTACAATCCATTTGAACGTATATATAATAAAAACCATTCGTGATCATTTATAGTCTTGTCGATCAAACAAACTATAATCAGGATACTGACAATTGTGTTTAAGCTCATGACACTAATCCGTTAACTCCATCACCCGCGTAAATAATACCGGCGTGATTCAGATGAAACCAGTGCCCCTTCTAAAGGCATCAGTTGCAATTATACCTTATTTCTCATACAAAATAATCTACCGCAGAACTTACTAAAAGTACAGCTTCTCGGCTAGCATTGGGTCGTTAACCCCGTAGTACTACAAATTGCATAAGCGGCTATTTCCCCCTACTCGAGGGCAGGACAATAGTTAATAGTTCATGATTTTAGGGACTTTTGCAACTTTGGTACTCAACACAATTCTAAGGCAACTTTCGGGTCTAACAATCATTCATGATATACGTTCCTTTTTAAAAACTAGCATGCATTTCCCTCGCGGGTAAAACAATTTGAAATAAGTATAAGCGAGGCTATAAATTCACACCTTATATCTTAAGTAGTCGGTAGTTCGAGGGATGATCACTGACGACGAAACGGATGCCCGGTTAAATCAACACCTATCACAAATAACGCGTAATGAGTAATCTCATTTAAATACTTACGGTACTGTATAAAATACATATATACTAGTCACTTAGGACAAGTATAACTCACGCCAAAAACAAAAACAACAAGTATCACTCATTCTATACCATTCGTTCTCATTACTTACGTTGTCCATTTTTACTCATTCACACCGGTACTTGACTAAAGTACGGGCTGTTTTACCTTATTTAACCACACTTATAAAATTTGACAAAATTTCCAAAAATCCTATAAGACCTGTAGATAACATGTTTTTAAGCCCAATAAAAGTTTTTACTTTTACGACCCGTTACGCAACTCTTTTCCACGACTACATTTTACGGGCTGAAATTGCGCTTCGACCAATTTTGACCTCTTTGACCTATATGAAAAATACCTTTGACTTCTTTGACGCCTAAGTCAACATATAGACTCATTTTTACAGGTTTGGGACCAAATTTTGACCCTTGACCATTTACCAATTTATACTTGTGACCCTCGGGATTTGACTAAAACTTTGCACAAATTCGGATTATGCAAGTCCTCGTCTCCCGGTACCCGATCTTTAAAATGTCATAACTTTTAGCTCGTTTTGAGTCACGGGCTCTACCTTATACCAAATTAAAGCTAGAAAGACCCTCTATCACTACATTTAGTTTTCAAGTCCTGGAAAAAAAATAATTTTTATGAAATGGACCAAATGTTTCTGCCTAAAAATGACCATACCAAAAACGCACTTAGACTCGATTCCAAGCCTTCTAACCACCACTAAACATCATCCTAAGCCTTCCCAAACATATCCTAACATCAAATTTCAGTCCTACCCCTATTGATCAACCAATCTCAAAATCAAAACTTCAAAGAAATGAACATGCAACTAATAAAACCTATGTAAAACATCCTAAAACAATGAACCAAACATAATAATAACATTCAAAATCAACAACCACCATGGCTCCCCAAACACCCCCATTGCCGTGGGGTTTGGGTGACCCAATCACCACAACCAAATTGATTTTGGTGGGTTTTCTTGGTGTTCTTGCATCCATAACACTTAAAATCAACATGCATTAACTCATTTAGCCACAAAAACGAATTTGGATAATCTTGAAAAATCTTGGAAAATTTTTGTTAATGCATGTGGGATTTGAGCACATGAACATGTGGGGAATGACCAAACTAGATGTGGTCTAACCTTAGATTTTAGGAAAATCAAGTGGAAAAAGATTTTTGGTGAATTTTCTTGTGGGTTGGGGGTGTCCGTCGGTTTGAGAGAAAAAGGAGGGAGAGAGTGTTTGGTTTTTGGTGAATATTTTGTATGTGTTTGTGTGTTTGTCACTTTTGGCCTTTTTGGTGGGTTGGGAGGGGCCTTGTTGCAAATTTTATCTTCTTTTGGCCTCAAATGAAAAACGTCCTCAAAACTTTGCGGGTTCGACTCATTTGTCAATTTTGAAAATTTTACGGGAGTCGGAAATCTTCCCGAACGCTCCAAAATATTTTTGGGATACTTTAAATGTACTCGGAAGGCTATAAAACTCACCCGACTCAACTTAACACGAACCGTAAATAAAATTCTCGAAAAATTACATTATCGATAAATCGTCAAAAATTATATAAAATTGGGCATCCCTCGGGATCGTAATCGTCATCGTCCTTCTTAAAACGTCAAACGTAAAAATTATAACCTCGAACATCGGCTTTAACCAAAATACTTATAAATATAGAAATTAAAATTTATTAAAAATTTCAAAAATTAGCGTAATTTAGGGTATCGTTAATGACCTCGATTCTAGGGTGTCACACGAACAACCAATCTACCTACTTCTATAAGTATTGCCTTGGCAATACACCATATTTGGGGGTGTTCCGGTCCCAAATACGTGTATCGATAAAACAAAATAAATGCAAAAATAGATAATTACTTTCAATAAGCAAGAATTAAAGAAATACGAACTATTAAGTGAATAGAAAGGCGGCTTTGCTATAAAATGCAAGCCTAAAGGAAACAGGTACTTAAGAGCTTAGCGCCAACTCATTCCCCCGTTCACTAGTAAGTATTTCAAGAAGGAAGGCTTGTTGGGGGTATTGCCGCCCAATTAGTACTACATATATATTATACTTTCTTGTGGTTTCACTATTGAACCTCAAAGGAGATAATCTATTCTCTTTCAAAGTCGACCGAGAGGTCCTTTCTCATTCCTCGTGTTGAGTTTCATGCGCACTTGAGCGCGTGCACATATAGCTAGTGGTGTACCACTTCCTCCCAAAAGGAAGAGAAATAAGAACAAAGCCGTCCCTCAAGCCGATCACGAGCATCGTGCTTTCGACCACTTAAACGAAGCCATGGACAATCGACCATTGATTGAGATTCTCCAACCCAATGTGGATGGGAATGCGGATGCCATAGTCATTCTCGAGATAGCCGCCAAAATTTTTGAACTTAAGACATGTGTGATACAAATGGTTTCTACCATACCTTTCCTAGGGACACCTATGGATGACCCTCATGACCATATCAAGAGATTCATGTCCATTTGTAATAACATCAAGTTCAATGGGGTACCTCCGTAGGCAATTAAGTTGATCTTATTCCCTTTCTCTTTGGAGGGAAATGCTAGGATTTGGCTAGAGAAACAATCCTCTAATAGCATTCTCACTTGGGAGGACTTAAAGAAGAAATTTGTGAACAATTTCTTTCCACCTTCACGAACCACCGCATTAAGGAATCAGATCATAGGCTTTCAAAAAAAAAGAGATCAAACCTTTAGTGAAGCTTGGGATGAGTTCAAAGAGTTGTTAAGAAAGTGTCCTACCCACGGTTTTGACCAAGTTGACCAAATTAAGACCTTCTACAATGGCTTGAAACCACACAATCAGGATTCCCTTAACTCGGCCGCGGGTGGAAGCATTCTTGCTAAGTCTATTCGCATGGGACATCATTGAGACAAAATCCATGGTTCAAAGAAATAGGGATAGAGAAGAGGTGGTACATGTTGTGCAAGGGAGTGCCAATAAATCAATGTGGAGGCCCTCACTCATACTCGAATTTTGACAAAGTTTAAAACTTTCAAGGAGAATGTTATGCTTATAATGATGATGCAAGAGCACACTTTAAACCAGACATCAATCCTAATCACCTTTCATACAAGTCCAACAATTACCTTGCTCTACCCGGGTTTCCCTCCCCAACAACCCACCCAAAACCAACAAAATAATCCACAAATGCTTAATAGAAACCAAGGGCCAAGAGGAAATTATCAAGGGAATAACAACAATATAGGTCTAAACAACTTCCAAAACCATGGGAACAACTTTCATGGAAATAACCAAGGGTTTCACAATCCACCTCCACCTTTCCAAAACCAAGGATATAATCAAGGAAATGGAAAAAATGAAACCATTGAGCTACTTCATAAGATGAATCAAGATAATGAAGAAAGGATCCGTGAGAGTGAAAGAAGAACTCAAGATCAATTGAGGGCAATGCAAGAGGAGACAAACAAAAATTTCATGTTTCTCTTAAACCAAAGACCTCAAGGTGCTTTACCCTCTAATACTCAAACTAATCCTAGGGCCAATATCAATGCAATCACTACAAGAAGTGGGAAAACCACCATGGAACCTTCCATTCCTCCTACGCATCCTTTGGTGACTCCTCCTATGGTCACTCCTTGTGACATTCCACCATCAACCAATCCTATACCTCCTAAACCTACCTTTGAAGAAACCCAAGAGGAGAGTCCTTCAACACCCTCTACTCAAACTTTACCCAAACCAAATCTACCATACCTTTCTATGTTGAGGAAAGAGAAGTTAAAGAACAAATATGACATTCACCTGTCCAACTTCTTGAGGATGTTAAGCAATTAAATATCAACATATCTTGAGGATGTTTAAGATGACATTCAAGTGTCCAACTTCTTGAGGATGTTTACATGCCCAAGTTTGCCAAGATGTTTAAGGACCTTCTCTCAAACAAAGAAAAATTGGTTGATAGGCCTAACACTTCATTGAACGAGAATTGTTCCGCGGTTTTGTTGAAGACTTTACCTATTAAACTTGGTGATTCGGGCCGGTTGATTCCATGTAATTTCCTGGGGGTACAAAATTGCATGGCACTAGCGGATCTTGGTGCTAGCATAAATTTGATGCCTTTGTCGGTTTCGAAACAAGTCTCTCTTCCCGAGCTTACACCTTCTAAAATGACACTCGAATTAGCAAACCATTCAATTGCTTATCCGGTGGGGATTGCGAAAGATGTTTTTTGTTGGAGTTGATAAATTCACATTCCCTTTGGATTTTGTAGTTGTGGACTATGATATGAACCCTAGAGTTCCTCTCATTGTAGGAAGACCTTTCTTAAGGACTGGACGTACTCTTATTGATGTGGTAGAAGGGGAACTCATTATGAGGGTAGAGGATGAGAAAGTTGTGTTTAAGATGGGAAAAGTAACTAAGAAATCTCAAGGTTGTGAAATCGTTAACATTGTGGATGTTCTTGATGAAGTATGTGATGAACACTTTCACGAGGCTTGCAAGAGTAGTAATGAGGAAATTCCACATGTTGAGACCGTAGCTTCCATTGCTCCTTCCTTGACTCCTTTTGAAGCAAGTGATTTTCTTCTACAAGAATTTGAGGCAAGTTTAGGAGATGTGGATTTATCTTATGATGATTCTCCCCACCGATTGGGAAGAAGATATTTGTACCATTGAGAAACATCTCAGTCAGGATAATACTTCTCCACATACTCCTAAGGAAGTTACCAATGATGATCCTTCATTAGTGAAACCTTCTATCGAGAGTCCACCTACCTTAGAGCTTAAGGATCTTCCATCACACCTTGAGTATGCTTTCTTAGAGGGAGAGGATAAGCTACCCGTTATCATTGCTAAAGACTTAAAAGATGATGAGAAAAAGAATCTTATAGAAGTTCTTAAGAAGCATAAGAAGGATATTGCTTGGAAAATATCTCATATAAGAGGGATTGATCCTAATTTTTGTACTCATAAAATCCTTATGGAGGATGATTACAAACCCGCTATTTAAAACCAAATAAGGGTTAACCCAAAAATCCATGAAGTCATCAAAAAGGAAGTTATCAAACTCCTTGATGCGGGAATGATTTACCCAATTTCCGAGTCACCATGGGTTAGCTCGGTGCATTGTGTGCCTAAAAAGGGTGGAATCACCGTTGTTCCAAATGAAAACAACAAGTTGATTACCACAATACTTGTCACATGTTGGAGAGTTTGTATAGATTATCGAAAGCTTAATGATGCCACTAGGAAAGACCATTTCCCATTACCTTTCATGGACCAAATGCTAGAACGTTTAGCGGGAAATGAATACTATTGCTTTCTTGAAGGATTCTCGGGTTATTTCCGAATTCCCATTGATCCAAAAGATCAAGAAAAGACCACATTCACTTATCCCTATAGCACATTTGCTTACAAGAGAATGCCTTTTGGCTTGTGCAATGCTCCTGGGATATTTAAAAGGTGTATGATGGCAATCATTCATGACATGATAGAGCACACCATGGAAGTGTTTATGGATGATTTCTTGGTGTTTGGAGATTCATTCACTTCTTGTCTCTCCCATTTAGAAAGTATGCTTAAAAGGTGTGAAGAAACCCGCCTTGTTCTAAATTGGGAGAAGTGCCATGTAAAACCCGCATTAAAAAACCATGAACAATACACATGAACAGTACACACACGAAAAATACGATAAATATAAAACTTTCCATTTATAAGATAATTCACATGTCACGATATTTAATAACATGTAGTTACGTATATATTATAAATCTGCTAAGTACACGACATATAAAAATCACGATAATTAAACATGAACGATCACGTAAATAATTAAACTCGGGAAAACTACGGGTTACCCTGTGGGCTCCTTCTACATCGCGGCCAAACAAGAAAGAAAGGGAAAAAATGGGCTTCGCCCATGACCCAACTGAAAATACATGTTAACCAAAAGCCACAGGGAAAACTTTAACATAATTTAGGTTTATAGAAAAATTTCTCCCTTGCCTCCTTTTTCCTTCTAGCCGTCGGCCATTATCAACCACAAGGACAAACCGGACGATTTTCATTGTTGATTATTCGTGTGTACGTGATCGTGTTCATAACCTTTTCTTTCCACGTGTTCGGTAAATTAAACACTTCTAACAGTGGGAACCGAACATGGGCAGGGGGAACCGGGTCACAACCGGTATGAACTGGCTGAACCACCGGTGGAACCATGGCTCAGGAAGCGGGTAAACCACTCGGACAGTGGCAACCGGCTAGGCCGAGTTAGCCATTGTCAAGGGTGTATGTTTCGGCTTATATGTTGAACCAGGTTTCGTGTAACACCCCCAATTTCAGTCATAGCAGCGGAAGGGTCCTTGGGTGTTACTATCATGGTTCAATCTCATAATCATAGAAAACGGCTCAAAACGAGTCGTTTTAATAAAAACATCCATTCATTTTTATTTAACAATAAGACTTTTCACACGGTCCCAAATAACTTAAAGTTTACAAACACAGTAAAGGATAAGATTCTTTGAATGGATACTATTTGCAAAAGCGGGCTAAAACATTTCAAATAACAAGCTTCACGAAACCGCCTTCATCGAGTGCCTTCTATATGGACCTGAGATAAAACATGTTAAAAAGTCAGCAAAATTTTCCGAGTGAATCTATAGAGTTTAATTTAAATAAAGAGAACACAAGTATTCAAAATAACCTTCCAGGGTTAATATTTTATCAAAGACAATTATGTTGTACGGACATAATTATCAGTGTCATTACATAAGTCTCGTGATATTGAACGTTAACATATATTATTTCAGCCCAACACACCTAGCCAAGTGCGTATATTTCTCTTATACAATGCATCCGATGTTTCATTACTAGTGCATCACAACACCACGCGATAGCTAGTCACGACCGGACTGGGCATCACCCCGATAGATCTATCCATAGCATTAGCGTTACTTCGATTAACAATTCACGATTCATGGATCTTTTAAGGCTAAACAAACTTATGTAATAACTTTCATCTAAACATACAATCGGGTTTCTTGTGTTCAATTTTTAAAACAAAGAGGGTTTACCAGAACTTCTCGTTGCGCCCTTCATTTATAATAAATGCTTTTCCAATAAGTAAGGTTTCCACAACTTCTCGTTGATCCCTTTATTTTAATAAACAAGCATGTTAGCCCCCTCGCGAGTTTTATAAAACAAGTAAACATGTTAAAAGCGAGGCTATAGACTCACCTTAGCCAGTAGTGATAATGAGACGATCGCCGACGATTAGTGATGCCCGTTTAAACACGAAAACCGCAACCTACCAAATAAGGCGTGTTCGTTAATAATCGACTTAAGTATAAATCATACTTAAATAATATAAAATCAAAATTACAAAACCATGACAATCCCGAAAAATTTAATATTACAAGTGTTATTACTATACCCTTTTATTCAACACTATTCTTTTAAACACTTGCACTCTCGATATTGACCCGTCTTAAGACGCCAAGTCAACACAAGTCAAACTATCATTTTACTTCTCTCAGACCAGTAACTAATTCATTTATATAATGACTTAACACTTGAGTAAATCACCATGTCCAATGGCGAATACTGAACTCACGCCACATAATTATTGAACTACGTGTCCAAAATACCAATCAGCATGTACACTCCAAATGTACACACCAATCTACCCTATCTACACTTGTACGATTTCGACGAAACTTGGTCACAAACTCACACATAATATGAATAAGACTCAGTTTAAGTTTCATTAAAAAATATTACTTCTAAGGCTTTCTGCCCAACACATCTATAAGTTACAAAAACCGGACAGATTTACGCCTTTGACTCGTAAAACCATTTTGACATATTTAAACAATTCCGTTTACAAAACCAACACTCGAGTTTGAAAATAGACTCAGGACCTGAGGTTTAGAAACTTACAACAGTTCTTGAACATTTTTAAAACTCATTCTATAGTCCCCAAGATTCGATCCAAATATCGACAACAAATTTTTGGATTGTGCCGATACTCGTCTCCCGGTACACGAATACTAAAACTTTTGTAACTTCGTACTCGTTTAGAGTTGGAAGTCCTACTTTATATCAAATCGAAGCTAACGAAATTCTCTACAACCCTATCTAATTAGTTTAACAAGATTCATACAGTAAGTAACCCAAAAATGGCCTTTTACCTACTGGTCTAAAATGACAAGTTAAAAATCACACTAAATCAACATTTTGACCCATTTTAACATTTTAGATTCTCCTAATATCATCTATCAATCATCTACAACAAATCATCTAACCTCTAACACCCATGAATTCAATCTAATAAAAATCAAGTATAAAAATTTATACATGCAACAACACCCCACTCAAATAAAATAATAATAACAACATGATTCACCATAAAAATGGATCAAACAACATGTTCTTCATCAAAAATTGA
Source organism: Glebionis coronaria (assembly GCA_025667525.1). NCBI lineage: Eukaryota > Viridiplantae > Streptophyta > Magnoliopsida > Asterales > Asteraceae > Glebionis > Glebionis coronaria. Next base: position 242,857,146 of record CM046876.1, read on the forward strand.
AAAGAAAAAAAAAGTGGATGCATGTTGGAAAATTTTACATGGATGTGATCACCTTTCAAAAATAAAGATGGGACTTGTTTTTGTTTTGAATGATTCAAAGTAGAAATCACAACAATTTGGTGGTTTTGGTGTCTTGTTGTGGACGACAAAAAGAAAGAGCAAAGAGGGTGGATAGATTTTTTTTATAAAATGTGTATTAGTGGAAAAGTTAGGTAGATTTTTCTTTTTATACTAGGTAGTGGAGGGACTAGTTTTGCCAATTGTGCATAGTTTTGGACCAAAAAGTAATTAAGTAAATTTAAAGGGTAGAAAATGACTATTAGTCAAAGTTGAAAATTTACGGGATTCAGGTTTCGTAAAAATACTTTTCAAAAGTTAAAACGCTTCTTAAATATAATAATATAACTTCGACACGACTTAAAACGTAATTAAATCAAAAACGTCGAAAATATTAAATATCGAGACAATCGATAATAAAACGTAAACTTTGGGCATCCGTCGGTATCGCGATCACTAATAGTTCTCGTCATTCGTTAAAATGTAAAACACGAGAAATAAAGATTAAATATATAAAATCATTCATATGATAACTTGAGAATATAATATCGATACCTAACGTATTCCTTGCCAGTTTTCATCGAAACGACATTCTTACGTTAAGTTTTAAGCCATAACCTTCTCGGTTAATGGAAAATTTAAAATTCTCATTAAAGTCAACATATAATACATAGTCGAGATTAAAATAACTACCTGAAATTTGACAGATTGTCACATTATCCCCACTAAATTAGGATCTTCGTCCCGAAGATCAACTTACGTTCTTCCTTGATCGCTCGTTGAAATCAAAGACTTAAATGTATTTTGGTCCTCGTCTTGAGTTCCATCACACATGAAAATAGGAATTCGACTTTTTTTCAGTTGCCTAACTTCCTTATTGATAATATCAACAAGTACTTTGATGAAATGCAACTTACCGTCGATTCATACTTCATCAAAAGAGATAATAAGATCTTCGTCAGAAAGAAATTTCTTTAGGTTCGACGTATGAAAAGTATTGTGAATTCCTTGTAGCTCTCAAGGTAATTTAAGTTTTCATGCCACCGGGCCTACTCTCGATATCATCTCGAATGGTCCAGACTAACGGGGACTTAACTTCCCACGTTTTCTAAAATATATAGCAACCTTTTCATGGTGATAGCTTTGGCATAACTTTTCCACCTACCTCGAATTTCAAAGGTTTTTGTTTCACATCGTCATAACCTCTATGTCTACTACGAGCAGTTAATAAACGATTCTTAGTTCGCACGATCATTTATTTATCGGAATAAAATGAGCAGAGTCAATTGGTCAACATAGACACCATTTAAATCATATTCAGGATGAGTTTTCAAGAGCTTAACAATGAATCCATTGTAATTTGCTCCTACCTCTCAAATGATAACGAATATCACAATCGTAACCACTTAAAGGCTAATTTACCTCTTATTATTCTAGAATATATTGTAGGCTCTTACTATCGGTGGATACCGTACATTAGTGCCATACAATTAATGTCTCAATAGATGAAGAGTAAAATCACCAGACCCAATTACAAGTCGTGGGTTGTGCAGTTTCCTCATTCTTCCTAGGTTTTCTACAAGCATACACAATCAAAACAACTCCAAATCATAAAGGAGATGTATCAGGATCAACAACAAAATCTTTACTTCTTTCAGGTAACGATAAGATTGGTGTGTTGTAGAGTTTTCTTTTCATGGTCGGAAAAGCTTTCTCTTCATCAATGCCACACACATACGGTTCATTCTCTGAGTTAGCTTAGTTAGTGGTTTTGATATCAAAGAGAATCCTTTAATAAACCTTCAGTAATGACCAGCCAAACCTAGAATCTGTCGCACTTCAGTTGGAATAGTTGTAACATTCAAATTTTTGATGGCTTCGATTTTCGGAGGAGCGACAGGTACCCCACGTTTATCAATCACATGTCAGAGAAATCGTACGGAACTAATCAAAAGATTACACTTTGAGAGTTTCGCGTAAAATTTTCGTTCTTTAACATGTTCGAGATAGTCCTAAAGTGTTCGGAATGTCCTTCCTCGCTCTTCGAGCAGATTAAATATCATCAATGAAAACTGTAGGACTAAATCACACGACTAATCAAACACAAATAACATGATGATGATTAAACTAAAAAAGAAGGATTAGATTAAGATGAAGAAAAGAAAAGAAATACAAAGTTGGTGATTTCCTAGTGAGAGAAAACAAACACCTTTCTCTTTCTAGAACTAATCAAATGGAAAGCACACACACAAATGAGGATTAGGAAGCCTTTTATACTAAGTAGCAAATGTTTAGGAGGCCTTCCTCATTTGTGTGTTCGGGACTAAATCCCGTTACATAAACAATAATAACTAAAAACACTCGACATCATTAAATGACATTTTTCACGACCTTCGAAACGATATATTATATGACCATCACTTTAATTACTTCTAACAATCTCCCCCTAAGGGGTGGTCATGTAATATGTCACTTCACTTCTTTGTTGTAGCAGACTTTGAAGCTCGATGTCTTGAGAGTTTCTTTATAGTTCCTTTCATGACTTGTGATCTTGGATCTTTGATCTTTGCCTTGACTTGATCTTGTAACTTTGCCAGCTTGTGTTCTTGTTTCTTTCTCAACATACTCATGTTTTGTGTTGACTTGAAAGCTTGTTAACAATCTCCCTTGATCATCAGAGTAACGGAAGTCTTTGTCTTTAGATGATCTTGAGCTTTCTTCATTAATATGAGCATGTGGTCTTGAATTACGACTTCTTGAAGTTACGCCACCGTTTGCATTCCTCCGGTTTCCCGTTATACAGTAATAATACTGTACCTGTAATCAGGTAAGTTCAAAGAACTTCCTTGACAGGGTTTCCGGCTGTGGTAGCCGTTCTCAATACTTGAATTTATCGAAAGATAATTCATAGTAAGGAGTGAATCATACAGTTCCATTCTGCTGATTAAGTCGTCAATTCAATTTCCTGGAACAAGTTTGAATCAATTAAGAATCAAACCATCGTTGCTTTCCAGTTGACACAAGTTTGATTCATATAGAATCGCACATGTTACCTACCGCAGTGCTGTTTGATGATGACACTGGAAGGATTTCCATTCGTCACTGTAAATACTGAAAAGGTATTACTCTGAATGTTCTGGCAAGATCATAAAGATTTTGCGTCGAGACCTGGAACGAGTTTGAATCAATTAAGAATCAAACCACTGTTGCTTTCCAGTTAACATATGTTCAATTCAAGTGAATCTTACATATGACCTACTGCAGTGCTGTTTGATGTTATCACTAGAAGGATTTCCATTCATCACTGTGAATACTAATGAGTATCACTCTGAATGTTCTGGCAATATCACAGGGATAGAGCGTAGGACTCTGTAAATTATCGCGTGTGTTCTAGTGATGAACAACAATTGATATAAGGAATAAGTGTCCTAATGAGATTTTTAATGAATCTCGTTGGCTCTAGACTCTATAAGTGCACGTTTATTTGGTGACTGGAGGCTGGAGTAAACTGCCACCTATTCAATATCTACTATCTCGGAGTGAGAAAGTCGATAGAAATGAGTTGAACTCTGTGACAATAAAACAAACTTCTTTTGAGAGAAGCTTGAGTAGGCTGGGAGGGGTTGTGCATTTGCATCACTGGGTTCATGATGCTTTGTCTTCAATACCAGAAATCATCAACATGATTCTGATAGTAGATGTATTGACCCGGTTTCTACCTAAGTTGTATGGAGGGCTATTTATTTTCACCGTTTATCCTTACATTTCTTTTTCATTCTTCAACCCCTTCAATGCTTACCAAGACGTCATAACTAACACCTTGTTGTGATTATTCCAGTGCTAGCTTAAGTCATTAGTCGGCATTTTTCCCGTACACTCAACTACTCCATCTTTCCTAAGGACATCTAAATTCTAATGGATTGTCCCTGGGAAGATCCCTCCGGTTCTGGTTGGATCATAGGACGAATACCTAACCACCTTTTGACACCAATACCGTCGTGAATTAATGTGTTGAAGGGTATAAATATCGTAACCAGAAAAACCTGTTGAAAAAGCAATCAAGGTGTTGATGAAATCAGAGTTTACACCTTAAAGGTTTTTGTATCACCCAAAATGCTCCCCCTATATATGTGCATCATAAAAGGAAAGGTTTTTGCACATATTAGGAAGACAAAGCACTTATATCAAAGATCTTATCCAAGATAACACATTTTAATCACGATTCTCCCCCTCAAAAATTGCATGAAATTGAATTTTTTGTGAAACTAGTGTTGAAACATGGAGAGAATAATGTGTCATGAAACTTTGGAACAAATGTTTATGAAATCATTATACTCTCCCTCGAAGAGAGATTCTATATAAATATGGGAGTATATGAGCACATTGTTTTGAAATACCTTGAAAAATTGTGCTCAAAAGTCCGAGAAAATTGAGTTCATGAGCTTAAAACTTTGAATGTTTTGATATAAGCTCATGACCGAGAAAAACGAATTTCTCGTTGTTGAGGATAAGTCAAAGACTTTCCTTTATTTAGGGACCGGGTTATAGTCTGACATGTGACTATAAGCCATTATGAGAAGAAAAATAGAAAAGACATGTTTTGAAAACATTTGAACTCTCATTCGAACTTTATGTATGTACCCGTGTCGTTATTGAACAACATTTCTAAGTACGTCCATATTATCGATGCTGAGAGACATGTCGAAGGAGAATATTTTTGGTATTTTGAAAGATTTTCTCATTTTTTTTTATAGGTTTTATATTTTTGTATTTTGATTTTCTGATAGATATATACAAGGTTACTGCAAATGTGCAAGACGTTCAAGTTCATCAAGAATAAAACTACGCATACCAAGTCGATGAACCAAGAATTCAAATCTGTCTTGAGAAAGAGCTTTGGTGAAGATGTCGGCTAGTTGGTAGTCCGTCTTGACAAAATACAGTTCGATCGTTCCTCTTTCCACATGCTCCTTTAAGAAATGGAATCGGACAGCAATGTGCTTGGTCTTGGAGTGTTGGATTGGGTTGCAGGATATGGCTTTGGCTACGGGAGTCACAATAGATAGGCACTTTGTTAAAGTGAAATCCATAATCCATGAGTTGTGTTCTCATCCAAAGGACTTGAGCACTACACACGGATAGAGACACCTATTCTGCTTCCGCGGTGGACAACGCCGTACAGTCTTGTTTTCTTGATGACCAGCTCACTAGCTTCTCGCCTAAGAATTGTGCTCCACCGGAAGTGCTTTTGAATGTATCATGACACCCTGCATGGTCGGCATCTGAAAAACCAGTTAGATTAAAACCATAATCCTTCGTATACCAGAGACCCATGTGAATGGTTCCCCGGAGATAACGAAAGATCCTTTTAACCTCCTTGAGGTGCTTCTCGGTTGGCTTAGCCTGGTACCGATCACATAAACAAGTAGCATGCACAATGTCCGATCTACTTGAGGTTAAGTACATAAGGGACCTGATCATACTTCAGTATTTTGTAGCATCTACAAATGTCCCTTTCTTATCCAAATCAAGCTTGTGTTTAGTGTCCATTGGAGTACCAATAGGATCACAGTTTTCCATTCAAAATTTCTTTAGAACTTCAAGCACATATTTGGCCTAATATATGAAAATGCCACGGGGGGATTGGTGAACTTGGAGACCAAGAAAAAACGTCATTTCCCCCATCATGGACATTTCAAATCGACTTTTCATAAGGTCTGCAAATAATATGGAATATTTTGGGTTAGTAGAACCAAATATAATATCATCAACATAGACCTGACCAACCAATATGTCGTTGCCGTAGTGCTTGATAAACAAGGTTGGATCAATGGTTCCTTTGTTGAAGTGATTTTGTAGAAGAAATGATGCTAATTCGTCGTACCATGCCCTCAGTGCTTGTTTCAAACCATAAATTGCCTTTTTCAACTTGTAGACATGGCTTGGATGTTCGGTGTTGATGAAACCTTCAGGTTGACATACATACACAACTTCATTTAACGGTCCATGCAAGAAAGTCGTCTTCACGTCCATTTGATACACAGTGAACGATTTGTGTGCACCGTATGCCAAGAAAATCCTAATAGCTTCCATCCGAGCAACTGGGGCGAAGGATTCAGCGAAATCAATTCCCTCCTATTGTTTATAACCTCTCACAACTAACCGAGTCTTGTTCCTAATGACCGTTTGCTCCTCATCCATCTTGTTTTTGAATAACCATTTCAGAGTAAGGGGATCGATATTGTCCGGTCCAGGTACTAACTCCCATACATCAAGCCGGATGAACTGATTGAGTTCTTCTTGCATAGACTCAATCCATGATGCATCGGTTATTGCTTCTTTAACACTTGCTGGTTCCATTGTGCTGACTGATAGTGCATAGATACACATATCACTGTCAATACGTAGCTGATTTCGTGTTGAGACTGGTCTTGAGAGATTACCAATCACTTGAACCAAAGGATGATTCTTAGTCCACTTTTGTTCATGTGGAAGTGTATGAGAAACTTGATGCGAACACGACAGATCCATATATGGTGTTGAAGGCTGAGTGGTACTTGTGGAAGCCGCAAATGGATTAACAAACTCGTGTTCGTTGAGCATCGCATTGTTTGCATTTTCAGCAACTATTTCATTCTGAAGATGAACATGATTAGGAATTTGCTGAGAATGTTGTTGAGTTGCGTCAGCAGTCGGAGAGGTGGTTGGAATGTTTGGAGTCAATATGGTTGAGGTTGACGTAGATGGTGCAAAAACAGATGCCGTTGGTGTAGATACAGTTGGTGGTTCTTGAACTACCGTAGCAGGTGCAGCCGGGGCATTTTGAGGAACACCAAATGACGAAAGACCCTCTATATATTCATCATAGATTGGCCCAAATAAAACTTCCATGTCACGTTCCGAGGGTTGTAACGATGAGATTGCTGATGGTGTAAATTGAAGCGCGAGTCCTGAACTTACGTGTCCAGAATTCTGACCTTGAAGCTCGGGATGTGAACTTCTATGTTGAGAGGCCATACCCGAGAGTTCATCAAAAGTAACATTCATAGTCTCCATTACCTTTCTTGTCGTTCGATTATAAACCCTGTAAGCACAAGAAGTTAAAGAATAACCAATGAAAAAACCAATATCACCTTTAGGTTCAAGTTTATCGATATCTTCACGATCATTCTTCGAATAACATAAAGCACCAAAGACATGAAAAATGAAATATCCGGTTTTCTTCCATTAATGATCTCATAAGGTGTTTTGTTGAAGCGGATGTGAATAATGGAGCGGTTTTGAGTATAACATGCAGTTGCTATAGCATCAGCCCAAAGGAATAACGGTGCACTGGAGTAGAGAAGCATCGTCCGAGCAACTTCAACTAACGTATGATTCCTCCGTTCCACAACTCCATTCTGCTCTGGAGTTCTTACAGCTGAAGTTTGATGAGAAATCCCAACTTCGTCAAAATAAGTTTTCAGTTTCTGATTGGTGAATTCTGTACCGTTATCCGTTCTTACAATGACAACAAGGGCTTGAAGTAGCACTGATGTTTTCTTCAAGAAATTGATAATTACATCCGGGGCTTCATCTTTCGAAGTAAGAAAATGAACCCATGTGTAACGAGAATAATCATCCACAATCACAAGGACATACCGCTTTCCATTAATACTTTTGATTCTCATTGGGCCACACAAATCCATATGAAGGAGATGCAACCTATTCGTCGAATTTGGAACAGGTTTGGGTTTGTGAGGCTTCTTCTTGCTTTTACCTTGCTCACATGATGGACAAAGATGGTCTTTAGTATATTTGAACTTTGGAAGACCGGTAACGAGATCATCTTTTGCAAGTTGGGTGATGGCATCGAAATTGAGATGAGATAACCTTTGATGCCATAACCATGACTTTTTCGAAGTGGCCCGGGCCATGAGACAAATTGGAGATGCAGCAGACATTTGAAAAAGATCAATGGTGTAAAGGTTTGTTGTGCGATTTCCTTTCAACAGATCAATTCCTTCAAGATCCCTAACAAAGCAAGTATGAATTCTGAAGGCAACCTCCAAATCTGAATCACAAAATTGCCCAACCGAGAACAAATTATGTCCCAAGCCATCAACAAAAGAAACTCTGGTGATGATAATATTTCTCCAATGAAGATCACCATAGCCTAGAATTGTCGCAACATGATCATTTCCAAATCGAACAGTTCCCATAAAATGCCATACAAAGTTCTTGAGAAGACTTCGATTCCCAGTCATATGTTTGGAACAGCCCGAGTCCACACACCAGAGACAAATTTCAACAGCCTGCCAATGATAAGAGAAGAGAAAATTTGGCAACCGAAGAAATAGGTTCCTGTATGGTTAGGTAATAATCAAGCCATATCACATACCGACATTTCACTGTCAGTGTGAGATCTACTAGAATCAATAACATGACCATTAGAGGCAAAATATCTTCCAGTAGGCAACCACTTAGAGGTAAATCTAGGACTTCTAGGCGTAGCAAGACTTTCAGTGGATCCTACCTGCTTAGTTTTTAGAACATACACTTTAGCCTTAGGAGTGCTATGTGTTTCGTTGATAGAAAGCTTGTCAAGTCGAGTGTAACCACCATAGTTCAAACCATTCATAGTCAAACCACAAACATCATGACTAAAATTAAAGAAACATTTATTACATTTCGCACAAATAACTTCAGATTTTTCATTCCGAATAGCAAGTTTAAAGTCATTACATTCAGAAGAATTAAGTTTCTGATTATGAATAAAAAAGGGTAAATTCCTACGGTGTTCTTCTACTTCCACATTATTAGCCTTGGGACGACTACTTCTAGAGGCAAAAGGGACCCTATCATTCCTTGTATTGCTCGTAGGCTGTGGCCTTCTGCTCTTAGTGTAGTTGTTCATTCAGGTAGAAAAAGACACACGCTTGTTAGAATTAGCATTTTTTAAATCAATGACTTGTGGTTGTGCAATAGTGGTCGGTTTTGTCCTAACGCTTGCTTTACGTTGGTTGCTAGGCACAGAAATATCTACCCTAGTTTGAGATGAAAGTCGAACGTGAAACATTCCTGGGGCAATAACAACAGCTTTCATTCCAGCAGCCTTGGGAAACGGTGTTACAACAATACGAGTGGGTCCCGAGGTTGCTGGTTTCTGGATCATCGTATCCACAATCGAGCTAGGCTTAGAAGTCCTATCTTTTATCAAGGCCTTTAATTTACAGTTCTCACAGATTTTATCAATAAGTTTCTGATAGACAGACTTGCTTTGTTCAACAACCCGCTTATATGAAACGACAACAGATTCTAAATCTGCAATCTTAGCCTTAAGCTTCTGAACATTACCATCACTAGCACTCTCTAACCCTAAAGAGGCCAAATTCATTTCCTTAACCCCTCCTAACTGAGCCTGCAACCGAGCGATAGTTTGTTACATTTCATTGTAAGCTTTTTCATATGAAATCTTGTCATATTTGCATTCATCACATTTTTTGACAAATTTATTCCAAAGATCGGTGAATTCTTTATCCTTTTTAATGACATAAGATTCCATTTTCTCTTTCATAAGATCAAGCTCAGTTTGAAGGTTTTCATTATGCGACACAAAGGTACTTAACTCAAAAGGGCTGCTATCAATACAATCACTTTCTTTAGAGAGGCGTTCAAGATCATTTTCCAAAACTTTGATTTTATCAAGAGATTCATCAGCTACCTTCGCTAAAGATTTAAAGTCTTCAACAAAGTTGGCAAATTCTTTCAGAAAAGCGTTTTCCAAATTACCTAACCTAGCATCAACTTGATTAATAATCGGATTAATATCGTTTTGAAGAATTTTATGGACCTCAATTTGAACAGGTGATGTAAAATTTCCTCAAGTTATTTTGGAATTAACAACACGTTTAAGAATTACAAAGTTATCTTTAAGCTCGTTTAGAAATCGGCGTGTGATACTCGGATTAGGAGGGTCATCAGACAATTCCTCACTTGGTAGCAAAAGCATTTCAGTACTCGTTTTAGATCGAACAAAAACAGTTGGAGGATTGATTTTCGGATAATAAACGGGTGTCACTTCTTTATCAAGCTTTTTCATTCTTAAACGAGTCTCTTCAACAAGTTCAGTAGTTTCCTCGGAATCATGCACAATAGGAGGATCATGCTCATCAGACAATAGCACACTACCATTATATAAAGTTTCATTAGTGGCCTGAACTTGCTTAAGGTATCCGAGATTAGGGGGAAGAGGACAACCTAAAGCCAATTTGTATCAAGTGTAATTTTTCTCATTCACTTTTGGTGCGAGCATATTTATCCTCTGCATAGTTTGGCCACGCTTTACTAAAAGGTTGTCTAATTCTCTAATCCTGTCCTGAGCTTTGCAAAAATCCTCAAGAAGCCCATCTTCTCGAATTTTGAAATCATGTTTCAGCTTTTTTCGTTCTTCTTTTAACTCCAAAATAGTAGATTTTTCAGTTGAAAGCTGTTTATTAAGAGACGTGATTTCATCATTCAATTCGCTTATCTTTTTAGCACTACTTAAGTGTAAGGCATTTAATTTCTTAGTTGTGCATTTTTCTTGATAAACCGATGTAGCATGAGCTTGTTCAAGTTCCATGATATTAGCCTGATGAATTTCAAAACATTTCTCCCGTTCCTTGTATCCCGCAAGCTCAGTGGTCAATTTGGCATTAGTTTCTCTAAACTTATTATTAACCACTGTAGCATGATCTACATCCTTAGGAAGCTTATCAAATAGAGATTTATAATACGCATGAGTCTCATCAGGAAGGGTTGTAGGCTAAGCAACTTGATCCACACTAAGGTCCACACAAGGCTCACTCAAAATAATATTACTATTTTTCGTTTGATCCTCGTGTGTCTCAATGTAGGGCTCAAGCATCTCAGTATACTCTTCCTCCTGATTAGACATATTATATATATCATTATCATCAAAACTTGGGTGTACCTCAGAGGGACCGTCTGAATCATAAACGGGAGTGTGAGTCCCCCAGAATCTGACATGGAACAACTAGGCAACGAGGGGGTAACAAGTCATGATACAAGAAACAATGAATTACAGTTCATACAAAGCTGACGAAATAAAAACATGTACATTACATTAAAAAAAGGGTCAGAGTTTTTAAACATAGGTCCCAGAGATTTAAAAGCGGAAAATTATATTATTTCGTCTCGATTTATAACAATAAGTTGCCCAAAAGATTGAATAAACTTCTGATAGTTTATATAAAACAAATCTTTCACAAACACCACAGAAATCTCCAAGCTGCGATAATATCCTGCGGGCTCCCATCCAAGCAAAGCTAAGTAATCATTCTAGAGATTAAACATGTAAAACCGTCAACATAAAGTTGAGTGATATTCATAGGTTTAGCAGTAAAGGTGTGGAACACAAGCATTCAGTTGTAAAACAAGTAGTGTGGAGTATGGTTATATACGTCAACCATAGTCCGAAACCATTATTATTGCTGTTCAGTTCATGAACCGAAGCTTAACTCAATGTAAGTTCCTCTAGGGAGTATTTAGCCTAAATACTCAAGTAAATAAACGAATATCAGTGCATCAAGGTACTTGAGACGGGGATTGTCAATCCGGATGGATCCACCCAAAACATTTGCGCTTAGTACTCGAAATTAACGGTTCATGATCGGGAGAGGAAACTTAAGGCTAGACTAAAAAGCAATAATAATAATGAAAACCTGAAATAATACATGTTCTGGATAGCATACAGTTCTGGATAGCATACAGTTTTTAAATGGTTGTGTTTCACCATGTAAAATCTCACCCCGTGTTTTGAAACCATGTACAAGTAAAAAGGGGCTATGAACTCACCTTAGCCACGAGGTAAGTCAATCACGGTACTCAGCAACTGAGTAGAAACGGTAGTGGTAGACGATCACCGACGATATGGATGCCCGGGAAACACGAAAACCGCAACCTATCAAAATAAGGCGCGCGTCAAGACTCGAACTCAAAGATCGATATATACTAAGTATAATATGACTCAAATGTTTTCCAAAGTATTCATGTTTCAAAACCATTGACACGAACCAAATGTATCCATTTATCCAAAGTTACTCGTTAAAACACTAGAACACTTGAAAATGACTCGCCATACGACGCCAAGTCAACGCAAGTCAAACTATCCTTTACCCTTACTTGGACCAGTAGCTAAGTCATTTATATAATGAATAAGAACTTGAGTAAGTCACCATGTCCGATGGTGAACACTTAAACTCACGCAACACAAGCATTCAACTACGTGTCCTAAATAAAAATCAGCAAGTACACCCCGAATGTACACACCGATCTACCCTATCTAGACTTGTCCGTTTTAGATGAAAATTGGTGTCAAGGTCACTTATAACCTGTATAAGACCTCACCAAAATTTGAGCCAAAGTTCACACTTTAAAATCCATCAGCTCGACACTTTACTCGACTCCAAATTTAGGACAGATTTATGCACTTGTTTTGTAAAACCGTTTGGACCACTTTAAAAGTGCTAATTCGACAATCCGTCTTTTGAAACCACTACTAGACTCATCAAACTCAGTTTGTAAACTTTGAAAACCAGTAGATACATTTATCTAACCAAGCCTAAAGTCCCCGAGAGTCGACCCAAAATCAGCCACAATTTCGGATTGTGCCGACTTGCGTCTCCCGGCACACGAAAACTAAAACTAGCATAACTTATGACTCGTAATGACTTAGAACCTCTATCTTATACCAAAACGACCGTTTCGGAAAACTCTACAACAATTTCAAATAATCTTAGCCTTTCACGGACCTTAAACCCACGAAACAAACTGTTTAAGGCTGTTGTCCCAAATTAGCCTTTTAGAAAACATGACAAATCAAATTTTCAACCAAAAACACTCATTCCTATACCTATAGAATCATCATACTATCATTCCTATCAACCAAACACTTCTAAAAACACTTGCATGTAAAATCTAACAAAATCAAAGATTAAAAACAAGACTTTTAAGGATCAAAACATGATAATATTACCAAAAACCTTACATGCAAGATGATCAAAACACAAATCCACCATAGAATTATAAAGTTTCTTGAATGTTGATGCATGTGCTTGAATTTAGTATCAAAAGAATCACTATTCAATTCTAAGAATGGGTCTTATTTTAGTTTTGAATTAATCAAGGTGGTTGATGGTGTTTTGTGGTGGTGGAGTGGTGGCATAAATGAGGGGGAAGGAGGAGATTGTGTGTTTTTTTTTGTTTAAATGATTTTGTGTTGTTAGTGGAAGAAAATATTGGTTTATATATGGCTAGTTAAGTGGAGGGCTAATATTGCCAACTTTGAAAATTGTGGACCTAAAAACAATTAAAAGTTTTAAAGGGTAGAAAATGGTTATTGGTAAATATTGAAAATATTTACTGGGCTCGGGTTTCGTAAAAATACTTTTCAAAAGTTGCAATGCATCATAAAAATGATTATAGGGTTTCCCAACACGACTTAATACGTAATTAAAACGAAATCGTCGAAAATATTAATTATCGAAACAATCGATAAATAAACGTAAACTTTTAGGCATCCGTCGGTATCGCGATCACTAGGAATTCTCGTTGTACATTGGTTTGAATAAACTCGTTGTAAAACACACGCGGGTGATTTTAAATCAAAAATTTTGATTTAAATAAATATGAAAAAATAAAGTAAAAATTTTATAATTCCAGATAAGTATTATCAACGATCAGAAAAATACTAAAAAGTATTATTTATTAAAATATCAAGATCTCAGGATTTACATATAAGAATACAAGAAAACGAAATACGTTGGAAAATTCAGAGACACGAATAAAAAGAACAAAATAATGCTGGGAAAGTACGGGTTCTCATAGTCTTCCCCCCTAAAGGAACTCTGGTCCCCAGAGTTCTCCTGAAAACAGTAGAAGATGCAAACGAGTGGAGGTACAAAGTGTAGAACAAATTCATTGCTTCCCAGGTAATTTCCGTACCACGACGAATCTTAACGGTCAGAATTCACTATGCTTCAGTTTCTTAACTCCTTTTCGTATAACTTTTCGAACTCGGATTAGGATAATGATCTTTCAAAACGGAGATACATCGAGAGATAGAGTTGTTGGAAATACGTGCGATAAACTAACAAGAATGAACACAAGAATCGATTAAACAGGCAAAGTGCGATAAAATGATCCAAGATTGTAAATCAACAAGAGGTCGCAAGTCGTGCAACTGTAAACGTGACAATCTTAAAACGTAATAATCCAGTTACAAAAGAACTAGAAGGGAAAAATAGATTACATATGATCATTCAAAACATAGGCTGCCAAAATCAGTTGTCTAGGATTTTGGTATTACTTTAAAACTTAGTTTTAAATATTTTCTTTATTAAAATTTTTTTTTACAAGGTGTAGTGATTAAAATCAAACTCTATATGAAATGAGTGGGTAAAAAGTTGTCAAATCTTTTTCTTGATCATGATTTCAAAGTAAAGTAACTCAGTTTAAATAGTTATTTTGATCAGCTTAAGAGCTTTTCGGGTGACTACATGAAATTATCGTTAAAAACTTAGGTTTATCGTTACCATTAGGAAAAATCAGATTTTCCAAGTTATTTAGAATCATTGTTAGAAATTATAAATTAATTTAATAATTTCATTAGGTTGACAGTAAAGTATGATAAAATCAATTACTTTAAAAGATACAACTTGACCCTGTTAAACATAAGTTATAAATTTACCCAAGAGGATGTACAGATTCGATATTAAACTTGAAATGGGTATTTTTGACAATTTAAACATTTGGTAAAATGTATAAAACGTTCTTAAAAATTAATAATAATTTTTAGAAATTCAAGAAAGTGTTTAAGATATCAAACGATAAACACGTAAAAGTTTCTGGTTTTCAGAAAGTGACAAAATAGCAAACTATTATGAAACGAATATCGATCAACAATTAGTACACAAGCAATAGCACGAGGGAATAAAACGGAAATCGTATCAACTCTTAACGAACATGGTCGAATAGATGCATCTATGATAAAAATAATAAGAAACAAAGGATTCAGCAAGATTAATTCACGAGTGCGGTTGGCGTCACCAATAACGGCTTATTAAGTTCTCGGTGGTCGAAATACGATCGAAAGGGAAAAGCCTCACAACGAATTTTCGAATCAAAGAAAATTCTTAAGAAGTCAATTGAGAGAAGTTCCAGTAACATGAACAACATTAACAATGAAAGGCAAAAATCAATACATGGTTCACACGAATGAATTTCAAGACGACAAAGTCTAACACACATCTTGACAATTACACGAAATCATCGTTCACGTCCAGTCATAAATCATTATCCGCGTCCAGAGACGTTTCGAAGGTCTGCCAAAAGAGATAGTGAAGATCGATCGATGAAGAGGCATAATAACGTTGAAACTTCCAAGTCAGGTATCAATGGTAAGAAATTAGACAAGCAGTAACAAGAATGGTATCATGACAGAAAATGAGGTAACAAGTATAACAAAGGTTTTTGAGTAAGGAAATAGGTGCTTGAGGCACGCACTTTGTTCAAGAAAAGATCAGGGTTCTTATGTGTAAGTCACGAATTGTTGTTACTCGCATAAGGTGTAAAAGTTTTCAAAATTTTATTTTATCAGACTTTTTAAGGAACATATTAAAAAGTTGATTGTTGGTCAAATATTTAGGGCGACTACTATTTGGCCTTGCATGGCTCCTTCTAAATTAGGCATAGGTGATCAGGCCATGCATAATTTAGGACTAGGAATGTGATGCTCAGCTTCGTCAAACCAATATTACAGGTCATATTATTTAAAATATGTGTATAATAGCATTTGTAAAAACAGGAATCAAAATAACATATGAAACTTTTCGCCACTAAGTTATTGGCTACATATTTAAATCAACCATTTTAGTGTTACAAGAATTCTTAACAAGACCAATGTAGAACAATTGGTGAGAATACATTGTAAAATTAAATAATTAATTTTATAAGATAGCATCCCCTTAATTATGAAAGCCCAAATAAAACCTTTTGTAAAATGATTCGCAAACAAGACCAGTTTGAGTTATATGGTAACATGACAATAGTTTATAAAGTAGCGAGTGGGTTACAAGAGGGAAATAAGGAGTAGTTCAAGTCAATCGACGAAATGGTTACAAGGTGATAAGGTTTCAAGAGGTTTAGCCGAAATCGTCAAGAGACACTTGTCAAGATGGTAACGAACGATACGAAAGCAAGAACTTCAACCTCGGTCCAATTCAGTGGTACGATAGAAGCCAAGAAAGACAAAGTAGAATGACAAATAAGTCATATGTAAAAGAAAGGATAAAGGAATCCGTATGTGCACATCGTGATTTATTTGACAAAAATACACTTTTAAGAAAGTAGGGTATCAGTTAACAAATAGTACAATCACACCGAAAAGTTTCTATATTAGGAAGTTACCGAATTTTAAAAGTTCAAGATCTATGTATATGTATGACCGAACTCAATTTACTGTTTGTAAACGTTTTCAAACACAATCAATGTTTCATGGTTGTAAAGTATTATTAGTTACAATTTTACGAGCTCACACGAACTTAAAATGCTTTAGACCATGTTTTTAACTTTTATCAGTTTTGACCTTTTTAGTCAATTTTGACTGTTGGGTTTGACTAGACCAATTAACTCACTAAACGATATTCTAAGACTCAAAGTCTAATGCATTTCGATGTAAAACAATGTTTTGAACAACTTTCTAGTTTTATCCGAGACTTAAAACGAAATAAAAATGGACGAAAATGCCCTTGCATTAAATCTGTCAACAAAATGGTATTTTAGAATTATTCAGAAAATAAGTTCTTAAACTTTCACAATCTCAAATGAGCATAACCTGCTCGATTTTAATGTTTACTGGTCAAATTTTATGTCCTAAACAGACGTCTTAACAAGTAGAAATATATATTTTTATGTCTAATGTTATAAAAATATTTTCTCGACACGGTTAAATTCCCTGTAAAGTTTCTGTACAAAGTATATTTTCAACACAACTTGAAATTAAATCCAAATTTCATAATGACTCAGAATGAATGTACACACAAGACTTGAGGATTCCATAAAGACGAAAGAGAATAAACTATAAAGTTAATCATGTAAAGAAAACACATTATAGAAATGGTTCAAGAATACCAACGAAAATCTAAGAAATCAACAATGACGCATGACATCCGTGTCCTCGGCTGCAAGATGCAATGCAGGAAGGTCTCCTGGCGGCGTGATTTTCCAAAATCACAAGACATACCGAGAAAGAAACAAAATATTAACATGTCACACTCCTGAGGCGAGGAGGTTTAATGAAAAAGGGAGGATACAAGTAGGATCGTATTCCAAATAATCGTCACATAATAAATGACGATCATGTGTTCAAAGTACAACGGAAGTTGTAAGTCGAAGTCGAAACGTAGAATGGTCAATGGAATAAGATGTAATCCTTGTACAAGTGTCATGTAAAACTGTGGCGTAAAGGTCAATCATAGCTGTGAAATCCCACGATATTATTCAGGTACTGATTCAACGAATGCTTCGAGATGTGTGACTCACACGGTGTCCTTCAGTCTTTCCCGGAGACACATTGAGCTACACAATGGTCTATAGACTAATCTGCGTATCTCAATAGATATTTAAGGGAAATAAACAATGAAAGCAACACGTACGGTAGTAGAATGAAAATAAGAAGTTTCGTCGAAAACAACACTTATTCGATCCCGAACAACGGTATTACGAGAGTATGCACAACATGTAGCAGCGAGTCGAGAAAAAACAGATGATTCAAAACGAACGAGCATATGAAGTCAGTCGTATAACGCATAAATGAAATAACAATAGTACTCAGAAAATGAGTATGAAAAGTCTGCAGCATACACGCTCTGAATACAAGTACCTAACGTCATAACAATGTAAAAATCATCGTAACCAGATCAGTTCACAAGAACAAGAATTCCAGAAATACAGTAAGAGCAGATGAAATCACGGTAACATCCAATGATAATTCATGAAGCACTAGGCTTTGTAAAGACATAGTAATTATTGCCATTAAGGTAATGTAATATTTCAACATGAAATCAGGAGATGAAATACTACAACGATAATTAAAAGTAAATAATAAGGATTAGAGAGTTACTCGCGCAGCTATCGAACAATATTGGCAGATTTTGTGATTGACACTTAGAAACAATAAAATATTTGAACTTTCGGTTATAGACTAAGTTTTTGAAAAAATGACTCAGTTCCCTATAACCATCGCTCTGATACCACTCTGTGAGACCCCCAGAATCTGACATGGAACAACTAGGCAACAAGGGGGTAACACGTCATGATACAAGAAACAATGAATTACAGTTCATACAAAGCTGACAAAATAAAAGCATGTACATTACATCAAAAAAAGGGTCAGAGTTTTTAAACATAGGTCCCAGAGTTTTAAAAGCAGAAAATTATATTATTTCGTCTCGATTTATAACAATAAGTTGCCCAAAAGATTGAATAAACTTCTGATAGTTTATATAAAACAAATCTTTCACAAACACCACAGAAATCTCCAAGCTGCGATAATATCCTGCGGGCTCCCATTCAAGCAAAGCTAAGTAATAATACCTGAGATTAAACATGTAAAATCATCAACATAAAGTTGAGTGATATTCATAGGTTTAGTAGTAAAGGTGTGGAACACAAGCATTCAGTTGTAAAACAAGTAGTGTGGAGTATGGTTATATACGTCAACCATATTCCGAAACCATTATTATTGCTGTTCAGTTCATGAACCGAAGCTTAACTCAATGTAAGTTCCTCTAGGGAGTATTCAGCCTAAATACTCAAGTAAATAAACGAATATCAGTGCATCAAGGTACTTGAGACGGGGATTGTCAATCCCGATGGATCTACCCACAACATTCGCGCTTAGTACTCGAAATTAACGGTTCATGATCGGGAGAGGAAACTTAAGGCTAGACTAAAAAGCAATAATAATAATGAAAACCTGAAATCATACATGTTCTGGATAGCATACAAGTTCTGGATAGCATACAGATTTTAAATGGTTGTGTTCCACCATGTAAAATCTCACCCCGTGTTTAGAAACCATGTACAAGTAAAAAGGGGCTATGAACTCACCTTAGCCACGAGGTAAGTTAATCACGGTACTCAGCAACTGAGTAGAAACGGTAGTGGTAGACGATCACCGACGATATGGATGCCCGAGAAACACGAAAACCACAACCTATCAAAATAAGGCGCGCATTAAGACTCGAACTCAAATATCGATATATACTAAGTATAATATGACTCAAATGTTTTCTAAAGTATTCATATTTCAAAACCATTGACACGAACCAAATGAATCCATTTATCCAAAGTTACTCGTTAAAACACTAGAACACTTGAAAATGACTCGCCATACGACGCCAAGTCAACACAAGTCAAACTATCCTTTACCCTTACTTGGACCAGTAGATAAGTCATTTATATAATGACTAAGCACTTGATTATGTCACCATGTCCGATGGTGAACACTCAAACTCACGCAACACAAGCATTGAACTACGTGTCCAAAATAAAAATCAGCAAGTACACCCCGAATGTACACACCGATCTACCCTATCTAGACTTGTCCGTTTTAGATGAAAATTGGTGTCAAGGTCACTTATAACCTGTATAAGACCTCACCAAAATTTGAGCTAAAGTTCACACTTTAAAATCCATCAGCTCGACACTTTACTCGACTCCAAATTTAGGACAGATTTGTGCACTTGTTTTGTAAAACCGTTTGGACCACTTTAAAAGTGCTAATTCGACAATCCGTCTTTTGAAACCACTACTAGACTCATCAAACTCAGTTTGTAAACTTTGAAAACCAGTAGATACGTTTATCTAACCAAGCCTAAGGTCCCCGAGAGTCGACCCAAAATCAGCCACAATTTCGGATTGTGCCGACTTGCGTCTCCCGGTACACGAAAACTAAAACTAGCATAACTTTTGACTCGTAATGACTTAGATGCTCTATCTTATACCAAAACGATCGTCTCGGAAAACTCTACAAAAATTTCAAATAATCTTAGTCTTTCACAGACCTTAACCCACGAAACGAACTGTTTAAGGCTGCTGTCCCAAATTAGCCTTTTAGAAAACATGACAAATCAAATTTTCAACCAAAATCATTCATTTCTATACCTATAGAATCATCATACTATCATTCTTATCAACCAAACAATTCTAAAAACACTTGCATGTAAAATCTAACAAAATCAAAGATTAAAAACAAGACTTTTAAGGATCAAAACATGATAATATTACCAAAAACCTTACATGCAAGATGATCAAAACACAAATGCACCATGGAATTATAAAGTTTCTTGAATGTTGATGCATGTGCTTAAATTTAGTATCAAAAGAATCACCATTCAATTCTAAGAATGGGTCTTATTTTAGTTTTGAATTAATCAAGGTGGTTGATGGTGTTTTGTGGTGGTGGAGTGGCGGCATAAATGAGGGGGAGGGAGGAGATTGTGTGTTTTTTTTGTTTAAATGATTTTGTGTTGTTAGTGGAAGAAAATGTTGGTTTATATATGGCTAGTTAAGTGGAGGGATAATATTGCCAACTTTAAAACTTGTGGACCTAAAAACAATTAAATGTTTTAAAGGGTAGAAATTGGTTATTGGTAAATATTGAAAATATTTACGGGCTCGGGTTTCGTAAAAATACTTTTCAAAAGTTATTATGCATCATAAAAATGATTATATCGTTTCCAGACACGACTTAATACGTAATTAAAACGAAATCGTCAAAAATATTAATTATCGAAACAATCGATAAATAAACGTAAACTTTTGGGCATCCGTCAGTATCGCGATCACTAGGAATTCTCGTTGTACATTGGTTTGAATAAACTCGTTGTAAAACGCACGCGGGTGATTTTAAATCAAAAACTTTGATTTAAATAAATATGGAAAAATAAAATAAAAATTTTATAATTCCAGATAAAGTATTATCAACGATCAGAAAAATACTAAAAATATTATTTATTAAAATATCAAGATCTCAGGATTTACATATAAGAATACAAGAAAACGAAATACGTTGGAAAATTCTGAGACAAGAATAAAAAGAATAAAATAATGCTGGGAAAGTACGGGTTCTCACAGGGAGCTCTGTCATCATGCATTCCTGAGGTTGATGCTTGCTGTAAGTTTGCCATCAAGATGTAGTTGGCATTCACCTCTTCTTCCTCGTCATATTCTGCAGTAGAAGCCATAAGATCAAATTCCTCAGCTTGAAGTGGAATCCCTGCCTCTTCTTTTTTGGCTATGAGAAGCTGAGTTTGAAGATAAGCAGCATCCCTCTTCTTTTTGGCTGTGCAATCTCGAGCATAATGACCAATTCCCCTGCAGTTGTAGCACTGAACCTGACGATTGTTGTTTCCATTTCCCGTACCAGTATTCTCAGCCCTTGCAGCCACAATGTTTCCCATCTGATTACAAACCGCTGGCACAACTATTAACCCATTCTGATTACCCACATTTGGAACAATCGAATTTTGACGACATATTTGTCCATACTGATTTCCTGCATTCCCAAAATTCTGACCATACTGTGTCCCCGTGTTCCCATCAACTACCAATTGGCGATCTCGATTCGCATTCATGAAAGGTTGAGCAATCTGCCTATTTCTAGTGTTCGAGGAGATTCTCTGATTGTTGTTGGTGGGGTTAATGGTAAATTTGAATGCCTTTGCAAGAAGTGCAAGACCAGTGTTAAACGCATGAGTTGGATCGGTGATGTCATCAAAACAGGCAATGGGTTGTTGTAAGTAGTTCACAGCAGCAGGAGGTTGATATCCATAAGGAGTGAGTTGTTGTTGTTGTTGTGGCATGAAGTTACTTGATGAGGGTTGATTGTAAGGTACCATGGGATATGACATAGATGATGGAGAGTTTGCCACGAAAGCCAATGGATCTTGTGTCTTGGCACGTCTTTCAGCCCTAACTTCGTTAGCTTCATCTTGATTCATCTTCAAATAATCATATACTTGAGTGTAGTCCACTACATGAAGATCCTTGGTTTGATTGACAAGAGTGACATATCTTGACCATTTAGAAGGAAGATTATCAAGAAATTTGATGTTTGCAGCAATTTGTGCAGGTTCATGTTTGTTTCTTCTAAGATGATTCATGAGGGTTGAAAATCTATGATAGTAAGGTTCAATTTGTTCTCCTTCAGTAGACGTAAATTTCTCCCATTCACGAAGCAACTTAGTTTCCTTCTCTTGTAAACCAATTTCACTCCTCTTTATCATTTTCTGAATCCTAAGCCACATCTCGTGTGCGGTTTCACAACTATCGACAGCAGCATAAACATCTTCGGGAAGTCCCATAAGGATGACTTGAATTGCTTGATCATCAGCGTCAAGTTGTTTAGATTCAGCTTCAGTTAATTCTTCATCCGTTTGCTCATGACTTGAGTCAGCCACTGGGTTAGCATTCATAGGGTCCCCAGGCACAATGATTGTTCTTCTAACATACAGACCTTTTTGAATCGAGTTGACAATCAATTTTCCCAAAGGTTTACATTTTGCATAACGAAGGAGACGACTAGCCCATGTAGTGTAGTTCTCTTTGGTGAGCATGGGAAGACGATTCTAAGTACACGCAGCGTAAATATCTTGTTGAGACGTCATCGTAGAAGTCGTGTGAAAAACAGGATCTCAATTTGTAGAAAGTAGAATATTGAAGTTAAAATCCCCTAAATATGATTAAATCCCCTAAAGATGAGCTCTTCTTCGAAAACACAAATTTTGAACATATTTTCGGAATAATGGCTTTTTCAGAGAAAAACACTTTTTCGGAATAAAGGTTTTTTTTCGGAATAATGGTTTTTTCGGAATAAAGGGGTTTTAAGAAAAAATCACTTTTTCGGAATAACTGTCTTTTCGGAATAAAGTCTTTTTCGGAATAAATGGAGTTTTCAGAATAAAACTTTTTCGGAATAAATGGATTTTCAGAGAAAAAGATTTTTTGGAATAATTGGATTTTAAGAGAAAATTCTTTTTCGGAATAAGTGGATTTTCAGAGAAAATGCATTTTTGGAATAAGTGGATTTTCAGAGAAAATGCTTTTTCGGAATAAATGGGTTTTCAAAAAAAATGGCTTTTTCGGAAAAATGAGTTTTTCAGAGAAATTGGCTATTTCGGAAAAATGAGTTTTTCAGAGAAATGGCTTTTTTCAGAAAAGTGAGTTTTTCAGAGAAATTGGCTATTTCGGAAAAATGAATTTTTCAGAAAAATGGCTTTTTCGGAAAAATGAGTTTTTCAGAGAAATTTTCGGAAAAATGGGTTTTTTCAGAATTTTTTTTCAGAAATATGGCAAGATTTCGGAATATAAAACCCTTTTGTAAAGTGAATTCCGAAAAAACAGTGATTTAGAATATAGACGACTGAAATAAACTTAAGCCACCAAAACCATACCTCGAATCCACCAATATCAAAAACCACTTCGATCACACCAATAACAACACCTCAAATCCTAAAATACTAATCGAATCCAATAGCCTATACCAAAAAAAACCCACGTAGTCAATACCAAATCCACACCAAAGCTAACTACGAATCCCTTGACGAATGATACCACTTGTAGGACTAAATCACACGACTAATCAAACACAAATAACATGATGATGATTAAACTAAAAAAGAAGGATTAGATTAAGATGAAGAAAAGAAAAGAAATACAAAGTTGGTGATTTCCTAGTGAGAGAAAAAAAACACCTTTCTCTCTCTACAACTAATCAAATGGAAAGCACACACACAAATGAGGATTAGGAAGCCTTTTATACTAAGTAGCAAATGTTTAGGAGGCCTTCCTCATTTGTGTGTTCGGGACTAAATCCCGTTACATAAACAATAATAACTAAAAACTCTCGACATCATTAAATGACATTTTTCACGAGCTTCGCAATGATATATTATATGACCATCACTTTAATTACTTCTAACAAAAACAATCACAAATTTATCAAGATACGGCTTACACATACGATTCATTAAGTCAATGAATACAGCATGTGTACTGGTCAAACCAAAAGGCATAACTCTAAACTCATAATGATCATCACAAGTTCTAAATGCCGTAATAGGAATATCTTCCTCGCGTATGCGAAGTTGATGATAAACAAAGCAAAGATCAATCTTAGAGAAAACACCAGAATCTTAGAGAAAACACGAGAGTTTTGAAGTTGATCAAATAGATCATCAATTCTTAGAAGCGGGTAACGATTCTTGATCGTTAGCCTATCCAGCTCTTCGGTAATCGATACACATACGAGACGAATCATCTTTCTTCTTAGGGAAAAGAATAGGAGTTCTACAAACTGACGAGCTCGATCGAATAAAACATCTATCAGATAGTTCTTAATATTTCACAAATAATTCCTTCAGCTCGGATGAGGCTAATCGATATGGCACACGTGCCATGGTTGCAGCACCAGGAATTAGATCAATTAGGAATTCTATTTGTCTTGGAGGCGAAAAACCTGGAAAATCTCCCAGAACACTGTGGAATAGTTACAAATGACTAGAGTAATTCTTCTTACTTCTCTTACGATTCCTTCTACGATACCTAAGCCATGAATAATCCATAACCTTTTTCGATATACTTACGAGCTCTAATGCATGAAAAGATTTCAATTTGGAATTATTTTTCCCTTCAGTAACTGATAGTTGTAATTTTTACACTTTGTTTAGGAAAACAAAGGTAATTACGGTAAGTACACAAGTAGAGTAGGAAAACCACAAGTTATCACCCAAAGTGGGGATCGTTCTCAAGGAGGCTAGTGCGTTGTGTTAAGAATTGATTAATGGTTTGTGATTATATTTATGAGGAAAGAAAATAGAAATGAGATAAGAAGAGAATGACGGTTGCGATTGTGAATTACACTAAGACGAAAAGTCGTACACGTAAAACCGTGAAAAGTAGCAAAATTAAAAAATTACCCTAAAAATTCCTAGAAAATTGCAATAAATCCTAAATAATGTAATTAGAGTTTACAAAAAAATCAAAAATCACTCAAACCTTTTATTTAATTAAATAATAATTTTTTAATGCTAATTAAAGCCCCAAAAATCAATTTAATTAACATAAAGCCCAAAATGAGAGTTTTTCAATTGTAAACCTCTAGAATGACTTAAAAAAATTTAAAACTATTTTTGAAAATTTTGAAATTAATTAAAACTATTTAAAAACAATTAAAAACTATTAAAACTTAAAATAATTTTAAAAATTAATCTAATGACAATAAAAATATTCTAAAAATTATAACATTCCTAACTTAATGTATTTAACCTAATAAAAATATAAAAACTTGAAAAATCTAAATTTTAATTTTTAATAATAAAATAATAATAACATAATATTAACAATCCAAAATTTATAAAAAAATTTAAAAAGTTGCAAACTAGCTTATTTTAACCTAATAAACACAGAAATGAAGTTGAAAGTACAAAATACCCCTAATGGGCCTAGAAATGGGCTAAAAGACAAAACAGTCCCTTAATGGGCTTAATTTGGACCCAATAAAAAAAGTCAACCAAATAAGCCCAAAAGCTCCTATCTGACTCAAAATTTGATTTTAAGAACAAAACTCTGAAGGCCCAAAAGCTAAAAATGTGTTTAAGCTAGCTTATTTCAAAGCAGCTTATTCTTAATGGGCTTTTTGGCCCATTAAGCTATAAGCTGATGCCATAAGCTCAAATTAGACACACAAGCTTCTTTTGAGTTACTTAAGAGATCTGTAAAAAGAAAATTGGAAAAAGCACAAGGAATAAGCCTGAGAAAGCAATAAGCTATCTTCACAAAATGACAAAATAGTCGTTTTCGAGTTCTAGGCCACCCCATGAGCTGATTCAACTTTCAAAAGCTTTTAAATGACTTAACTAAGCTTAATCAACAAAAAATTTTTCAATAAGCACACTCAATAAGCTGGAATAAGCAAATAAGCACTTAATTAAAAGTCAACTTTATGAGTTTCTAGCAAAAAGTCAAAGCCAAGGTCTAATAAGCTCTAGTTCAAATAAATGGATCAAATGATAAAGATTGATCACAAAAAATAAGTTGTTGCAAGTCTGGATAAGCTAATGTGGCTAATTAATAAGCTGAATGACAAATTACACTAGAAGGGGCTAGTTTTGGATGTTGATCAGTGGAAACTTTTCCATTGCCTGAACTAGTTGACTTTTTGTCTTTAGTGACTTTTTTGTGGATTCAAGTTTCACAAAGGCACCCAAATGATCAGTTAATCATAAGGAGACAATAGCAATCACAAAAACACAATCACAATCAGCCAATTAGCACAGTTAATTCAAAAGATCCCCAGACTACACACAGACATGAACAATAAGCAGATTTCACTCAATAAGCAGTTTTAGCAAAAATCAGCCAGCCAAATTGCACCAAATGCATACACAAGCTATAATAAATTCAAATGAACAGATTTAAACTGGTTTCATGCAATGGTTTAAGGTCTAGATCAAGATTCAAGCACCAAAAAGTTATTGATGAACTAAGAACATGCAGTCATGAACACTTGCTGATATACTTGACCACACAGCCAAATTCAAACACTCAAATCTCTTAGATAGGTTATGTTGAGTATGATTTATCACTTTTTATCCTAAGTCTAATCCTAGAACTAGGTGTGCACCAAATCATAAGTCAAAATATCACTTAATCAAGATTTATGAGCAAATGTTTGATTTAGGTGTTCAAAAGCATATAACTTGTAGATATCCACTCTCTTACACTTCTTAAACAAGAACAAGCAAAGCAAAATAGCAAACACTTAACCAGTAACTCTATAACTACAATATGCAGTAAACCCAAACCCCCCTTAATAATTTCAAAATAAGATTTTCAAATCAAGAGTAGGAATTAGGTTAACACATGCATACATAAGCATCAAAACATCAAACATGAACAGATTCAACAAGATTTGGAGCCCAAGAACAACACATACAATAGCAGAACACAAATATAAAAAATATCCATTTTTCAACAGATTTTGAGATTAAGGGTTCAAACCTCATGGATGTACATCCACACCCACGTATGTTTGAGCTTGTGTACTAGCAAGAACAAGCACAAGCTTCCAATATCAAGCTGCTAAGGTGGAGCAAAGTTAGAAGCACAATTATCAAAAACAAAAAAAGGGGAAAACTTGATTAATGCAACCTTTGTTCCCCACACTTGATTATCCCAAAGTTATAAGCCTCACAACACCTTGATATCACAATATCAGGGTGCTATGATAAACTTATAGCCCAAAAAATCCAAGGTTTGAACAAGACTTAGCAAAATATAAAGATTTAAGGAAAATATGTAAACTTTTGCACACTCCTTTGAAAACAGGTTTTTGGATTCAAGATTAGTTAACAAACAACAATAACAAGCAGATATAAGATTGGCACTTAGACTTTTCTTCACAAAATTCAAACACACTTCATTAATATTAAAATGAGATTTACAGAAATGTGAACTAGGAAAAATTCAAGAGCAAGTGCAAATTTTGCACATCCTATGCCTTATATAGGCTACAAATGGACTAGTGAATGCATAAAAAACGTAAAACCCTAGCTAATGAAGTTCCAGATATGCCCTTGAGGGTTTGAATAACGTTGAGAATCATGTGACTTGTTCTTGGCGTTTTGTAGTTGCTGGCATAGTAGAATTACATCCAATGGCTTAAAGTAAGCTTAAAAAGTAAGCTTCAATGTGGATGGTTGGATTGCTGTAAAGGTTTTGGAATCTTGTTAAAAGGTGTAGCAGGGGAGGTCCCATGTGGACATGTGAGTGGTGAGGTGGCCAGGTTAAAGGTTGGGTTGTGTTTAGAAGACCATTAATCACTAATCTGGAAGAGATTAGTGTTTAATTCTTAGTAAATATCAAATGCCCAATTCTTGTTCTTGGATGAATAGTAGCGTGTTTAATCCGTTTTTGGCTAAGATTATGTTTAAAAACATGTTAAGGCGCCAAGAATAAACTAATCAGTTGAGATTAGTTTATTAAACTGAGTGGGATGTGAGGTGGATGAATGAGGTACTCTGATTGGTTGATGGGGGGTAGTGGGACATGTGTCAAGGCGTGGTTGGTTAAGGTAAGTTCATTGTCTGCCAGGTTTGGTCCCTCATTTCTTTACTTCCTTTCACTTGCAAATAAATAAGCCACAATCCGTTTTCCTTTGTTAATGAAGTTTCCAACTTCACACTTTTGCCCCAAATACTTTTTCAAAGTATTTTCAGGGGTATTGCTTGCCATTTGTTGATTCTTGAAGGGCTGATTTGGCATTTTCTTCAATGATAATGGTCTTCACTTATATGGTTGACTTCTTAGAGAACTGAAATTGACAAGTCATGATTAATGAGGGACCATTTTTGCCATTTCTTCAAAGTTAAGGGTCCTTTTGGTAATTTGACATTTTTAAAGGACCAAACTTGTAATTTCTTGTAACTTGAAGGCCTTCATGGTATGTTTGACTTTGAGGAGGACTAATATTGACAATTTAGTTTTGTTGAGGGACTAAATTTGCCAATTCTTCAAAGTGGAAGGCCCTTTTTGTAATTTTGACAAACTTTAGGGACCAATCTTGTAATTATGAAGATACAAGGGTTTAAAGTGTCAATTCTTCAATATTGGAGGACCCTTCTTGCATAATCTTCAAATCTTCAAGGGTTATTCTTGGAAAATCTTCATTAGGGCTTGGTTCATTGTGTGGCTTCGTTTCCCGTGTTCGTTTTTGTATGATTCTTGTGATCTTTTGTCATTTTCTCAATTTCCGTACCTAAAATACACAAGTAACAAACACAAGCATATATTTGGCCATTTTCATGATATTTAATGCATTTAAAGCCCTTTTTGGACGATGAGACTATGTATAAAAGCAGTCTCATCACTCCCCCATACTAAACCATTGCCGTGCCCTCACACAATGCTAGAATAAAGTATCGTAGCACCTCCAAAATTTATTTTTATTCACATTTATTGAATGATAAACTAGCTACACTACTACAATTACTACTACTTACGTTTTAGACATAATGTATGATTTTCATCGCAAAATGGGACGTTTAGGTTCATAGAACAGGAACACGTGAATGCTTTGTTAGAAATAATTTTATCGTCCTCGATTTTCACCCCAATTCCATGCTAAGCGTGCAACGAGATCATTGTCATTATAAGTTAGTAATGATAACACTACTCATATGCCCTAATCACGTACTTATCCTCCCATTTTCCTAAGTTGTATCTCTTATATTTTATTTTGTCTTGAATGTTTCATGAAGATACATTGTTTGACTTATGCGACAATAGAGATTTAGGTCTAAAAATAGAGTCCTAACGGTGTAACCAAGACCATCAAATTAATAACCCCTCCTAATAGACAATGATGTCAAAAAATTAAGTTAACAAGAAGGATCGATAAACACGGTTTTATAACGGTTTTGAACATGAGACTTATTACCAAGACATTTATACGCCCCCTAACGGAAGGGCCTTATTATCATAGGTTTACCTCCATCTTTTATTCAACTTCGCCATGAATATTTTATTATGACTTCGGTATTGCCTTACCTTTTATTATCCGCCTCATCGGTGGTTTTATTATGGCCAAAGATGTATATCCTCATGCTAAGGCGAATTTTGGATCTTTAAAGCTTCAAAGATTAAGGCTTGATTCACTTTCAATTTTGCATAGATTTTTCGGCCTTGTGAGCTTTAAATTGTTTGCTTGATTTAGGTAAGCACTTGAAATCTTATTATTCGGTGAAGCTTTCGATTATTCGGGTTGCCAATACTTCAAAACCGTGACGCTGGCGATACCTTAATGTCTTCCCAATTTAATTACATGGAAGCTACTAGAAAAGACTAGAAACCAACAATCAAGACTAAACCGCTAAGTCAATATTTATTAAGCAAAAAATATTTACAAGCGAAGGGAGAATAAGCAAATAACGAGAACACATGAGTTTTTTAAAGAATACGAGTACTCTACGTTTAGCATAGTAACTTATAATTAACTCTATCATTTCTCGTCCTCATTTAAGAGACTTAGCCTAATACAAAGTTAAGGAATCGAAGCTAAGTGCTCAACACACACGGTCGAGTAAAAAATTACTCTTATTCTCGCCATCAGAAAATCTACATTCGTGTTTTCAAACACTTATAAAACATGAGAAAAATTTTAAAGTTTGGCCATTTTTAGCCTTATTTTGCAACAAAACGATAAACAAAAAGATAAACTTTGGAAAGTGTGAAGGTTTGGCAAGGCAAGTATCTATTCACCCCCATACTAAAGTTAAGCATTGTCCTCAATGTTTCGAGTCTAGGGGTGCAAACACCCCCATACTAGAGACGTAGTCGAGTGCATAATCTAGCATGGAAAGGGTGTAACCGTTAAATTTAAAGCCGTTTATAAAGTGTGCTATAAACCTAAGGTTAGAACATCAAAGGATATATCATGGATAAACACGAGAGGCTCCAATCGTGAAGATAATGATCATCTAAAATCCACAATTCACAAACAACCATGGAACAAAGGTTGGAAGGGCACAAATCCCCTCACGTTACAACATTAGAAAGCGATAATATATACATAGGATAAGCATGGGACTCCCCCACGAGGCACCTCGTTTTTGATTACTGAGTCATGAGCTCGACTCGATCCCATCAATACTAATTATCATTGGGGAAGGTGATTTGGTCGAGGTAGTTCAAGGATGGAACTTCCCCGCCAAAGTAGTGCTTCAACCTATGTCCATTCACCTTGAAATTGGGGCCATCATTTTGAGCTAGCTCGATGGTCCCATATGGAAAAACTTGAGTCACGGTGAATGGACCGGACCAACGGGATTTCGACTTACCGGAAAAGATTTTCAAACGAGAGTTAAAAAGCAAAACTTGATCGCCAATGTTAAAAACCCGGTTTTTAATTTTTGAATCATGCAACTTTTTAGTCCTTTCTTTATAAATCAATGATTTTCATAAGAAATATCCATTAATTCATCTAATTCCTTAAGTTGCATTTTCCGGTGTTTTCCCACGGTCTCCATATCACCATTACAATGCTTAAGGGCCCAATAAGCCTTGTGTTCCAATTCAATTGGCAAGTGACAATTTTTCCCATACACAAGTTTATAAGGGGTGCACCCAATGGGTGTCTTATGAGCGGTTCTAAAGGCCCATAAAGCATCGTCCAACTTATCCGACCAAGATTGTCGGTTTTCCCCTATAGATCTCTCCAAGATCCTCTTCAAAGCTCGGTTTGAAACCTCGACTTGCCCACTCGTTTGTGGGCGATAAGCTGTAGAAAGACGACGTGTTACCCCATAATTCCTTAGGACCCTTTCGAATCGGTCGTTACAAAAATGGGTTCCACGATCGCTTATGATCGCACGAGGGGTTCCAAACCGAGAAAACAAGCTTTTCAAATACTTGACTACCAACGGCGACAAGGATGTACTTATTACCATGAGATGATGGGAACGGCACCATAAAGTCGATGCCCCAAACGTCAAAGATCTCACACACTTGGATGATATGTTGTGAAATTTCATGTTTTTGTGAGGCTTTTCCTTGTCGTTGGCATGAGTCACACGACTTCACATGTTCATGTGCATCTTGGTAAATAGTAGGCCAAAAGAAACCGGCATCAAAAACCTTCTTAGCCGTGAAATTAGCACCGTGGTGACCACCTGTGGGTCCCTCGTGACAAGCTCTAAGGATGTTAGAAGCTTCGGTACCAAAGACACCACGTCGAATAAATTGATCCGCATAAGTTCAAAACAAGTAAGGGTCGTTCCAAAAATAGAACTTGACGTCACGAAAGAATTTTCGTTTTTCTTGAGTCATCATACCCTTGATGATGAAGTTGCCCGCATGGTAATTTGCGATGTCCGCAAACCATGGGGTGGAAGAATCAAGCTTAGAATTCACTACACCAAGTGTTTCGAGCGGAAATGTTTTGGTGATTTCCTTGGGCTCGTAAACACTTTGGTGAGGATCTTCCAAACGAGAAAGATGATCGGCCGCTAGATTCTCGGCTCCTTTTTTGTCAACAATTTTGTGATAAAATTCTTGAAGGAGGAGAATCCAACGAAGTAATCTCGGCTTTGCATTTTGTTTAGCCATAAGATACTTGATAGACAAATGATCCGTATACACTATGCATTTCGTCAAGACAAGATAAGGTCGGAATTTCTCAAATGTATACACCACGGCAAGGAATTCCTTTCCCGTTTTAGTGTATTTTAGTTGAGCCTCGGTCATCGTCTTACTAGCATAGTGAATAGGCAAGAAGTGTTTTTCATGACGTTGCCCCAATACGGCCCCAATAGCGTAGTCACTAGCATCACACATGAGCTCAAATGGGAGGTTCCAATTGGGAGCAATAAGAATGGGAGCTTCGGTAAGTTTCCTCTTAAGGATTTCAAAGGCTCGTACACAATCTTCATCAAAGACAAAACGTGCATCTTTTTCAAGGAGATGTGTAATAAGTCGAGAGATCTTTGAAAAATCCTTGATGAATCGACGATAAAAGCCCGCGTGGCCTAAGAAACTCCTAACTCCCTTAACGGTTTTGGGATGAGGTAATTTGGCGATGACGTCTACCTTAGCTTGATCTACCTCAACCCCCGCTTTCAAAACCTTGTGCCCTAAGACGATTCCACTTTTAACCATAAAATGACATTTTTCCCAATTAAGCACAAGGTTGGTTTCCTCACAACGCTTCAACATTCTCTGAAGATTCGATAAACACGAAGTGAACGAACTACCAAACACGGAAAAGTCATCCATGAAGACTTCCATCGTCTTCTCGATCATATCATGAAAAATAGCCATCATGCACCTTTGAAAGGTTCCCGGTGCATTGCAAAGTCGAAATGGCATTCTACGATAGGCAAACGTTCTATATCGACACGTAAACGTAGTTTTTTCTTGATCACGAGGATCGATGGGGATTTGGAAGTAACCGGAAAAACCATCTAAAAAGCAATAGAAATCGTTTCCCGCAAGACGCTCCAACATTTTGTCTATGAAGGGCAAGGGAAAATGGTCTTTTCGAGTGGATTCATTCAACTTACGATAGTCAATGCACACTCTCCATCCGGTCACGAGTCTAGTGGGAATTAACTCGTTGGCATCGTTTGGCACAACGGTCATTCCTCCCTTCTTAGGGACACAATGAATAGGACTCACCCAAGGGCTATCGGAAATAGGGTAAATCATTCCCGCGTCAAGGAGTGTTAGGACTTCCTTTTTGATGACGTCGTGAATTTTGGGGTTCACCCTCCTTTGACATTGGATTACGGGTTTGTAATCCTCCTCCATCAAGATTTTGTGGGTATAAAATTTGGGATCGATCCCCTTAATGTCGGATAACTTCCACGCAATTGCCCCTTTGTGATCCTTTAGAACATCGACAAGTGCGGTTTTTTCATCATCCGAAAGTTCTTTCGCAATAATAACCGGCAACTTGTCGCCCTCCTCCAAAAATACATATTCGAGATGAGGAGGTAAATCTTTCAACTCGAGGATAGGTGGTTCCTCAATTGAAGATTTGGGCTCGATACTCATAACCTCCTCGGGTGGAGGGAATGGGAAATCGTTAAGAAAATCCTTGATAATCGAGAAGTCCTCATCATTGTCGAGGTCTTCTTCACAAGTACGTGGAACATCGAATTCTTCCAACGTAAAACCACCACCTTCAAATGGAGTGAAGGTTGGTGTCGAGTTATCAAGAATGGGATCTAACATAGTGGTGCCACTATTTTCATCATCACCAAAACCTAGAACTTCTTGTGAAAATTCCTCGCAAACAACGTCAATCATATCAACGAGGTTTATGGATGCAACGGAATAAACATGAGAAATTTGAGAATTTTGAGTTGCGTTTATAACAAGTTCCTCGTCGTTGAAACGTATGGTGATCTTTCTAGCATGCACATCGATTAAAGCCATAGGCGTATCTAAAAACGAACGACCTAAAATGAGAGGAACTTGAGGATCCGTGGGAATATCGACAAGGATAAAGTCTACCGGATAATAGAACATTCCACTTTCACAAAAACGTCTTCCGCCAATCCACATGCGGGAATCGTGGAATGGTCGGCCAACTCGATAGACATTAGTGAATGATTAAGATTAGGAAGATTGAGCGACTTAAAGATTGCAAGTGGCATCAAGTTAATACTAGCACCAAGATCGGCCAAGGTATAGCATTCTTCCATATCTTGGATTGCACAAGGAATCAAGAATTTACCGGGATCACTGACTTTTTATGGTATGCGGTTAAGATAAACCGATGAACAACTTGATAACTGTTAAAATTTCTCCTTGTTGTTCAACATACTCTTAAAGTTAGGGGCAAATCGAGGCATCATGACCAGAGCATCGGCGAAACTCACATTAAAATGAACGTCACGAAACATTTTCATAAAAAGCTCAAATTGGTAGTTATCGCGCTCTTGACGTTTCTCCTTTCTAAGTCTCGATGGATAGGGCAAAGGTGGTCTGGGTTGAGGCATAGGCATAGCATTTGGAATCTCGGGTTCCAAATGTGGTAATGGGTCAAGCGTAGGTGTGGCATGAGCGTTACTTCTTGGGATTTGGACATGCTCCTTTTCGACCACCACCTCGGGTTCTTCCACAATTGCATCCTCCATAGGAGAAATTGGTTGAGGAGTCGATTCCTTGAGTGTCTTACCACTACGTGTGGTAATTACTTTCATCTCTCCCTTAGGGTTCGATATGGTGTTACTAGGAAGACTACTCAAAGACGGTTTGCACATAATAACCTCAAACATAGATGAAATTTTGTCCTCAAACATGGATTGCCTCTTCTCGGCCTTAATCATCTCTTGTTTTATTTCATGTTGCCCTTGTTCCATTTTTTGTTGGTTTTGTTGTAACCTAGTTACATTCCCTTCCATTTTGTTTGTATGGATTAAAGCTCATTAGCTAACTCATTTTTCAACTCCTTCTTCAAGTCGTTCTTAAACTCGGATCTTAGGCTAATGATTTATCTTTGAATGTTGTCAAACCTAGCATCGTTTCCATTAACGTATTCAACAAATTCATTTGGAAGATCTTTCAAAATTTGCAAACCCTTGTTGTTGTTTTGAAAATCATTATTTTGATTTTTGTTTGAAACTTGATTATTAGCCCCTTGATTCCCATAGTTTCCTTTGTAGTTGTTTTTAAAACCAACTTGATTGTTTCGATAGTTGTTGTTAGCATTTTGATTTGGAGCAAAACCTGGTGGAGTCAATTGATTAGAGCGGGTAACTTGACCGTTTTGGTTGTAAGTTCCCGTGGCCGCGTAGGCACTCGAAGTGTTACCACCGTTGGTAATGCACTCGGAGAAATCATGACCTCCACCACAATACATACATGAAACCTCAACCGCTTTAGCCGTAGCGGGAGCACTTTGTTCTCCAACTTTGAATTCAAATAAAAGTCCTTTAAGCTTATCGAAGATTTTGTTTTCCTTGTTCGCCTCAATTTGGAAAGCATCGATGGTATTAGACAAAGTAGGTGAAGCCGAAGACGAAGCCTTACGAACACTAGATGTGTTACGAGGACTATACACCTTAGATCTATTCTCAATTATCAACAACGCTTCCTCAACCGTTTTACACAAGAAATTACCGCCCGCGGCGGCATTTAGATAATCCCTTTCATGATCATTAAGTCCATTGTAAAACGTGTCAATTTGATGCAAGTCAGAAAAACCGGGATGAGGACATTCATGTAACATTTCCTTAAACCTATTCCAAGCCGTTGAAAAACTCTCATTAAATTCTTGTGAAAATTTTGAAATCTCGTTTTTCAAATGCGTAGTCTTAGAGGGCGAGAAAAATTGGTTCACAAACTTAGAAACGAGATCCTTCCATGTCAATATAGAATTGGGTGGCTCTTTTTCTAACCAAATTTTAGCAGGCCCCACTAAGGAATACAGAAAAAGCATCATCTTAATCGAGTCATTAGCAACATCCTTAAATTTGCAAGTGGCGGTAAGACGATTAAATTGGCGGATATGGTTGTGCAGGTTGTCCTTTTCATCACCACGGAATTTGTTGTTTTGGATCATCAAAAACAAACCCGTTTTCACTTCAAAATTCTCCGCAAGGATAGCGGGAATCACAATAGCCTCTCCATAACCCTCGGTGGGTGCTTGAAGTAACTCCATCATAGTTCGATTCTCCATGGTTGGTTCTTCTCTTACGATAGGTTCGTCAATAGGAGACTCCTCACTAGAAAGATTAAGAGTAGGTGTTGAATCCTTTCGGTTTCTACGTTTACGTGCACGTCTTGCTTGGTTGCGAGTTTGCATAAACGTCACGTACAACGTGGGGATGAGCAAAGAAGATTCTTTTTGGTGTTTTGTATTTTTCCAATTTTTTTGTGGTTTTTTATTGTTTTTACTTTTTTTTGGATTTTTGTGATTGTATTAAGGAGACAAAAATCTACAAATCTCCTCCATAATCAAATCTCTTGATTAAAGAAGCCTCAAGGAATGAAAACGATCACGTGAATTAAACGCCTTCGATGACTTTAGAACGTTGGTGGAACACCAAAACGTTCAAGAGGGTTTAATCAAATGAAACCAAGAAAGTATATATGATACTTAATAATACTTTGGGCGGCAAAACCCTCGATTAGCTCAATCTCAAAATACTCACAAGCAAGCGGGGAAACGAGGCGGCGCGAAGCACTTAAGAGCCTTTTTCCTTAGAATATATTTTATAATACCCGCCTTATACCCACCTTATAGTTTGTATTTTTCAAAATCGAGCTTCACGAAAGTATTTATCTATTTTTGCTTTTTCTTTCTTGTTTGAGATTCGAATATAATGATTGGGTAATGACCTCCCAAGTCAAGGTTGTGTTTTCACACTTTTGGAGTACTTGTGAATTTATTTTTCTACGTATACAATATAGTAATAATATTTACACAAAAAACAAAAAACCGATAATACGTATTAGTAGAGTGCTACTAATACAAATAGATATTATGGCTATATATAAAAACAACAATTTCCAAATCAAAACACAACACGCCTCCCCAGCAGCGGCGCCAAAATGATAGTTGTAATTTTTACACTTTGTTTAGGAAAACAAAGGTAATTAGGGTAAGTACACAAGTAGTTTAGGAAAACCACAAGTTATGACCCAAAATGGGGATCGTTCTCAAGGAGGCTAGTGCGTTGTGTTAAGAATTGATTACTGGTTTGTGATTATATTTACGAGGAAAGAAAATAGAAATGAGATAAGAAGAGAATGACGGTTGCGATTGTGAATTACACTAAGACGAAAAGTCGTACACGTAAAACCGTGAAAAGTAGCAAAATCAAAATTTTACCCTAAAAATTCCTAGAAAATTGCAATAAATCCTAAATAATGTAATTAGAGTTTACAAAAAAAAAATCAAAAATCACTCAAACCTTTTATTTAATTAAATAATAATTTTTTAATGCTAATTAAAGCCCAAAAAATCAATTTAATTAAAAAATCCCAAAATGAGATTTTTTCAATTGTAAACCTCTAAAATGACTTAACTAAATTTAAAACTATTTTTGAAAATTTTAAAATTAATTAAAACTATCTAAAAACAATTAAAAACTATTAAAACTTAAAATAATTCTAAAAATTAATCTAATGACAATAAAAATATTCTAAAAATTGTAAAATTCCTACTTAATGTATTTAACCTAAGAAAAATATAAAAACTTGAAAAATCTAATTTTTAATAATAAAATAATAATAAAATAATATTAAAAATCCAAAATTTATAAAAAATTCTAAAAAGTTGCAAACTAGCTTATTTTAACCTAATAAACACATAAATGAAGTTGAAATTACAAAATACCCCTAATGGGCCTAGAAATTGGCTAAAAGACAAAACAGTCCCTTAATGGGCTTAATTTGGGCCCAATAAGAAAAAGTCAACCAACTAAGCCCAAAAGCTCCTATCTGACTCAAAATTTGATTTTAAGAACAAAACTCTGAAGGCCCAAAAGCTAAAAATGTGTTTAAGCTATCTTATTTCAAAGCAGTTTATTCTTAATGGGCTTTTTGGCCCATTAAGCTATAAGCTGATGCCATAAGCTCAAAACACACAAGCTTCTTTTGAGTTACTTAAGAGATCTATAAAATGAAATTTGGAAAAAGCACAAGGAATAAGCCTGAAAAAGCAATAAGTATATCTTCACAAAACGACAAAATAGTCGTTTTCGAGTTCTAGGCTACCCCAAGAGCTGATTCAACTTTCAAAAGCTTTTAAATGACTTAACTAACCTTAATCAACAAAAAGTTTGTCAATAAGCACACTCAATAAGCTGGAATAAGCAAATAAGCACTTAATTAAAAGTCAACTTTATGAGTTTTCTAGCAAAAAGTCAAAGCCAAGGTCTGATAAGCTCTAGTTCAAATAAATGGGTCAAATGATGAAGATTGATCATAAAAAATAAGTTGTTGCAAGTCTGGATAAGCCAATGTGGCTTATTAATAAGCTGAATGACAAATTACACTAGTAGGGGCTAGTTTTGGATGTTGAGCAGTTGAAACTTTTTCCACTGCTTGACTTAATTGACTTTTTGTCTTTAGTGACTTTTTTGTGGATTCAAGTTTCACAAAGGCAACCAAATGATCAGTTAATCATAAGGAGTCAATAGCAATCATAAAAACATAATCACAATCAACCAATTAGCACAGTTAATTCAAAAGATCCCCAGACTTCACACAGACATGAACAATAAGCAGATTTCACTCAATAAGCAGTTTTAGCAAAAATAAGCGAGCTAAATTGCACCAAATGCATACACAAGCTATAATAAATTCAAATGAACAGATTTAAACTGGTTTCATGCAATGGTTCAAGGTCTAGATCAAGATTCAAGCACCAAAAAGTTACTGGTGAACTAAGAACATGCAGTCATGAACACTTGCTGATATACTTGACCACACAGCCAAATTCAAACACTCAAATCTCTTAGATAGGTTATGCTGAGTATGATTTATCACTTTTTATCCTAAGTCTAAGCCTAGAACTAGGTGTGCACCAAATCACAAGTCAAAATATCACTTAATCAAGATTTTATGAGCAAATGTTTGATTTAGGTGTTCAAAAGCATATAACTTGTAGATATCCACTCTCTTACACTTCTTAAACAAGAACAAGCAAAGCACAATAGCAAACACTTAACCAATAACTCTATAACTACAATATGCAGTTAACCCAAACACCCCTTAATAAAAACAAGATTTTCAAATCAAGAGTAGGAATTAGGTTAGCATATGCATACATAAGCATCAAAACATCAAACATGAACAGATTCAACAAGATTTGGAGCCCAAGAACAACACATACAATAGCAGAACACAAATATCACAAATATCCAATTTTTCAACAGATTTTGAGATTAAGAGTTCAAACCTCATGGATGTACATCCACACCCACGTATGTTTGAGCTATTTGCTAGCAAGAACAAGCACAAGCTTCTAATATAAAGCTGCTAAGATGGAGCAAAGTTAGAAGCACACTTATCAAAAACAGAAAAAGAGGTAAACTTGATTAATGCAACCTTTGTTCCCCACACTTGATTATCCCCAAGTTATAAGCCTCACAACACCTTGATATCACAATATCAAGGTGCTATGATCAACTTATAGCCCAAAAATTCCAAGGTTTGAACAAGACTTAGCAAAATATCAAGATTTAAGGAAAATATGCAAACTTTTGCACACTCCTTTGAAAACAGGTTTTTGGATTCAAGATTAGTTAACAAACAACAATAACAAGCAGATATAAGATTGGCACTTGGACTTTTCGTCACAAAATTCAAACACACTTCATTAATATGAAAATGAGATTTACAGAATTGTGAACTAGAAAAAATTCAAGAGCAAGTGCAAATGTTGCACATCCTATGCCTTATATAGGCTACAAATGGACTAGTGAATACATAAAAACGTAAAACCCTAGCTAATGAAGTTCCAGATATGCCCTTGAGGGTTTGAATAACTTTGAGAATCATGTGACTTGTTCTTGGCATTTTGTAGTTGCTGGCATAGTAAAATTGCATCCAATGGCTTATAGTAAGCTTAAAAAGTAAGCTTCAATGTGGATGGTCGGATTGCTGTCAAGGTTTTGGCATCTTGTTCAAAGGTGTAGCAGGGAGGTCCCATGTGGACATGTGAGTGGTGAGGTGGCTAGTTTAAAGGTTGGGTTTTGTTTAGAAGACCATTAATCACTAATCTGGAAGAGATTAGTGTTTAATTCTTAGTAAATATCAAATGCCCAATTCTTGTTCTTGGATGAATAGTAGCATGTTTAATCCATTTTTGGCTAAGATTATGTTTAAAAACATGTTCAGGCGCCAAGAATAAACTAATCAGTTGAGATTAGTTTACTAAACTGAGTGGGATGTGAGGTGGATGAATGGGGTGCTCTGATTGGTTGATGGGGGTAGTGGGACAGGTGTCAAGGCGTGGTTGGTTAAGGTAAGTTCCCTTGTCTGCCAGGTTTGGTCCCTCATTTCTTTACTTCCTTTCACTTGCAAATAATTAAGCCACAATCTTTTTTCCTTTGTTAATGAAGTTTCAAACTTCACACTTTTGCCCCAAATACTTTTCCAAAGTATTTTCAGGGGTATTTCTTGCCATTTGTTGATTCTTGAAGGGCTGATTTGGCATTTTCTTCAATGATAATGGTCTTGACTTGTATGGTTAACTTCTTGGAGGACAAAATTTGACAAGTCATGATTAATGAAGGACCATTTTTGCCATTTCTTCAAAGTTAAGGGTCCTTTTGGTAATTTGACATTTTTAAAGGACCAAACTTGTTATTTCTTGTAACTTGAAGGCCTTCATGGTATGTTTGACTTTGAGGATGACTAATATTGACAATTTAGTTTTGTTGAGGGACTAAATTTGCCAATTCTTCAAAGTGGAGGGCCCTTTTTGTAATTTTGACAAACTTTAGGGACCAATCTTGTAATTATGAAGATACAAGGGTTTAAAGTGTCAATTCTTCAATATTGGAGGACCCTTCTTGCATAATCTTCAAATCTTCAAGGGTTATTCTTGGAAAATCTTCATTAGGGCTTGGTTTATTGTGCGGCTTCGTTTCCCGTGTTCGTTTTTGTATGATTCTTGTGATCTTTTGTCATTTTCTCAATATCCGTACCTAAAATACACAAGTAATAAACACAAGCATATATTTGGCCATTTTCATGATATTTAATGCATTTAAAGCCCTTTTTGGATGATGAGACTATGTATAAAAGCAGTCTCGTCAGTAACCTCATCAGCCTTGCCTTGAATT
Source organism: Glebionis coronaria (assembly GCA_025667525.1). NCBI lineage: Eukaryota > Viridiplantae > Streptophyta > Magnoliopsida > Asterales > Asteraceae > Glebionis > Glebionis coronaria. Next base: position 242,898,608 of record CM046876.1, read on the forward strand.
ATGTGTCCCATGAGCTAATAAGTCATGCAGACAGCTTCACAAATAGCAATTGGCTTAGAAGAAGTCACATCACTGAATTTATTCTTGGTCAGCCGTGAATATACTGCTTGACCTTGAAGGTTCAAGTTCCACAATTCTTGGACATAAAGGAGTCAACTTATGGAAACACTTGATATATCTACCAATGTTAGTTCCCTTCGGACTCAGATTGTAAAAAATTGCTCCACACTTTGGAAATACTTTGACGAAAACTCCTTAGTTAACCGTTTCCTCACCTTAGTCCATGGTGTCCCATAAGTAACGATGCTTATGGAAAGAAAGTCTGCCATTCCACCAAATTAATGCACGACCTTGGAGAGTAGCGATTTCAAACAGCACCTTATCCTCCTGATTAGGGTCACTGATTCGAAAGACTCACGCCAGTTTTTCAACAACTGACACAATCCTCCATCATATTTAGTTGTGACAACCGTGGTTTTGAGGTTCGTCACTTGGTCTTATTTTAAGGATAATTTATGTGTGGCTATTTGATTTGTGTGTTTACATGTTTATTTTGCGTGAACGAGGTTGGTGTGGATATCGTGTATGGGTATAAAGTACTCATAAGTAAATCGAGGAACGGTTATTTCATGTTCATGAGCTCACAATGTAGTGACTATGAAATGAGATGGTGTTATTTGGTGGTTTTACGTATACGTATATGTATTATAGAAAATCGTATTTTTACGATTTAGGGTTTTACATTTAGGGGTCTCGGAAGAGGTATTTAGTCACGGGAGTATTTTTCGGGATGGTTTTAATTGATTTAGGACTTAGTTATAAAGTTTATTTTAAAATTTGAGATTTTTTTTAAAAGTGTATATTTTACGTCTTTTACGTTATTCGCGTAAAAACTGACTAATTTTACGGTTTTGAGGTTTTGGAGGCTTTAGGAACTGAAATAAATTAAGGAAAATTAAGGTAATATTATTAATACATATATTAATAATAAAAAGAAAAAAAACGAAATTAGGGGAGGGTAGGTCGGTTTTGGACGCAAGAAAAGGAGGAGAAAAAAAAGGAAAAAAAATTAAAAAAGGAAGGTTGGGTTTGGGTTGGACTAGGATTCACCCACACCCTATATATTATATTATTCACTACCAAAAATCATAAATCCCTGGAGATAATAAAAAAAGGGTCGACGGTTTGTAGAGAATAATTAGGGTTCTTCATAAAATTGGGTTTTTTTCATCTTCCATTAATCTTAAGGTAAAACCTTCATAACCCCTTTTTAATTTAATTGTTCTTAATGTTTATATAATCATCTTATGATGGATTTAGGTTAGGGTTTAATTTAAAAACAGTATATTAATGTTATATTAATGATAATATGATTACATAAATTAGGGCTTGTAATTAGTGGGGTTAGGGGTAATTAATTAGGTTAATTTAATTAAACCCGTTTTAAAAAACTGGGCAGAATTTAGGGTCAATTGTTTTGTTCATATAGGGAGTTATACAAAATTTTATTTTGAGATCCAAGTATCCTTGAAAAGGTAATTTAAGTGGCTTTACAATCCAAGAAACGAGAACTAAATTGGAGGTCGGGAAGTGGGTCAAAAATAGGTTACAACAGTCGGAGGTCAAAATAGTTTTGAAGTCAGCCTGTTTTCTTTTTAAGTTTTGGGTTGTTTGGGGTACTTAGGGTTGCATTGGGACATTCAAACGAACATGAGAGATGGTTTATATATTATATTAAGTATCTGAATTGGGTCTAAGATGGTGGGTTAGGGTAAGACCCCCTAATCATAACAAACTTTTCATACGTTTAAAATCAGTGAATTCTGGATATTTAAAAGTATATATATATATATATATATATATATATATATATATATATATATATATATATATATATATATATATATATATATATATATATATATATATATATATATATATATATATATATATATATATATATATATATATATATATATATATATATATATATATATATATATATATATATATATATATATATATATATATATATATATATATATACATATATATATATGTCGGGGCCTTAACAGTAGCTTTAAGGTTAGGGCAAATGGGAGGAGTTAGCTAACATATGTAAGGGCATAATTATTCCCTTTACAAAGGTCATGGGTGTGTTTAGGTGGGCATTTGGCTTATAGTTTGGAGACCTAAAACTGGGACTGTTTTTGGTAAAATGTTAACGAGATGTGCTATGAAGTAGAACGAGTTAAGGGCTTTATAGAGGGGTGTAATAGGATACTTAGAGAATATAAATGAGGTGTATATACGGGAGTAGGTTAGATGTCCATCATAGGTTGATGAGCCATCTTAGTGATTGGTTCATGTTTTGATTACGTGTTTTTGTTTGCTAGCTTTTGCTTGTGCGCGGACTTTTGGAGAAGCTCAATCAGGTGAGTTTCATAGTCCCATGTTTACTAATGATTTTGACTTCCAGATGGGATGGAAGAGACACTGTCTTGATTTTAATAATTATGCTGTGAATGTTGGCAAGGCGGGGCCTTGGGGAGGTACATAGATGTGTGAGTATCTATGGGACCATGGTGTTTGGTAAGGCTGGGAGCCTTGGATTTGGTTTGGTTTGTTTAATCTTGAATAATAGTTGTTAATGTATGTTTGTATCACATTGTCCATATGTTCTTAAAGTCGGATATTGTTCACAGCTTATGGTTTGTTTTGGCGTTGGAGTATAAACCTATGACTCTCACCAACATTATGTTGACGTGTTTTAGTGTCTCTTTCAGGTGTGAATGTGGTTAAGCTTGAGGATAAAAGTGGCTAGACTTGGATGCCTTAGGATTGCATAGAGAAGGAGATCCCCGTTCCTTCTTAGTTTATTTCCTTTCTAATTGTTTCAATAGTGATACTATGAACCTATATGTTGATTGTTAGTGTTAATTGTTTGTCTTGGGTAAGAGTTAGGACTGTTACCTACTTACCTAGACTCCTGCTATGTTGAGATATTGTCATGACATTTGTGTCGCCATTTATGACATTATATTTGCATTTTAGTTTTCTCTATAGAGACACCGTTTGTTGTGATAATATCCATACGTCGCGCCCCATATTCCGCCATGGTGGGGTGTTACAGAATGGTATCAGAGACAATGGTTATAGAGAATTAGGTTGCCTAGTCGCGTAGCCTAGTCTATAGCTTAAGGGTCCCTACATATAGACGTCATAGGAGTATGTGTGCATTTTATAATAATTGATGTGTTTGGATGTTATTTATTGTGATGTTTTGACTAGTATGAATTGAACCATAGTATGTTCATACTTAGCCACATGTTATTTTCTTTTCGGGTGGTGACTAGTGAAGGTTGAACCATAATCATCCACACTAGTCATTGTTGTATTTTTCTTAAATTATACATTATAGTACATAATTTGGTACATGGTAGTTTCTATCTTTTGTTGGGTTATTTTATGTACATGAGGTATATTATTTTTCTTTTGATGTTTAAGTCATGTTCCCTAAGAATCATGTGGTGGTTCGAGTTATTAGGAGTAGGTGGATATGAAGGGTTTTAAGTTGTTTCCACTCTTACGGGCGACATGACTTATAACTGATTATGTTTTTGTTTTGGATTTAGTCTATGCTGTTTTAGCTAGACTATGGATTTCTGTATTCCAAGAGTTTTATTATGTTATTTTTATAGATGTAGTTTTGGACCTTATTGGTTATGTGGTTATGAGCTTATGTGAGTAGATGGATTTATGTGTTATATGTTGTATTGATTCTTATAAGTGTCATCATAGGAGGGAGTGCATTGGGGAAAGGGTAATTGTATAAGTATGGTGGCCAACATAGTTATACAAGTACCACAACTTCAATGGGTTCTCAAGTATGATTGTATAAAAGAGGGTTAGTACATGCTTGTATATGATGAGATGTAGAATTTGTGTATACGTATAATATATGGGTTTATGTAATGGCTGCCTATGATATGGCTATTGTTCTTTTTGTGTTATATTTTTTGGGTTATAGTTGTGTTGTGTGATTATGGGGTCACACAATATGGTTTGGTTTTGGAGGTGGGCTTTATGCCTTGTTGTGGCACGGTGAGATGGTGATTACTCGTATGGAAAAACGAGCGTATAAAGCGATTGATTGACTTGACATGTATGATAACGAGTATTGGGAGATTCAATAGATATACATATGCGGATGTATATATACTAGTAGATGTTATGTTATGATTTACGGTCGTTCAGTAGTTATTATAACTTGAACGTACCTAGTGCTCTCTTGTGTTTAAACAATTTATTAGTGCTCGAGTTTGGTGGAGTTTCAACGACGTTTTGAATCTTTTGAAGTGTGTCTGGTAGCGTATTCTTTGAGTTTCGTATTTCACGTGTACGTTTTAAAATGGTGTTCTTGGTTTTAAGTCTATTGAAATAACTTGGGATTTCTTTTGAGATAATGAAATCTTTTGTGTTGGGTCTTACATCTCTTTTGGTCGGTATATATTGAGAAAAAGGGGGACTTGGAAATCTATTATAGGGTTAGGTAGCTGGTTATATTCGGTAAAATAAGGGTAAGGTGTTGGAGTCGTGTTTTGTGACACCCTAGAACCGAGGTCATTAACGTTACCCTAAATTACGCTAATTTTTGAAATTTTTAATAAATTTTAATTTCTATATATATTAGTATTTTGGTTGAAACCGACGTTTGAGGTTATAATTTTAACGATTGACGATTCAAGAAGGACGATGACGAATACGATCCCGATGGATGCCCAAATTTCTATAATTATTGACGTTTTATCGATAATGTAATTTTTCGAGAATTTTACTTACGGTTCGTGTTAAGTCGAGTCGGGTGAGTTTTATAGCTTTCCGGGTACATTTAAAGTATCCCAAAAGTATTTTGGAGTGTTTGGGATAATTTCCGACTCCCGTAAAATTTTCTAAAATGACTAGTGAGTCAATCCCGCAAAGTTTTAGTGTCGTTTTTACTTGAGGCCAAAAGAAAGCCTAAATCGCACAAGGGGTCCTTCCAATTTTACAAAAGGGGAAATGAAAACACATACAACACAAAAACACTTGGAAAAAAAATTTGTTCTCTCCCTCTCTTCCTCCTTAGGCCGACGGTCACCCCCAAACCACCATTAATTTTTTTTCTACATGGTTTTGATTAAAACTAAGGTTAGACCACCTCTAATCTAATCATTCCCTACCTTTCTATGTAATCAAATCCAACATGCATTCAAACTTTTTTTTTCAAGAATCAAAGGAATTTTTCAAACTCGTTTTTGATGTTAATTGGATAAATGCATGTTAAATTCATGTGTAATGGGAGTATAATCACTAAAAAAACCCACCAAAATTGATTTGGTTGTGGTGTTTTTGGTCACCCAAACCCCACGGCTAAGGGGGGTGTTTGGGGAGCCATGGTGATTGATGTTTTGAGCATTGGTTTTGTGTTTAATCTTGTGTTCATAGGTGTTTTAGATGGATACAAGTACTTGCATGTTTGTTTTTAGGATTTTAGCTTATGAGGTTGATGATCAATAGGGGTTAGGAACTGAAAATATGGTTTGTTTGTGATTAGGGAAGCTTAGGATGATGCCTAGTGATGATAAATAGGTTTGGAATCGAGCAAAAGTGTGATTTTGGTATGGTCAAATTTAGGCAGAAAGTTTAAAGCATTTTCGTAAAAATCATTTTGTAAACAGGTCTTGTGGATAGGATAGACTTGTAGAGAATTTTCTTAGCTTCGATTTGGTATAAGGTAGAGCTTACGACTCCTAACGAGTCAAAAGTTATGACGTTTTGAAATTCGTGTACCGGGAGATGAAAACCGTCATAATCCGAAGTTATGATTGGTTTAGGTCAAATCCCGGGGACTATAAGTCTAGTTTGGTAAATGATCAAGGACTTAATTTTGGTGTCAAACCTGCACATTTGAGTCTACTTTAGGACTTAGGTGTCAAATGGGTCAATGGAGTATTTTAAACGGGTCAAACGGGTCCGACTTGGTCAAAGTACAATTTCAGTCCGAAAAACGTAGTTTTTGGAAAAGCGTTGAGTAACGGGTCGTAGAAGTAAAAATTTTTATTGGGATTAAATATGTGTTATCTACAGCTCTTATAGTATTTTTGAGAATTTTGTCAAATTTTATAAAAATTGTTAGTATAGTAAAATAGTCCGTACTTTTAGTAAGTATCGGCGAAAATGAATAAAAATGGATAACGTTAATAATAAGGACGAATGGTGTAAAATGAGTAACGCTTGTTGTTTTGTTTTGGCGTGAGTTGTAATTGTCATAAGTGACTAGTATTTATGTAATTTATACAGTACCATAAGGTTTTAAAATGAGATTACTCATTACGCGTTATTTGGTTGATAGGTGTTGATTTACCCGGGCATCCGTATCGTCGTCAGTGACCGTCTCTCGAACTATCGACTACTTGATATATAAGGTGTGAATTTATAGCCTCGCTTATTATTATTTCAAACTGTTTTACCCGCGAGGGAAATGCATGCTAGTTTTTAAAATGAACATATGTCATGAATGATTGTTGGTCCCGAATGTTGCCTTTGAAATTGTGTTGAGTACCTAGTTGCAAAAGTCCCTAATTTCATGAACTATTAACTATTGTTTAGTCCTAGCGTGGATTAGAAATAGCCGCTTATACAAAGTGATAGTACTATGGGGTTGACTACCCTATCCGAGACGAGGGCTAGTACGTTGATACCCCCTGCGGACGGATAATTTGTGATAAGAGATAAGGTATAATTGCAACTGATGCCTTATTAGGGGCCTTGGTTTCATCTGAATCACGCCGGTAATTATTACACAGGTGATTGAGTTAACGGTTTAGTGTCATGAGCTTAAACACAATTGCCAGTATCTTGAATATAGATTGTTTGATCGACAAGTCTATGAATGATCGTGAATGGTTTTTATTTCACATATGTTCAAAATGAATTGTAAAACCTATGAATTCCACTCAACGTTTTCGTTGACAAAATTTTGACATGTGTTTCAGGTAACCGCTGAGGTGTAGCATGGAGTGTGCATGGGATGGATGTTGTGTGTATGGCTTGGAGTCTGCTTGTTTTTCCTCCCTTTTCTACTTAAACATTTTTAACTTTAATGTTATGTTGTTGTGAAACTGAAATTTTTGGGTTGAGATTCATGGGGGACCGAAAACGCTAAACTCTGTTGTACCAAGTGGGGTTGGAAAAACCGTGGACATGTATCTTTTAACAATTTTTAATTCAAGTTTTAAGTTAACGTCTCTTTAGAGTCGTTCGATATATCTTGTGTGCAATGATAACTGCATAGCACCCAAATGTTGTAGTTCCGCTGCGCATAGCATTTGGTGGGGTGTTACAGATTGGTAATCATAGCCATGAGTTATAGAGAACTAGGTCGTTTTTGAAAATCCTAAACTATAACTTTTGGTGTCGTAAGAAATTGTCCAAGCACACACAACTATCCTGCATGGCTCCGGTAAGATTTATTTTTGTATTTATGGCATTTGACGTATACTTTTGAGTTGAAGTATATATGTGGGTAATTATTACGTAAGTATGGAAATTACTATATGTAGACGTTGAAATTACACGTGGGATATCCGACACCGTAATTTTTGTATTAATCATGCATGAGCATCATATTATTACATTTTGGGCATATGTACCACCTTTGCATTGCATTTGCATGCATGTATTTATAAATATTGTATAATTACTTACGTACCCTCCGAAATTTGCTGTTATTGCAGGAATGGCCGAGGTACCGCCTAATGATAATGGAAACGATTACGTCGTAGGTCACGAGGGGGGACCGTTTCCTCCGAACCCGCCGGATAATGACAATGGATGGATCGCTCCAGAAGAAGAAATAGGGCCGGAAAATGACAATGATGAAAGTGAGGTGGACAACTTTAGCATCAGTAGTGATGAGAGTGAGGATTCTGAGGAAGAGCCCGAAGAACTAATGGATGATGGCATTCCCGAGAATGCTGTAGGTCAGACCGAACCTGATTTGTTTCAATCTCCGAATTCGCCAAAGGGTTAGGAAGTACCTCCAACTGATCAATATGAGCAGCAACCCTTTAATCGCCCGATGGACAATTGTAAGGACTATTTGAGGACAGTGCCAGGATTTGTTCGAGTAAGTAATGGGAGCGGTGCAGAGTCCAGCAAATCATCAAAATCGCAATCTATTCATGAGAATATCGCAAGGGTCTACTTTCCGAGACCAAGACACTACTGGGATCCCGCAGGTCGTTTGAGGAGGATGGATAGGTTGATGTATGAGCGGTTTGTGGTTGAGACCAGGGTAATTAAGAGATTCGACGAGAATGAAAGGGCACAACAAAGACTGTTGGAAAGGACTGCAAGAATTGAGTATGATGGAAATGCAAACAAAAGTGATATCAACAGTCTAAGATCGATGATCGCGAATTTGAGCGCTAGTCTTGACCGTGTTAGGGAAGATCAAGTGAGATTGTCTAGGATGCAGAGTTGGGAGCATCGAGTGAGAGCATCATTGCCCCCAGATTGGAGATTTGTGGACGATTTGGAAATGGAAGCTAATGACTTCATGATCCAGCCACCTACTAGAGGTGCTTGTGTCACTGTGGGAAATCAGGTAGCGATTGAGTGTGGGTCTACGTCAGGGACGAAAAAGGAGACTGAATGTGGGCCGGCTGATAAAGGAAAGAGAAAAATGGATGATGTGGACAAGGATGATAGCGATGAGGAACCCGAGGAAGATGATGATGAACCGCCATCCAAGAGGCCGTGTGGATCACCACATGCCTAGTTGCTTGTCTTGTATTTTATCTTTGATCGTTGTAATAGAACTGTTTTAGACTTTTGTATGATGGCATTATGACGAAAAACTTGAGGACTTAAGTTTTACGGTGAATGATTGTAGTGGCAATACTTGTCACAATTTTGGTTGATTATCAATACAATCTATGTTTACCTTTCATGATCTGTGATATGTCATAAATTTGATCTTTTGTGATGTAAATTGATGAATATTAGTAAATCTGTAGTGATGTGCCATTGTATTTATATTATGTCTTGAAAGAGAAATCCATCTTAATCTTGATGTGTGTACTTACATTGTTTTTCTATTTTCCCTGTCTTGTAGAAAGAGATATTTGATAACGCACCATGCCTCCAAAGCTAACCGCCGATCGTGTGAACACGATGATTCAGGAAGCCATAGCGAATGCGCTAGAAGCAGACCGAGTAGGAAGGAATCCAGACCAGGGCAGAAATGCGGGGAGACAGCAAGCCCCAAGGGAATGTACTTACTCTAGTTTCATAAAATGTGGTCCCACGCAATTTCGTGGAACTGGTGGAGCTCTAGAACTTAGAAGATGGTTGGAAAAGGTTGAAAGTACTTTCGAGATTAGTGGTTGTTCAGAAGCAAACAAGGTCAAGTTTGCGGCTGCTACGTTTCTTGACGATGCATTAAGTTGGTGGAACACCCAAGTAGCCACTGTTGGATTGGCAGTAGCGAATGCAAGAACATGGACTGCAACTAAAGCTCTTTTGACCAAGAAGTTCTGTCCGGAAGAGGAGTTGGGTCAATTGGAAGATGAGTTGAGGCACCTGACTTTGAAAAACAATGATATCGCTGCTTACACCAGGAGGTTTAATGAACTAAGCCTTTTGTGTCCAGACACCTTTGCCGATGGTAACAAGAAGATGAAACAGTACATCAAAGGTTTATCCAGTAATATCAAGGGTGAGACGACTTCGTCTAAACCTGGGTCGTTTGATGAAGCGGTCCAGATAGCTCACGCATTGATGGATGTCAAGCTCCAGGACAAGAAGAACTTCATTGCTGAAGGAAATAAGAGGAAATGGGAAGCGGCACAGAGCAATCAATCCCAGGGTCAAAACCGAGGTGGAAATTGAAACAACCATGGTCAAAACCGCAATCAGCAGTTTAACCAGCGAAGGAATGAAGGGATGAGAGATGTGACAAACCCCAGAGGAGTAAAAGTGAATCCCCACTGTGGTAGGTGCAACTTGTACCATGTAGGGAATTGCCCGCCTGCATGCGGCAAATGTGGAAAAGCAGGTCACAGGATGTCTGATTGCCGAACAAAAGGGGTAGCCACTGGGGCGAATGCTATCAGAATGAGGGGATGTTTTGGATGTGGAGAGAGAGGCCATATGCAAGGGAATTGCCCGAAGGCAGGAAACAAGCAGGGAGGTAACAATGCTGCTGCCGTGTATCAAGTAGGGACGGCTGATAAACCACAGGGTCCTAACGTGGTTACCGGTACGTTTTTGCTAGACGCTTGTTATACTAGTATTTTGTTTGATTCTGGCTCCGACAAGAGTTTTGTAGATGTTAAATTTAGTCGTCATATCGATAGAAAACCGGTGTTGTTAGCGACTAGTTATAACGTTGAGTTAGCCGATGGGAAAATTGTTAGTACGAATTCTATACTGAAAGGGTGTACCTTGAAGTTAGGAAATTACGCTTTTAAAATCGACTTGATGCCTATAGAGCTAGGATCGTTTGACGTGATTGTGGGAATGGATTGGCTAATGGCGCACAGTGCTATGATCGTCTGTGGCGAGAGATTAGTTCAGATTCTATTGAGGAATAAAGTCTTGACTGTGAAGGGAGACGAATGCACTTCTCGTTTGAAAGTGATTTCCTGTTTGAAAATGATGAAGTATGTAGAGAGCGGATGCGATGTGTTTTTGGCACAAGTTTCGAGTGATGGTGATTTAGAGGCGAGGATTGAAGAGGTACCTGTTATCTGCGAATATCTGGAAGTTTTTCCAGACGAGCTGCCGGGTTTACCACCCACCCGTGAGGTCGAGTTTCGAATTGATTTGGTGCCAGGAGCTGCGCCGGTTGCACGTGCACCCTATCGCTTAGCACCATCCGAGTTAAAGGAGTTATCGGATCAACTGAAGGAGTTGATGGACAAGGGATTTATTAGGCCGAGCTCATCACCATGGGGAGCGCCAGTGTTGTTTGTGAAGAAGAAAGATGGGTCATTTCGGATGTGTATTGACTATAGAGAACTCAACAAGCTGACGGTTAAGAATCGGTACCCATTGCCGAGGATTGACGATTTGTTTGATCAATTGCAAGGTTCCAGTGTATACTCAAAGATCGATTTAAGATCAGGGTATCATCAACTAAATGTAAGAGAGGAGGATATTCCTGTAACTACCTTTCGTACGCGGTATGGACACTTTGAATTTCGAGTGATGCCGTTTGGGTTGACGAACGCGCCTGCTGTATTCATGGACCTTATGAATCGCGTATGCAAGCCGTATCTAGATAAGTTTGTTATTGTTTTCATCGATGATATTCTTATTTACTCTAAGAGTAAGGAGGAGCACGAGAAGCACCTGAGAAAGATTTTGGATCTACTAAAGAAGGAGAAGCTGTATGCGAAGTTCTCGAAGTGTGAGTTTTGGTTAGAATCCGTGCAATTCCTTGGTCAGGTGATTGATAGCAAGGGAGTTCGCGTGGATCTTGCCAAGGTCGAAGCGATCAGGGAATGGTCGGCACCGACAACGCCGACTGAAGTTCGACAATTCCTTGGTTTAGCTGGGTATTATCGAAGGTTCATTGAAGGATTTTCGTTGATAGCAAAGCCATTGACAAAGCTTACCGAAAAGAATAGGGTGTATGAATGGGGAAATGAGGAAGAATTCGCTTTCAAAACGCTCAAGGACAAGTTATGTTCCGCACCGATATTGTCATTGCCTGAAGGAACCGAAGACTTTGCAGTATATTGTGACGCATCTCGAAAAGGTTATGGAGCGGTATTGATGCAGCGTGAAAAGGTGATAGCTTACGCGTCGAGACAAATGAGGAAGAATGAGGAGAACTACACGACGCACGATTTGGAATTAGGAGCTGTAGTCTTTGCGTTGAAGTTGTGGAGACACTATTTGTATGGGACGAAGTGTGTTGTATTCACTGACCACAAGAGTTTGCAACACATTTTAGATCAAAAGGAGTTGAACATGCGACAGAGACGATGGGTAGAACTACTGAGTGACTATGACTGTGAAATTCGCTACCATCCTGGCAAGGCGACTGTTGTAGCGGATGCACTTAGTAGGAAGGAACGAAGAAACCTTTGAGAGTCAGAGCATTGGTGATGACTGAGAGCGTTGACTTAACCGAAACTATACTGAAGGCTCAAGAGAGGGGACTAATGAAAGGGAATGTTGAAGCTGAGAACTTGGGAAGAATGTTGAAACCTCTTTTTGTGATTAGGTCAGACGGATTGAGATATTTCGAGAATCGGATTTGGTTACCATTGTGTTCATCTGAGGAAGGAAAGCCGGGAGTACGAGAATTGGTTATGAACGAGTCTCATAAGTCGAAGTATTCGATACATCCTGGATCGGACAAAATGTATCACGACCTGAAGAAAGTCTATTGGTGGCCGAATATGAAGGCGGATATTGCTCGTTACGTTAGTAAGTGTTTGACTTGCACGAAGGTTCAAGCAGAACATAAGAGACCGTCTGGGTTGTTGGTACAACCAGAGATCCCAGAATGGAAATGGGAGAAAATCGCTATGGATTTCGTGACGGGTTTACCTAGAACTCCTAGTGGATGTGATATGATATGGGTAATAGTGGATAGGTTAACGAAATCTGCTCATTTCTTACCTATGAAGAAGACGGACAGTATGGAAAAGCTGGCCAGTGTGTACGTGAAGGAGATCGTTTGCAGACATGGAGTGCCGTTATCGATCATTTCGGATCGCGATAGTAGATTTACTTCGGAATTTTGGAAATCGCTTCAACGTGCGATGGGCACTGAATTGAATTTAAGTACGGCTTATCACCCGAAAACTGACGGCCAGAGTGAACGAACTATTCAAACGATGGAGGACATGCTCCGAGTGTGCGTGATTGATTTTGGAGGAAGTTGGGAACGCCACTTGCCTCTAGTGTAGTTTTCGTACAACAATAGTTACCATGCGAGTATCAAGGCAGCACCGTTCGAAGCATTGTATGGAAGGAAGTGTAGATCGCCTGTGTGTTGGAGTGAAGTAGGAGAAAGTCAATTGACTGGACCCGAAATGGTTTTAGAAACGACAGAGAAGATTGTGCAAATCAAGAACCGACTACTTGCTGCGAGAAGCCGACAAAAGAGTTATGCCGATAACAGAAGGAAACCGTTGGAATTTGAAGTCGGAGATATGGTTATGCTCAAGGTATCGCCGTGGAAGGGTGTAATTCGTTTTGGGAAGAAAGGAAAGTTGAGTCCGAGGTATATTGGACCATTCAAGATCGTTAAACGAATTGGACCAGTAGCGTACAAGTTAGAGTTGCCGAGCGAGCTTAGTGCTATTCACGACACGTTTCACGTATCGAACTTGAAGAAGAGTTTGGCGAATAAGGAATTGGTGATTCCTTTGGACGAGATTCAACTGGACGACAAAATGCATTTTGTGGAAGAACCTGTGGAAATTATGGACCGAGAGGTCAAGAGGCTGAAGCGTAGTAGAATTCCTATTGTGAAGGTTCGATGGAATTCTAAGCGTGGACCGGAATACACTTGGGAACGTGAGGACTTTTTCAAGGAAAGGTATCCTCATCTGTTCCAGCGGTACGAAATGTGAGTATAAGAAGAGGCGAGCGCCGGGACGTCGCTCTCTTTAAGGAGGGGTGGATGTGACACCCAAGAACCGATGTCATTAACGTTACCCTAAATTACGCTAATTTTTGAAATTTTTAATAAATTTTAATTTCTATATAAATTAGTATTTTGGTTGAAACCGACGTTTGAGGTTATAATTTTTACGATTGACGATTCAAGAAGGACGATGACGAATCTGATCCCGATGGATGTCCAAATTTCTATAATTATTGACGTTTTATCGATAATGTAATTTTTCAAGAATTTTACTTACGGTTCGTGTTAAGTCGAGTCGGGTGAGTTTTATAGCTTTCCGGGTACATTTAAAGTATCCCAAAAGTATTTTGGAGTGTTTGGGATCATTTTCGACTCCCGTAAAATTTTCTAAAATGACTAGTGAGTCAATCCCGCAAAGTTTTAGTGTCGTTTTTACTTGAGGCCAAAAGAAAGCCTAAATTGCACAAGGGGTCCTTCCAATTTTACAAAAGGGGAAATGAAAACACATACAACACAAAAACACTTGGAAAAAAAATTTGTTCTCTCCCTCTCTTCCTCCTTAGGCCGACGGTCACCCCCAAACCACCAGAAACCACCATTAATTTTTTTTCTACTTGGTTTTGATTAAAACTAAGGTTAGACCACCTCTAATCTAATCATTCCCTACCTTTCTATGTAATCAAATCCAACATGCATTCAAACTTTTTTTTTCAAGAATCAAAGGAATTTTTCAAACTCGTTTTTGATGTTAATTGGATAAATGCATGTTAAATTCATGTGTAATGGGAGTAAATCACTAAACAAACCCACCAAAATTGATTTGGTTGTGGTGTTTTGGTCACCCAAACCCCACGGCTAAGGGGGGTGTTTGGGGAGCCATGGTGATTGATGTTTTGAGCATTGGTTTTGTGTTTAATCTTGTGTTCATAGGTGTTTTAGATGGATACAAGTACTTGCATGTTTGTTTTTAGGATTTTAGCTTATGAGGTTGATGATCAATAGGGGTTAGGAACTGAAAATATGGTTTGGTTGTGATTAGGGAAGCTTAGGATGATGCCTAGTGATGATAAATAGGTTTGGAATCGAGCGAAAGTGTGATTTTGGTATGGTCAAATTTAGGCAGAAAGTTTAAGGCATTTTCGTAAAAATCATTTTGGAAACAGGTTTTGTGGATAGGATAGACTTGTAGAGAATTTTCTTAGCTTCGATTTGGTATAAGGTAGAGCTTACGACTCCTAACGAGTCAAAAGTTATGACGTTCTGAAATTCGTGTACCGGGAGATGAAAACCGTCATAATCCGAAGTTATGATTGGTTTAGGTCAAATCCCGGGGACTATAAGTCTAGTTTGGTAAATGGTCAAGGACTGAATTTTTTTGTCAAACCTGCACATTTGAGTCTACTTTAGGACTTAGATGTCAAATGGGTCAATGGAGTATTTTAAATGGGTCAAACGGGTCCGACTTGGTCAAAGTACAATTTCAGTCCGAAAAACGTAGTTTTTGGAAAAGCGTTGAGTAACGGGTCGTAGAAGTAAAAATTTTTATTGGGATTAAATATGTGTTATCTACAGGTCTTATAGTATTTTTGAGAATTTTGTCAAATTTTATAAAAATGGTTAAGTATAGTAAAATAGTCCGTACTTTTAGTAAGTATCGGCGAAAATGAATAAAAATGGATAACGTTAATAATAAGGACGAATGGTGTAAAATGAGTAACGCTTGTTGTTTTGTTTTGGCGTGAGTTGTAATTGTCATAAGTGACTAGTATTTATGTAATTTATACAGTACCATAAGGTTTTAAAATGAGATTACTCATTACGCGTTATTTGGTTGATAGGTGTTGATTTACCCGGGCATCCGTATCGTCGTCAGTGACCGTCTCTCGAACTATCGACTACTTGATATATAAGGTGTGAATTTATAGCCTCGCTTATTATTATTTCAAACTGTTTTACCCGCGAGGGAAATGCATGCTAGTTTTTAAAATGAACATATGTCATGAATGATTGTTGGTCCCGAATGTTGCCTTTGAAATTGTGTTGAGTACCTAGTTGCAAAAGTCCCTAATTTCATGAACTATTAACTATTGTTTAGTCCTAGCGTGGATTAGAAATAGCCGCTTATACAAACTGATAGTACTATGGGGTTGACTACCCTATCCGAGACGAGGGCTAGTACGTTGATACCCCCTGCGGACGGATAATTTGTGATAAGAGATAAGGTATAATTGCAACTGATGCCTTATTAGGGGCCTTGGTTTCATCTGAATCACGCCGGTAATTATTACACGGGTGATTGAGTTAACGGTTTAGTGTCATGAGCTTAAACACAATTGCCAGTATCTTGAATATAGATTGTTTGATCGACAAGTCTATGAATGATCGTGAATGGTTTTTATTTCACATATGTTCAAAATGAATTGTAAAACCTATGAATTCCACTCAACGTTTTCGTTGACCAAATTTTGGCATGTGTTTCAGGTAACCGCTGAGGTGTAGCATGGAGCGTGCATGGGATGGATGTTGTGTGTATGGCTTGGAGTCTGCTTGTTTTTCCTCCCTTTTCTACTTAAACATTTTTAACTTTAATGTTATGTTGTTGTGAAACTGAAATTTTTGGTTTGAGATTCATGGGGGACCGAAAACGCTAAACTCTGTTGTACCAAGTGGGGTTGGAAAAACCGTGGACATGTATCTTTTAACAATTTTTAATTCAAGTTTTAAGTTAACGTCTCTTTAGAGTCGTTCGATATATCTTGTGTGCAATGATAACTGCGTAGCACCCAAATGTTGTAGTTCCGCTGCGCATAGCATTTGGTGGGGTGTTACATGTTTCAAACAAGATGTAACATAAGATTTCATTTTAATCAACACTTATTTATTTCAATTTCTAAAAGACTTTCTTTAAAATAAAGCGAAGTAAAAGTTCTTTCTACTTACATAGTTTATATAATTGGGTTTAACCGATTCACGTCATTTATAATTATTAATACAAGGTTAAATTGAGTTTATGAACATTTCACATACAATTTTATCTTTCATTAATATAAAACTGTTTTGGACATAACTTGCTCGTTTTTAGAGCTTTTTGAGTGATTCAAAAGCTAGAAATTATGTACTCGGAACGTACTTTTCAAATATTCAGAATGTATAGTCATGAGAAGTCAGTGGACTGGTCGAAATTATTGTACAAGTGTCAGGTTAAAGGTTGAGTTTTGAATAGTAGTTTATTTTTTTAGGATTTGGGATGCACGGGATACCTAGTCTTTGAGTTGAGTTTTGAGTTTGTTAAGAGGGTTGTTTGTAGATTGTTTGAGTCACATAGATGTGGGGAGGTAAAAAAAAATAAAAATAAAAATATATTCTTTTGGAAAAGTCGATCTTTTGCACAGTTTAAATAATATGTCGCGGGGCGTAATATGTTTTGGTTGCCATTGGGTGTTTCTGGGATTATTTTTCGTTGTCATGGGTCATCTTGAATTGATACACGTTTTGGTTTTGAGTTTTCTCTTGAGTCTCGTGGTTTTTGACTGGTTTTAATTGGTGCACGTGAAATGTCGTTATATATCCGTGGGTTTGATTCGTCGATCGTATCTAGTGGATTCAAGATGTAGTTTTGGTTGCGTATTGATTGGGAACGTTGAGGTAGTCATATGAAAGTCTTGGTCGCGCCTACACGATTAAGTAGGTGACCATGAGAGAATGGTCGGAATGCCCTTAGTGGGGAGGAAAGAGTTAGAAGTTCGTAGACGAACTAATGTGGTCATGAGGTCTATAATACCTCAAAGGTATTTATGATTGTTGGAAGGGGATATAATACCTCAAAGGTATTTATGATTGTTCGTAAGGCAGGTAAGTTTTTTGAAAATTTCCTAAGATTTAGTAGGTTTGCCTATTACTGTGAGGTAGAACCATAAATAGAGCAAGTAGGAGAAGTGAGAGGAGTTGTAGTTAGTGCCTTCCCAAGGAAAATTGATGATGGAATGATATAAAAACAAGAGTTGATAGAAATTGCGAGGAATGCAAGATAAAAGTTGAGTTGCTTAGTAGTAGATTGGATGTGGAAAGCGGTTGAGTGGTCTGATGAGAGGAAGTATTGGTCTTTTAAAATGCGTGTAGAATTTTGCAAGTAGAACGAGGTAGGAAGTTATTCGTGTTGCCGCTAAGAGAGGGTGCAAGGAGGACGTAGTTGAAACTGCTAAGGATGTTGTATGAGTGCTTTGGGATTACGGTTATGCATTTGGCTTCGCCAAAGCACTAGCGGTTTTCATGGAGTCAATGAACCAAGTGTGCGTGACAATATATAAACGAGTTGTCATCGGGAGCATCAACGACATCTTGATCTACTCAAATCTAAGAAGGAGAGTGAGGCGAATTATTAGTTGGTTTTGGAGTTGTTAGGAAAGGGAATTATACGTGAGATTTTCAAGTGTGAGTTTTAGGATTAAGTTGGCCAGTACGAGTAGTCAGAGATGATGGCATATCGTGGAACCAACAAGGGGAAAAGTAAAGAAGGGTGAGGAAGCGTTTTGGAGGCTGAAGAGGTGGATTGGATAATGAGCGGATCTTGGCATTATCGGAAGGACTGGCTGAATTCGCGAAGCATGACGATACGTGGAGCAAGGATTTGGAGGTGTACGAGAACGACAAAGAAAGGCGATTGCTTACACGATGCAGGAACGGAAGATTTGGAAGAACTAGACAAGACTTAGTCAGTGGAGTTGGACTGTTATATCTGCCTAGAATGCTAGAGGCATTTTGTGTACGAGACGTAGATAATGATCTATACAGATCATGAACGTCTCCAACACATATTCAATAATCTTGATTGAATATTTGATAAAGGTGATGGGTGGAGTTAAGTGACAAAAGATAATTGCAAGGCCAAGTACCATTTGGGAAAGGCAAGCATGGTCGATGAGACATGGAATAAGAAGAATGAGGTGAAGCTGAGACGACCTTGAACTATAGGGATGACGTATTAGGGCGGTTTGGATAAAGGATGTAGGTTGCACGAGTTGAGTTGTCTAAAGCAGAGAACGCGTCAACATTTATGTTGCGTGGCTTGGACAATCGTAGGGAGGAAAGGGACGTAGACTATACTTCCTACATAGATAGGAGTATCTTAGAAAGGGCGATGTAAGGACGAAGTTGGTGGAAGGGATACATAATGCGGTGGAGGATTAAGTACGATGAGAGTTGGGTGATAGTCGATAGACTGACTAATTCATCACCTATTTCAAGAGGAATGAGAAGTCACGTAGTTGAGAAGTTGGAAGGATTGCGTACGGATGTGATGGAATAGAGGGTTTTGCGTAAAAGTTAGCCTAATATGTATGGAATGTCTTATGAAGAATTATGGCAAGGGAAGAAACGATGGGAAGCAAGCGTAGTATACCGTTGATAGACTAATGGTTGGTATGAGTATACTATAGGGGTAATTGAGAAAGACGCCTAGAGCATTGGCGTGAGATTTGGAGATAGTTGGAGAACGCATTATATTAGGAAGAATTCTCCTACAAAGAGAGAGGCACCGGTGAGAGGGGCATGTTCCCCATTGATTAGGATGTAGGGAATAAAGGAGGAAACGCCTAAATTATAGGCTGAAGACGGGATATAAGATGGAATGGAAATTAAGATTGTGGAGAGACAAGCGAAAAGTAGAATGGAGGAAGAATGATTCGAGGAATTGAGAGGTTGTGAAGATAGTGGGTGATATTGAAGAGAAACCGTTAGAGCAAGAGGTTGGTAGTCACGAACAATGGACTGTTCACCTAGAGAAAAGGTGTAACATATGCTAGTATGAAGGATGGTTAATTACTTGGTGCCGAGCATGGGAAATATAGGATGAGGTGGTGGTTATGACATGTTCCTTGTGAATATTATGGGAAGATTTTGGTTATGCAATCCTACATATACCATTGGATGTGTTAAGGTTGGGAGAACTTCCGAATGATGGAAAATCCGTAGAGGATAGAATCCATTAGGTCTGATGATAGGAATTGTAGTAGAAACTGATAGAGTTGATTCATAGGAGATGAGGTGGATCACCGATACAGTGGGATGAAGTTAAAAGCAGCCAACGTATTGGACCGGAGATGGATCGGAAAACTATGGAGGTGGCAGTGACTAAGTAGAGGTTGTAAATAGCAAGGAACCGACAAGGGAGCTATGCGGACAAGAGGCGTAAGCCGTTGAGATTTGGGATAAAGTTATGCTAAAGGTTTCACCATGGAAAGGGGTGATGCGGTTTGGAAAGAAAAGGGAAGTTAGCACCTAGATTTGTGGGTCCATTTGAAATCCTTGAAAGGATTGGGCTAGTGGCGTATAGGTTGAGATTACCGGAGGAATTGAGTAGTGTGCATGACGTATTTCATGTATCAAACTTGAGGAAATGCTTAGCAAGAACTGACTTGCAAGTACCGTTAGATGATATTAGTATGGATACGAGACTTCGTTTTATCGAAGAGCCGATAGAGATTTTGGGTCGTGAAGCTAGGACGTTGGATAAAAAGGGTAATATACCGTAGTTATGTGTAGATGGAATTTGGAACGTGGACTAGAGTTCACGTGGGAACGGGAAGGATTTATGAAGAGCAAGTACCCTCAGCTAATTGAATATGACGATCCTAAGGAGTAAATCTCGAGACGAGATTTCTATTAGGAGGGAGTGATGTGACAACCGTGGTTTGGAGGTTCGTCACTTGGTCTTATTTTAAGGATAATTTATGTGTGGCTATTTGATTTGTGTGTTTACATGTTTATTTTGCGTGAACGAGGTTGGTGTGGATATCGTGTATGGGTATAAAATACTCATAAGTAAATCGAGGAACGGTTATTTCATGTTCATGAGCTCACAATGTAGTGACTATGAAATGAGATGGTGTTATTTGGTGGTTTTACGTATACGTATATGTATTATAGAAAATCGTATTTTTACGATTTAGGGTTTTGCATTTAGGGGTCTCGGAAGAGGTATTTAGTCACGGGAGAATTTTCGGGATGGTTTTAAGTCATTTAGGACTTAGTTATAAAGTTTATTTCAAAATTTGAGATTTTTCTTAAAAGTGTATATTTTACGTCTTTTACGGTATTCGCGTAAAAACTGACTAGTTTTACGGTTTTGAGGTTTTGGAGGCTTTAGGAGCTGTGAAGGCCTATGTTTTCTAAGGATTTGTTAAAAGATGGATTGGATCTAATGATTAATGGTGGAAGAGATGGGGAAGAAGGAGATTAGGTGTAGAGAGAGAAAGGAGAGGGAAGAAAAGTAGAGAGAGAAAGTGATTAGATTAATGATTAAGTGTTGAATGAATGAATTGACCAACCCCCTCCTAACATGCTAGGAGGGGTATATATATAGCCCACCCTACATGTGGGCTATATGGACTATACATTACACAGTGGACCACGAGCCCATTACATAATTATCGTTGGAGCGACCGATCCTTCATAAATACGTAAAACGTATTTCCAACAATCTCCCCCTAAGGGAGGTCGCTCCAAGTTATAAAGTTCTAAATATACTATGGGTCGTGATCTATGCTAATAATGATGTGACCGAGACTTTCTTTGGGAAAACACATTTCCAACAATCTCCCCCTAAGGGAGGTCACACCATTTTACAAAATCTTAAACCTAGCATCTATGCTTGAGTCTTCGATCTTGTTCTTGTGAATATGCTTGAAGTGATCTTTGACTTTAGTTCTTGAGCATGTTTCCTTGCCTTGACCTTGTGCATTCTTCACTTGTGATATTTGCCTCTTTGTGACTTCATGTTCCACATACTTATACTTTTAAATTCTTGAAAGCTTCAGAGTTTGATACAGCGGAAGACTTGACCTTCAGGCTTTCTTGAATTTGTTGAAGTACTAATTGTATGTAGTATAAGCATGTGGTGACGACTTCTTCTGGATTGTACACCGCAATGCCACCTTCTTGTTACGCTGCATAAGACAGTTAGCAACAAACAATATACACGGATGAAATGGCCTTGAACATTTCATTCTAATTCGGTAGCATTTTACCTCCGGCCGGTGAAGACCGTTGGACGATATTAAATATCGTACTTGTGGCAGGTAGTTTCAATGAAGAACCTCCTTGACAAGATTTCACGGGTAAACCCGTTCTCTTTACTCGACCGTCCAAAGCTGACTGCGAACGTAAAGAGTGAATCATTTGGATAATATTATCCGCATGATTTGAAGCCGTCAATTCATGTTCCTGGAACAAGTGAAGTTCAATTAAGAACCGCACCATCGTTGCTATCCAGTTGTCACTAGCTTGATTCATATAGAATCTTGCAAGTTACCTACCAAGTGCTGTTTGATGTTAACACTAGAAGGATTTCCACTCGTCACTGTGATCAATAAAGAATCACTCTGAGTGTTCTGGCAAGATCATATGATAATGCGTAGAGGCCTGGAACGTGTTTAAATTCATTTAAGAATTAAACCACTGTTGCTTTCCAGTTATCACAAGTTTGATTCATAAAGAATCGCACAAGTCACCTACCATGAGCTTTTTGATATTCGCTCAAGAAGGATTTCCATCTTCATTGTAAATACTTTCGTATTACTCGGATGTTCAGGCAAGATCATGAAGATTTTGCGTAGGACTCTTAAGAACTTTCTTACTTTTCACAGTATGTGAAGAAGCAAGTAGATATGAAAGTGTGTCTTAATGAGATATTTGATGATCTCAAATGGCTCTAGACTCGATCGTGCATTTTGGATTTTTAGTGATCGGAGGCTGGAGAGGAGTGCCACCTTTTCAATACTAATTTATTCGGAGTGAATAAACCAGTAGATAATGTGTTGATCTCCGTGTGATTAAAACAAATACCTTTTGAGAGATATTTGAGTTAGCTGGGAAGGGTTGTGCATTGCATCACTGGGTCCATGATGTCTATCTTCAATATCAAGAATCATTTGAATGATCTCAATAGCATATGAATTGACCCGGTTTCTGCCTAAGTTGTAAGGAGGGCTTCTTTCTTTACACCCTTTATCTTTACAATTCTTTTTCATTCTTCAACCCCTTCAATGCTTACCAATACGTCATCACTAGCACCTTGTTGTGATTGTTCCAGTGCTAACTTAAGTACTTGGTCGGCATTCAGCTATGTTCACAATCTTTCTCCATCTTTCCTAAGGACTACTATTTCTAGCTATGGAATGTCCTTGGGAAGATTCCTCCGGTTCTAGAGAAATCATTGGACTTTAACCTATCCTACCATCCTTATGTCACCATAATCTTCACCGTCGTTAATAGAGATGTTTTGGGTAAGTGTATGTCACCATGAAATCCATTTTGAAGTGCAAATCCATTTTGCTCCCCCTTAACATATGCTACGATATTCGAAAACATTTCGCACATGTCGGGATGAGCTAACACTTTAAGTCAAACCATTTATGATTGATCATATCCCATATTAAATCACATTTTCTCCCCCATATTAAAAATATTAACCCAATCGATGTTTTGAATATCAATTGATTTAATAGCATTTTAAGAAAATTTGGCAAGAAAAATGCAAATCCAATTATCTTCATGAGTTACACAAGCTCCCCCTCAAATTAATGAGGGTGTACTTGAAACGTAAATTAAATACCTTTTAAACACAAGTGTAAGGTATTTAACACGTGCAAAGATCAATATATGATAATGAATTCACAAGATTAGCAATTTACGAGGTTGGACCTGAATGATGAAGAACATCATATGAAAGAAGCACATGGTTCTTGTTCACGAATGTTGGTCTTCCTCGTAACTTCTGAAATTATCTTCTCCTTTACACCACATGGACAATTGATATCGTTGTCTAGACACCCACTTGTGAACTATGGCACTGTCGGCATCAAAGATTCTGAATGCTGCACAATTGCTCCCCCTCAATTGTTGACCCGTGTTCTACTTAAAGAGCTGTAGTCGTCGTTTGAGCAGTCGCATCATCTAGTATGTAGATATCAATTGCAACGGACTTCGGATTGAGGAGTTGATAACTTCTGATTTTGAAGTCAAAGCTTTCCGGTGAAATGCTTGACTTCAAAGTGAAAAGCGGGTTACTATCGGAAATAATAGCAAACCATTTTGAGCATGTTTTAAAAATTTGAACTTCTGCTCGAACTTTATTTACAACCCCGTGTCATTATTGAATGACATTTCTAGGTTCGTAAATATTATCGATTCCAGAAGACATGCTCGTTTTGTCAAAACTTTTTTGAACACACAATTTTGAAAGATTTAGAAAAACCTTTTGAGAAATTCTTGAAAAATTGTGTTCAAAGTTTTGAAAAACAATTACTTGAGCTTAAGATGTTGAATATCTTATAAAACGAGCTCAAGTCCGAGAAGTTGTAAACTTCCCGTTGTTAAGGATAAGTTTATCATCGGCGATAAACTTTCCTTTTATCTGAAGAACGAGTCCTAAGCTGACATTTACTTAGAAGTCGTGTTCATGAGCTTGAAAACTTTGACTGTTTTAACGGAAAGCTCATGACCGAGAAAGGTTAATTTCTCGTTATGAGGAAAAGTTCTCTTATTTAAAAGATACACTTTCCTTTCTGAGCTTAAAACTTCGAATGTTTTAAGACAAGCTCATGACCGAGAAAATTGAATTTCTCGTTATGAGGATAAGTTTATCATTAATGATAAACTTTCCTTTATTTGAAGTACGGGTCATCGTCTGACATTTAACGATGAGCCATTGTGCATGAGCTTAAAAAACTTCGAATGTTTTTATTATTAGCTCATGCCCGAGAAAACTTAATTTCTCGTTGTTAGGATAAGTTTACCATCGGCGATAAACTTTCCTTTCTTTGAAGATCGAGTTATAGTCTGTGATGTGACTATAAGTCCTAGTGCATGAGCTTAAAAAACGTGGAATGTTTTTAACATAAGCTCATGCCCGAGAAAAATGAATTTCTCGTTTTTAGGATAAGTCATCATCGGGATGAACTTTCCTGTCTTTGGAGATCGAGTTACAGTCTGTTATGTGACTGTAAGTCCTTTGTGCAGCTTAACCATGAATCCCCTGAGACATTTGTTTCTCTGATATCTGCTTCTTCAGCAACCAAACTCTAAGAGTGTCCTTAGTTGAACGGTACACAACGATTGGACCGCTTCGTTCTTTTGGAACATCAACTTTGGTACCTGCAATCTCATTAGGAATTTGCATGCTTTGACGTGGGTTAGCGATATCAATTATAGAAGCACGTGGGGGTTTACAGTTTGCTTTACTTGTGTCAGAGGTGGCCTGAGGGGATGATTCACTTGTTTTAGTTGGCAAACGTTTCCTTTTATAGAAAATCTTAAGTTCAGGCTTAAGTGATGTATCATCCTTTGCAATTTCCTCCCTAGTAGTCTTCGTAGAATCAGAGACTATCCTAGTTAAAGGGCACTCGTTTCCTACAAGAGTGAAATTTCTACCAGTGGGGCGCCAAACTTTACCAAAGGGTTTGATTTTAGCTATCCACTGGGACTTAATTCTAGCACGGGAGTTCACCTCATCAAGTAATTTCTTGACACAAGCATCATGATTTGCCGTAAAGACACATTTTCTACATGTTTTACAAGTAGCATATTTAATGTCTGAATAATTCCTAGATGATTGATCGATGCTCCTAGAAGATGGCATGCTACGGTTAGCAGTGTTGGGTAATCTAGAAGGCATCTGACTAGGTTGGACATTGCTATCTCTTACATGTGTCTTTTGAATAGCTTCCCTTTGACCAGATTTGTGGCAAACGTCATTTGAACTAGTTCTAGACGTGGTCTTGGTATCTTTAGGGAAACTAGAGGCAATCATATGATTAGGTCTTGCTAAAGCTGGAGTGATCACATAGGGCCTAGTTGCTGGAGTGACTGGTCTAATAAGATGAACCAAATCAACTTGGGAGGCAAACCGCGGTCTCGAGGATTGTAGTCGCTCGGATCTAAATGCAGTAGGTTGTCTGACAAACGGTTGTCTGACGAACTGATTTGTAGGCGGTTTCCCCAAGATTGATGGTTTTTCACACTTAGTGTCCACACTAGGTCCTTTACTTTTCCTTAACTCGTTTTTCAACGCAGCTATAGCAAAAACCTTTTCCTGTACTTGAGCCTTTAATGTTTCATTTTCTTTGAGCACGTTATCTTGGGATGCCAACTTAGATTCAAGCAGTTGAATTTGTTTCAAAAGATTATCCTTTTCAGCTTTAGAATCTAGAACAGTTTGATCCAATTTTCTTTCAAGAACAACGTTTGACTTTTCAAGTTTTTCAAAGTATGTTTCAAATTTGTCCGTTTTCTTAGAAAATTCAAGTTTGGCATCCGCAAGATCTTTTGATTGTTGAGCTACAATCGTTTCGAGCTCTCTAATCTTGGAATCAGAAGCAGTCAATGAAGCAGTTATAATACAATTATCATGATGTACTATAGCATTCTGAACAATCTCTCCCCCATTATGACTTACATCGGATGAATCAGAAGTGGTATTGCTATCACTCTTTTCCATCCCATGTTTGTCATAATTAGGTGCAGAATGGTCAATATACGGCATATCATCAACATATACATCATAAACAACATTACATTGTACCATGTTTGCCGGCTCTTCGTCATAAACGGGTACGGTGTTAGCAAAAGAGTTCTCGTGAACAGTTCCTGACATGCCACTGGTGTCATGTTGTCCTCCTGATTCCGTGCTCTTGGCATTGATAGGCTCCAATTTTTCAACCGTATGACAATTCTCCTCTTGCATCTGCGGCATTGATTCTTGCACTCCATGATCATACGTTTGCTGAAGTCGAGATCTTTCATAAATCGAAGACGAGACCGAGGTCATGAGTTTCAATATTGTATCACGAAAGACTCGAAGCTCGGTATTTGTATCTCGAAGAAAAGATTGGCAAAGCATCGAACTTTCAGACTTGATGATATTGAATTGGAGGAAAGGCGTGAGTTGTGTCACAAGAGCCCTATAAGCAAGTGCCGGTGCAAAGTGATTAAAATTTTCATTGTTGAGTTGCTCTGCGAGTTGGGTCAAGATGGTGAACATTGATTCCATGAATATGACGATCTTGACCAAAGATTGTCACAAATTCTCTCCCTCCTTGAATCGTCGAAAGAGTGACAAGATGAGACTGGAGCATTTGAAAGGAGGTGATGCCACTTTTCCTAACTTTGTTTTGCATTAAATACGAATCTCCCTTTTGACATGTCGAATCGAACGAATCCATTAAATATTGATTAAGAATGACGGGGATGTTGTCGTTGTTGGAATTTTAGAGTTCGTGAAAAAAAAAAAAAAAACGAAAGACCCGTAAAGAACACTTGACTGGTCACGCTTTTCTTGAAATCCGGCCACAAAAAGTTTTTAACCCGTCAAATATTTTACGACTTTCAATAAACAAAATAACTTTTACTAAAAAATTAATTTTAAAAATAAAAATAATGAAACTAAAAAAATAGAAAAATAAAAGTAAAGAAAAAAAACGTTTAAAGAAAAAACGTTTAAAGACAAGAAAGTAAATTAGAATATGAGTTGTTTTCTAAAAAATAAACGGATATATTAAAAGAAAAATCAACGGTACTTAAATAAGATAAATAAATAAAAGAATAAACCTTGAGACGTGGTAACTTGAGAAATAAATAAAAATGTGATTTGTTTAAAGAGACGTGGCACAGTTTTGAAACAAGATAAGAAAACTACTGCTTTGTTTACTCCGCCCAGTTAAAACACGTGGCCCAATAAGGAAAGATCCACCGCCCCTCACTTTTCTTGTTATCTCCGTCTGAATATATAACTCTCTCTGACTAAAACAAAACAAAAAAAAAACACACAGCGTCGTTCCTGTTTTCTCTCTCTCTCTTCTTTGACTGAAACAACTCACAAAAACCCAATCTCACATAAACAACTTGTTTCCTCCATCTCAATTATCCCAATTTCAGTCAAACAATATGATCTTAATCTCACTCTTTGATAACTCCGACTGATTCGTTTCCATGTAATTTCTCTCTTCTTCCTTAAACTCACAAACTCACAGCCATCTGAACAGAAAGTGCTTCAAGATCCTAAAATGGGTCTCGGGTAGGTTTTTCGAGTTTCTTGACGTTTTAAATTTAGTCTGAGTCTCTCTCTACTGTACGAGTCTTTCTTTGTGGTTTTCTTTTGGTGAATCGAGTCCGTGTGTTGGGTAGTCGAGAGAGGGTGGGTGGGTAAATTGTGTGAGGTTGTGTTGTGTGGGTGTGTTTGCGAGGGGTGTTTCGAGTGTTTTAGATTTGTCGAGAGGGTTTGGTTTCGAGTCGAAAGACGGGATTTTTAGAGTCAAGAGATAAGAGGTGAGGTGAGGGTAGGTTGGGGTGAGGGGTTCGAGTGGGTGGATTTTTGGAGTTTTTTCAGTGACGTGATCTAAGACGGGAGAGAGTGTTTGTTTGTTTGTTTGTTGAGGGCTGTCGGATGTTGTCTAGATTTGTTTATGGTTTGGGGTAAGCTGTTGATTGAGATGTCGAGAGATGAGTTGGGTTTCAGTGTCGAGAGGATGTGGGTTTTTGTCGATGGGTTTACGAGAGAGGGTTTTGGGTGTTCGAGAGATGAGAGTCGAGTGGGAGAGTTGTTTAGACGAGAGGTTTTGAGTCGAAATGTGTTTGAGTTCGAGAGGTCTTGGGTGTGTGATTGTCAGTAGAGAGAGTCGAGAGTCGAGTGGTTTGGTCGATGTGGGTCTGAGTTGGTTAAGAGAGTCGTGTCTTTTTTTTTTTTTTTTTTTTTTTTTTTCTATTCGGAAAGTCCTATTCTGAAGTTTTTCCTATTCGGAAGATTTTCTTATTCGGAAGATATTCCTATTCGGAAGTATTTCCTATTCGGAAGTTTTTCCTATTCGGAAGTTTGTCCTATTCGGAAGATTTTCCTATTCGGAAAGTTTTGACTATTCGGAACTTTTGGTCTATTCGGAACTTTTGGTCTATTCGGAACTTTTGGTCTTATTCGGAAAGTTTGGTCTATTCGAAAAGATTGGTCTATTCGAAAAGATTGGTCTATTCGGAAAGATTGGTCTATACGGAAAGATTGGTCTATTCGGAAAAAATCGGAAAGACGGAAATCTGACAACGAAAAACTGATAACTTTGGATAAAAAGGATTGATGACAGTTTTAACAGATTGGATAGGACTCATGGACTAATATGACACTCGTAACAATTTTTGGACTGTTTGGACTATTTTTGGACAGGATTGGACTCATGAACAGTTATGAAAAAGAAGAAGAAACTGATTAAAAAAAAATTGTGATTAAAAAACTGATGTGGAAAAAAAATGACTGAATAAAAAAAAAATGATTAAAAAATGAAAAAAAAAAAAAACGACTGAATAAAAACTTGACTGATAAACAAAATAAGAAACTGAGAAACTGATAAAAAATGATATGATTAAAAACGGATATGATTAAAAAACTGATTATTGAAAAAGAAAAAACTGATTATTAAAAAAAATTGATTATAAAACAAACACACGTAAAAATAAAACTAATAAAAAATAAAAATAGATAAAATTGATAGAAGAAAAATAGATAACTTTATTAAAAATTTGATAAGATTTATAAAAATTGATAAAAAAAAAATAAAAAAAAATTGATCGAATTATGAAAAGATGGATAAAAAAATTAGAAAAGAAAGGATTTTTACCACCAAATCAAAAGATAAAAAAAATGCAAATCCTAAGATTCAACCATGGCTCTTGATACCAATTGAAGGCCTACGTTTTCTAAGGATTTGTTAAAAGATGGATTGGATCTAATGATTAATGGTGGAAGAGATGGGGAAGAAGGAGATTAGGTGTAGAGAGAGAAAGGAGAGGGAAGAAAAGTAGAGAGAGAAAGTGATTAGATTAATGATTAAGTGTTGAATGAATGAATTGACCAACCCCCTCCTAACATGCTAGGAGGGGTATATATATAGCCCACCCTACATGTGGGCTATATGGACTATACATTACACAGTGGACCACGAGCCCATTACATAATTATCGTTGGAGCGACCGATCCTTCATAAATACGTAAAACGTATTTCCAACAAGCTGAAATAAATTAAGGAAAATTAAGGTAATATTATTAATACATATATTAATAATAAAAAGAAAAAAAATGAAATTAGGGGAGGGTAGGTCGGTTTTGGACGCAAGAAAAGGAGGAGAAAAAAAGGAAAAAAAAAATTAAAAAAGGAAGGTTGGGTTTGGGTTGGACTAGGATTCACCCACACCCAATATATTATATTATTCACTACCAAAAATCATAAATCCCTGGAGATAAAAATAGGGTCGACGGTTTGTAGAGAAGAATTAGGGTTCTTCATAAAATTGGGTTTTTTTCATCTTCCATTAATCTTAAGGTAAAACCTTCATAATCCCTTTTTAATTTAATTGTTCTTAATGTTTATATAATCATCTTATGATGGATTTAGGTTAGGGTTTAATTTAAAAAAAAGTATATTAATTTTATGTTAATTATAATATGATGATTACATAAATTAGGGCTTGTAATTAGTGGGGTTAGGGGTAATTAAATAAGTTAATTTAAATAAACCCGTTTTTAAAAACTAGGCAGAATTTATGGTCAATTGTTTTGATCATATAGGGAGTTCTACAAACTTTTATTTTGCTATCCAAGTATCCCTGAAAGGGTAATTGAAGTGGATTTAAAATTCAAGAAACGAGAACTAAATTGGAGGTCGGGAAGTGGGTCAAAAACAGGTTACAACAGTCGAAGGTCAAAACAGTTTTGAAGTCAGCCTGTTTTCTTTTTAAGTTTTGGGTTGTTTAGAGTACTTAGGGTTGCATTGGGACATTCAAACGAACGTGAGAGACGGTTTATATATATTATATTAAGTATCTGCATTGGGGCTAAGATGGTGGGTTAGGGTAAGACCCCCTAATCATAACAAACTTTTCATACGTTTAAAATCAGTGAATTCTAGATATATAAAAGTATATATATATATATATATATATATATATATATATATATATATATATATATATATATATATATATATATATATATATATATATATATATATATATATATATATATATATATATATATATATATATATATATATATATATATATATATATATATATATATATATATATATATCGGGGCCTTAACAGTAGCTTTAAGGTTGGGGAAAATGGGAGGAGTTAGCTAACATATGTAAGGGCATAAGTATTCCCTTTACAAAGGTCATGGGTGTGTTTAGGTAGGCATTTGGCTTATAGTTTGGAGACCTAAAACTGGGACTGTTTTTGGTAAAATGTTAACGAGATGTGTTATGAAGTAGAACGAGTTAAGGGCTTTATAGAGGGGTGTAATAGGATTCTTAGAGCATATAAATGAGGTGTATATACGGGAGTAGGTTAGATGTCCATCATAGGTTGATGAGCCATCTTAGTGATTGGTTCATGTTTTGATTACGTGTTTTTGTTTGTTAGCTTTTGCTAGTGCGTGGACTTTTGGAGAAGCTCAATCAGGTGAGTTTCATAGTCCCATGTTTACTAATGATTTTGACTTCCAGATAGGATGGAAGAGACACTGTCTTGATTTTAATAATTATGCTGTGAATGTTTTGTGTTTGGTGATGGACTTGTGTACTTACGTGATTAACTGCTAGATGATTCTTGATTGTTTTTATGTTTGGACTTGGTACCAAGGGGATGTTGGCAAGGCGGGGCCTTGGGGAGGTACATAGATGTGTGAGCATCTATAAGACCATGGTTTTTGGTAAGGCTGGGAGCCTTGGATTTGGTTTGGTTTGTTTAATCTTGAATAATAGTTGTTAATGCATGTTTGTATCACATTGTCCATATGTTCTTAAAGTCGGATATTGTTCACAGCTTTGTTTGTTTTGGCGTTGGAGGCTTAACCTATGACTCTCACCAACATTATGTTGACGTGTTTTAGTGTCTCTTTCAGGTGTGAATGTGGTTAAGCTTGAGGATAGAATTGGCTAGACTTGGATGCCTTAGGATTGCATATAGAAGGAGATCCCCGTTCCTTCTTAGTTTATTTTCTTTCTGATTGTTTCAATAGTGATAGTATGAACCTATATGTTGATTGTTAGTGTTAATTGTTTGTCTTGGGTAAGAGGTAGGACTGTTACCTACTTACCTAGAATCCTGCTATGTTGAGATATTGTCATGACATTTGTGTCGCCATTTATGACATTATATTTGCATTTTAGTTTTCTCTATAGAGACACCGTTTGTTGTGATGATATCCATACGTCGCGCCCCATATTCCGCCATGGTGGGGTGTTACATAAGTCCCCTTAAGAGTCTACGGTTTGCACCTAATGAATGAAGTGTAGTTATAGCCTCTAATTTCGGGCACATTTGTTCCATCCGTACCACGAACATTATCGGCTCCAGCTTCAGCTCCACCGGTTCAAGTTCCACCAGCTTTTAGCTTTAGCTCTAGTTCCAGATTCATCATTCATGTTGGCCATGAATTCAACTAAAGATACATAAACCTATTCACTAATAACTTGGCGCAATTCGTGCTTCAGTCATAGCTTTCATTGACTGCATGAGTCTTGTGCAACGCAAATCACATCATATTGAGTATTCATTTAATGATTGCATTATACCACAGGAATTTAAAGAGAAAAGCAAAGAAAGATAATAATAAAACGATGTAGAATCTGAAATCAATATGTAGTCTTTCCGTTGATCACAAACTAGTACAAGTTATATAGTTAAGCATTATAGATAATCATCGTCTAATGCCATAGAACTTAAAACACTAGTCCCACTAACTGATGTCACAGCTTCAGTTTTTTCAGAGACGCTTGATATCCTCCTCAATTGGCAGTTTTGGAACAGCCCCAATATAACCATCTCACGATCAAGGAATTAGAGGAACAAAATCAAAGAATGAATCGACCAAACAAATTATGAGTCAATTAGAGTTTAATCACACAAATGCTATATGCTTACGCCCACACCTTTATTAATCATTATTTCTATGGATTGATCAAGTCCTCCCAAATAAGATTAAAAAATTTGTAGTTCAACAATTTATAATTTACTTGTTCAAATAAATGGCCAATTTATTTCAACGATTATAAATCACTTTATTTAAGCATCGCCAGCTCATCGCAAGAGATCAAGATCGAAACAAATGAGAAACTGATTTAACAGAAAATGATCAGTGATATGATATGGAATCCTGGTTGGCATGTGAACACCATAACAATCAATCTCAATTCCTAACAATCAAGAGTACCATCTCGGACAAACTTGTTTCTATTGAAACAGTATAATGTCGAAGATTAATGGAAATGTAGTTTAAATTTGCTAAATGAAATGAACGAATCAATAAATCAAGAATAAGAATCAAGGAAATCAAAATTCTCGTAATCAGAAGAATATTATTAATAATATTAACCATTTTGTTGTGATCATGTCTATCCACAACTTAGTTAGTCTCGAGAGTAACAAGATTCATTTCAGGAATAGCTTCAGCGCTAGCATTAGAATGACTAGGGTGGCTTCGTGACAATCGACGTCGTATAAATCTCGTATAAGTATAAAATTATCATTTATAATTAAATAAATGAAAACATACCTTGTAATTCACAAGTACAAATAATCGATAAAAGATTACAACATATATATAATCCCATATATATAAAAATACTTTCATTCTCGTCCATTGGCAACTCGGAGGTTTCGCTTGCAACAGTTATAGTTAAAAGATTTCAAAAGTTCATTTTTGGAAAATCTTTTCGTTCTCTATAACTTGAGCTCTGATACCAATCTGTAACACCCCCAATTTCGGTCATAGCAGCGGAAGGGTCCTTGGGTGTTACTATCATGGTTCAATCTCATAATCATAGAAAACGTCTCAAATCGAGTCGTTTTAATAAAAACATCCATTCATCTTCATTTAACAATAAGACTTTTCACACGGTCCCAAATAATTTAAAGTTTACAAACACAGTAAAGGATAAAAGATTCTTTGAATGGATACTATTTGCAAAAAGCGGGCCAAAACATTTCAAATAAGCAAGCTTCACGAAACCGCCTTCATCGAGTGCCTTCTATATGGACCTGAGATAAAACATGTTAAAAAGTCAGCAAAATTCGCCGACTGAATCTATAGAGTTTAATTTAAATAAAAAGAACTCAAGTATTCAAAATAACCTTCCAGGGTTAATATTTTATCAAAGACAATTATGTTGTACGGAAATAATTATCGGTGTCATTACATAAGTCTCGTGACATTGAACGTTAACATATATTATTTCAGCCCAACACACCTAGCCAAGTGCGTATATTTCTCTTATACAATGCATCCGATGTTTCATTACTAGTGCATCACAACACCACGCGATAGCTAGTCGCGACCGGACTGGGCATCACCCCGATAGATCTATCCATAGCATTAGCGTTACTTCGATTAACAATTCATGATTCATGGGTCTTTTAAGGCTAACCAAACTTATGTAATAACTTTCATCTAAACAGACAATCGGGTTTCCTGTGTTCAATTTTTAATACAAAAAGGGTTTACCACAACCTCTTGTTGCGCCCTTCATTTATAATAAATGCTTTTCCAATAAGTAAGGTTTCCACAACTTCTCGTTGTACCCTTTATTTTAATAAAACAAGCATGTTATCCCCCTCGTGGGTTTTATAAAACAAGTAAACATGTTAAAAGCGAGGCTATAGACTCACCTTAGCCAGTAGTGATAATGAGACGATCGTTGACGATTAGTGATGCCCGTTTAAACACGAAACCGTAACCTACCAAATAAGGCGCGTTCGTTAATAATCGACTTATGTATAAATCATACTTAAATAATATAAAAATCAAAATTACAAAACCATGACAATCCCGAAAAATTTAATATTACAAGTGTTATTACTATACCCTTTTATTCAACACTATTTTAAACACTTGCACTCCAGATATTGACCCGTCTTAAGACGCCAAGTCAACGCAAGTTAAACTATCATTTTACTTCTCTCGGACCAGTAACTAAGTCATTTATATAATGACTTAACACTTGATTAAATCACCATGTCCAATGGCGAATACTCAACTCACGCCACATAATTATTGAACTACGTGTCCAAAATACCAATCAACATGTACACTCCAAATGTACACACCAATCTACCCTGTCTACACTTGTCCGATTTAGACGAAACTTGGTCACAAACTCACACATAATATGAATAAGACTCAGTTTAAGTTTCATTCAAAAATATTACTTCTAAGGCTTTCTGCCCAACAAATCTATAAGTTACAAAAACCGGGCAGATTTACGCATTTGACTCGTAAAACCATTTTGACATATTTAAACAATTCCGTTTACAAAACCAACAGTCGGGTTTGAAAATAGACTCAGGACCTGAGGTTTAGAAACTTACAACAGTCCTTGAACATTTTTAAAACTCATTCTATAGTCCCCGAGATTCGATCCAAATATCAACAACAATTTTCGGATTGTGCCGATACTCGTCTCCCGGTACACGAATACTAAAACTTTTGTAACTTCGCACTCGTTTAGAGTTGAAAGTCCTAATTTATATCAAATCGAAGCTAACAAAATTCTCTACAACCCTATATTATTAGTTTAACAAGATTCATACAGTAAGTAACCCAAAATGGCCTTTTACCTACTGGTCTAAAATGACAAGTTAAAAATCACACTAAATCAACATTTTGACCCATTTTAACATTTTATATTATCCTAATATCTTCTATCAATCATATACAACAAATCATCTAACCTCTAACACCCTTGAATTCAATCTAATAAAAATCAAGTATAAAAATTTATACATGCAACAACACCCTACTCAAATAAAATAATAATAACAACATGTTTCACCATAAAAATGGATCAAACAACATGTTCTTCATCAAAAATTGAAAAGAAAAATAAAATGGATGCATGTTGGAAATTTTTACATGGATGTGATCACCTTTCAAAAATAAATATGCGACTTGTTTTTGTTTTGAATGATTCAAAGTAGAAATCACAACAATTTGGTGGTTTTGGTGTCTTGGTGTGGAGGACAAAAAGAAAGAGCAAAGAGGGTGGATATATTTTTTTGTATAAAATGTGTATTAGTGGAAAAGTTAGGTAGATTTTTCTTTTTATACTAGGTAGTGGGGGGACTAGTTTTGCCAATTGTGCATAGTTTTGGACCAAAAAGTAATTAAGTAAATTTAAAGGGTAAAAAATGACTATTAGTCAAAGTTGAAAATATTTACGGGATTCAGGTTTCGTAAAAATACTTTTCAAAAGTTAAAACGCTTCTTAAATATAATAATATAACATCGACACGACTTAAAACGTAATTAAATCGAAGACGTTGAAAATATTAAATATCGAGACAATCGATAATAAAACGTAAATTTTGGGCATCCGTCGGTATCGCGATCACTAATAGTTCTCGTCATTCGTTAAAATGTAAAACACGAGAAATAAAGATTAAATATAATAAAATAATTCATATGATAATTTGAGAATATAATAACGATACCTAACGTATTCCTTGCCAGTTTTCATCAAAACGACATTCTTACATTAAGTTTCAAGCCATAACCTTCTCGGTTAATCGAAAATTTAAAATTCTCATTAAAGTCAACATATAATACTTATTAGTCGAGATTAAAATAACGACCTGAAATTTTACGGATTGTCACATTTCGGGTCTGGTAAATTTTTAAAACACGGGTTCGGGTCTCCGGTTAATTATTAAAACCAGAAACATGTTAATTCAATTAATTACTAGACTTTTTTATTTCATTAATTTCATGACTTAGGTTAAATATTAAAATTAATATTACATGTATCACCTAAAGTATTTAACTTAGTTTAATTTAATTAAAACATGTATTTTTAATTTAATTCTTTATAACGTATAGTTTAATTAATTAACCAGTTATTTAATTAATAAGCTATAACCGTGACCTGTATTATACTATTTAAAATTTACTTATTATTTATAATCCAGATTATTTCTAATTATGGAAACTTTCTATTTTTAGAAATTTACTATTTATGGAAACCTGCTATTTTTAGAAAGTTACTTGGTATTACCATACAAGTATAATAATACACTAATACATGAATAATACACAATAGAACATCAGAATAACTACAATTAACACAGTAAACAGTAAAACATGACAAAATGCGTATAACAAGCTAATAACACACGGAACTAGTAAAACACACGTAATTTAGACAACTCATACACGTCCATATTTCTTATGTAGTATTACCCGTCAAGGCGGAGTAGTCTTCATAGTTTTCATTAGCTTCTACTGGACATAAGGTACGGATTTCCCGTTCTTCAGTAAGGACAATCTCTTCCTTCATTAGGATTTCCCGTATGCAGCCAACTGTTTTCCCTAGTAGTTACAGATTAAATGCTTATGTTTTATTAGTTACCTTAGCCATATACATGCATGACCAGTTTCACCTAGTTATGGAGGTACCATAACCATAACACTAGAGGCACTAGTGTTATGACTTCACCATGGCAGAGTGATAGCTCGTGGCATCCCTTTCAAATATTTTGCCATTATATTTATTATGTTATCATGTGGGGCATATGGGTGCATCCTAGTTACATGTTTCAGTCAGGATTTCATGGTGAATGTGGTGTGTGCCTTGCATCCTTCACAAGGAGCTGATCCCTCCTACCCATTACCAATTAATTAGAGGCATCCCCTCTAATTTGCATGACGAGGTCACCCCTCTAAGTATTCATGCACGTTGTTGACATCATGACCTATATTGGCTTTTGGTATATTAACTAATACAGATTTTTATAAGTAACATAATCTAACACCCACACCAAATGATATGCGCAGCGAAACTACAACATTTGGGTGCTAGGCAGTTATCATCACACACAAGCTATTTCGAACGACTCAAAGAGACGTAAAGATTATAACATAAATTAGACATTGTTAAAACATCAAAGTCAACTGCTTCCAAAACCCCAAACAAAATACAAAACAAAGTTGCGTTTAGGTCCCCACTGAATCTCAACCTAAAAGTACATCACTTGTTTCACATGACATAATATAAAAAGTTTTAAGTGATAAAAAGGGAGGAAAGACAAAGTAGACTGCCAAGCCACAACAACTTCCATCCTCGCATGCTCCTTGCTACCATATCATCGATTACCTAAAACACATGCTTAAAGGGGCCAACAAATAATGTTGAGCGAAATTTATAGGTTTTACAATCTCATTTTGAACATAAGTATATAAAACCAATCATGATCTGTTGTCCCATAATATTTAGATGATTAATGATAGAAAATAGATGAAAAGAGATGGATTCCTAGAGAGAGAAAGTAGTGAGACAAAGTAGAGAGAGAGAGATGATTAACTTGGTGAATATTAGAATAGAATCATGAGAGTACTAATGACCATCCACCCTTCCTAACATGCTAGGAATGGCCTTATATAGCCGGGCTTACATGTAACGACAATGGGCTATATTGTTTGGACCGGGCTTGTCTTTTGGGCTTTAAGTAGTTTAAATCCAAGCCCGTGAACCACGACTATTTAACTAACTATTACAATGTTCTACTAAATATTACAATAGAAACCTATGACCAAACATTCTTGTTTGACTCAATATTTTGAGGCTAACAATCTCCCCCAATGTAAGGTCATTCCTCTTTGATATTTGGATTCCAATGGAGATTTATGAATTTCGTCATAAATGAGTCTTGAACGTGTAACAGTAGTTTTGTTCCTTCATGCTGTGATCTTTGAGCCTTTGTCATTGTTTTTCGACTTAGTCTTTTATCTTGAGATCTTCACATCATTCTTGACTTGTCTTTACCATCTTGCGATCTTGTGTCTTTATCCACATGCTCACACTTTTAATTGTTGAATAAGTCTTTGGGCATGAATATGTGGTTTTGAATCTTTGACTTTGCTGAGTACACCGTGACGCCACCTTCTCGAGACAAAACATAGACAAGGGCTGAATGGCTTTGAAATTCGTCCTAAATCGGTAGCGTTTTACCTCCGGTCGGTGAAGACCGTTATACGATATTAAATACCGTACCTGTGATTAGGTAGATTCAATTAAGAATCTCCTTGACAGGGTTTCGCGGCTGTACTAGCCGTTCTCTTTACTCGACCGTCTCAAAGCAAGACTGAAAACATAAAGAGTGAATCAATTGGATAAATATCCGCTTGATTAAAGTCGTCAATTCAAATTCCTGGAACAAGTTTGATTCATTAAGAATCTTACCATTGTTGCTTTCCAGTTGACACAAGCTTGATTCATAAGAATCTCGCAAGTTACCTACCGTAGCGCTGTTTGATGTTAACGCTAGAAGGATTTCCATTCATCACTGTGAATATTAATGAATATCACTCTGATTGTTCTGGCAAGACCATAAATATATTGCGTAGAAACCTGAAACGAGTTTGAATCAATTCAGAAACAAACCACTGTTGCTTTTCAGTTTTGCACATGTTCAATTCATAAAGAATCTTGCATATGACCTACCGCAGTGCTGATTGATGTTAACACTGGAAGGATTTCCACTCATCCTTTTGAATACTAAGTAGTATCACTCTGAGTGTTCTAGCAATATCACAAGGATATAGCGTAGGACTCTCTTGATCTTCATCCGTGTGTCCTAATGAGATTTGATTGATATCTTGGCTCTAGACTTGATTTGTGCACTTTTAGTGGTCGGAGGCTGGAGCAGATGCCACCTATTCAATATCAACTATCTCGGAGTGAGAAAGTCAATAGAAGTCGTGTTGATCTCCGTGGCAATAAAACAAACTTCTTTTGAGAGAAGCCTGAGTAGCTAGGAAAGGGTTGTGCTTCACATCACTGGGTCCATGATGAGTTGTCTTCATGATGTGTTGACCCGGTTTTTGCTTAAGTTGTATGGAGGGCTTCTTTCTTTAGACCCTTTATCCTTACATTTCTTTTTCATTCTTCAACCCCTTCAATGCTTACCAAGACATCATTACTAGCACCTTGTTGTGATTGTTCCAGTGCTAGCATCAGTACTTAGTCGACATTCTGCTACGTTCACATTCTACTCCATCTTTCCTAAGGACTTCTAATAATCTATTGGATTGTCCCTGGGAAGATCCCTCCGGTTCTGGTTGGATCATAGGACTTAACCTAACCACCCTTTTGACACCAATAACGTTGTGAATTAAAGATGTTGTGGGTATTTGATCGTAACCATGAGTGCTTGAGTCTTTAGATCACATATTAATCACATTTTCTCCCCTATCTCTAATATATAAAATATTTTGATATTGGAGATACCAAATTTGATTAAAATATATTTTGAAAAATAGTCTTGAAAATCTTCGGGAGAAAGATGTGTCAAACTTAGCATGAATTTTGGAACGCTCCCCCTCAAAAATTGATCTAATGGAATTGTCATTACTAGGATTTGATCCACATTAAACTTTTGAGGATACGAGTTGTTGAACACACAATTTTTGAAAGATTTTGAATATCATTGAGAAATTCTTGAAAAAATTGTGTTCAACGCTTTCTGAAAAATCAATTCTTTTTGTTGAAAAGGTTTTTCTAAAGCATTAACTTGAGTTCATAGACTTTGAATGTCTTGACGAATCCACTAAAGTGTAAGAAGATTTAACTTATTTTTCTAAGGGTAAGAGTACAAAAGTGTACACTCACCCGTGAATATAGAACCGGGTTGCAATCTGAAAGTGATTACAAGCCACTGTGTTGAGCTCAAAACGTTGAATGTTTTGTGACAAGCTCAACCCGAGATAGATTGATCTACCCGTTGTTTGAAATATTTTCCAAAAGAGACAATTTCCTTAATAAAAGACGGAAATGACATGTTTTGAAAAATATTTACAACTTTCATTCGAGCTTTATGTACACACACGTGTCGTTATTGAGCGACATTTCTAGGCACGTCCATATTATCGATACTAAAAGACATGTCAATAAGAATATTTTTGGATTTTCAAAGATTTTTAATTTTGTATTTTGCTTTTTCATTAATATTTACAAGTAGATGTTTGATAGATGAATCAAGCAGGCTTCTTTGCCAGAATCTCCAGTTCTGCTGGAGTCAAACATGTCATACCAATTTTCCTAACAAGATACGCAAACCTCTCTTTCGAAAGAGATTTTGTAAACAAGTCAGCTAATTGGTAACCAGTTCCAACAAAGTATAATTCAACAATACCCTTTTCAACTTGTTCCTTGATGAAGTGATATCTGACATCAATGTGCTTCGTGCGGGAATGCTGTACCGGATTGCAGGAGATGGCTATGGTAGACTTTGAGTCACAGTACATAGGTACTTTATCAAAGTGGAAGCCATAATCCATGAGTTGTGTTCTCATCCAAAGAACTTGAGCACAACACGCAGATAGAGACACATACTCTGCTTCTGCTGATGAAAGTGACATGCAATCCTGCTTCTTGGAAGACCATCCCACAAGCTTATGTTGACCTAGAAATTGTGCACCACCAGAAGTACTTTTTCGTGTATCAAGACACCCTACATGATCAGAATCTAAATAGGCCGTTAGAAAGAACCGGTTTCCCTCGGATACCAGAGTCCCATGTAAATGGTATTCTTAAGGTACCGAAAGATCCGTTTAACCTCTTTGAGGTGCTTTTCAGTGGGTCGTGCTTGATATCGTGCACAATAACATGTAGCATGATGAATATCAGGTCTGCTTGCTGTCAAGTACACGAGGGACCCGATCATGGAACGATATCTCGTTTGATCTATGGGTAATCCCTCCAAATCAGCATCTAGGGATGTGGTTGATAATGGTGTCCCAACGGGGTCATATGAGGTCATACCATGCTTTTTGATTATCTCTTGACAATACTTAGCTTGGTTAATGAAGATACCACGTGGGGATTGGTGAACTTGAATTCCTAGAAAGAATTTTAGTTTGCCCATCATAGACATTTCAAATCTGTTGTGCATTACTTTTTCAAACCATTTTGAAAGTTTTGGGTTTGTAGACCCGAAAATAATGTCATCAACATAAATCTACACAAGCAAAATGTCATCCCCATATTTATAAGTGAACAAAGTTAGATCAATGGAACCTTTTGAGAAACCTTTAGAAACCAGAACTTTGGAGAGCTCGTCGTACCACGCCCTTGGAGCTTGCTTGAGTCCATAAAGTTCTCTGTGGAGACGATACACCTTGTCAGGATAATGAGGATTGACGAATCCTTCTGGCTGTGTGACATAGACTTCTTCCTTCAAAGGACCGTTAAGAAACGCCGTCTTTACGTCCATTTGATAGACAATGAATCCCTTATGTGCAGCATAATCAAGAAAAATCCTGACCACTTCCATTCGAGCTACTGGTGCAAATGATTCTTCAAAATCAATACCCTCTTTCTGTCCATACCCTTTAGCCACTAGCCTAGATTTATTCTTGATGATCGTGTTCTCTTCATCCATCTTGTTTTTCCAGATCCATCAAAGATTTAATGGTATTACATCGTATGGTCTGTCAACAAGTTCCCAGACTTTAAGTCTTTCAAATTGATGAAGTTCATCCGTCATCAATTCAATCCAAGCGTGATCAGCCATGGCTTTTTTGTTGTTTTTCGGTTCAGCTGAATGCACGGCGAGTGCGAACAAACAAACATCGCCATCGGTGTTAAGCTGTCGTCTTGTGCGAACGGGCTGTGAAGGGTTTCCAATTTCATGAACGAAAGGATGATCTCGGGTCCAATGATGTGTTGAAGGATGTCGTTGATAGAACGTATACATATTTGACGGATCAACATGGCAAGTAGAAGACTCTCAAGTTTCGTGTACCGGTGTACTGAATGGGTTGATAAATTCGTCTTCGTCAGATAATACATTGTCTGCTTGATTTGTATTCTCTGGAGCAACGACAGTAGTTGTGGATGTTGTAGGATCGATTGTTGAAGTGATATTCTGAGGAGGTAAATCTGCAGCAACCGGTGTTGAAGTAGATGAAGTTGTATCCTTTTGTTGACGATGATCGGTATCATCATTCTTATCATGAGTGACAGCGAAAGACTTCGATACAACTTGTTTCTCCCCCGTGAAATATTCATCATACATTGGTCTATATAACATTTCCAACTCTTCAATTATCGTGTCGACTGTGATATCAGCTCTAGGAACATTTTCTGGAACCAGCGTTTAACTTGACGGTTCATTGTTGTGGTCTTGAGTTCCGAGTTCCGTGCGGTTGTGAACGGAAGTCGTTTGTCGTTGTGGATCGGGACTTAAACTGTTTTGTTCAAGTGTTATTTCTTGCAATTCATCAAATCGGATGTGAATAGTCTCGACTATCAATTTTGCTCTCTTGTTCTACACTCTATATCCCTTAGACTGAGTTGCATATCCCACAAAAATACATGCATCACCTTTCTCTTTCATCTTATCCAAATTTTCACCATCTCGAATAATGTAACAAGTACATCCAAAAACATGAAGGTGTTTGAGTGAAGGTTTTCGATCATGAATTATGTGATATGGTGTCTTTTCGTGTCTTGGGATAATTAAGGAACGGTTTTGTGTGTAGCATGCGGTTGACACGGCTTCGGCCCAAAAGTATAGTTGAAGTTTTGAAGCGGATAGTAAATTTCGAGCAGCCTCAACTAAAGTACGGTTTCGTCTTTCAACAACTGCGTTTTGTTCGGGTGTTCGAGCAATAGAAGTTTCATGTTCAATCCCTTCGGCTTCAAAATAGTTTCTCAGTTTTTAATTAAAAAATTATTACCTCTATCAGTACGAACAACTTTAACTTGAGATTGAAGACCACGTTGTATCAATTTAAGGAAGCTGATGAGAACGTCAGGTGTTTCATCCTTGGACCTCAAGAAGTGAGTCCATGTGTATCTTGAGTAGTCATCGACAATTACCATAACGTATTTCTTCCCATTGATACTATGAACACGCATGGGACCACACAAATCTATATGAAGAAGATATAACCGTCCTTTTGAGCTTGGTGTAGTTTTTGTCTTGAAACTACTTCGTTTAGCTATACAAAGCTCACAAGAAGAACAAAGATGATCTCTGATGAATTTCAAACTTGGAAGGCCTCTCACAATATCTTTCTTGGAAAGCAAGTTGATGGTATCAAAATTTAGATGAGATAACCGTTGATGCCATAACCATGCCTGAGTCGATGAAGCTTTAGCCATGAGGCAAATTGGAGTAGATGAAGTTGTATCTTGAAGTGAAATTGTGTAAAGATCAGTACCCCGTGTACCGGTAAGTAAGTCATTCCCATCATAATCACGAACAAAACATGTCTTCTTTCTGAAAGCAACCTCCAAATCCGCATCACAGAATTGACTAACCGAGAAAAGATTGTGATCTTGAATCAGTGACGAACCGTAACTAAAAAATGAATCCAAACACCTCAAAATCTTGCGATTTTTACCACAAAAACCAAACCAAATCCCTACCAAATCGATATAAATGATTTATATCAAGATTTCTAGCCCGAAAATACTAAACAAAATTCAATTCGTGATGATTTATATGGAAAATTCAACCGAATCAAATTCAAACCAAACAACCAAACACAATCTACCCCGTGGAGATTGATACCAAATGTTGTCCCATAATATTTAGATGATTAATGATAGAAAAT
Source organism: Glebionis coronaria (assembly GCA_025667525.1). NCBI lineage: Eukaryota > Viridiplantae > Streptophyta > Magnoliopsida > Asterales > Asteraceae > Glebionis > Glebionis coronaria. The sequence continues at coordinate 242,942,914 of CM046876.1, forward strand.
AGATGAAAAGAGATGGATTCCTAGAGAGAGAAAGTAGTGAGAGAAAGTAGAGAGAGAGAGATGATTTACTTGGTGAATATTAGATTAGAATCATGAGAGTACTAATGACCATCCACCCTTCCTAACATGCTAGGAAGGGCCTTATATAGCCGGGCTTACATGTAACCATAATGGGCTATATTGTTTGGACCGGGCTTGTGTTTTGGGCTTTAAGTAGCTTAAATCCAAGCCCGTGAACCACGACTATTTAACTAACTATTACAACGTTCTACTAAATATTACAATAGAAACCTATGACCGAACATTCTTGTTTGACTCAATATTTTGAGGCTAACACGATCATTTATAGAATTGTCGATCAAACAATCTATCATTCAAGGTTATTATAATTGTGTTTAAGCTCATGACACTAATACGTTAACTAAATAACCCGTGTACATTTACCGGCATGATTAAGATGAAACCAATGCCCCTTCTAAAGGCATTAGTTGCAATTATACCTTATTTCTTATCACAAGTTATCCGTCCACAGAGGGTACTCAACGTACTAGCTCTCGTCTCGGATAGGGTAGTCAACCCCATAGTACTATCAATTGTATAAGCGGCTATTTTCAATCCACACAAGGATTAAACAATAGTTAATAGTTCATGAATATAGGGTCTTATGCAACTAGGTACTCAACACAATTTAGGCAACTTTTGGGTCCAACAATCATTCATGACTTATCTTCGTTTCATTTAAAATAGCATGCATCCCCTCGCGGTTAAAACCATTTAAAAGTGTAAGAAGCGAGGCTATAAACTCACCTTACGTAGTAGTAGTGGTTCTAGCGAAGTCGTAACGAAAATATCACCGACGATGTGGTTGCCCCGGAAAATCTAACACGTGACCTAAAAATCAAAATACGAAAACCGAATCAATACTCCGTGTACATTATTGTACTAAACACGCGTATATAAAATCACTTAATACTTATAAAAACTCAAGCCAAAACTCATACACGTGATCATTACTAAACTCATAATATCTATCTATTTAATTAGAAATGTTTCCCATTTTATAACTTTGCCAGTACTTACCAAAAGTACGGGTTGTTTTCTAACCCTTAAGCGATACTATAGATTATGAGAAAATTTATAAAAATACCTTATAATCTGTAGAAAACCCATTTTAAATCCCATAAAAGTTTTCACTTTTAAGACCCATTATTCCTTACATTACTAGACGTAAACTTTTTAGACTGATTTTGCACTTTTACCATGTAAGACTTGTTTGACTTGTTTAAAATGTACCATTAGCTAATTTGACCTTAAGTCTAAAAATAGACTAAAAAATGCAGGTTTGGAAGCAAAGAACAACTTTCAGTTATTTATATGACTCTATCTATGGTCCCCGGTATTTGACCTAAAACCATACATAATTTCGGATTATGTTGATTCTCATCTCCCGGTACACGAAGTTTCAAAATAGCATAACTTTTGACTCGTTAGGAGTAGTAAGCTCTTTCTTATACCAATTCGAAGCTAAGACAATGCTCTACAACTATATCCTAACCTCATGACCTTTTTACAAAATTAAACCCACAAAAACATGCCTAAACAATCTGCCAAAAATTTCCTTCCTCAAAATCAACCCAACACTTGTTTCCAATCCCTTCTAACATCATCTAGACCTAACCTAACCACTTATAATCATTCCCAAAAAACCTAATCAGTACATACTACTAAGAAAATCAAATCTTCATGAAAACTCAAATCCTAAATCACACATGCATTATGTTTATCCTATTTAAAAACATTAAAAACACAATACTAAACACAAACCCACAACACAATTCATCAACCACCATGACCAAACCAACACCCCCATTTGGCCGTGAGGTGTTGGTGTTCAAAACACCTCAACCAAATTGATTTTGGTTGGTTTTGTGGATGATTATCCATTACTAACCTATAAATTGAACATGCAATTTGTTTAATTAAATCAAAACATGTTTTTGAAAAATATTTAATTTTTTAAATAATGTATGAATGCATGTTGGATTTGATTGTTCAAAAATACTTACAAAGTGTTTTTGAGGATTGGTCTTTGATTTGTTTCTTCAAAAACACAAAAAAATTGATGTGGTGGTGCTGGTGGTTTGATATGGCCGGCGGCCTAAGAGAAAAGAGAGAAGGAAGAAAAAAAATTTGATATGAAAATGAAATGAATTCTCTCTCTCTCTTTCTTTTTGTAAAATCATAAGGACCTTTCTTGAAATTTTGTTATTCTTTTGGCCTCATTTTTTAACGACACAACTTAGTAGCGGGAAACGACTTACTAGTTGATTTTGAAAATTTGCGGAAGTTAGGGGTCGCCCCGAACACTCGAAAATACTTTTAAAGCAATTTAAACGCACCCGGGATGAAATAAAACGCACCCGGCTTGACTTAACACGAACCAAAAATAAAATTCTCGAAAAATTCTAATATCGACAAAACGATAATAAAATATAAAAATTGGGCATCCGTCGGGATCGTAATCGTCGTCGTCTTTCTTAAATCGTCAATCGTTAAGATTACGACCTTAAACATCGGTTTCAACTTAAAACAGTCAAATATATAATAAACGAAATTTCTTAAAATTTTCAAAAAAATTCGTAATTTAGGGTAAAATAAATGACCTCGGGTTCTGGGTATCACATCCACCCCTCCTTAGAGAGAGTGACGTCCCGGGGCTCGCCTCTTCTTATACTCACATTTCATGCCGCTAGAACAGATGAGGATATCTCTCCTTGAAGAAGTCCTCACATTAAGAAGTCCTCACATTCCCATGTGTATTCCGGTCCACGTCTAGAATTCCATCATACCTTCACAATGGGAATTCTACTGTGCTTCAATATCTTAACCTCTCGGTCCATAATCTCCACTGGTTCCTCCACAAAATGCATTTTATCGTCAAGCTGAATCTCGTCCCCAGGAATCACCAATTCCTTATCCGCCAAACTTTTCTTCAAATTCGATACGTGAAACGTGTCGTGAATAGCGCTAAGCTCATTTGGCAATTCCAACTTATAAGCTACCGGTCAAATTTGTCTAACAATCTTGAACGGTCCAATATACCTTGGACTCAGCTTTCCTTTCGTCCCAAAACGTATCACACCCTTCCATGGTGGCACCTTAAGCATGACCATGTATCCGATCTCAAATTCCGACGGTTTCCTCCTATTATCGGCGTAACTCTTCTGTCGGCTTCTCGCAGCAAGTAAACGGTTCTTGATTTGCACAATCTTCTCTGTCGTCTCCAAAACCATTTCAGGCCCAGTCAACTGACTATATCCCACTTCGCTCCAACACACAGGAGATCTACACTTCCTTCCATACAATGGTTCAAATGGTGCAGCCTTAATGTTCGCATGATAACTGTTATTATACGAAAACTTCACTAAAGGTAAGTGGCGTTCCCATCTTCCTCCGAAATAAATCACGCATGCTCGGAGCATGTCCTCCAACGTCTGAATGGTTCGTCCGCTTTGGCCATTAGTTTCAGGATGATAGGCCGTGCTCAAACTCAATTCGGTGCCCATCGCACGTTGAAGAGATTCATAAAATTCCGAAGTAAATTTGCTGTCGCGATCTGAAATGATCGATAAAGGTACTCCATGTCGACAAACAATTTCCTTCATGTACACACTGGCAAGTATCTCCATGCTATTCGTCTTCTTCATAGGTAAAAAGTGAGCTGATTTCGTCAATCTTTCCACGATCACCCAAGTCATATCACACCACTAGGAGTCCTTGGTAAACCCGTCACGAAATACATAGCGATATTTTCCCATTTCCATTCTGGGATCTCAGGTTGTACCAACAACCCAGGCGGTCTCTTATGTTCAGCTTTAACCTTCGCGCAAGTTAAACACTTACTGACATAACGAGCAATCTTTGCCTTCATATTCAGCCACCAGTAGACCTTCTTCATATCGTGATACATCTTATTCGCTCCAGGATGTATCGAGTACTTCGACTTATGAGACTCATTCGTAACCAAATCTCGTACTCCAGGCGCTCCTTCCTCAGATGGACATAGCGGTAACCAAATTTGATTTTCAAAATATCTCAGCTCGTCTGACTTTACCACAAAAAGAGGTTTCTCTAGTCTTCCCAGATTCTTGGCGCCAATATTTTCTTTCATCAATCCCTTCTCTTGAGCCTTCAATATCGTTCCGGTCAAATCAACACCCTCAGTTATCACAATGCTCTAACTCTCAAAGGTTTCTCCCTATCCTTCCTACTAAGTGCATCCGCTACAACGTTCGCCTTACCAAGATGGTAGCGAATCTCGCAGTCATAGTCACTCAGTTGGTGGGAATAAAATGTAGCCAGTACACTTGAACGCTGACAAGAAGAAAACAAGCGTTGATAAAAAGAGAACAAGCGCTGACAGATCAAGCGTTGACAGGAAGAAATCAAGCGTTGATAGGTTGAAGATAAGCACTGATAGAAAGATATGGTTTACAAGTATTTTGTTTCTAGTTTGTTTCTAGTAAAGATAGGATCAACAATGTATTTTCTACAATTATCTTTACCTAGAATAGCTGATACGTAGACTCTTGTACAAGGCTTCTTATGCCTATAAAAGAAGACCTTTAGGTTATGTTTCATATAAGTTTTTCATATGTTTAACACTTTCATTGTAAGCAAGTTTGTTATTATCAATCAAGTGAAAGTTTGTTTTACAACTGTTTGTGTGTTCTTGTTTGAGTGTTAATTCCGCATAACACTTAAATTGTTTTATACATAAACAAAGTTTCTATACGTGTTTAACTTGATCTAATCTCGTTTACACAAGCTAAATCGATCTAAGTTTGGGATCAACAAGTGGTATCAGAGCTTGTTGAGAAACTTTGATCTAAAAGAACACAAGAACCCTAAACTACCAAAAACCCTAATTTTCACAAAACCCTAAAAACATCATGTCTACTCCAGAAGTAACCTCCTCCTCCTCCTCCTCAAACCATAACATCAAGATTCCCATGCTAGATCTAGACAATTTTGAGCTGTGGAAGTTCAACTTTGAGCAATATCTGCAAATACATGACTACACTCTCTGGGAGATTATTGAATATGGAAACACATTCAATAAAGCTCAAAAGATTGTAGATACCATTGCTACGAGATCAGCTGTTCAAGGATGCTCTGAAGCAGATAAGAAAGAAAAACCTGAAGATGGTAGAGCTGTGTCTGCTGAGGACATAGCAAAGAAAAGGGTTGATATGAAAACCCTAAGCATTCTGAAACTCTCTTTGGGACAAGAAAATCAGCACAAATACAGAGGTTATGACTTTACAAAAGACCTTTGGGCAGCCCTTGAAGTTTCCTATAGTGGTAATGCTGATACTGTGGAAGAGAAAAGGAAGCAACTCTTACATGAGTATGCTGTTTTTAAGGCTCAATCTAATGAGAAGCTAAGTAGTGTGAGAAGCAGACTTCTTGAAATTACAAGCAAGTTGTCCATCATGGGGACAGTAATTGGTGATGTTGACATTATTGCTACTTTTCTTAAATGCCTTGGTGATGCATGGAAGATTGAGGCAAGATCTATAATTGCCAACAACACTCACAAAAGTTCTACTTTTGATGATGTCTACAACAAACTGAGGCTGTTGGAGAATGAAACTCTTTTGGATCATGGAAGTAAGTCTACCAATGGTAACATGGCCTTCTTCTCATATAGTGAAGGTCAATTTGATCAGAAGGATTCATACATGCACCCAGTTACTGGATCAACATGTGTCAACGCTGGATCATATCCTGTCAACGCCTCACATTCAGACGCTGACACATACAAAATTGACTCTCCAAGAGTTAAGCCTGCTGGTATTGATCTGGATACTGTGTGTGCATACATTGCTTCATTGCCCAATGGTTCAATGATTACATATGAGGACTTTGAGCAAATAAGTGATGAGCATTTGGAGAAAATGGATATAAAGTGGAACATGGCTCTTGCAAGTATAAGAGCAAACAGATGGAATAGAAGATTCAAGAATAAGATGACTTTTAATGCTAAGGACACTGCTGGATTTGATAAATCCAAGGTTGAGTGTTACAATTGTCATCGTATGGGGCACTTTATGAGAGAATGCAGATCTCCAAGAAGATCTGATGCTAGAAAACCCTCAAGCCAAATTGTTAAGGCTCAGGATCCTAAGGTCATGGTGGCAATGCAAGAAATTTATGTTGTTGGATGGGACTGGAGCTATTTGGCTAAGGATGAGGAAGAGGATAAAGCGTTGGTTGCTGAGATAGAAGAAGAAGAGCATGTTCAATATGCTCTCATGGCACACTCCTCATCTTCATCAGACAATGAGGTATATGATGATGCTTTTTGTAGTAAGGATTGTCGTTTAAATACTGAAAGACTTAACAAAGAGGTTTTAAGACTGTTATCAGATGTGAGTAATGAGAGATACAAGTTGTCTAACTATCAACTTGCTCTTACTCAAACTGAAAAAACTGTAGCTGAGTATAAGAAAATGGAGTTTGACCTAAAAGATAAAATAAATATCTTAAAACATGATTTAAATGCTAGTACTGATATTAGAAACATCATGGAAAGGGTAAATGCTGAATTACAGGCTAAGTTAGATGAGGCTATCAAGAATAAGGATAATGTAGACCTTAAAATTCATATATTTGATAAGGCCTCACAAACCCTAGGAGAATGTGTTAGTAAACAAAGGGATTCTAGGGACATGACTGGGATTGGGATGAAAGAGTATGCTGTTGTTCCACCACCAGTTGGGGATTTCTATGGTGTCCAAAGAAAGGACTTATCTTGGACTGGTTTACCAGAACTCCAAGAAGAGGAATTTATTCCTCCACCAAGAGTCCTTACCCCAGTAGAAGAATATAGGCAGAAGTTGACTGATTTGGACCAATGGAAGAAAGCCAACCCTACATTGTTTGTCAAGGGTGGCATGCTTTGTGATAGCCCAAATGAGTCTACCCCTACCAAAGTAACAAACCCAATCACTGGCAAGACTGTTGACCCTGGCTCAAACGTTGTTAGAAAACCTAGCATTAAATATGTAGAAATGTATAGGAATACTAGGTCACCAAAAAGCCAACTTAGTGATAATGGAACAAGTTTCTTTTCTTCTAAACCTAGAGTTATGTCTAGAAAATCCTATTATACATGTGGTAGCTTTTCACATTTAGCCTATAAGTGTGTCAACGCTTCCAAGGTCAACGCTGACAAAAGGTCAAACACTGTCAGACCCAAAACTTTTGTGGAGCAAAGTCCACAAGTTGTTAGACCAACCCCATTTTTTACTAAAGGGTCTAACACTTATGGAGAAAGACCTCTTCAGAAGATCAATACATGGTCTAATAGGCAATGGGTTCCTGTAGCAAACCCTAGGTTCAACGCTGATAAGGGTAATTTCAGCGTTGACAAGACCAAATCAAACGCTCTCAGAAACAGTGCCAGACCAAATAATGGTAAATATTTGCAACCACAAGGCAAGGGGTCTAAAGCTTCTTCTAGCTTGACATGGAGACCTAAGCAAGATCAAAACCCTAATTCTAATGGGATTTCTATGACCTGTAATAGATTTATTTATATTTCAAAGGTCATCACAAAACCAATTGGGGTTAACTGGGTGTTCAATCCAAAAAGGGATGAACAAGGGGTTGTTATGAGGACTAAGTCTGTTCTTGTTGAACAACCAAATGAATCCAAGTCTGCTCAGGCTTGGGTTCCCAAAGAAAACTAACTTGTTTTCTTTATGTGCAGGGCATTCAAAAATAGGTGAATGATTATGGCTATTGGGATAGTGGATGCTCTAGGCACATGACTGGGAAGGAAGATTATCTCACAAACTTCACTCTCATTAAGGATGGTGATAAAGTTTACTTTGGAGGTGGATATGGAACTATCACAGGCAAAGGAACTCTTCTCACCAAAAATTTGCGTTTTGAAAACGTGTTTCTGGTAAAAGAACTTGACTATAATCTTTTCAGTGTATCACAAGTTTGTGATAACAAAAATAAAGTTCTTTTCACTGATACTGAATGCTTGGTGTTGAGCAAGGATTTTAAAATACCAGATGAGAAATTTATTGATTATAGAACACCTAGGCATAAGGACATTTATAATGTGAATCTTAATGGAATTAGGATGAATAATAACATGTCATGTTTTTATGCTAAAGCTTCAGTTAATGAGAGTAATCTATGGCACAGGAGACTAGGGCACATTAAATTTAAAAATATAAACAGACTTGTGAGACTTGGTTTGGTTGATGGTTTGCCTGAAAAGGCTTTCCACAATGACCACTCTTGTGTTGCATGCCTTAAAGACAAACATCACAAGGTTTGATTTAAGTCTAAACATGTGCACTCTAGTTCTAAACCTCTTCACATGCTGCATATGGACCTTTTTGGTCCAACTAATATAGAGAATTTGAATGGTAAATCTTACTGTTTTGTTTTCACTGATGACTTTTCTAGGTTTACTTGGACTTTCTTTTTAGCTATGAAAAGTGACACTGCTGATACTTTAATTAACTTTATTAACCAAATTGAAAAGAAAACTGGTAATGAAGTTAAGATCCTTGGAAGTGATAATGGTGGTGAGTTTTGAAATAAACTGTTGGATGATTTTTGTGCCAAGAAAGGGCTTACTAGACAGTTTAGTATTGCCAGAACCCCACAACAAAATGGGGTTGCTGAGAGAAAGAATAGAACCCTAATTGAAGCAGCCATGACTATGTTGGCTGATGCTCACTTTCCCATTGCATTTTGGGCTGAGGCTGTGAATACAGCTTGTTATGTTCAGAATAGAGCATTAGTCAACAAGATACATAACAAAACACCTTATGAGTTACTTAGGGGAAGGAAACCTAATATTGGTTTTCTTAAACCTTTTGGTTGTCATGTAGTTGTGTTGGATACTAGTGATGCCTTAGGTAAATTTAGTGCTAAAGGTGATGAAGGCTATTTCATGGGTTATTCAGTGCAGAGTAAAGGATATAGGGTTTACCTTAAGAAGGAAAAACGTATACTTGAAAAAGTACATGTTAGGTTTTTAGAGAGTAAACCTAGTGATCCTGAAAGTGGTCCAAATTGGTTGTTTGACTTAGAACCTCTATCTAGGACTTTAAATTATATGCCTGTTACTAATCCAGACATTGTGAAGGTAACTTCAAATGTTGTGGAAGAACCAGTTGTTGATGTTTCAAGTACACAGGTTAACGAAGAGGTTAGATCAAAAGTAGACAAGTCATCTCCCATACTTGAGTATGTCACTATTCCCATATGGACAGATGCTTTTACTGCTGCTGCTGCTGTTGGAAAGGAATATGGTGGTCCCCAAGTATCACCAGTTATCAACATGCATGGTCTTTCAGGCGCTGACAAAGGAAAATCTGGCACTGACAAGACAAATTCAGGCGTTGATGGATCCAACGCTGACAACCTTGGTTCAGGCGTTGACAACTCTTTTGACCATATTTTCTCTTCCAATTTTTAACAAGGTGAACCTTCAAGCAGAAATGGAGAGGTTCATACAGATAATGATGGAAGAGAGTCTGAAGAAGATATTGTTAACTTGGAAGATGAGATTGAAGACACCAGACATTTTGAGGGAGGAGTTCTTACATCTACAATGAAGGATCACCCCTCTTCTCTAATCATTGGAGATGTGATGTCTCCTGTTCAAACTAGAAGATCTCATCAGAATCTTGGGGGATTTATTGCGAATATACACAAGAAGGTTGACACCCCTCTTGTTTAAGCATGTTTGTTTGCTTGTTTTCTGTCACAACATGAACCCAAGAAGATTTTTGATGCTCTCAAAGAACCAATTTGGGTGAAAGCAATGCAGGATGAGCTTCACCAATTTGCTATTCAGGATGTTTGGGAGTTGGTTGATTGTCCCAGATATGTCAGACCTATTGGGACAAGATGGGTTCTTAGAAACAAGAAAGATGAAAGAGGCATTGTGGTAAAAAACAAGGCACGTTTAGTGGCTCAAGGATATACACAAGAGGAAGGGATAGACTATGAGGAGGTCTTTGCACCAGTTGCAAGGATTGAGGCTATAAGGATATTTCTAGCCTATGCTTCCTGCATGGTCTTTACTGTCTATCAAATGGATGTGAAGTGTGCTTTCCTTTATGGAATAATTGTTGAGGAGGTATATGTCATGCAGCCTCCTGGTTTTGAAGATCCAGAGCATCCAGACAAGGTGTATAGAGTTAAGAAAGCCATGTATGGACTTCATCAAGCCCCAAGAGCATGGTATGGCTCATTGTCCACCTATCTGGTGGAAAATGGATTTAAAAGGGGCACCATAGACCAGACCTTATTTACCAAGCAGACTGGTAAGGATGTCTTACTTTTTCAGGTTTATGTGGATGATATCATCTTTGGGTCTACAAACCCAAAGATGAGTGAAGACTTTTCCAAGCTTATGACAGACAATTTCAAGATGAGTGCAATGGGGGAGATAAACTTCTTTCTAGGGTTACAAGTTCAGCAGAAAGAAGATGGTATCCTCATCTCTCAAGACAAGTATGTAGCAGAAATCTTGAAGAAGTTTGGCTTTTCTCCACATGAAAAACGGGCTAGTACTCCTATGGATAGAGAACAACCTTGGGGAAAAGTTGGAGATGGAAAAGATGTGGATGTCAGGCACTATAGATCAATGATTGGTTCATTGATGTATCTCACAGCCTCAAGACCTGACATTATGTTGGTTGTGTGTGCATGTGCACGCCATCAAGTGACTCCCAAAGAATGTCACCTTCATGCTGTTAAGAGAATCTTTAGGTACCTTAGATGTTATCCAGATTTGGGCTTATGGTATATAAAAGATTCCCTATTAGAGCTTATTGCATATTCAGACAATGACTATGGTGGTGATAAATTTGATAGAAAATCTACAACTGGTGGATGTCAGTTTCTTGGGAGTAGGTTAATATCTTGGCAATGCAAGAAACAAACAGTGGTGGCCAATTCTACAACTGAAGCAGAGTATGTAGCTGCAGCTTCTTGTTGTGGACAAGTCTTGTGGATTCAGAACTAGCTGTTGGATTATGGGTATAATTTCATGCATACCAAGATTTTTGTAGACAATAACAACACTTTATGCATTATTAAAAATACTGTACATCATTCTAAAACAAAATACATAGAAATTAGACATCATTTTATTAGAGATTGTTTTGAAAAAGGTTTAATTATACCAGATAGGGTTGACACAGAAGAAAATGTGTCTGATTTATTAACTAAACCTTTTGATACTGGAAGGTTTCAATACTTGGTAACAAGTATTATAATGATCAATCTCACATAATATGTGTTTTGGGGTCTTATTGTAAAAGTATGTACAGGATATGCATTGTTATTGGTCTTTTTGAAAAGTTAGATTTTCCACTATATTTGTCTAACACTGACAAAGGTTATTTTAACGCTGATAAGTGTTATCGTGACGTTGTCAGCAATATGTTAGTTTTGTGGTTTTTGATCTAAGTGTGCAGGCGTTGTTAGCATTGTACCATTGGATACAGAGTTGCTTATGGATCCTTGGAGAATCAATTGGAGCATGTTTCAATTTATGGATGATGGTTGGAATATCTTTATTCTTATCTTGACATAAATTTTTATTTACATGCATATTATTGGGCAACATATGTATCACATTTTAAGGGGAGGTTTTAGGAACCTTTAGGACTTTTGGGTATTCTTATAATACTCTTATCACAATTCTAGATTGTGTCCACAGGTGAGTATGAGTTAGTTTACTAAATCATGAGGCACTGTAGCATGCAAAGTTGACATACTATGCTTGCTGCCAAGACATTTTTGGCCTAAAATTGGATGTGGTCTGTTGGGAGACTTGGGAATGATTTATAATGGTTTTACCTGGGAATTACAAGGAATTTTATGAGATAACTTAATTGTTAAGAATTTTGGTTAGCAAGGGACACTAGAGGACTGTTATGTCTATCTTGCATAAGCAAGTGTGCATAACTGGACAGTGCTTGCCGCCCTATAATAATTATCAATTTATAGGTTATCTTCACTAGGATAAATTACTTTGTTAAGGTCCTTTTTCATTTTTATTACTTTTATTTTTGGACGCTGACAAATATTTTTCCAAGCGTTGTTATGACCAATTTAGACGCTAACATGGCTTTGGCAAACGTTGACAAGAATATTGCCGTTGGGCGTTGATGGGTTATTTTTGACCGTTGACACTCATTGGGACCTACCCAGTTGTTATTTTTGACGAATTTTGGGGCCGTAATTTTGGGAGTAGATAACTTTTAATTAATGCACATGATAACTATTTTCTTTTCAACATTTTCATCATTATATTTTGAAAATAGTTGCCTAATTTTTGACCAATCACATGTTCCTATCTATCCTATATATTTGGCTCCTATTTTTAAACAGGGTACTTCATATTCTTGTCTAACACTTTTTCACCTATAATTCATCTTTCTCAATAATTCACAAATAGCTTTCTTCAAACAATGGCACCAAAGTTTAAACCAAGTGACTTGGTATTGGGATTCAGAAGTCAGCATAACATGATTGCTTATTTGGAGGTTGATGATACTTTGTTTCCACAATACACTCAGATGGTGGCGTATTTGAATGCATCTCCAATTAGGTATGCACTTTCTCATGCTCCTCTCACCCCTGTCACTCATATTAAGCAGTTTTGGAACACTGTCAGTTCCTCAACAATTAATATTGTGACTACATTATCAGCTATTGTTCATGGGCGTACATGGGTGATTACTGAAGCCCTGGTTCGCTAGGCTTTGCATCTTAATGATGCAGATGGTATAACCACCCTTCCCATCAATGAAATAGAACAAGGACTTAGGGCTTTTGGGTATCCTATCCCTGATGAGGGTACTTTAAACAAATATCATAAACAAGAGTTTCCCCCAGCATGGAAGTACCTCATACATTTCATTCTTCAATGTTTGAGTCCCAAATGTACTGCACACAATGAAGTTAATAGATCCATTGCTAGTGCAATTGTGTGTATTACAAATGGGCAAAAGTTCAATTTTTCAAAACTGATTTTTGATGGCATGTGTAAAAAGAAAGGGAATAAGATGACCTTGGCTTATCCCAGATTTTTGCAAATGGTTTTTGATGTGCAAAATTACTGCACAAGGGATCATGATGATTTTTATGAGATCCCTGTGCAAAAGAAAGCTATTTTTACCAAGATGAACTCACCCCTCACCGTGAATTACCCCTTACCCAAGCTATGCTTGCTGTTATTGAAGCAACACAACCCCAACCAGACCCACAACCATAACTTGACTCAATCCAATAACCTTTTCCTTTCCCTCAACACATGGAAATTGACCAAGAACCCTTCAACGCTGACACATTAAATATTGGCGTTGACACAAGTAATCCAAACGTTGACACCTTTCCTTCACAGACCCAAACACCCCTTAACCTTCAAACTACCACCCAATCCACATCATCCTCTACCCCACCTGAATATAGGTTGCAAAAACGCCCAAGGACTACTGGAGTGTTCTCCTCTAGTGGTCCTAGCCATGTAGCAGAGAGAACCACCACCACAAGTGTGGTTGGTGCTATGGATGAGGCTGAGACTATTGGTACTCGCTTAGATGCAGGCCAAGACAGTCCTAACATCTTTAAGACCTCATCCATGCCCCATGACTCTACTTTGGGAGGTCAAATACCCATTCTAGAGGAGGGCAGATTGGAACCATACACATTGATGGAATTGAAGGCTGTCTGCATTAGCTTGCAAAAGCAAAATGCAGACTTGGTACACACAGTCAGTACACAAGGCCTTGAACTCAAGAAATTGAGGGAGAGGATTGTTATTTTGGAGGTTTATAACACTAGGCGTGGAATGGAGGTTCTTCCAAAGGGGGTGATGAGCAGATCCATGTGAGTGACAAAGGCTCACATGATGGAGAATCTTTGGGTGTTGCTGAAGCCCTCACTGAATTGAAGAAGCAACCAGGTTTTGACACATCTCTGGTTACTCCTACAAATTTGAACTTCTCTTTTATAGCTATGATGGAGTAGTTCACAAGATGCGCTGAGACAAGTAATTTGGGCGTTGACAAGCAAAATTTAAACGCTGACCACCAAGCGCTGACAAGAGTAATTTGGGCGCTGGCACAAGGAATTTGAGCGTTGACAGACCTGCAGATATGGTTGATGTATTCCAGTCATTATCTATCATCAAAGAAGTGTATTCATAGGTATTACCATCATCCTTACCCATCATTGATCCATTAGATAAGGGTAAAGGAATTATGGTAGAAGTAGAAGTTCCAAAGGATGCAGCACAAGTAGAGTTTGATTCAAGGTTGGCTGCACAACTTATGGAACAAGAAAGGAAGAAGGTTGGTGAATCACCATTTGTTGTCACTTCATAGGAACAAGAAGGAAGTGATGAAGAAAGTTCAGATTCAAGTGTGATGATAATTGAACAACCAGAAAGACTTGAATATGGTGATGAATTGGCAAAAGAGAAGCTTAGAGAGTTAAAATTGCAAGTAGACTTTGATATGCCAGAAGTAGTTCAGATGTACCATGCTTGGGAGAATAGGATTATGGAGAATCCAGATTTGACTATTTTAGACCAAATTTGGGGATTGGAGATTCTTCTAAGAGTTCAAAGAGACTGCAAGGTAATTCTGAAACATAAGGCTAGCAATGTTTTCTCACTGCTGACGAGGGATAGAAGGGAGCTTTATTACATGTTACTCAGATGTCATGGAACTGGATGGACCTTCAAGAAATTGCAGGGATTGTCCTTTCAAGAATTGGAGTACAAGGCTTATCCCATTTGGGCAAAAGTGAAGGAAATGAATACTCTTAGAATTCTTTCAGATGAAAGGAAAGAAGAACTTGTAGAAAAGATGGAGATTCAGAAGGCAATGATTGTTCCAAGGCCTTTTAAGAAGGGAGTTCCACTTGAGTTTCCTAAAGATCTAAATAAAGTGGTTCCCAGTGAAGCTGTTCTTAGAAGGAGCATTAAGCTCTCACCCATGGAAGCTTCAGATATGGTACAAGTGTTACCTCTTGATGCCCGAAACCCTATCATTAGCTATGAAGAAGATGCAAGTGGGTTTTGGAAGATTGGCAAATATGGGAAAGAGGTACACACATTTACTACTCTTATGTCTCTCTTTGCAAGTATGGATAGGGAAGACTTGGCAGACCTCTTGTAACACCCCCAAATTTATACAACTCAATACAGCGGAAGACTCGTTGGTGTTACGGGATAACACATCACTCACATCATAGAGAACACTTAAAAATCGCGTCGTTTAATAATAAAACATTTCCATTCATAAATATCAAGTTTACATAGGTCCCAAGTCATCTTATTTCATACAAATTTTACAAAGCATTTGAATGGAAATGTTTTATTATTAAACGACGCGATTTTTAAGCGTTGTCTATGATGTGAGTGATGTGCTATCCCGTAACACCAACGAGTCTTCCGCTGTATTGAGTGGTATAAATTTGGGGGTGTTGCAGTTTGGTATCAAAGCTCTTGTTATAGAGAACGAAAGATTTTTAAAACTAAGGTTTTGAATAAAACATTTCAAAATCTTTTAACTATAAACATTTTTCTAAAAATGTCTAAAAATCTTTTGACTATAACGGTGCCGAAGAATTCCCGAGTTACCGACAAGGCAAAACAGAGAAGTGTTATTTTAATATATAAATTAGATTTTATATATATATATATATATATATATATATATATATATATATATATATATATATATATATATATATATATATATATATATATATATATATATATATATATATATATATATATATATATATATATATATATATATATATATATATATATATATATATATATATGATGTAATTTGATTACATGATTGTTTGATGATTATTTCTATATTTATACGAGATATTTATACGACGCAGATTGTCACAAGAAACCCTAACTTCCCTAGTAAATTAACCAAAGCTATTCCCGTAGGAATTCTAGCTATTCTTGATCTATACCAAGTTGCGGATATTTATGATCCCAATAAAATGGTTGATATTCGTAGAAATGTTGATATTAGTTGATTGTGATATTAAAGAAGAATTGGCGAGATTAAATCTGATATCGATGTCATGACGATCTTTCCTTATAGAGTGGAGTTTGACAAAACGTTACCACCTGGAAAGGTGTCATCTGATTCGTTGTCACCCAATTCTTAAATTGAAATCGAAAGGGTGAATGTTTCACTTGAGGCAGTAATTGGAGCCTTTACCCAAAAGCCTCATGCCACTAGTACCTTTCCGAGAAGTCTAATTGAATGTGCGAGTCATTTCATACTAGTGACTCATTTGATAATTGTTGTTGTAAGAGCTATAGGATTGGAAATTAAGTGTTGATCATATCAAGCTTTTATTTCCCTTTTAAGGTCTAAGAATAAAGATTGAAAGTATTAGAAAATGGGGTAGGATATAAATTGAGTATAAGTTGATTGAAACTTGAATAAAGTAAAATTTAACTTTTATGGAATATGAGTTGATAAGAGGAAGTCGTTAAGTTCTGTGATTGAATAATAAGGTTTTAAATGATTGTTAGATCGTGTTAAGGATTGTTCCTAGGCCATTGTCCACTAATGAGGATGCCCAGTGTCCAAGAAATAAATTGAAGAAATATTCTTCTGAATTGGGACCGATGGATCTCTCGGGATAGGTGGAACACCTAATGACTCTTGTAGATTAGTATTCATTGTGGTATCTTTTAAAAATCCCTAACTTAACTGAGACATTAGTTGGTAGGATGAGTTCTTAGAATTGTATGACATAGTGACACACAATGTGTTACGGTACAATTCTTACTTGTTTGTGATTAATGAAAAGACTGCCTTTGATTGCTAAATCCTACATGAATTGATGTTATCTATCTTTTATTGCTTCATCCTAATGATTGAATTAGTGATGCAACCATTGAACAAGTACTCATCTCGATTTGAGTTACGTTGTGGATTATTCTCATTTTTATTCCTGAGTACCATCGAGGTCATGAACCTCATGATTATTTGGCTAAAGCTCATTTCCTATCATATTGTAGTTAGTCCTTGGTGAACAAGCTTTCATCACTCTTTTTTAGATCACTCATTGTTTTTATAAGATAAAACAATATCCCTTGAGAAAAATTGAATTTTCATCACCATATGGATTATTTAAAGTGAGACTTATAAATAATCGTTATCGAAATGAAGTTGTTTATAAAACACCTTGGAAAACTTAATTGTTTTAATAAGAAAGAAAATCTTTGTATATTTATTTTTGATTCTTATCTAAGAATTAAGCATGAAAATGTTTTTATTATAAACATGATGATTAAATTTTGACGAACTGAGTATTTCATCGTTAATCTTGAAATTGTATATAGTTGCGCGCCTACATACAATTTAGAAGAGACCATGCAAGACTGATTAGTAGTCACCATAAAATTGATTAATAAACACTACATTTTTGTTGAAGTCGTGAAAGATTAAATTTTATGAGATCTGCAAGAAGTGAAAAACAGGGACATATAGATAGGGACACCTACATATGTGCCCGTACTATTTATTCTTCTGAGTCGAATTTACTCGTCTATAGAGATTGTCTTAATTGACAATTGATATTCCCTTCTTGTCCAATTCTCCCGTGGTGAGATTCTTTGGAAAAGTATCTGATTACCGAGTTTTGATACCCGACTGGATGTATCGACGTTCCTATCATTTCTTTTGATTTGATTTCATTTGAATGACCTGGGTAACGATCTGAGGAGCTTTCGAATGCGTACTCAAATTATGAAAACATGGGATATATTCATATTCGTTACATGTTTTCGTCTTTATCTGAATTGAAATTCTCTCACGTAGATTATGCGTTGACCTTACTCTTTTAATGGTAGTTGTGTCTCCATATATCCTTTAATTTGTGAAAGATTATGAATTATTATTAGTCTTTTGAGAAATTCATATCTTATCGACGGCAATGAAACTGGAAAGTTGATAGTGCCAGTAGAATGGATAGATTGATTATGACATAACGACATTGTCTTAATTGATGGGAACTCGAGTAGAATTCCCCCTAAATGATAAGATGTTGATTATCAAAAGTGATCTAAATAATTCTTGATGGGTGACCATATCCTGCATTTAGACTTGAAATTATACCGTGAATGGCTATGAACTAGTCATAGATATTATAATCTAGAATGAACTTAAAGTAAATGTAAAAAAATAAAATAAAAAAATGTTCATGTTATTTGAGACTTTAGGAGGTATTTGCTGGTGAATTATCTAGACTTTCGCCGTTAAGGCAAGTTGAACATTGGTATTGATTATATTCCCGGTGCTGCACCTGTGGCTTGTGCACTGTACGTCAGCACCATCTAAATTAAAAGAATTACCCTAGAACTGAGGGAGTTGTAGGAGAAGACTTTTATTCTACCAAGCTCGTCATCATGAAGAGCTATGGTGTTATCATTTCTTATGTTTATTAATTACCGTGAACTAAGTAAATTGACGATTAAAATCTATATCCACTACCCAAGATGATAGATTTGTTCTATCATTTACAAGGTTCTAGCGTATATTCAAAAATTTGATTCACGTCATGGTTATCATCAACTTCGCGTGCGCGAAAAGATTATCTATTCCAATTACTACATCCAGAACTTGTGATGAACATTATTAGTTTCACGTGATGTCGTTTGGATGGACTAATACACATGTAGCATCCATAAATTTGGTGAATCTCGTGTGTATGCTGTAATTTTATAAATTCATGTTTGTGATCATTAAGGACCATTGGTTTGTTTCTAAGAATAAGAATGAGTTAATAATTATTTATAGACTGCCCTGAAGTGGCCGAACAATGAAAACATGTACCTTAAATATTTAACATGTGATTAAAGACTAAATCCTTTACATTATTTGACCGTGTGATTAATAAATAATGAAATCTATATTGACTCTTTAAAAATTTGAGCCATTTGAGACTTTGGGTTTTACCAAAAAGAAAGTGCAAATATGTTTTGACAAATGTTTTATCAAAAAGAACTTTTAAGGGATTATTCCCTTATACCCAGAACATTTAACTAAACTCCTGTTTAGGGGTAAATGTTTGTGTATGCCTCAAGACAACCTAAGAGGGATTGAGGAAACCATGACTTGAAATTTAAAACGACAATTTTTGCTTGTCAAATAAGAAAATTGTGACCAAAGTATAAACAAAGATTTTTCGAACATTTACGAATCTCACTAATTATTTTCAGTAAATCAACAAGAATCGTGTTAATTAAATTCAAATTTATTCTTTTGAACATTTTGCTATAATTGGACGAACCGAGAAATTTAAAATTTTTACGTTTACGTTTCATAAATATTAAATATCTATTATTTAATTACTAGCAATAGTTATCGACGCTTTAGACGTCGAATTGAGTAAAACGGATAAAAATGATAGTTTAGAAGAAACTAAAACTCAGAAAATGTGAAGAAATAATTTTTGAATAAACACGGACATGATAATTATTTCATCAGGGAAGATGTATGTAGATACTGACACATAATATAGAAAGGATAAAAAAATCAATTAGGATTGTGTTCCTTAATAATGACGGTGCAAAGTAATTTGCCCGAACATTTAGAAATAATTGATGCTTGTAAGAAGGATAATATAAATAATAAAAGGGGGTTCGCGGCTAATGTGAACCATTAGAATTCAGGAGCCGATGGCGTTAAATGATTAGAAGTCCACTTGTGATTGTCTAAATATGGAGGATTGTGAGATATAGTTATGTTGGAATCTTGTAAGTATAAGTATTTTATTCATGAGATTTATGATTTAATGTATTTTTATCAGAAGAAGTTGTACTAATGGCAAATTATGAAGGCAGACATCACCTCATACATTAGTAAACGTCTAACTATTACTAAGGTCATCATCTGAATTTGATTCGATTTGGGTCATCGTCGACAGACTGACCAAATGTGCTAATATCATTCCTGTTAATGATAGATTCTTGATGAAGAAATTGACTCTTTTGTATTTAAAGGAGTTGTGTAAACATGATGTGCCTGTATCGATCATCTCTATCAAGATCCTCGCTTCGCATCGAATTTCTAGAGATTTGCTCAAAAGTCATTGAGAACGAATCTTGATGAGAGTACTGTTGACCACCTCAATCGAAGGGACGAGGTAAAGTAACGATACAAAATACTGTAAGTGTTGTTTTATGCTTGAATGATTGACCTTTGTTAATAAACCGTATAATCACTTTCCTTTGGAGATACTATCATTGATAATTATCGTATTAGGATCGAGATCGAATCTTGTGAGGATCTAAATATTAGAGCATCTGTAAGCAGGAGTTGGGATGAAGACACCTGACATACACCCATTGTGAGTTGGACATGTCTTTTAAGTTTAAGGTTTCCTATGATGGAAAACCTAACCTTACAAAATACTCGACCCGCGAGACCTGAAATGGTTGTTGAAATTAGGATCTGATTATTGACTACCGATAGTAGGCAGGAGGTTATGTGAATATGAAGTGTAGATCTTAAAGTGCCGGATGGGTAGCGAAGTGATGCCAAAAATTTCCACCTTGGAAAAATGAATAGATGATCTGAAAGATCATGATTGAAATAAGTCCCCGTTGAATGGGACCATTGAGATGATGTAAAAATTGGTTTGAAAGGCATATAAGCTGGATCTACCCTAGGACTTCAAGGGCTGCGTGAATTATGATTCGTATATCTAACTTGATAAAATATCTATCAAGTGAAAATGTGAATTCTTCTTGATAAAGTTTAGATCGGCGAAAAGTTGCATTCATAAAAAACCCGTGAACATCATGGATAGAGAAAGTAAGTCAACAATAAAGCTGATCTTATTCCCATAGTTATGTTTGATGAAACTCGCATATTGTAATGAATTACACTTGTGAGAAAAGACCGAATGTGGAGGAAATACCCACATGGCTTTAACTCTATAAGAAGCGAGTAGTAAGATAAGATGATCTTTGAGGACAAAGATCCTGTTTAGGGGTAAATTCTGTGACAATCCGTCAATTTATGGTTTATATTTTATTCTCAAATATTATTTAAAAACATTATTTTAATGTTATATTATGACCTCACTTATTTTTGGGAAGAAATTTGGATTTACGTCTTGAAGTAGAATCGACTACGTTTAAACTGGAGGACTCTACGTTACATGCTTACGTTTACATACACCGTTTTTGGTGACAGTCCGACATTTTAGAAAATAAATTTATTCGTGAGTATGATTTTGGGATTTTAATTTTGAGTTGGTTCATAAACTCACAAATTTACGAGAAGAGATTAGGACTTACGTTCATAATTTAACGTCCTTTACGACTAAACCGGAAACCTTAGGATTACGTATTTACGTTTTTGAACTCCGTTTTTGATGAGACAATTTTTGTTAGATTCGTTTTGTGCCGTTGATTCATAATTTATAAAAACGTTTTTCGTGAAACGAACCGAGGGCACGCAAATCGAGGAAACTAGAATCGAAGAATACCCGTAAATTAGTGGGGGATGGGACAAAACAAGTTTATCCCACCCCACTCAAAAGAGATGGCAAAAAGAGGACACAACATCATAAGATGTGGCACCCTTTTAGCTAGAAAGCTAACACATGTTAGCATAAGCTTAACATGTAAGCTAACTTAGCACAAAACCAACAAAACCACTTCATTCATACCATTTACACTTAGCAACTCATGCAAACCACTCACCAAACTCTCTCATCTCTCTAAAATTCGTCCAACCATCATCAAAAACAACCCTCATTTGATCTATGTTAGCCATAAAATCTTGTGTTACTCATACACATGATGATGCTACTTTGAAGCTTTGAAGATTGGAGGTGATTCTAACATCCAAGGAGAAGATTTTTTGGTGTCATAGGGCTGATTTTCCACAAGATGTTCATGAAGATAGGTGATCTTGAAGTTGATATTGGTATATCACAAGTCTTGCCATCAAAATCCAAGCCTTGTTCATCAACCTCATCTTTTCATCACTATGGTGGTATAAGGATCATTCTTCCTATCCTTCTTGTTATATTGGTTATGTAATCTTGTATTTTCTTTTACTTATGTATATGTATATGATGATGAATGATGATTAAAAATATTATGTGGGGATTTGGTGTTGATAAACATGGGTAAAAAGATGGAAAACTACATGTAAAAGTGGTTAATCTTGCTTAATTTTGTAAGCTGTATAAAAACAGTAAATAACCATATGATGAACTGATAAAATGGTATATATAAATTGATATACAGTGAGTATTGAGACTTATACACATGTAAGAGTTCGCCATACAATGGAATCATAAAAATGAGTGAGATATGATCAAAACAAGTTTAGAGTGCAAATCTGAGTACACTGTTTTGGATGAATTTTATAAAATACTTAGAAATTGATTCATCAGTAGCTATAAAGGAATAGAATTAAGCACATATCATTTAGTTTCTGTGATAAAAATTTGGGGTTCTATCTCCATGTAGAACTCTAGATATGATCATTTTAGTAAACTAGATTTTTAGGACTGATTTTGTGAAATTAAAGTTTAATATTATTATATAAGCACTCAAATAAATATAGTATAAAATGTGAATTAAAACCCACTAACTTATATATTTCATTTATATAAAAATGCATAAGGATAAATAAATGGACATTATATAAAAATGGTAGTTTGGTAAGTTTTATAAGTTATAAAAACTATATACTAAGTTTTACGTCTTTTCGGCTAAAACCGAAAGATTAACGTTTTTGTTAAATAAAACTTAGACGGTTGGACCCGTCTAATGTAAACTTTTTAATATTCATATACTGATATATATAAGTACTTAATACAAGTAAAAACCGATAAAACCCGAACTATATAACATATGGACATTAACGGGCTAAGTTAGCATTATTGGACTAATAATCCAACTAAATGGACTAAACACTTATAAATTTACTTATTGGGCTTAACCCACTTGGGCCTAACATGAAAAATATAATACTGATAATAAAGGTGTAAAATGGACTAATATAAAGTATTGGGCTTGTAATAGGCTTATTGGGCCTAAAACATGTAAATAAGTAAAACTAGTAAAACTAGTATAAAAATGTTACCAACACATAAACACTATAATGAATGAGTAAAAATGTACAATCCCACTAGATCATCATCATATTTATAAAATCATCATATGTATACATAATGGTTATTTTTATAAAGTCATTGGACAAGAGTCTAAGACGAGTATTATTTGTCTAGGTTTTCGTGATCGAAGCACGTACCGTACATCCAAATCGCCGATAACCGCCTTCCCATATCAACGTGAGTTCATAGCCTCGCACTCTTTTAAATGTTTTATGAAATGTTTTACAAACCCGTGAGGGAGATAACATGTTATTTTTTATGAAATAGGACACTAGTTGTCCCGATTGTTTGTTTATTGATTTGGATCCGAATGATTGTATGACCCGATGAATGATTAAATGACCCGATAGATGAAATGAAATAAAATGTATTATTAAAGTTAGGTTATGTCACTAAAAGTCCCATTAGCATGAATTATGAACTACCGGGATTTGGTAGATGCTTATGTATATATTAGTACTATTTGGGGACGATCACCCCAGTTCGCGCCTTGACGGTTGATCCCCGTCGTGCCACATTGATTGGTAAGCGAATTTATGTATGAGAAGATTTACACAAGCATGATTATTGTGACGACACGCTAATTTAGATGGTCAAATGAGTTTCGGGTTATCTACCCGTTGTTTATTATAGTAAGGTAACAATGTCAAGCGGCTTATGATAATCCAACTAACGAAATACTACTATACGCACTGAATTACAATGAATTGCATGACTAGCAATATGGGGTCTTATTATTGATTTTATGTTCATGTTTTGTTTTTTCATAACCATATTCATATAACAGTTTTTATTTAACTCTATGCAACGTTATAAAACGTATTGTATGATGTTTTTACGACATTAGCTCGTATAATGATTTTGAAGGCAAAAGCCTATATTATGATTTTTAATAAGGATTTGTATAAAATGACTTTGGCTATTTTATGGCCTATTACAATGATTTGTACAAAATTATTTTCGGTAATAATTTTATACCGATGTTATATTGAAGGATTTTATTAAACTCTATGAATTCACTCGGCGTTATCGCTGACCTTTTCTTTTAACATGTTTTATCTCAGGTACTTGAAGGTAATTCTCGGGAAGACGACAAGAATTCATGGCCAGCACTTAAATAACAAATTTCCATTCAAATGCTTTGTAAAATTTGTATGATATAATATGACTTGGGACCTATGTAAACTTGATATTTATGAATGGAAATGTTTTATTATTAAATGACGCGATTTTTAAGCGTTGTCTATGATGTGAGTGATGTGCTATCCCGTAACACCAACGAGTCTTCCGCTGTATTGAGTTGTATAAATTTGGGGGTGTTACACCTTTGGAGGTTGTTGATGGCCAAGTATGAGACTGAAGCACCTACTTCAGTCAATGGAATAAAGCTTTGGTCAACATTCAAGAGAATGTGTGCACCAGAAGAAGAAGATCCTGTTTGGAAGGATCTTGAGGATGATATTGGTGGTCTTCAATGGCGTTTGTATTCAGCTGCTGGTGTGTAATATTTGAGCTCTACAAAGTTTGCTGAGTATCTTCTTGTAGATGCTGAGTATCCCATGTCCAAAGAAGTTTTAGACAAGATGAACACAACACAGATGGAGATTGACTATTCAAGTGACGTGGCCAAAGATTTGATTAGGCATGTTTATTACCAATATGATAAGATTTGTAAGATTCCTCCTAGTTCTTAATTTGTATTCAGAAACTTGATTACTATAGTAGATATCAAGTTTAGGGGAGGATTGTTGAGAATATAACGTAGCCAATACACTTGAACGCTGACAAGAAGAAAACAAGCGTTGATAAGAAGAGAACAAGCGCTGACAGATCAAGCGTTGACAGGAAGAAGTCAAGCGTTGATAGGTTGAAGACAAGCACTGATAGAAAGATATGGTCTACAAGTATTTTGTTTCTAGTTTGTTTCTAGTAAAGATAGGATCAACAATGTATTTTCTATAATTATCTTTACCTAGAATAGCTGATTCGTAGACTCTTGTACAAGGATTCTTATGACTATAAAAGAAGACCTTTAGGTTATGTTTCATATAAGTTTTTCATACGTTTAACACTTTCATTGTAAGCATGTTTGTTATTATCAATCAAGTGAAAGTTTGTTTCACAACTGTTTGTGTGTTCTTGTTTGAGTGTTAATTCCGCATAACACTTAAATTGTTTTATACATAAACAAAGTTTCTCTACGTGTTTAACTTGATCTAATCTCGTTTACACAAGCTAAATCGATCTAAGTTTGGGATCAACATCAGTAGCTCCACCCATCGTCTTTGTCTCATATTCAACTCCTTCTGGTCTAATATGTGCTGCAAACTCTTGTGGTCAGTGAATACAACACACTTAGTCCCATACAAGTAGTGTCTCCACAACTTCAACGCAAAAACTACAACTCCCAGTTCCAAATCATGCATAGTGTAGTTTTCCTCATGCTTCCTCAATTGCCTCGACGCGTAAGCGATCACCTTCTCACGCTGCATCAAAACAGCTCCATAACCCTTATGAGACGCGTCACAATAAACCATGAAGTCTTCGATTCCTTCTGGCAATGACAAAATCGGAGCAGAACATAATTTGTACTTATGTGTTTTGAAAGCGATTTCTTCATCATTTCCCCATTCAAACACCCGATTCTTCTTAGTAAGCTTGGTCAACGGCTTCGCAAACAACGAAAACCCTTCGATGAATCTCCGATAATAACCAGCTAAGCCAAGAAATTGTCGAACTTCAGTCGGTGTTGTCGGTGCCGACCATTCTTCATTTTCCTCCACCATGGCAGGATCTACACGAACTCCTTCGTTGTCAATCACATGCCCAAGAAATTGTACAGTTTCCAACCAAAATTCACACTTGGAGAATTTTGCGTACAGTTTCTCTTTCTTCAGCAGCTCCAATATCGTCCTCAAGTGCTTCTCATGTTCTTCTTTGCTCTTGGAGTAAATAATAATATTATCAATGAATACAATGACAAACTTATCCAAATATGGCTTGCACACTCGATTCATAAGATCCATGAACACTGCAGGCGCATTCGTTAACCCAAAAGGCATCACTTGAAATTCAAAATGTCCATATCACGTACGAAAAGCAGTTATAGGAATATCCTCCTCTCTAACTCGCAGTTGATGATACCCTGATCTCAAGTCAATCTTCGAGTACACACAGGATTAATAACTGAAATTTAGTTGATTAAAAAGGTAGCTTTTGCAAGATCTTTCTTTGTGTTGCTCGTACCCAATTATATATGTCGTTGTTTCGTTCTTGGTATCTTCTCGAATCGATCACGGTTCAAAGTGGAATTGTTGTACTTGGTAACTAAAAGGGCGAGCTTTTGATCTATATCTACTAAAAAGATAAGTGCCAGAAGTAATAAAATTAAACTAAAAGCAATACTGAAAATAAAACTTGAATTTAAAATTAAACAGTAAAGTACCTTAACTCAGAAAAATAACTGATTAGGAATGTAACCTTTATTCGGAATATATTAAACAAAAACCTTCATCTGGAATATCTTGAAATTGCTTCATTTGGAATGTTCAACAAAACTTCCTTCATTCGAAATGTGCTCATTCGGAATATATTGTTTATTCAGAATATTTCACTTGACTCGGAACATTTGCTTCATTCAGAACAATTAATAAAAAGGCTTGATTCGGAATATTTACTGATTCGGAACAATAGCTTCATTCGGAACATTTGGTTCATTCGGAAGAAATCACTGATCCAAAATAAATTGCAAAGGTGCTCATTCGGAATAATTGGCAAAACTTTGATTCAGAACTTTCCTACTCATCCAGAATATTGATTATTCCGGATGAACTGCTGGTTTGGAATACCTGAAAGAAATCACTGATCCGGAATCTTTTGCTTGACCCGGAATAAATTCTGATTCGGAATGAATGCTTCACCCGAAATATTAATTATTCCGAATGAAGACACTGATCCGGAATAACTAAATGGAAATGCTGGTTCGGAATACTTGCTTGACCCGGAATAATCTAGACAAAACGTTGATCCGGAATGTTTAACCCAAATCCTTCATTCGGAATCTGGGTTGGAATATTAAGGAGAACGAAGAACAGGGGAAACAACTTGATCACGAAATTAACCAAAATCCACCAAGTTTTTAACCAAAACTTAAACCAATTTAACCACTAATCATTTACTAATGATAATCAGCAATCCAAAACGACAAAAACTCAAAACCCACTTACTTTTGAAGATCAAACTCAATAAAATGAAACTTAGAACTTTGAATCAACAAGAGAAGAAAGAAAGATTAAATGGAAACTTTTATTAATGATTAAGATTCAAACAAACAAAATGGAAAGATTAAACTTACAAGATTGTGGAAGAAATCAAAGAAAATGAAAACCACCAATCTCCTTAAGGGAGTTGGTTCCTATGAACTAGGAAAAGAAATAACAGAAAGGAAAAACTCGTCCAAAATTTTTGAAGGGAAGGTCTATTTATAGGCCTTGTCTTTGGTTGGTGAGTGGGCTTTCTCCCGTTCTCTTTGTCTTCTCGTCTATTTAGAAAAGTCGACGTTTTTATTTCGATTCAGGATTTATCGACGAATAAATTCAACTCGTCTTTTAATTTCTTCATTTAATAGACTTGAGTTTCTTCGACATATGTAAATCTTCCATCTTTGGTCCTTTTCTTCGATAAGTCTTCAAATAGGCCCATTGACTTCAAATCTTTTGCATCTCTTGGAATATAGACTTCGTCTTTTCGTCTTTTTCTTTGATAAAACCCGGGCAATCCCATGTTTTCTTTAATATTTATCCGGTTGGCTCTGAAAACACAACAAATACAACAAACACACAAACCACGTATAAATCCAAACAAATGATATTAAATACGCGTTTTGGTCTCGTTTTAGCAAGAAATAAGTGGTAAAAGGATGGGTGTTTTCACACCTATCAAATCCCCTACACTTAACCATTGCCATGCCTTCATGCAATGCTATAATTTTAAAGCACGGTTTACATTCCTCATCATGAATAACCACCTTGGCCTTTATTAAGTTCTAAAACTAAGGAAACCAAAAGAACTAAATAAGTAAAGTATTTAAAGACTTACATTTGGGTTTTAGATTGTCATGATGTTCATCATTCTCAAGTTTCACGTTCCCCATACCAAGTTTAAAAACGAGATCATTGTTATTATAAGTTAGCAAACTAACACGAACTCATGTGGCCCAATTATTCACTTAGACTCCCTTATTCCTAGGTGTATCTCTTATATTTTATTTTTGTCTTGAATGATCACGAGGATGCATCGTTTGACTTATTTCGATAGTTATTTAGGCAGAAAACAAAGTGGGACGATTTAATCAATAGTTACCTAAAGGACAAAATCTTTTAAAACTGCTTCTCGGGACCTCATAAAGTTCATATCTTGGCATAACTCGCTTCACGATTTGAGACCTTTCTCGGACCGATATTTGGGAGCGACTTCATACTTCGAATCTTTGAGAGGCGTTCTTGAAATTATGGCCTTCTCTTCAGAATAGGAATTTCTTCACTTGAAGTTTTGAGAGATTCTTCATCTTTGGACCACGACTTCTTTCATTTTTCTACAATCTTTATTTTGGACTTTGATATACAACGATCCGCCTCCTTTTAGGACTTGGATCTATTTATCCTCATACCTTGCTAGGGTCTTTTCGGATAGACTTCTCCATGACTTTTGGGGAGTTTTTGCTTTTCGTCGTGTCTCGATCCTTTATATTGATTTTCGATAAATGATTCTTCACATCACTTTTGGATCTTTAGCAACAAAATGTAGCCCTCATGCCTTGTTAGGGCCTTTTCGGACTCGCCAATCTTCGCATCCCGCTTCAATAAGTTATGCCTTGGCTATGAACTCTAATTAATACCGAGCAACTTTTAAACGATCTTGGGCTAGAGGCTAATAACTTTTCAAATCGTACAACCTTATTTATTGCAAATAAATTTATTAGCAAGCGATGGGAGAATATGCTTATAATCAACTCACATAAATTCACGAAAGAATACCAAACTTATAATTGACTCTATCATCTCTTGTTCTCCACAACTTAAAATCTCAAGGAATGAGAATCGTGGATGCTTAGCCAATTAAATCAAAGTTTTGGGTTTTCGAGTTGCCTATAGGATCTTGCATCTTTTTAGACTCTTTCAAGTTTAGAATTTGCGTTTTAAAGTTCCCTTGATAAATGACTCTCTAGGATCAATTATAGGAACTTGCGAAAAGTTCTTGTTCTTAACCCGTGAGAGTTAATACTTTCGCGTTTTAAAGCTCCTTATATAAAAGCCTAGCAAAACTTGACTTAAACACGTTAAGGATACTAGCTAGAGTAAACTTAGATAAGTAAACTCGGGTTGAGTCAAAATATTCAGACTTTGAAAAATTTAAAACCACTTTATTGAAATTTTATTCTAGCAAGGAGAGAAAATAAACATAACAAAGGAAAATGGAACTATACAACTAGGCCAAAATAGATTAAAAATTTTGAAAAGTGTCGAAAAATTGAATTTTTTAGTTAAATGAAGGCACATTAATGGAAAAGTCCACTTAAAACTTCGATAGAAGTCTCCCCTACACTTAATATAAACATTGTCCTCAATGTTTAAGCATTTGGAAAAAGTCTCCCCTACACTTATGACATTGTGCACGTTGGTTAAATCAAGTTAAGGAGGAGACAACTAAAGTGATCAATTTCAAATGTGAGTATGAAGAAAATTGAATCACGATAGTTGAGAGATAGAACCGGATTTGCAGATAACATGGGAGCACAGTTCTTCAAAGATTCCAAGAGTGCACTTATCCCTGTAATCACATCACCATACAAACACAAGCAACCTATATAGGTCCCCCTACACTTAGGATGAAAAACGGGAAAGGGGGATAGATACACGGGTTGCCTCCCGAGGAGCGCTTGTTTTTGTTAACCGAGTCATGAGCCTGACTCGGTCCCGAACTAATTCATGGGAAACGTGGTGAGGGATGGAATCATCTCATTAGAGATGTCCTCACCAAAGTACAACTTCAGACGCTGGCCATTCACCTTAAAGTTGGGCCTATTTGGCTGAGAAAGCTCAATAGTGCCATAGGGAAAGACATTGGCGATGGTGAATGGACCAGACCAGCGGCTCTTCAACTTGCCCGAGAAGATATTCAATCGAGAGTTAAAAAGTAAGACTTGATCACCAACGTGGAACTCTCGGTTCTTTATTCTAGCATCGTGGATAATCTTGGTCTTCTCCTTGTAGATCAATGAGTTCTCGTAAGCTTCATTCCTCAATTCATGTAGCTCGTTGAGTTGAATCTTGCGAAGATCACCAGCTTTGTTGATGTCGAAGTTAGCCCACTTCAAGGCCCAGTACGCCTTGTGTTCCAGCTCGATGGGAAGGTGGCATGCTTTACCGTACACAAGACGATAAGGTGTACCACCAATCGATGTCTTATAGGCGGTATGGAAAGCCCACATAGCATCATCAAGTTTATCGGCCCACGAGGCACGATGCTCTCCCACAGTACGTTCCAAAATTCGCTTCAATCCACGGTTGGATATCTCGGCTTGACCGTTGGTTTGAGGATGGTAAGCGGTGGAAAGACGGTGATTGACACCATACTTAGCCATGACTCTTGCAAATTGATCATTGCAAAAATGAGTCACGCGATCACTGATTATAGCATGAGGAACACCGAATCGAGCAAACAGTTGTTTCAAGAAATTACAAACCACCCTTGCGTCGTTAGTGGGTAAAGCTTTGGCTTCAACCCATTTAGAAACTTACTCAACGGCGACAAGGATGTATTTGTTTCCTTTAGAAGAAGGGAATGGCCCCATAAAGTCGATGCCCATACATCAAAGATTTCACATTCCTGTATGAAATTTTGAGGCATCTCATCTTTATGTGTGACCTTGCCTTGTTTTTGGCAAGAATCACAGTGTTTAACCATCTCGTGAGCATCACGATAACTGGTGGGCCAATAAAATCCCGAGTCAAACACTTTTTTGGCGGTGTAGTTGGGACCAAAGTGACCACCGTTGGGTCCTTTGTGGCAAGCCTCGAGAATATCTAAAGCTGCCGGTCCGTCAACACATCGGCGAATAATCAAATCAACGCATTGTTTGAAGAGAAAAGAGTCATCCCAAAAGTAAGTCTTAACATCATTCAAGAACTGTTTCTTCTGTTGGGATGTTAGGAGAACACCACCCGCTAAGTAGTTTGCAATGTCGGCAAACCACGGGGTGTCATCCAGATTGAGATTTATAGACATTAAGGTCTCAAGGGGAAAAGAGTCATTGATCTCTTTGTTCGGATGATCCCCTTGATATGGATCCTCAAGTCTACTTAGATGATCCGCGGCTAGGTTTTCAGCTCCCTTCTTGTCACGAATTTCAATGTTAAATTCTTGAAGGAGTAAAACCCAGCGAAGAAGTCTTGGCTTAGAGTCGTGCTTAGTCATCAAGTACTTCAATGCGGAATGGTCCGTGTATACGATGGTGGTGGATAAAACAAGATAGGGGCGGAATTTTTCAAAAGCATAGACAACAGCTAAAAGCTCTTTTTCGGTTGTCGTATAATGCAATTGAGCCCCCGTCATTGTCTTGCTGGCATAATGGATTGGTTGGAAGTGTTTATTCACTCTATGGCCCAAAACCGCTCCAATAGCAAAGTCGCTAGCATCGCACATCAACTCAAAGGGTAGCTCCCAATTAGGGGTAACCAAGACCGGTGCCTTAGTTATCTTATCCTTAAGAAGATTGAAGGCTTCGATACACTCGTTAGAAAAGATAAAAGGAGTATCTTTTTCCAAGAGGTGGGTCATCGGGCGAGCGATTTTAGAAAAATCTTTGATAAATCGACGGTAGAAGCCCGCATGACCAAGAAAACTTCTCACACCCTTCACGATTGAAGGTGGAGGTAATTTGGCTATGACATCCACTTTAGCACGGTCGACTTCAAGACCGGCTTTTGAAATTTTGTGTCCTAGCACAATGCCTTCTTTTACCATAAAATGGCATTTTTCCCAATTGAGAACAAGGCGAGTGTCTTCGCACCGCTTAAGCATACGTTCTAAATTGGCAAGGCAAGAAGAGAAGGAATCCCCAAAGACCGAGAAATCATCCATGAAGACTTCCATGGTTTGCTCAACCATGTCATGGAAGATAGCCAACATGCACCTTTGGAAAGTCCCGGGGGCATTGCATAAGTCAAAAGGCATTCTTTTGTAGGCAAATGTGCCATAGGGACAAGTGAATGTTGTCTTCTCTTGATCTTGGGGATCGATGGGTATTCAGAAGTAACCCGAGAAACCATCTAGAAAGCAGTAATATTCATTACCGGCTAAACGTTCAAGCATTTGGTCCATAAAAGGAAGAGGGAAATGATCCTTTCTCGTGGCATCATTGAGTTTGCGGTAGTCTATACAAACTCTCCACCCAGTAACGAGATGTGTAGGAATCAACTCGTTGTTTTGATTGGGCACAACGGTGATTCGGCCTTTCTTAGGCACACAATGGACTGGACTAACCCATGGTGAATCCGAGATAGGATAAATCATGCCCGCATCAAGAAGTTTGATAACCTCTTTTTTGATAACGTCATGGATTTTAGGATTCACCCTTCGTTGGCTTTGAATTGTCGGCTTAAAGTCGTCCTCCATGAGAATTTTATGTGTGCAAAAGTGAGGATCAATTCCGCGAATATCGGAGATTTTCCAAGCGATAACTCTTTTATGTTTCTTGAGAACTTCAATGAGACGAGTTTTCTCATCGGCTTTTAAGTCCTTAGCAATGATAACGGGAAGTTGATCAATGCCTTCTAAGAAAACATACTCGAGATGGGGAGGTAAGTCCTTAAGCTCAAGAGTAGGAGGATCCTCAATAGATGGTGTAATTAACGATGGATCATCATTAGTCACCTCTTTAGGAGAAGGAGGAGAAAACAGGTCTTCATTGAGAAGTTTCTCAATTGTACGAATGTATTCATCCCAATCGGTGGGAGAATCATCATACTTAAGATCGAGAGGACCCAAGCTAGCTTCAAAATCATCCAAGTCACTTTCTCCAAAAGGAGTCAATGACGGAGCAATTGAGGCAACGGTCTCAACATTGGGTAGAGAAAAAAGAGAGTACTTTTGCAAGCATCATGAAAGTGTTCTTCACAAGCCTCATCGAGAACATCAATAGCATTAACACTCTCATATGAATAAGGTTGCTTAGAAATCTTACCCATGTTGAAGATAATTTTATCGTCACCAACTCTCATAATTATTTCGCCCGCGACTACATCAATGAGAGTGCGACCGGTCCTCAAGAAGGGACGTCCAATGATTAATGGAACACGTGGATCCATCTCGTAGTCAACGACAACAAAATCCGCCAGGAAGGTGAATTTGTCAACGCCAACGAAGACGTCTTCGGTTATCCCCACTGGATAAGCAACTGTACGGTTAGCTAATTCCAAAGTCATTTTGGTGGGGACTAGCTCGGGGAGAGATAATTGCTTCCAAACACTTAAAGGCATTAAGTGTATACTGGCACCTAGATCAGCTAGGGCCATGCAATTCTCTACTCTCGGGAAGTTGCAAGGAATCAAGAAGCGACCTGGATCACCAAGTTTGGTGGGAAATTTCCTTAAGAGAACCGCGGAGCAATTCTCATTAAGTTGGGTCTGAGCAATGTCAAGAAGCTTCTCCTTGTCACTAAGAAGATCTTTAAACATCTTCGCGTATTTAGGCATGTGAGCGAGAGCCTCGGCAAAGGAATTGTTAAAATTCAATTGTTTAAACATTTTGAGAAAGTTTGAAACTTGAATATCATCCTTGCTCTTTTGCTTCTCTTTCCTCAACCTTGAAGGATAAGGTATATCAGATGAAGA
This sequence comes from Glebionis coronaria, assembly GCA_025667525.1. Lineage (NCBI taxonomy): Eukaryota > Viridiplantae > Streptophyta > Magnoliopsida > Asterales > Asteraceae > Glebionis > Glebionis coronaria. The sequence goes on from CM046876.1 coordinate 242,977,056, forward strand.
GGAAGGCTTTATGGGAGTAGGATCACTCATAACCGCGGGTGGTGGGGGAATGGGGGTAGAAGGCAAAGGAGGTGAGGAAAGTTGCTCTTTTTCCTTGTTCACAATCACGGGTAGAGGTGTAGGAAGCTCGGGTTCCGTATAACCTTATCCACTACGAGTGGTGATTGCTTTCATCTCCCCTCTTGGATTCGCAACGGTGTTACTCGGAAGAGTACCCAAAGAAGAGGGTTGATTACCTTGGAAGAGCGAACCAAGCATATCACATATATTATCCGCTTGAGTGCTGATAGAGTCTCTCATGTCTGCACGAATATCATTGCTTTGTTTCGCCATGTCATTCCTTAATTCGGCTCGAATATCGCTCCCTTGTTTCGCCATTTCTACCTTCAAGTTGATGAATTGACTCTGAAGATTCGTCACCATCTCTCTATTAGTCCTCATGAACGTCTCGACGTCTTTATTCAATGCCATCGGTTGATTAAGAGGTGGAGCTTGGTAAGCTTGAGAATCTCCTTGAGGTGGGTATGGGTTTCTTTGGGATTGATATTGATTGTTAGCACGAGGTTGGGATTGGTTGTTTCGGTTATACCTTTGTTGTTGGTTTGAGTTTGGAGGAGGAAAACCGGGTGGTGCAAGATAGTTGTTTGAACGATAACTTAGCAAACTACAGTCTCCTTGAGGACGAGCTTGATAGCCTCCTGTGGGATAAGTACCGTATGCCGTGTTAACATTTTCACAAAAATTGCCTTGAGTGGAAGGACAATCATTGTAAGAGTGAGGACCACCACATGTGTTACAAGAAATAGCAACGACTTTAGCTTGTTGAGTTTGGTTAGAAGCCAAAATTTGCATACTTTTGCTAATTTCAAGAAAAGCACGTTCCATGGCGGACATGTCGGTGGTGGAAAAGTAGATGAAACATTGACTCTCGGATTAGATCTTGCGTATGCGGATTCTTGTGGTGAGTAGTCATGTTTTCAATCAACTCTCTACACTCTTCCGGTATCCTTTTCATAAAAGTACCACCGGCGGCGGCATTGATCGTGTCACGATCACGAAAAGTGAGACCATTGTAGAAAGTATCAATGAGAGTGACGGGGAGCATGTTGTGATTTGGACAACGGTCGATCAAATCATTGTATCGTTCCCAAGCATCAAAGAGCGATTCATCATTGTCTTGCATGAATCCACTAATTTGGTTACGAAGGCTCGTGACCATGGATGGTGGGAAGTAGCGCGACCAAAAGCGTTGAGTCATGTCGTCCCAAGTATGAATAGAATTCTTTGGGAGACGGTCAAACCATTTTTCGGCATGGTGAGAAAGCGAGTGGGGAAATAGTTGGAGGCGAAGTTCATCCATAGAAACACCGGGTGACTTCATGCTTTGGGTGATGGTAATGAATTTGTCGAGGTGTTTGTTGGCATCATCATCCAGAATTCCTCGAAATGGGTTAGTTTGCACTTGTTGGATCATGTGATGCTTCAACGAAAACTCCTGAGCCGTGATATGCATCGGCGCAATCGGGCCTCCACGTCCGTTCATCATAGGTTGGCATAGCTCCTCCATGGTTCGTAGGTCGGGTAAGGGTGGATTATTCATGTTGGGGTGGGGTGGATTATTATTATTGGGGTGGGGTGGATTATTGTTGTTGTTGTGTACACCGGCCATGTCTAAATCTTCGAGAGTCTCGGGCTCTGAATAAGACGTTGATCGAGTACGCATACACTAAAAAGAAAATGCAAGATAAAATATTTTTGGTGTTTATAGGTTTTTTAATGTTTTTGTATTTTTGAAAATTTTATATTTTTATGGGTTTTTGAAAATTTTTGTGCTTGAAAATAACGTTCCCGAAAGAACGGATCCCAAAATACAATTTTTCTCACAAGAAACCGTTGATCCTTACGAAAAGAGCTGGCAGCGGCGCCATTTTAATAACTGAAATTTAGTTGATTAAAAAGGTAGCTTTTGCAAGATCTTTCTTTGTGTTGCTCGTACCTAATTATATATGTCGTTGTTTCATTCTCGGTATCTTCTAGAATCGATTACGGTTCAAAGTGGAATTGTTGTACTTGGTAACTAAAAGGGGGAGCTTTTGATCTATATCTACTAAAAAGATAAGTGCGAGAAGTAATAAAATTAAACTAAAAGCAATACTGAAAATAAAACTTGAATTTAAAATTAAACAGTAAAGTACCTTAACTCAGAAAAATCACTGATTCGGAATGTAACCTTTATTCGGAATATATTAAACATAAACCTTCATCCGGACTATCTTGAAATTGCTTCATTCAGAATGTTCAACAAAACTTCCGTCATTCGAAATGTGCTCATTCGGAATATATTGTTTATTCGGAATATTTCACTTGACTCGGAACATTTGCTTCATTCGGAACAATTAATAAAAAGGCTTGATTCAGAATATTTACTGATTCAGAACAATAGCTTCATTCGGAACATTTGGTTCATTCGGAAGAAATCACTGATCCGGAATAAATTGCAAAGGTGCTCATTCGGAATAATTGGCAAAAATTTGATTCGGAACTTTCCTACTCATCCGGAATATTGATTATTCCGGATGAACTGCTGGTTCGGAATACCTGAAAGAAATCACTGAATCTTTTGCTTGACCCGGAATAAATTCTGATTCGGAATGAATGCTTCACCCGAAATATTAATTATTCCGAATGAAGACACTGATCCAAAATAACTAAATGGAAATGCTGGTTCGGAATACTTGCTTGACCCGGAATAATCTAGACAAAACGTTGATCCGGAATGTTTAACCCAAATCCTTCATTCAGAATCTGGGTTGGAATATTAAGGAGAACGAAGAACAGGGGAAACAACTTGATCACTAAATTAACAAAAATCCACCAAGTTTTTAACCAAAACTCAAACCAATTTAACCACTAATCATTTACTAATGATAATTGATACATTGTTTTACTATGTTGAAAGTTCGAATCTCGGAATCCTCTCGAATTGATTTCGGTCTTAAGTGGAATGATTTGTTCTTGGTTAATAAAAAGTGGTTGGTTTGTTTATCTATTTTAAACTAATGACAAGAAATTAGGTGTCGAAGAGTAAACTTAAAGCGTGAAAAGAATAAACTAAAAGACTAGTTTAAAATTAAATGTTTTGAAAACTTTAACGATGATATTAGGAAAATAAATGGACATTCAATAAAAACTAAGACTTGGAAAACTTTGTGAAAAATAAGAACTTAGTTGGAAAAGACTAAAAGAAAGTAGAATCGTAACAAAACACATCCAATCGGAATAGTGTAAAGATCCCCTCAATCGGAATGTTATTCCGATTGAATGATCGGAATGTGTGAAATGGTATGTGATCGGAATAAGGGACCGATAGATGCAATCTGAATATTACAAAGTGAACTGATCGGAATATGCGAAAAGGTGGGCAATCGGAATGTTAAAACTTGTACGATCGGAATGAGCAAAATAAGACTGGTCGGAATACTAAAACTAACAATAATCGGAAAATTTGGAAAACTCCCAATCGGAATATTAAGGTGTGCTACTGTCGAATGTTGCGATGCTCAATCGGAAAACACGGTCGGAAAGAAGGGGTGTTGCTGATCGGAAAACACGGTCGGAAAAACATGTCGGAAAAGGGTTTAGCCCTTTCCGAAAATGGAGAAAATTCGAATTAAAAGCAAGAGAAATAAGCTATTAGAATAAGCTAACTCCCAAAACTAACTCGAATCTAATGATAAGCTGATTAAATAAGAACTAAGAACACTTTATCTAAGCTTAAAATAAACAACTTTTAAATCAAATCAATAAAAAGATGAACTTTTCATAAAAACCTTAAAAAGTAAATAAGATAAATCAACAAATAAGCTAATAAGAACAAGGATCTCAAAGCTTATTTATGTAAAAACTTAAGGAAACATAAAAAGTTAACAACTTTTTAAGCACAAATCATAGATGAACAACACGGATCATACGAGATTTGTACCAAAATCAATAAAAGTAAAAGAAAGGAAGGATGAGATTAAAGATTAAAAGGTAAAAATTTGAACTTGATTAATGAAAAAGTAATACAAAGTTGTGATCTTGAATGGGAAAAGATGAAATCTAGTGAGAGAAAGTTATAAACTTTCTCTCTCTAAAACTAGAGAAAAATGAAAACTAAGCTAAGCTAAGTGTGTGAAAAATTGTGAAGTAAGGGCTTTATATAGGCGTGTGTATGGTGGTGATGGGCTTTTGATTGGGCTTTGATTTGGGCTTCTTTTTCTTCTTTCTTCTTAAGTTTTCACGCATCTTTAAATAAACGTTTCCACTTGGGATTTGAGAAGTGTCGGTGAATTATTCCAACTCGTCTTATAATCTTTTATTTAATAGACTCGAGTTCTTCGACATATATGAATCTTCCATCTTTGGCTCTATTCTTCGATAAATCTTCAAATAGGCACAATGACTTCAATTCTTTTGCATTTATTGGACAATAGACTTCGTCTTGAGTCTTTTTCCTTGATAAAACCCGTGCAATCCCATGTTTTCTTTAATATTCATCCGGTTAGCTCTGAAAACACAATAAACACAAAAACCACGCATAATTCCAAACAAATGATATTAAATACGTGTTTTGGTCTTGTTTTAGCCAGAATTAAGTGGTAAAAGGATGGGTGTTTACACACCTATCAAATCCCCTACACTTAACCATTGCCATGCCCTCATGCTATGCTTAGTGATAAAGCAAATTTACACTTTTCTCATGATCAATCAACCTTGGCCTTATTAAAATACTACTTAAACAAAAATTAAAGTACTAAGAGAAATTGAAAATTTAAAGTAAACAAAAGGATAGAAAATAGCTATGTGGAAATAACTTGCAAAGAGATCGAGGACTTACATTAGGGCTTCGGTGCTGCGAAGATTTATCACCCTCAAGTTTCACGTTCCCCAAACTAAGCTTAAAAACGAGATCATTGTTATTATAAGTTAGTAATTCAAACACTCACACACATGGCTTAATTAAATGCTTAAACTCCCTTATTCCTAGGTGTATCTCTTTTATTTTATTTTTGTCTTAGAATGATCATGAAGATGCATTTTTGGACTTATTTCGATAGTTTATTTAGGCTGAAAGCAAAGTAGGACGATTTGATCAATAGTTAGCTAAAGGACAAAATCTCTTAAAACTGCTTCTCGGGATATCAAAAAGTTCATATCTTGGCATAACTTGGTTCGCGATTTGAGACCTTTCTCGGGCCGATATTTGGCATGTACTTCATACTTCATATCTTGAGAGACGTTCTTGAGATAATGGTCTTCTCATCGTAATAGAGTTTCTTCACTTGGAGACTTTTGAGGGGTACTCCAACTTTGTTGACCACGACTTCATGATTATTCTTCAATCTCTAATTGGGATTTTGAGATACAACGATCCGCCTCCTTTTCGGACTTGGATCTATTTATCCTCATACCTTGTTAGGGTCTTTTCGGATAGACTTCTCCATGATCTTTATGGGAGTTGATTGCTTTTCGTCGTGAGTCTTGATCCTTCATATTGATTTTAGGAATAATGTTCTTCACATCACTTTTGGATCTTCAGCAATAAAATGGAATCCTCATGCCTTGTTAGGGCCTTTTCGGACTCGCCAATCTTCGCGCCCCGCTTCATAAGTTATGCCTTGGCTATGAACTCTTATCATTACCGAGCAACTTTTAAACGATCTTGGGCTAGAAGCTAAGTAATTTTTCAAATCGTACGACCTTACTTATTGCAGATAAATTATTAGCAAGTGATGGGAGAATAGGCAAATAATTACACCAAGTGAGCTTGCGCAAGAATACCGACTTATAATTGACTCTATCATTTCTCGTTCTCCACAATTTAAAATCTCAAGTAATGAGACTCGTGGATGCTTAGCCTAATAAACCAATTAAGGTCTACATGGTTAAGGATACTAGCTAGAATAGACTTGGATAAGTCTACTCGGGTTGAGTCAAAATAAACGCAACGGGCCTAATATGTCAAAGATTTCAAAACTAGCTACACCACTTTATTAAAATTTTTGACTTTATTGCGGTATATGTACATATGAAAGCAACGATAAAAATTTAAAAATTATGACTAAATGGCCAAATTTAATTAAAAATTTAAAAAATGTTGAAAAAGATGATTTTCTGGTTTAAATGAAGGCATTTTCATGGAAAAGTCCACTTAAAACTTCGATAGAAGTTCCCCCTACACTTAAGATAAACATTGTCCTCAATGTTTAAGCATGTGGGAAAAGTCTCCCCTACACTTATGACATTGTGCACGTTGGTTAACTCAAGTTAAGGAAGAGACGACTAAAGTGATCAATTTCAAATGTGAGTATGAAGAAAATTGAATCACGATAGTTGAGAGATAGAACCGGATTTCGGATAACACGGGAGCACGGTTCTTCAAAGTTTCCAAGAGTGCACTTATCCCTGTAATCACACCACACACAGACAAACACGTATAGAAGTCCCCCTACACTTAGGGGATTAAAACATAAAAGGATAGATACTCGGGCTGCCTCCCGAGGAGCGCTTGTTTTTGATAACCGAGTCACGAGCCTGACTCGATCCAAATTTAGTTCATGGGGAACGTGGTGAGGGATGGAATCACCTCCTGAGAGGTGTCCTCACCAAAGTACAACTTCAGACGCTGGCCATTCACCTTGAAATTGGGCCCATTTGGCTGAGAAAGCTCAATGGTCCCATACGGAAAGACGTTGGCGACGGTGAATGGACCAGACCAGCGGCTCTTCAACTTGCCAGAGAAGATCTTCAACCGAGAGTTAAAAAGTAAGACTTGATCACCAACATGGAACTCTCGGTTCTTGATTTTTGCGTCATGGAGGATCTTCGTCTTCTCTTTGTAAATCAGCGAGTTCTCATAAGCTTCATTTCTTAGTTCGTTGAGCTCGTTGAGTTGAATCTTGCGATGATCACCGGCTTTGTTGATGTCGAAGTTAGCCCACTTTAAGGCCTAGTGCGCCTTATGCTCCAGCTCGATGGGAAGGTGGCATGCTTTCCCGTACACAAGACGTTAAGGTGTACAACCGATCGGGGTCTTGTAAGCAGTATGGAAAGCCCACAGAGCATCATCTAACTTATCGGCCCACGCGGCACGATGCTCTCCCACAGTATGCTCCAAAATTCGCTTCAATCCACGATTTGATATCTCGGCTTGCCCATTGGTTTGGGGATGATAGGCGGTGGAAAGACGGTGATTGACACCATACTTTGCCATGACTCTTGCAAATTGATCGTTGCAAAAATGAGTCCCGCGGTCACTGATAATGGCACGAGGAACGCCGAATCGAGCGAACAACGATTTCAAAAAGTTACAAACCACCCTTGCATCATTAGTAGGTAAAGCTTTGGCTTCAACCCACTTGGAGACGTAGTCAACGGCAACAAGGATGTATTTGTTTCCTTTAGATGAAGGGAATGGCCCCATAAAGTCGATACCCCAAACATCAAAGATTTCACATTCTTGTATGAGATTCTGAGGCATCTCGTCTTTATGTGTGATCGTGCCTTGTTTTTGGCAAGCATCACATCGTTTAACCATCTCGTGAGCATCACGATAGATGGTGGGCCAATAAAATCCCGAATCAAACACTTTTTTGGCGGTGTAGTTGGGGCCAAAGTGACCACCAGTGGGTCCTTTGTGGCAAGCATCAAGGATTTCGAAAGCTGCCGGTCCATCAACACATCGGCGAATAATCAAGTCGGCACATTGTTTGAAAAGATACGGGTCATCCCAGAAGTAAGTCTTTATGTCTTTGAAGAACTTCTTCTTTTGCTGGGATGTTAACCCGTCAATGAGGATTCCACCCGCCAAGTAATTTGCAATGTCCGCAAACCACGGGGTTTCATCAGCAGTCGAGTTTATAGATATTAAGGTCTCCAGGGGAAAAGAATCATTGATTTCTTTGTTCGGATGATCCCCCTGGTAAGGATCCTCAAGTCTACTGAGATGATCCGCGGCTAGGTTTTCTGCTCCTTTCTTATCGCGAATTTCGATTTTAAATTCCTGGAGTAGCAAAACCCAGCGAAGAAGTCTTGGTTTGGAATCTTGCTTTGTCAACAAGTACTTCAACGCGGAATGATCGGTATACACAATTGTGGTGGAAAGGACAAGATAGGGGCGAAATTTTTCAAAGGCATAGACAACAGCTAAAAGCTCTTTTTCGGTTGTCGTATAATGCAATTGTGCCCCTGTCATTGTCTTGCTAGCGTAATGGATCGGTTGGAAGTGTTTGTTCACTCTTTGTCCAAGAACCGCTCTAATAGCAAAATCACTAGCATCGCACATCAACTCAAAAGGCAGCTCCCAATTAGGGGTAACTAAGACGGGTACCTTAGTAAGCTTATCCTTAAGCGAGTCAAAGGCTTCAAGACACTCTTTGGAAAAGATAAAAGGAGTATCTTTTTCCAAGAGGTGGGTCATCGGGCGAGCGATTTGAGAAAAATCTTTGATGAATCGACGGTAGAAGCCCGCATGACCCAGGAAACTTCTCACACCCTTCACGGTTGAAGGTGGAGGCAACTTGGCGATAACATCGACTTTAGCACGGTCTACTTCCAGACCGGCTTTAGAAATCTTATGTCCGAGCACGATGCCTTCTTTTACCATAAAATGGCATTTTTCCCAATTCAGAACAAGGCGAGTGTCTTCGCACCTCTGTAGCATACGTTCCAAATTGGCAAGGCAAGAAGAGAAGGAATCCCCGAAGACCGAGAAATCATCCATGAAGACTTCCATGGTGTGTTCCACCATGTCATGGAAGATAGCTAACATGCACCGTTGGAAAGTCCCGGGCGCATTACATAAGCCAAAAGGCATTCCTTTGTAAGCAAATGTGCCGTAGGGACAAGTGAATGTCGTCTTCTCTTGATCTTGGGGATCGATGGGTATTTGGAAATAACCCGAGAAACCATCAAGAAAGCAGTAATATTCATTACCCGTTAATCGTTCAAGCATTTGGTCCATAAAAGGTAGAGGGAAATGATCCTTTCTCGTGGCATCATTGAGTTTGCGGTAGTCTATACAAACTCTCTACGCAGTAACGAGACGAGTGGAAATCAACTCGTTGTGTTCATTGGCTACAACGGTTATTCCGCCCTTCTTGGGCACACAATGGATTGGACTAACCCATGAGGAATCCGAAATAGGGTAAATCATACCCGCATCCAGAAGTTTGATAACCTCTGTTTTGATGACTTCATGGATTTTTGGATTCACCATTCGTTGGCTTTGAATTGTGGGCTTAAAGTCGTCCTCCATGAGAATTTTGTGTGTGCAGAAGTGAGGATCAATTCCACGAATATCAGAAATCTTCCAAGCAATAGCCTTCTTGTAAGCTTTCAACACGGTGATAAGTCGGGCTTTTTCTTCTTCCTTGAGGTCCTTAGCAATGATGACAGGCGACTTCTTCTCTTCTTCAAGGAATACATACTCAAGATGGGGCGGCAACTCCTTAAGTTCTAAATCTGGAGGATTGACGACGGGAGGCGTATTCGAAGTCGGAGTATCGATAGCAATGACCGTGGGAGATGGAGGAGAAGGATTGTCTTCGGTGAGAAGATTGTCAAAGAAATTCATGTCTTCATCCCCATCGGTGGGAGAATCATTAGTAGCTAAATTCACATCTCCCATGGTATCTTCAAGATTGTTCCAAAATAAATCACTATCTCCAAATAGAGACAACGAGGAATCAATGGAGGACACGGTCTCAACAGTGGGAAGAGAGGTAGGAATACTTTTGCAAGCATCATTAAAGTGTTCTTCACAAGCCTCATCAAGTACGTCAATACAATTAACGCTCTCATATGAATAAGGTTGTTTAGATAACTTTCCCATGTTGAAGACTACTTTATCGTCACCCACTCTCATGATAAGCTCACCGGCTTCAACATCAATGAGAGTGCGACCGGTCCTAAGGAATGTACGACCAACAATTAGTGGCACACGGGGGTCCATCTCGTAGTCGACGACAACAAAATCAGCAGGGAAGGTGAATTTGTCGACTCCTACAATGACGTCTTCAGCTATCCCCACTGGATAAGCAACCGTACGGTTAGCTAATTCCAAAGTCATTTTGGTGGGGACTAGCTCTGGGAGAGATAATTGCTTCCAAACGCTTAGAGGCATTAAATTAATACTGGCACCTAGATCGGCTAGGGCCATGCAATTCTCTACTCCCGGGAAATTGCAAGGGATAAGAAAACGACCCGGATCACCAAGCTTGATTGGCAATTTCCTTAAGAGCACTGCAGAGCAATTCTCATTAAGTTGGGTGTTGGCGAGATCGAGGAGCTTTTCCTTGTCGCTCAGAAGATCTTTAAACATTTTCGCATATTTAGACATGTGAGCGAGAGCCTCAGCGAAGGAGATATTGAAATTCAGTTGTTTAAACATCTTAAGAAAGTTAGAAACCTGAATATCGTCCTTGCTTTTGAGCTTCTCTTTCCTCAACCTAGATGGATAAGGTATATTGGAAGAAGAGGAATACTTTGGAAGAATAGGATCACTCACATCCTTGGGTGGAGGAGGGGGTAGAAGGAAGAGGTGGAGAAATTGGGGAAGGAGAAGGATGAGGAATAGGAGCAGGTGACTCGTTCTCCTTAGTCACAACCACCGGTGGAGGTATAGGAAGCTCGGGTTCCTTGGTACCTTTGCCACTTCGAGTGGTGATTGCTTTCATCTCCCCTCTTGGATTCGCAACGGTATTACTCGGAAGAGTACCCGAAGAAGAGGGTTGATTACCTTGGAAAAAGCTAGCCATCATGTTCCTTAAGTCATTCGTTTGACTATCCATAGTGTGTTTCATATCAGCTCTCAGATCATTCCCTTGTTTTATCAGGTCTGCTTTCAAGTTGCGCACTTCCTGTTGGAGATTATCCACGATCACATCGTTAGTCCTCATGTAGGTTCCAATTTCTTGATGTGATGCGGGGGTTTGGTTGGAAGGAGCAGTGTATGCGGGTGGTTGATAAGCAGGTTGCTGGTAAACTTGGGTGTTTCGTTGAGGTGGTTGTTGCTGCTTGTGAGGAGGGATGTATGGTGTACGAGTTTGTTGTTGTTGAGGAGGGCGGTTGAGGTTTTGTTGTTGGTTTTGGTTGTTAGGATTAAAACCAGGTGGTGAGAGATAGTTGTTGGAACGGTAGCTAAGCAAGTTGCGGTCACCTTGAGGTTTTGCTTGATAAGCAGGTTGAGTATAGGTGCCATATGCCGCATTCACATTCTCTGCAGGGTAATCTTGGGTGGCGGTACAAGTGGTGTAAGAATGAGGACCACCGCATATCTCACAAGGTTGGCTTACAGCGTTCAATTGTGCGTTTTTGGCGTTGTTGCTGTTGTTGTTGCTGACGGTGTGGGTGACAAGCGATTCAAGAAGCGTAGTGATTTTATCGAGTCGCTTGTCGCTGTCATTAGTGCTAGCACTAGCGACATTGGTCCGAACACTCTTGGTTTGCACACGAGATTTATTCTCAATGATATCCCAAGCAACATTGGAAGTCTTAGCCAATAGATTACCCCCCGAGGCACTGTTCAGTGAATCTTGGTCACTCATGCTTAAACCATTGTAAAAAGTATTGATTTGATGTACTTTGGTAAAACCATGTTGTGGGCATTTTCTTAAAAGATCTTTAAAGCGATCCCAAGATTCACTGAATGACTCATCGTACTTTTGTTCAAAATTTATGATCTCATTCCACAAAGCGGTAGTACGAGAGGGTGGAAAAAAGTAGTTGATAAACTTTGTTTCCAAATCCGTCCACGAGAGAATACTCTGTGGCGGTTCCTTAGCAAGCCAATGCCGGGCTTGTCCCTCTAAAGAAAAGGGAAAAAGTTGTAACCTTATAACTTCTTGTGGAACACCATTGAATTTGACTGTGTTGGTGAGTTGCAAGAATCTCTTGATATGGTCGTGTGGATCATCAATGGTTCGTCCCAAGAATGGTTGAGCGGAGACCATCTGGAAAAAGCCTGATTTTAGCTCAAAGTTGTTGGCGGCAATTGGAGGTATGACAATTGGATCCGTGTTGCCATCGACATGAGCTTGCAGCAGTTCAATCATCGGGCGATTATCCGGAAGGTGCTCATTGTTGTTGTTATTGTTCATGTTGTTGAAAGGCGGGTTGTTGTTGTTATTATTGTTTGGAGGTGGTACACCGGCCATGTCTAAGTGATCGAGAGGCTCGGGCTCTTGATATGACGTGGATCGAGTGCGCATACACCTGCAAAAGAACGAACAAAGAAAAGCAAAGCAAAAATATTTTTGGTTTTTATGTTTTTTATTTTTTTTTGTATTTTTGAAAATTTTTATATTTTTTTTAGTTGTTTTTGAAAATTTTTGATGAAAAAGTAACACGGGGAACGGAACCCAAAATCCAAGTTCTCACAAAAAACTTTTGATCTTAACGAGAAGAGCCGGCAGCGGCGCCATTTGATACATGGTTTTACTATGTTCAAAGTTCGAATCTCGGAATCCTCTCGAATTGATCTCGGTCTTAAGTGGAATGATTTGTTCTTGGTTAATAAAAAGTGGTTGGTTTGTTTATCTATTTTAAACTAATGACAAAAAATTAGGTGTCGAAGAGTAAACTTAAAGCGTGAAAAGAATAAACTAAAAGACTAGTTTAAAATTAAATGTTTTGAAAACTTTAACGATGATATTAGGAAAATAAATGGACATTCAATAAAAACTAAGACTTGGAAAACTTTGTGAAAAATAAGAACTTAGTTGGAAAAGACTAAAAGAAAGTAGAATCGTAACAAAACACATCCAATCGGAATAGTGTAAAGATCCCCTCAATCGGAATGTTATTCCGATCGAATGATCGGAATGTGTGAAATGGTATGTGATCGGAATAAGGGACCGATAGATGCAATCTGAATATTACAAAGTGAACTGATCGGAATATGCGAAAAGGTAGGCAATCGGAATGTTAAAACTTGTACGATCGGAATGAGCAAAATAAGACTGGTCGGAATACTAAAATTAACAATAATCGGAAAATTAGGAAAACTCCCAATCGGAATATTAAGGTGTGCTGCTGTCGAATGTTGCGATGCTCAATCGGAAAACCAAAACCCTTTTCCGATCGTACGATCGGAAAGAAGGGGTGTTGCTGATCGGAAAACACGGTCGAAAAAACAGGTCGGAAAAGGGTTTAGCCCTTTCCGAAAATGGAGCAAATTCGAATCAAAAGCAAGAGAAATAAGCTATTAGAATAAGCTAACTCCCAAAACTAACTCGAATCTAATGATAAGCTGATTAAATAAGCACTAAGAACACTTTATCTAAGCTTAAAATAAACAACTTTTAAATCAAATCAATAAAAAGATGAACTTTTCATAAAAACCTTAAAAAGTAAATAAGCTAAATCAACAAATAAGCTAATAAGAACAAGGATCTCAAAGCTTATTTATGTAAAAACTTAAGGAAATATAAAAAGTTAACAACTTTTTAAGCACAAATCATAGATGAACAACACGGATCATACGAGATTTGTACCAAAATCAATAAAAGTAAAAGAAAGGAAGGATGAGATTAAAGATTAAAAGGTAAAAATTTGAACTTCATTAATGAAAAAGTAATACAAAGTTGTGATCTTGAATGGAAAAAGATGAAATCTAGTGAGAGAAAGTTATAAACTTTCTCTCTCTAAAACTAGAGAAAAATGAAAACTAAGCTAAGCTAAGTGTGTGAAAAATTGTGAAGTAAGGGCTTTATATAGGCGTGTGTATGGTGGTGATGGGCTTTTGATTGGGCTTTGATTTGGGCTTCTTTTTCTTCTTTCTTCTTATGTTTTCACGCATCTTTAAATAAACGTTTCCACTTGGGATTTGAGAAGTGTCGGTGAATTATTCCAACTCGTCTTATAATCTTTTATTTAATAGACTCGAGTTCTTCGAAATATATGAATCTTCCATCTTTGGCTCTATTCTTCGATAAATCTTCAAATAGGCACAATGACTTCAATTCTTTTGCATTTCTTGGACAATAGACTTCGTCTTGAGTCTTTTTCCTTGATAAAACCCGTGCAATCCCATGTTTTCTTTAATATTCATCCGGTTAGCTCTGAAAACACAATATACACAAAAACCACGCATAATTCCAAACAAATGATATTAAATACGTGTTTTGGTCTTGTTTTAGCCAGAATTAAGTGGTAAAAGGATGGGTGTTTACACACCTATCAATAATCATCAATCCAAAATGACAAAAACTCAAAACCCACTTACTTTTGAAGATCAAACTCAATAAAATGAAACTTAGAACTTTGAATCAACAAGAGAAGAAAGAAAGATTAAATGGAAACTTGTATTAATGATTAAAATTCAAACAAACAAAATGAAAAGATTAAACTTACAAGATTGTGGAAGAAATCAAAGAAAATGGAAACCACCAATCTCCTTAAGGGAGTTGGTTCCTACGAACTAGGAAAAGAAATAACAGAAAGGAAAAACTCGTCCAAAATTTGTGAAGGGAAGGTCTATTTATAGGCCTTGTCTTTGGTTGGTGAGTGGGCTTTCTCCCGTTCTTTTTGTCTTCTCGTCTTTTTAGAAAAGTCGACGTTTTTGATTTCGATTCGGGATTTGTCGACGAATAAATTCAAATCGTCTTTTAATTTCTTCATTTAATAGAATTGAGTTTCTTCGACATATGTAAATCTTCCATCTTTGGTCCTTTTCTTCGATAAATCTTCAAATAGGCCCATTTACTTCAAATCTTTTGCATCTCTTGGAATATAGACTACGTCTTTTCGTCTTTTTCTTCGATAAAACCCGTGCAATCCCATGTTTTCTTCAATATTTATCCGGTTGGCTCTGAAAACACAACAAACACACAAACCACGCATAATTCCAAACAAATGACATTAAATACGTGTTTTGGTCTCGTTTTAGCAAGAAATAAGTGGTAAAAGGATGGGTGTTTTCACACCTATCAAGGATCCTTGCAACTGATCAAATAAATCGTCAATCCTCTACAATGGATACCGATTCTGAATCGTCAATTTGTTAAGCTCTCAATAGTCGATACACATTCTAAACGACCCGTCCTTCTTCTTTACAAATAACACAGGCGATCCCCATGGCGATGAACTCGGTCTAATAAACCCCTTATCCATCAATTCTTTCAATTGATCAGATAACTCGTTCAGTTCTGACGGTGCCAATCGATAAGGTGCACGAGCAACTGGTGCAGCTCCTGGCATCAAATCGATCCAAAATTCCACTTCACGAGAGGGCGGTAAACCAGGCAACTCATCAGGAAAAACTTCCGGATACTCTCGAATCACAGGCACCTCTTCCAACTTTGTCTCTACATCACCATCACTAGAAATCTGCGCCAGAAATACATCACATCATTCTTCCATATACCTCATCATCTTCAAGCAAGATATTACTCTCAGACGAGAAGTACATTCATTACACTTCACAGTCAATACCCTATTTCTCAACAGGATTTGGACCAACCTTTCTCCACAAACAATCACCACACTATGCGCCATTAACCAATCCATCCCAATAATCAGGTCAAAAGATCCTAGCTCTATATGCATTAAGTCGATATCAAAGGCATAATTCCCTATCTTCAAGGTACACCCTCTTAGTATAGAATTAGTACTAACAATCTTTCCATCGGCTAATTCCACATTATAGTTAGTCGTTAGCATCACCGGTTCTCTATTGATATGGATACTAATATTTTCGTCTACAAAGCTTTTGTCGGATCCAGAATCAAATAATACACTAGCATAACGAGCGTCAAGTAGAAATGTACCAATCACCACATTCGGGCCTTGCGGTTTGTCAGCAGTACCGACTCGGTATAGAGCAGCAACATTATTTCCTCCCTGCCTATTCCCAGCTTTCGGGCAGTTTCCTTGCTTTTGCCCTTTTTCTCCACAACCAAAACAAACCATTACTCTCGTGGCATTTGCCCCTATAGCCACACCTCTAGATCGACATTCTATAACTCTATGACTAGCCTTCCCACACTTGCCACATGCAGGAGGACAATTCCCAATGTGGTACAAGTTACAACCTCCACAATGAGGAATGACCTTAACTCCTCTGGGGCAGTAACGGCTCTCATCCCATCATTCCTCCTTTGCTTGAACTGTTGGTTATGCATCGGTCCTTGATTGTTGTTGCGATTACCCCCATGATTATGTCCTTGCGATTGATTCACCTGGGCAGCTTCCCATTTCCTTTTGTTTCCCTCAGCAATATAGTCTTTCTTGTCTTGGAACTTAACATCCATCAGTGCATGAGCCATCTGAACGGCTTCATCAAATGATCCGGGCTTTGACAAAGTAGGCCCACCCTTAATGTTGCTCGACAGACCCTTGATATATTGTTTCATCTTCTTGCGATCATCTGCGAAAGCATAAGGACACAATAGGCTTAACTCATTAAACCTTCTTGTATAAGCAGTGATGTCATTATTCTTCAATGACAAGTGTCTCAAGTCGTCCTCTAGCTGACCCAGCTCTTCCTCGAGACAAAACTTTTTAGTCAAAAGTGCCTTGGTTACAGCCCAAGTTATTCCATTTGCTACTACCAATCCGACAATAGCCACCTGGTTGTTCCACGAGCTTAAAGCATCATCCAGGAAAGTAGTAGTTGCAAATTTAACTTTGTTTGCCTCAGAGCACCCACTGATTTTGAAAGTTCTATCAATCTTTTCCACCCATCTACGGAGTTCCAAAGCTCCACCGGTACCACGAAACTGTGTGGGACCACATTTCATGAAAACAGCATATGAACATTCCCTTGGGTCTGGTTGCCTTTCCACGTTTCCACCTTGACCCTGGTCTCTGTTCGCACGATCTACCTCAACAGCATTGGCGATTTCTTCTTGAAGCAAAGTGTTCACATGAGTAGCTGTCAACTTTAGAGGCATGGTGAAGTCTTAGTTACACCTCTATTCAATGACAGGGAAATAGAAAACAAGGTAAGTATACATATCAAGATTAAGAAGGATTTCCCTTTCAGGACATAATATAAGTACAACAACACATCAACAAGGTTACTAATATTCATCAGTCACATCACAAAAGAGCAAATTCAAGACTTATCATATATTATGAAAGGTAAACATGGATTGCATTGATAGATCAACCAAAATCTGTGACAAGTAATGCCACTAAAACCATACACCAACAAACTTAAAGTTATCAAGTTTTCATCACAATGCCATCATACGGGAGTCAAAATAAGTTTGATTACAACGATCAAAATATAAAAATGAAATACAAGTAACTAGCCACGTGGTGGTCCACATGACTTCTTGGACGGTGGTTCTTCCTCATCCTCCTCGGGCTCATCATCACTATCTTCTTCCTCATCCATCTTTCTCTTCCCTTTATCGCTCGGCTCACATTCTACCACCTTCTCCCTTCTAGAAGTAGACCCAAACTCCGGTGCTACTTGATTCCCAAAAGCGACACACTCACCCCTGGCGGGTGGTTGAACCATGAAATCTTTAGTCTCCAGCTCAGAGTCATCCACGAATCTCCAATCTTGTGGTAGGGATGATCTTACACGGTGCTCCCAACTCTGCATTCTGACCAACCTAGCCTGGTCTTCCTTAACCCGCTCAAGACTTGCACTCAAATTTGCTATCATGGATCTCAAGCTGTCAATATCATTCTTAGTCGATGCTCCATCGTACTCAGACCTTGCAGTCCTTGTTAATAACTTCTGATGTGCTCTTTCGTTCTCGTCAAACCTCTTGATCACTCTTGTCTCCACCACATAACGTTCTTACATTAGCCTATAAATCCTCTCAAGAAAAATGGAACGTCACCATACTGTCTTAGCCCAGGGCAAGTGACTCTTGCGATGTCCTGATGGAGAGAACTAGCACTAGCCGCAGCGTCGGACCTTTTAGCGATACCTGGCATACCGATCAGAAGAGAGATACGGGAAGGCCTGGGGACAATAGTACTTCTTCGACCGGGGATCGAGCTTGTACATTATTCGCCTCGGCTTGTCCTACAACAGCTGCTCCAACGTTTTCCCTTGCCTCTTCTCTCTCAGTTTCCTCCACGATTCTGTTTTCATTCCCATTAGGCGGTACCTTGGCCATCTCTACAATCACATAAAATTTTGGAGGGTACGTAAGGTCATTATTCAATATTTATAGTTATATGTTTGCAAATGCAATGCAAAGGTGGTACACATGCCCAAAATGCGATAATATGATGCTCATGCATATGCAATACAAGAATTATGGTATCGGGTACTCCGCGTACAATTTCAACGCTTACATATAGTAGTTTAGTATTTACATAATAAATACTCATACATTCATTTCAACTTAAAAGGGATACATCTATTTCGATCAATACTAAAAGTAAATCTTACCGGAGCCATGCAGGATAGTTTTGTGCTTGGACAATTTCTTACGACACCAAAAGTTATAGTTTAGGATTTTTCAAAACGACCTAGTTCTCTATAACTCATGGCTCTGATTACCAATCTCTAACACACCCACTAAATGATATGCGCAACAGAACTACAACATTTAGGTGCTAGGTAGCTATCATCACACACAAGCTATTTCGAACGACTCAAACAGACGTAAAGATTTAAACATAAATTAAACATTGTTAAAACATCAAAGTCTACTACTTCCCAAACCCCAAATAAAATACAAAACAGAGTTGCGTTTAGGTCCCTACTGAATCTCAACCCAAAAGTACATTACTTGTTTCACATGACATAATATAAAAAGTTTTATGTGATAAAAAGGGAGGAAAGACAAAGTAGACCGCCAAGCCACAACAACTTCCATCCTCGCATGCTCCTTGCTACCATATCATCGATTACCTAAAACACATACTTAAAGGTGTCAACAAATAATTTTGAGCGAAATTTATAGGTTTTACAATCTCATTTTGAACATAAGTATATAAAATCAATCACGATCATTTATAGAATTATCGATCAAACAATCTATCATTCAAGGTTATTATAATTGTATTTAAGCTCATGACACTAATCCGTTAACTCAATCACCCGCGTACATTTACCGTCATGATTAAGATGAAACCGGTACCCCTTCTAAAGGCATTAGTTGCAATTATACCTTATTTCTTATCACAAGTTATCTGTCCGCAGAGGGTACTCAACGTACTAGCTCTCGTCTCGGATAGGGTCGTCAACCCCATAGTACTATAAATTTTATAAGCGGATATTTTAAATCCACACAAGGATTAAACAATAGTTAATAGTTCATGAATATAGGGTCTTATGCAACTACGTACTCAACATAATTTAGGCAACTTTCGGGTCCAACAATCATTCATGACTTATGTTCGTTTCATTTAAAATAGCATGCATCCCCCTCGCGGGTATAACCATTTAAAAGTGTAAGAATCGAGACTATAAACTCACCTTGCGTAGTAGTAGTGGTTCTAGCGAAGTCGTAACGAAAATATCACCGACGATGTGGTTGCCCCGGAAAATCTAACATGTGACCTAAAAATCAAAATACGAAAACCGAATCAATACTCCGTGTATATTATTGTACTAAACACGCGTATATAAAAAAACTTAATACTTATAAAACTCACGCCAAAACTCATACATGTGATCATTACTAAACTCATACTATCTATCTATGTAATTAGAAATGTTTCCCATTTTATAACTTTGCCCGTTACTTACCAAAAGTACGGGCTGTTTTCTAATACTTAAGCGTTACTATAGATCACGAGAAAATTTGTAAAAATCCCTTATAATCTGTAGAAAACCGATTTTAAATCCGATAAAAAGTTTTCACTTTTAAGACCCATTACTCATTACATTACTAGACGTAAACTTTTCGGACTGATTTTTCACTTTTACCATGTAAGACTTGTTTGACTTGTTTAAAATGTACCATTAGCTAATTTGACCCTTAAGTCTAAAAATAGACTCAAAAATGCAGGTTTGGAACCAAAGAACAACTTTCAATTATTTATATGACTCTATCTATGGTCCCCGTGATTTGACCTAAAACCAAACATAATTTCGGATTATGTTGATTCTCATCTCCCGGTACACGAACTTTCAAAATAGCATAACTTTTGACTCGTTAGGAGTCGTAAGCTCTTTCTTATACTAAATCGAAGCTAAGACAATGCTCTACAACTATATCCTAACCTCATGACCTGTTTACAAAATTAAACCCACGAAAACATGCCTAAACAATCTGCCAAAAATTTCCTTACTCAAAATCAACCCAACACTTGTTTCCAATCCATTCAAACATCATCTAGACTTAAACTAACCACTTATAATCATTCCCAAACACCCTAATCAGTCTATACTACTAAGAAAATCAAATCTTCATGAAAACTCAAATCCTAAATCACACATGAATTATGTTTATCCTATTTAAAAACATCAAAAACACTACTCTAAACACAAACCCACAACACAATTCATCAACCACCATGAACAACCAAACACCCCCATTTGGCCGTGGGGTGTCTGTGTTCAAAACACCCCAACCAAATTGATTTTGGTTGGTATTGTGGATGATTATCCATTACTAACCTATAAATTGAACATGCAATTGGTTTAATTAAATCAAAACATGTTTTTGAAAAATCTTTAATTTTTTTTAAAAAATGTATGAATGCATGTTGGATTTGATTGTTCAAAAATACTTACAAAGGGTTTTTGAGGATTTGTCTTTGATTTGTTTCTTCAAAAACACAAAAAAAATTTGATGTGGTGGTGGTGGTGGTTTGATATGGCCGGCGGCCTAAGAGAGAAAAGAGAGAAGGAAGAAAAAAAATTTGAAATGAAAATGAAATGAATTCTCTCTCTCTCTCTCTCTCTCTCTCTCTTTCTTTTTATAAAATCATAAGGAATTTCTTGAAATTTTGTTATTCTTTTGGCCTCATTTTTAAACGACACAACTTAGTAGCGGGAAACGACTTACTAGTTGATTTTGAAAATTTACGGGAGTCGGGTGTCGCCCCGAACAATCGAAAATTCTTTTAAAGCAATTTAAACGCACTCGGGATGAAATAAAACGCACCCGGCTCGACTTAACACGAACCAAGATTAAAATTCTCGAAAAATTCTAATATCGATAAAACGA
Organism: Glebionis coronaria; assembly: GCA_025667525.1. Lineage (NCBI taxonomy): Eukaryota > Viridiplantae > Streptophyta > Magnoliopsida > Asterales > Asteraceae > Glebionis > Glebionis coronaria. The sequence goes on from CM046876.1 coordinate 242,998,187, forward strand.
TAATAAAATATAAAAATTGGGCATCCGTCGGGATCGTAGTCGTCGTCGTCTTTCTTAAATCGTCAATCGTTAAGAGGAGGAGGGAAAACCTAGCTACAATAGGTTTAAACCAGCTATAGCAATGCATGCTGTTCCTCCACCTCTTACAGGAACATTTATGCCCATATCCATGCATACATACTTGGATGGATCACAGATGCATGAGTCTCCCAAAAGCTCTACTAACACTAATGACTTTGTCTCTTGTACTTTCAGTGACAAGGCAAGTAACTATGCATCATGTGGTTCAAGTGAAGAGTCAAGACCACTGAGTCCCAAGACAAATGACACCGCTACTACTAGTGCTAGGATGAGTGATGAGAGAGTTGATACTGCTTCTACTTCCATTGTTTCAAATTCTAGTTTGTTGGAATCTAGGAATGTTGTTTCTCCTAGAATGGTTTGTAATAAGAATAGCAGTTTAAAACATTCTCATTTGAATAAAAAGGTATTTTAAAACATGATTTGTTTGTGGTAGTAAATTTCATTTGGTTAAGGATTGTGATGTTTATGATCAAAAGCCTCATGGTTATCATGCTTATGCTACTCCTGGTCCACCAAGAGTTGCTCCTTTTGGCATGGTTTTGCTTCTAGCAGATTAAATCCATGTGCCCAATATTTTCCTTCTACTAGAAGAACCTCTCCTTTAGCTTCTACTTCTTGGAGAAGCAATGCGTATAATAGCCCAACCATCAATTATTTTCAGAGTTTTAATCAGAATTATGCTACTATTTCTGACCAAATGCATTTTGGGTTGGGATATTTTGGCTCTGCTGTTAAGCCATCAACATGTTGTTCTAGGTCACAATATAACACCAATATGATGCACAGGCAACGCAAGAACAAAAATGGATCTCATCAATATTCTTGGCTATCTACTAATGATCCACAAGGCCAGACTCAAGCCTGAAAAGGTTTGGGTCCCCTTAAGACACTAACTTTTGCCTCTGACTTTTGTGTTGTTGTAGATTACTCCATAAAAAGATCCATCTCTTGGAATATTAGATAGTGGATGCTCTAGGAGCACGACAGGAAATAAAGGACGTTTGACTAACTTTGTACCATTTCAAGGTGGGAAGGTGTACTTTGGAGGCGGTGAAGGAAGGACCTCTGGCAAAGGAACCATTCAGACTCCTAACCTTAGTTTTGAATATGTTTACTATGTAGAATCACTTCAACATTTCAACTTGATATCTTTCTCTCAAATTTGAGATAATAAGCAATTTGTCCTCTTTACGGATACTGAAGCACTGGTTTTGTCCAAAGAATTTAAGTTACCGGATGACTCCCATGTTCTACTCAAAATCCCAAGAAGACATAACCTCTATAGCATCAAGCTGAATGAAGTTAATCCTTAATACAAGGCTTTTGGCCCGTATAAAAATTAAGTTCGTTGTGTTGGTCTAATCGAATTGATCTAAGCTCTCTATGTGACTCTATTGTTTTTGGTGGAACAAAGATGTGTCGTTGTAGTAAATAAAAGGTGCGGGACAATTAAAGTAAAGGTGCTCTTTAAAGTAAATCTAACTCTAATTAAAATAAATGGTGCAAGTAGATTAAAAGCGCAACTAAAATTAAAGGCAATAAATGAAAATAACCCAAACTTAAATCTAACTAAGTCAAACTTAGAACGCAACTAAAACTAAATCTTAAACTAAGGAAAATAAACTTAAAGTGCGATTAAGGAAAAAGGCGGGAAAAATAAAGCTTAAAAACAAAAGGGCAGAAACTTAAAAACTAAATTTGAAGAAACTGAAAACAACCCCTAACCGGAATAAACACCTATTCGGAAAACTGTCACCAATTCGGAATAAGTTCTACTCGGAATACAATCCCTATTCGGAATACTCAACCCTATTCGGAATAATCCTCTTATTCGGAATAATACCTCTATCCGGAATATCTGTCCCTATTCGGAATAAAGTGCCTACTCGGAATATTTGGCCTATTCGGAAAGAATTTCTATTCAGAATGTTTAACCCTATGCGGAAAGTTATCCCTATTCGGAAAATCAAAGCCTATCCGGAATATACCCTATTCGGAATAAAACCTTCTATGCGGAATATCTGTCCCTATTCGGAATAAAGTGCCTACTCGGAATATTTTGGCCTATTCGGAATGTCAGCTCTATTCGGAATATCTATTCGGAAAATTTAGGTAATTCGGAAAGTTCCCTCTATTCGGAATATCTAATATTCCGAACAGAACACCCTTAAGATTGATTACTCGGAATGTTTCTGGGCTCGATCTGGGAATACAGTAACTATAAACCGAAGAACAAGGGAAAGCTAATAAAGCACGGATCTAACACAAACTTAACCAAATCAACAAAAAGATTAAACCAAACTAATAACAAAACAACTATTAACATAAACAGTCAATCCAAAACAATCAATCTCGCAAAACTAAATCAAAATAATCAAAACCCACTTAAATAAATCAACAAAAACTAAGATCATGAACATAAACAAATCAACACAAAGATTAAAGAAGGGTAGAATGAGATTAACAAGATAAAAATAAAGATTAACAAGAAATAAAAGAAAAACTTACTTGAAATTAAATGGTAATTAAGTACAAGACAAGGTAATTAAATTTGACAAGTATTTAAATTGACAAGGTAATTAAAGGTGCAAGGAAAGTAAATGGTGGAAGACTAATTGTCACACTTAGCCAACAACATGAAATGTTTACATCTAATGACTATTTATAGGGGAGGATTAAGGAAGCTTCCTCCCCTCTTTCATTTCTTCTTAATAACAAGCTTAAGTCCCTCCTTTTATTAATCTTCATTAATTGCGTCATTAGTCCTTTTCTTCTAATCTTCTTTAAACTTGGACTTAAGGGACTTTTGGCTTCGGGATTTCTTTGAACTCGTCTTTAATTTCTTCAATAAAATAGACTTGAATTCTTCGGCTTTTGATAAACTTCCGTCTTTTGAGTTTTTCTTCGATAAATCTTCAGAATTGGTCGTGGACTTCCGTTCCTTTTGCACTCTTGACTTCTCGACTTCGTCTTTCATCTTTTTCTTCAATAAAAGTCCGTAAATGCCCGTGAATTTCCGTGTTTTCTCCACTTTTCACCTTTTCGTCCTAAATCACAACAAAAACACAAACCACGCATAATTCCGACATAAAAGACATAAAATACACGTTTTGGTCCGGTTATTATTGTAATTAAGTGGTAGAAAAGATGGGTGTTTACACACCTATCAAATCCCCTACACTTGACCATTGCAATGTCCTCATGCAATGCATTAGTTACAAAGCAAGATTACATTTTTCATCATAATCAATCCACGTTGTCCTTTATTAAAGAAATAGAAAATAAATCAAAAGCATACCTTTGGTTTTGAAAAAGTTATGAATAATCATCATCCTCAAGTTTTCACTTTCTCCAAACCAAGCTTAAAAATGAGATCATTGTTATTATAAGTTAGTAAACTATCACGAACTCATGTGGGCCAATTACTCACTTAGACTCCCTTATTCCTAGGTGTATCTCTTATATTTTATTATTGTCTTGAATGATCACGAGGATGCATTGTTTGACTTATTTCGATAGTTTATTAGGTCTGAAAATAAAGTGAACGATTTAATCAATAGTTAGCTAAAGGACCAAATCTTTTAAAACTGCTTCTCGGGACCTCATAAAGTTCATATCTTGGCATAACTCGTTTCGCGATTTGAGACCTTTATCGGACCGATATTTGGCAGCGAATTCATACTTCAAATCTTGAGAGACGTTCATGAAATAATGGTCTTCTCTTCATATAGGAATTTCTTCACTTGAAGTTTTGAGAGATTCATACTTGGACCACGACTTCTTCATTTTTCTCCAATCTTTATTTTTGGACTTTGATATACAACGATCCGCCTCCTTTTATGACTTGGATCTATTTATCCTCATACCTTGTTAGGGTCTTTTCGGATACACTTCTCCATGACTTTTGGGGAGTTTAGCTTTACGTCGTGTGTCTCGATCCTTCATATTGATTTTTGATAAATGATTCTTCACATCACTTTGGATCTTTAGCAACAAAATATAGCCCTCATGCCTTGTTAGGGCCTTTTCGGACTCGCCAATCTTCGCATCCCGCTTCAATAAGTTATGCCTTGGGTATGAACTCTAATCCATACCGAGCAACTTTTAAACGATATGGGGCTAGAAGCTAAGTAACCTTTCAAATCGTACAACCTTATTTATTAGCAGATAAATTTATTAGCAAGCGATGGGAGAATAGGCTTATAATTAACTCACATAAATTCACGAAAGAATACCAAACTTATAATTGGCTCTATCATCTCTCGTTCTCCACAGTTTAAAATCTCAAGTAAAGAGACTCGTGGATACTTAGCCTATTAAATCAAAGTTTTGTGTTTTCGAGTCGCCTATAGGATCTTGCAAATTCATAGACTTTTTTCAAGTTTAGAAATCCCATTTTAAAGTTCCCTTGATAAATGACTCTCTAGGATCAATTATATGAACTTGTGAAAAGTTCTTGTTCTTAACCCGTGAGAGTAAAGACTTTTGCATTTTATAGCTCCCTATATAAAAGCCTAGCAAAACTTAACTTAAACACGTTAAGGATACTAGCTAGAGTAAACTCGGATTGAGTCAAAAGATTCACAACGTTTGAAAATCAAAACCACTTATTAAACATTTATTCAAGCAAAGAAAGAAAATAACTAAACTAATAGGCCAAAATAGATCAAAAATTTTGAAAAATGTTGAAAAATTGATTTTCCGGTTAAAATGAGGACAAATACAAGGAAAAGATCACTTAACTTCGATAGAAGTCCCCCCTACACTTAAGATAAACATTGTCCTTAATGTTTAAGCATGTGGAAGTAAACTCCCCTACACTTAGGACATTGTGCACGTTGTTTAAATCTTGCTAAGGAAAAGACAACTAAAGAGATTCCTATTTTAATATTGAGAAAATATAAAATAGTGAATCGAAAAGAGTTTAGGATAGAACCGGGAAGAAGTAGAACACGGAATCACGGGTTGTCAAGAATCATCAAGAGTGGATCATTGAAGCTCGAATCCCTGATTAAGAAGTGAGGAGAGGAAAGCAAACCAAAGGGTCCCCCCTACACTTATGGTAAAGAAAGCGAAAAGATAGATGCATGGGTTGCCTCCCAAGAAGCGCTTGATTTTTGTTTACCGAGTAGTGAGCCTGACTCGACCTTGATCATCAACGGAAGAAGCATGAAACATATCCACCAGGATCGAAGACATAGTTTTCATCGAGCAAATAACACAAGCTTAAGGCGAACAAGGCAAGCCAAAGAAGAGTAGGCAAGGTTCCCTTAAGCAGTGATGCAGCATGTTGGGAGCAAGGGTGAAGTGGTGCAAGCATGTCTTCAAGATTTCCAAGGATTTTTCCTTTTATTTCATCAGGTGGATACTGAGATGGCTTAAAGACTTCAATACCGGGGTCGAACACCTTTTCCTTTAAGGGAAAATAACACTCAGGCTCAGCCGAGTGTGAAGAAGATCCGGAAAGAAGCACAACCTCGTCCTCAGAAGGGGGACAAAGAGGTGTCAAATCATATGTGCAACGGATTTCGGTGTCAACCGGTTTCTTCTCCTTTGACAAAATGTGCTTCAAATCCAAAGTAGGATCAAGACGATAATCTTCAAAGTCATAAGGAGGAGCATCACTCTCATGAGGGAAGTAAGTGTTGAGAAACTCAGAGAAATCTTCCTCAAATGAATAATCGTCAAAAGTAGGATCGAGTGATGGCAGAGGATCTTCATCATGTGAAGAATCGCTCGAGAGAGTATCGGCCTCATCAAAATCATCGAAAGTGGGCAGCTCGGGATACTCAGAAGTACAATCAAAATCATCCGAATCTGAGCTAGAATCATCATCATCATAAGCATCAAAGACCGGTGGAGAATCATAAATGAGAGAAGCATCCAAAGTAGAGTGAGAATCATCCACATTATCTTCAAAGAGTGGATTATCAGTGGAAGACTCGAATAGAGGATTGTCATAGACGGTAAAGTCATCGAGCACATTTATCATATTCACTGATTCTCGGCCTCCAAAGGATTTTCCGGTAAGCTTCCCCATTTTAAAAACTTTTGAATCATCCCCGACTCGTAAGATTAACTCACCTTCGGCCACATCTACTAAAGCACATCCGGTTCTCAAGAATGGCCGACCAAGTATTAAAGGAATACGAGGGTCCATTTCATAATCAACTACGACAAAATCGATCGGGAAAGTAAATGTGCCAACTTTGATAAACACGTCTTCGGCTATACCAACGGGGTAAGCGAGAGTGCGATTTGCAAGTTCGAGAGTCATCTTTGTTGGAATAAGGTCGGGTAATGATAGTGTTTTCCAAACACTTAGTGGCATCAAATTAATACTAGCCCCGAGATCAGCAAGGGCAGTAAATTCTTTAGTTTTGTTGAACACGCAAGGCAACACAAAACGACCGGGATCTCCAAGTTTTTCCGGAAGTTCTCTAAGAAGGACTGCAGAGCAGTTTTCATTTAATCGTGTGTTGGCGAGTTCAATCAACTTCTCTTTCTTGCTAAGGAATTCCTTGAATGCTTTGACAAATTTCGGCATGTGGCAAAGTGCTTCAACAAGGCTAATGTTGATGGTCATTTTAGATAGCATATCCACATATTTCGATACTTGACAGTCATTCTTGGTTAGCTCGTTGGTCTTGCCTATGCGAGAAGGGTATGGGATTCTTGGTTGATAAGGGTTAGGTGAAGGTGTAGTTGGTGAAGGTTGTGATGATGAAGGGTCCTTCCGAGATACATCGTCATGACGAGGCGGAGACGGTAATGGTGTACTAACACTAGGTGTAGGAGGAGTAGGGATATATGGTGGTGGAGGAGGTGTAGATGATGGTGGTGGGTCAGGTGGATTGACAATGGTAATTCCACTACGCGTAGTTATAGCACTCACATTAGCTCGCGGATTGGTGACGGTGTTTGAAGGTAGAGAACCCGAGGAAGAAGGTTGAGCTTCGGGCAAGAAACTAGTCAATAGAGTCTTTAATTCAGTCGTTTGAGTGATGAAGGAGGATTGGATATTATCACGAACCTCGGTTCTGATGTCATTTCCTTGCTTCAAGATATCTCCTTTCAAATTGATTATATGGCTCTGTAGATTCTTGATTTGCTCACCTTGAGTTCTCATGATGGCATCAACATCGGTGTTTATGGGTGGGTGTTGTTGGGTGGGTGGTTGATAAGGGTTAGAAGCTCTTGGTGGGATTTGGTTGCTTCTATTGTAGTTGTTGGCGGGGTTTTGGTTTTGAGGAGAAAAACCGGGTGAAAGGTAATTGTTGGAACGGTAACTCAGCAGATTTCTATTCCCTTGTTGTCTAGCTTGGTAATTTTCCGGTGAATAATTACCGTAAGCAGCATACACATTTTCTGGATTTCCTTGTGTCGAAGGACAATCGGTGTATGAGTGAGGACCGCCACATGTTTCACAGGGATTAGCAACCGCTTTAACTTGTTGTTGTTGTTGGTTTGAAGCGAGAAGCGTAATACTTTTGCTCATTTCGGCCATCATGCGGGTGAGTTCGGTCATCTCAGGGTTTGCTGAGGTGGAAGAAGCATTGACTCTCGGGTTGTTCCTAGAAGATGCAGAGGAATCCCACTTTTTGTGGTGAGTAGTCATGTTCTCAATTAACTCTCTACACTCCTCGGGTCTCCTTTTCATGAATGTGCCACCGGCGGCTGCATTGATCGTAACACGATCTCGAAAATTCAATCCGTTGTAGAAATTATCGATTAAGGTCACAAGGATCATGTTGTGGTTTGGACATCTATCGATCAAGACATTATATCTCTCCCAAGCATCAAAAAGAGATTCGTCAGGGTCTTGCATGAAACCGCTGATCTGATTGCGAAGGCTTGTGGCCATGGATGGTGGAAAGTAGCGCGACAAAAAGCGTTGAGTCATATTATCCCAAGTGTTAATAGAATTCTTCGGGAGACGATCAAACCATTTCTCGACATGATGCGATAAAGTATGTGGGAAGAGTTGAAGGCGGAGTACATCCATTGTGGCCCCAGGCAACTTCATGCTTTGGGTGATTGTAATGAACTTGTCGAGGTGTTTGTTGGCATCATCATCAGGCAATCCTCTAAATGGGTTTGTTTATACTTGTTGAATCATGTGGTGCTTCAACGAAAACTCAGGAGCGTTGATTTGCATCGGTGCAATCGGTCCTCCTCGTCCAAACATTGTAGGTTGACAAAGTTCCTCCATGGTCCGAAGATCGGGCTGTGGAAGAGCATTGTTGTTATTATTATTATTATTGAGGTGCGGTGGAATGTTGTTGTTGTTAACACCTGCCATACTTAAATCTTCTTGAGGCTCGGGCTCTTGATAATTAGAAGATCTAGTACGCATACACTTGAAAATGCAAAAGAAAACAAAACCAAACACAAAGACAATATATATACACAATAAAGCTAAAATCTTTTTGGATTGTTGAAATTTTTAATTTTTATGTATTTTTATCAATTTTTAATTTTTATGATTTTTTGAATTTTTTAGACAAGAAAAATAACGTTCACAAGTGAGCGGATCCCAAAAAGCAACATGTCTCTCACAGAAAACTGTTGATCTTTACGAAAAGAGCCGGCAGCGGCGCCATTTAATACAAGGGTTTTGGCCCGTATAAAAATTAAGTTCGTTGTGTTGGTCTAATCGAATTGATCTAAGCTCTCTATGTGACTCTATTGTTTTTTGTGGAACAAAGATGTGTCGTTGTAGTAAATAAAAGGTGCGGGACAATTAAAGTAAAGGTGCTCTTTAAAGTAAATCTAACTCTAATTAAAATAAATGGTGCAAGTAGATTAAAAGCGCAACTAAAATTAAAGGCAATAAATGAAAATAACGTAAACTTAAATCTAACTAAGGCAAACTTAGAACGCACCTAAAACTAAATCTTAAACTAAGGCAAATAAACTTAAAGTGCGATTAAGGAAAAAGGCGGGAAAAATAAAGCTTAAAAATAAAAGGGCAGAAACTTAAAAACTAAATTTGAAGAAACTAAAAATAACCCCTATCCGGAATAAACACCTATTCGGAAAACTGTCACCAATCCGGAATAAGTTCTACTCGGAATACAATCCCTATTCGGAATACTCAACCCTATTCGGAATAATCCTCCTATTCGGAATAATACCTCTATCCGGAATATCTGTCCCTATTCGGAATAAAGTGCCTACTCGGAATATTTGGCCTATTCGGAAAGAATTTCTATTCGGAATGTTTAACCCTATGCGGAAAGTTATCCCTATTCGGAAAATCAAAGCCTATCCGGAATATACCCTATTCGGAATAAAACCTTCTATCCGGAATATCTGTCCCTATTCGGAATAAAGTACCTACTCGGAATACTTTGGCCTATTCGGAATGTCAGCTCTATTCGGAATATCTATTCGGAAAATTTAGGTAATTCGGAAAGTTCCCTCTATTCGGAATATCCAATATTCCGAACAGAACACCCTTAAGATTGATTACTCGGAATGTTTCTGGGCTCGATCTGGGAATACAGTAACTATAAACCGAAGAACAAGGGAAAGCTAATAAAGCACGGATCTAACACAAACTTAACCAAATCAACAAAAAGATTAAACCAAACTAATAACAAAACAACTATTAACATAAACAATCAATCCAAAACAATCAATCTCGCAAAACTAAATCAAAATAATCAAAACCCACTTAAATAAATCAACAAAAACTAAGATCATGAACATAAACAAATCAACACAAAGATTAAAGAAGGGTAGAATGAGATTAACAAGATAAAAATAAAGATTAACAAGAAATAAAAGAAAAACTTACTTGAAATTAATTGGTAATTAAGTGCAAGACAAGGTAATTAAATTTGACAAGTATTTAAATTGACAAGGTAATTAAAGGTGCAAGGAAAGTAAATGGTGGAAGACTAATTGTCACACTTAGCCAACAACATGAAATGTTTACATCTAATGACTATTTATAGGGGAGGATTAAGGAAGCTTCCTCCCCTCTTTCATTTCTTCTTAATTACAAGCTTAAGTCCCTCCTTTTATTAATCTTCATTAATTGCGTCATTAGTCCTTTTCTTCTAATCTTCTTTAAACTTGGACTTAAGGGAATTTTGGCTTCGGGATTTCTTTGAACTCGTCTTTAATTTCTTCAATAAAATAGACTTGAATTCTTCGGCTTTTGATAAACTTCCGTCTTTTGACTTTTTCTTCGATAAATCTTCAGAATTGGTCGTGGACTTCCGTTCCTTTTGCACTCTTGACTTCTCGACTTCGTCTCTCATCTTTTTCTTCAATAAAAGTCCGTAAATGCCCGTGAATTTCCGTGTTTTCTCCATTTTTCACCTTTTCGTCCTAAATCACAACAAAAACACAAACCACGCATAATTCCGACATAAAAGACATAAGATACACGTTTTGGTCCGGTTATTATTGTAATTAAGTGGTAGAAAAGATGGGTGTTTACACACCTATCAATCCTACTGGTCAACTAGCTTGTTTGGTTGCCAAAGCATCAGAAGATGAAGCCACCAAATGGCATAGGAGTATGGGACACTTAAACGTCAAGACAATTTACAAACTGGCGAATATGAACTTGGTCTCTAGTTTACTTCCCAAAACTTTCAGGAATGACATCAATTTGCTTGCTTGCAGCAAAGGCAAACAATACAAAGCATCCTTCAAAGCCATTACTGCTCTTAGCCTCATAACTAAACCATTGCAGCTACTACATATGGATTTGTTTGGTCCTACCTCCATTAGGAGCATTAACCATAAACACTACTGTCTTGTGGTAACTGATGAATATAGCAGGTTCACATGGGTTTTCTTTCTAGCTGCCAAAAGTGAGACCTACTCCATTCTCAAAGACTTCATTGTAGTCATTGAGAATCAGCTGTCTAAGAAGGTGAAAGGTATTCGATGTGACAATGGAACTGAATTCAAAAATGCAGACCTCGTCGCACATTGCACTTCTAAAGGTATCAAAAGAGATTATAGCGCTGCCAGGACTCCTCAATAGAATGGTGTTGCAGAAAGGAAGAACAGGACTCTTATAGAAGCTGCAATAACCATGCTTGTAGATCCAAGCTTCCAACTATGTTTTGGATAAAAGCTGTCAACACTGCAAGTTATGTGTTAAATAGGGTTTCCATTACCAATCCACATAAGAAGACTCCCTATGAGCTACTCACAGCCAAAGTCCCAAGCATTACTCATTTGAAGCCATTTGGCTGTCCTGTCACCATTCTGAATACTAGTGACTATTTGGGGAAATTTGATGGCAAGGCAGATGAAGGCTACATTGTGGGATATTCAACTCACTCAAGATCCTATCGGGTTTACAATCTCAATGCCAAGCGTGTCATTGAAACTATTAATCTCAGGTACTTTGAGGAGAAGACAAACATCCAAGGCAAATGTCATGAATGTTATTTTGATCTTGATTATCTTAGTGACTCATTGGGATATTTTCGTTTCAAAACTAACCAACATGCAGGTCCATAAGTGTTTCCGTCTTCTAGTGCAGGTGCTACGTCCAACTCTTCGGACTCAGATGAGGATGATGACATTTTTGTCATACCATCCTATTCCACCACAGTCGCTCCTGACAAGACGGTTCCTCCTATTGGTTATACTTCATCAGAATTTATGGACTCACAAGGAGCTCTTGATACACTGCTTAAGCAAGAACAAGATGCTACTACAGTAGCTACTCATGGATGCTTTAAGTTTCTATGGGTAATCCTGTTGTACCAGTTACTCCTGGAGATCCTATTGTTACTCCTAGTGCAAATAGGTAGCCCGGTTAGTGATCCTACTTTAACAACTAGGTTCTCTGGTCCTTCTAACTTGGGAAACTATCAAAAGAAGTCTTCAACTAAGCTGGATGATATTCATAAGCAACCAATAGATGGCATTTTCAACTTTCCTTCTTATGATGATGACATAGTTGGGGATATTAATAACTTGGCACCAGAAGTAGAAGTAGCCCCCACTCCTATTCAGCAGATCAATAAAGTCCATCCTACTACTCAAATCATAGGAGATCCTGGTTCTGCTGTCAAGACTTGCGGCATGCATAAGAAAGCAACTTTTGGTCATTATACTCTTTGAGCTACATTGATGACCAAAAGCGTAATAATCACACAGATTTCTTCACTGTTTGTTTGCTTGTTTTCTGTCATAGGTGGAACCTAGGTCTGTCTCACATGCTCTTGAGGATAAAAGTTGGGTGGAGGCTATGCAAGAGGAAAGGCAACAATTCTTGTTTCAGAATGTTTGGATCCTAGTTGACTTAACAGATGGAAAGACATCAATTGGTACCAAATGGATTCTCAAAAACAAGAAAGATGCAAGGGTATTGTGGTGAGGAATAAGGTTAGACTGGTAGCACAGGGTCACACTCAACTTGAAGGAATTGACTATACTGAAAGTTTATGCTCCTGTTGTAAGAATTGAGGCCATTCGTCTGTTTTTGGCTTTTGCTTCTTATATTGGCTTTACGGTTTTTCAGATGGATGTCAAGAGTGCATTTTTATATGGAAAGATTGACGAGGAAGTTTATGTCACTCAACCTAAGGGCTTTGTGGATCCACTTCATCCCAAGAAAGTTTACAAGGTGGTCAAAGCTCTTTATGGACTTCATCAAGCTCCTAGAGCTTGGTATGAGCATCTATCCACTTTCTTGTTGAAGCACGGCTATAGAAGAGGCACTATTGACAAAACATTATCCTTAAAAGGAATGACAAATACATCATCCTGGTTCAAGTATATGTGGATGATATTATCTTCGGTTCTACTAGGAAGGAATGATGTGATGAGTTTGAACAACTAATGAAAGGCGAATTTCAGATGAGTGCCATGGGAGAACTCACATTTTTCATTGGTCTTCAATTCAAACAGCAGTCGGATGGTATCTTCATTAATCAAGATAAGTATGTTCATGAAATAATTCAGAAGTTTGATATGGAACCTCTTAGACAAGCAGCAATACCTTATGAAGTCACTAAAGTCAAACTCATGAATGAGCCAGATCCTCCAGTCAATGTTCACATGTACAGGTCAATGATTGGCTCACTCATGTATTTGACTGCCTCACGCCCGAACATTATGTTTGCTGTTAGTGCTTGTTCTAGACATCAGGTGGCACCAACCGTGTCTAATTTGAATGATGTCAAGAAAATCTTCAAATATACCAAGGCACAGCGCAAGCTAGGTTTGTGGTATCCAAGGGAATCACCTTTTGTTCTTGAAGATTATAGTGACAGTGATTATGTAGGTGCTAATAATGATAGGAAGTCTACTACTGGTGGTTGTCAATTTTTGGGTCGAAGAATTATTTCATGGCAATGTAAGAAACAGACAATAGTAGATACTTCCTCCATAGAATCTGAATATGTAGCTGTTGCTAGTTGTTGTGGACAAGTCTTGTGGATACAAAATCAAATGCTGGATTATGGCTTCAACTTTATAAACACCAAAATTTTCATCGACAATCAAAGCACTAACTGCATAGTGAAAAATCCTATGTTTCATCAAGGAACCAAGCATATAGAGATTCGGCACCATTTTATACGTGACGCCAATGAAAAGAAGCTGATACAGGTTCTCAAGGTACATACAGATGATAATGTTGCTGATTTACTTACTAAAGCTTTTGATGGTCCACGGTTTAACACTTGGTGGTTCACATTGGTATGGTCAATCCTTGAGGTCTAGGATTGAGGGGAGGCTTATTGTACATAAATACTTGTATATTCTTACATCTAGTAGCTTCTAACAACATGTTCAATGGGTATTTGCGGTGTGTGCAACTTCTAGTGGAAGATTTTTGTTACTCCTAGTGGCACTCTTTTGCTCATAGTGGGTTACAACTCCTATTTTTCACTTGTGTTTGGCTTCTAGTATCACTTTGGGTCACTGTTCATTATGTTGACTTTCGTTGACCACACGTTGCTCCTGGTGTTGACCTCTACGTGTTTTGAATTTCAGTTAACGCGAGTTACTTCTGGTGTACATATTTTGTTTTTCTTTGGTAACTGGGATTGGCTAATTATGCTTTAGAGGGCAAGTGGTTACTCAACATTAATGACTTAATTTGGAAAAGGGTAACCCCCATAATTAGGGGTCAATAAATAGTCACTCTAACCATTATTTATGGTCAAATGGCTTATTTGACTCAACTATCACAACCACAAAACACACACACATGCTCCTACCATTAACAATCTTCAAGCAATCATCTTCCACTGCTCAATCATCATCAATGGCATCTCTACAATACAAACCTAATCACAACAAGGTTGAATATCTTGGAGAAGGCCCTAGAAGAGAGGAGTTCCTTGACATCTTGGAGTACATTGAAGCTTTGAATCTTAGGTATGCAGTTACTGTTTGCCCCATTGTGTATGATACTGTCATTCGTCAGTTCTGGGCTACTGCCAACAGCCATGCTATTTTGGGTCGCCCATTGGAGCTCCATGCTACTATAGATGGTCGCTCCTATGTGGTGACAGAGGCATCCGTTAGGTCTGCCCTTCATCTCCAAGATGAAGATGGCATTCTTTCTCTCCCAAATGCGGAGGTGTTGGATGGTATGGCTGCTATAGGTTACAATCATGAGGGGAATTTTAACTTCCAAAAATCGTTTTTCCATTCAATGGAAGCTGCTTGTTCACTTTTGGATTCACTGTTTGAGTCCCAAAGCTGGGAGTTGGGATGCATTTCCCATCCCCCTTGCTATTGGTTTGGTGTGTATTGCTCAGGGTCGCCCATTTAACTTTTCTCGTTATTTGTTTGATGGTATGGTTAGTAATCTTAGTGACACTGGTTCTAAAAAGAAGTTTCTGATATACCCTAGGTTTTTGCAACAGATTCTTATGTGCTTACCTTGAAATAGGAAGGAATATGTGCCTCCTAAGCTTAATCAAAAATTTTATGCAAATATGGCACTTGGTTATCTTGGTCCTCTGAGGCCCCTCACTAATGTTATGTTGGGCCTTGCCCAAGGGGGTCCTAATGTGGTTCCTCTGGCTGGTCAAGCCTAGGAGGAACCTTACGTGGTTGATGATCCCATGGATGAGCAGATTCCTGCTGCTGGTGTGCCACATGTGGAGGTTGAGGAGCCGGCAAGCGAGGTGGTGGTAGACATACCATTTACCTCAAAGGCCACCTCTTCTTCTCGCCCACATGTGTCCCCTTTTGCTAATTCTCCCCTCCTAGCCCAGCTCACCCTTCTGCTGAGAAGCCTTCTATTTCTCATGCGCATATGGATGACCAATCCTTTGCTTCTGGTCCCAATGAAGCATCCCCCAAACCAAGTTCTCTTGGCGGGGAAGTTGAGGAACCTGTTATTTTGACTTCTTTTCTTGCTCTTGTGCACATGTATTAAGATAAGATTGTTTCTTTGGAGGATGAGCTCAACTAGCATCGCAAGCTGACAAGGGATTTTGTTCTCGCTTTAGCAAATAGGGTCCAATCATTGGAGAAGCAGCTAAAGCGCCATAAGAAGAAGGTGGTGTTATTTGACTCTGATGAAGATGAGGAGGAAGATGGGTTGACTGTTTTAGCAAGGGCTTCTTTTGCTGCCAAGCCAAGTGATGACCTATATGCTCCTCATAGTCCTTCATGCATTCCACCTATTGTTGCTGGCCCCGTGCCATTGGATGATACTGCTGGTCCTTCATCCCCCACTCCTGGTCCCTCTCATGATCCAAAGGGTAAAGCCCCAATGACTGATGATCCCTCCCCTCCTAGGAAGAGAACCCGTCGACAACTGGAGGAGGAGAGGATGGGAGAAGAGGCGGCTCAAAAGCTGCAAGAGGAGTTTGAACAACATGTTGCGGCTGCCTAAACAGCTGCGGCTGAGGATGAAGCCTTGAAACAACAAAGACGTGAGCAGATCAGGCACAATGCCAGGTTTTGGGATAATTCAGATTGGATGAATGTGATTACAATCCTCACCTCTGACTACTCTCATTTTACAGATGTGTTGGGTGCGGATGTAAATCAGGGTAATTATGTTGGTAGGTCGATGTCTCTAATGCAAATGCAAAGGGAAGATCTCGCTGCTCAACTTCGTGAAAAAGAACGAAATCACCCTCTGTCTTGTGCTGAGCAAAAGAGCTTGATGCAGCAGTATGTGAAGAATCAATCGGGTGCCTATTATCAAACTGGTTGGACATGGAAGAGGGTAAGGAGGCTATCTGATGATGAGCTTAAGGAGCTATACACAAAAATGATCAAGTAGAAGGATGTCCCTATGCCTGCTCATGCTATCGATCACCCTCCTCCTCGTGTTGTTCACACCTCCAAGCCTACTGCTGCCCCCACTCCATCATCCGTTGTTCAAGAAGAAGATACTACTGGTGTCTCATCTATTGGTCAAGCTACTACTGTTGTTCCTACTTCTTCTTCAAAGGTTGATCCCACCCCTTCTATTGTTGACGATATCACCACTCATGAAGCTACTAATATACCTGATGTTGCTGCCACACCTGCTACTCTTGTTGATGATCCTACACCTCCACTGGTTTTTGCACCACTTCCCACTCCACATGCAGTTGCATCCCCTACTGAACCTATGAATGTTGATGACTATGTTTCTACTACTGCTGCCACCACCGTCAAGGTCAAGGAGGAACCCTCTATTGTTGTTCCCACCCCTCGCTGGTCTATTCGTAAGAAGCGGGCTCGCCGTGGTAAGACTGTTCTGTTTGAAAAGAGGGATCCTGCTCACTTAATAGATGCCGCTTCTGATAGCGAGGATGATATACCCCTTGGCCGAGGCTGTATTGTATCTTGGGAGGTTCATCCATCCCCCATTTCTGCTGGTACATACACACATGTGATCACGACTAGTGATGGCTACACTATTTATGTATCTGGGTTGTAAAGCATTTTGTCGTGGATAGAACATCGTGATCTTATGCTGTTGTATGGGTTGGTTGATGCTGAAATTTCTAAGTCCCCTAGTGAGGTTCCTAACTGGCCTGGGTTGGCCCTTTGGGGAGATTTGAAGTTAATGTTGGATTCCCCCCTGATTCTCCTAGTGCTGGTTTGTGGAAGGAACAACCTCGTTGGGTGGTTAAGAGGTGGAAGTTGTATGCGGGCTGTGTTGTGCATGTGTTGGAACTAGAATCTAGTGCTACTGTTTTTATGCTTGTTGATTTGGTGTATCCCTTTACCATTGCTACCATGGAAGCCATGTTGGAGAGCCACCTGGTGGTGTCAAATGCTCCTTCTGGCAACGAGTCTGCTATGACCACTACCTTGGTTGAAGGTATTCAAGCTCGGCTGCTTGCAGACAAGGTTGTTGCTTCTAGTATGTGATTAGTTTGTTTCTTCTATACTGTTGATATTCATACATTCTTTTCACCAATGTGTACAGTGATTGGTGACTAACACTTTACTTAGTTTATTTAAAAAAATTATACTTTTATATAATATCTGCTTATATTTCTAACATGTGATGGAATTTCAAACTTGTATATCATATAATATCTCCTAATACTTTTCCATCATGAAATTGTTTAAGACTTGGATTTTTCACACTCGGGCTGTCTTGTCATGTACTACTGGTGTTGAATCTGTTCCACACAACAAATGGTGTTCAACTCACCATGTCTTGCAGACAAGAAAGAGTTGATTCACCATGAGGGTACAACTCTGGTGCGATTCTCAAATCCGTTGATGGTTTCCAGTTTACCCAAAATTGGATGGTTTTCACTTGCCTTGGTCCTAGACTATAAAGTGGCTAGTCCAAGGGGGTACGGCTCTTGGTAAAGACTCATATCAAATTCGTTGATAGATGTAATAGCTTGTTCAAAGCTATAGGGTTTTCAGCTCATCGATGCTTTATTGCTAAGAGTTGGCTAGTCCGAAAAGGTACGGCTTCTGGTAAAGATCTAAATCAAATCCATTGACGGTTTTGATGATTTGCCCAAAATCATTAGGGTACCCCCACTCACCATTGATTTACGTTCTAAGAGTTGGGTTGGGTTCTGGTCTCCCAAGGTGATGCTTATTCCACCACAAAGACTAGCTAGCCCAAGAGCGAGTAGCTACTTGGTAAAGGCTTATCAAATCTGCTCATGTTGCTGTAAAGATTCAACAAGTACAGATATGTTCCAAGCTTTCAAGAAGCATCTCAGAGTTACTAGTTGCAGCGGTCTTTAGGCTTTCACTTCTGATGGTTATATTGCTGCTATTGTTTTGCTGTTTCAATCCTCGTGCTGCTTTGCAAGATCTACCAAGAAACTTGAACTCAACCAGTCAAATTCAAGTTTAGGGGAGGATTGTTAGGACCTATGTAATAGATATTTGTAACAGATAAACTAGGAGGTATGTAGTTCCTCCGGGTCCTACTAGTAGTAGGAGCAACACGTGCTCCTGGTCTTGTAGAAAGTCAAACAATGTTATTCTTAGTAGTTTGTTAGGATATGCATGAGATATGCTAGGAAAGGATATGCATATCAGGAGTTACACGTTTATGTTTAATGTAGTATTAGGGTTTCCTTGTAGTATAAAAGGAACCCATTGGTAGAAGGGTTAGACATACCTTTCACCATTATTCATTTCATATTAATAGTAGAAATCCTTAGTAAGGATCAAGTTATTTTATTTATTCTATTTCTTCTTGATCATAGTATTTGTATTCCGCACTTATACTTTGTATTACATTAAGAGTCTCTCTGTGAATAGACATGTGATTACAGAAGTTGTTCACCATCCTTAACAGGCTGCAAGATCCACATCAAGTGGACCCAACATGATTGTTAGGACCTATGTAATAGATATTTGTAATACATAAACTAGGAGGTATGTAGTTCCTCCTGGTCCTATAGTGGTAGGAGCAATATGTACTCCTGGTCTTGTACAAAGTCAAACAATGTTATTCTTAGTGGTTTGTTAGGATATGCATGAGATATGTTAGGAAAGGATATGCATATCAGGAGTTACGCGTTTATGTTTAATGTAGTATTAGGGTTTCCTAGTAGAATAAAAGGAACCCATTGGCATAAGGGTTAGACACACCTTTCACCATTATTCATTTCATATTAATAGTAGAAATCCTTAGTAAGGATCAAGTTATTTTAGTTATTCTGTTTCTTCTTGATCATAGTATTTGTATTCCGCACTTATACTTTGTATTACATTAAGAGTCTCTCTGTGAATAGACTTGTGATTATAGAAGTCGTTCACCATCCTTAACAGGCTACACGATCCACATCAAGTGGACCCAATAAGTGGTATCAGAGCTTGTAGGCTCTCAATCTGGTTGATCTACAAGGTTTTCATGTTAGTATTATTTTTTTTTGTTTTCAAATAAATGATCTGCTGATCTAAGGTTTTTCCCAACGAACCCTAGATGATTGTTGTTGTTGTTCATATGATGTTGCTGCTGGTGCTGTGATGGTAATCCTGCTATCTTTGGTGAGTTGATCATTGATCAATGATGAACCCTAGTAGTGTTTAAATAAAATAATTGATGGAAAATTTTTGATGTTGCTGCTTGGAAAAGAAACAAGATACAAAGGCGTATGATAAGTACACTGGCAGA
Source organism: Glebionis coronaria (assembly GCA_025667525.1). Classification (NCBI taxonomy): domain Eukaryota; kingdom Viridiplantae; phylum Streptophyta; class Magnoliopsida; order Asterales; family Asteraceae; genus Glebionis; species Glebionis coronaria. Next base: position 243,017,820 of record CM046876.1, read on the forward strand.
TCATGACTTGTTATAATACACATGCGAGTATTATTTTGGGATTCAAACAAGGTATTGTACACGTTTATGTCATTACTTTGCATTCGTATGGCCCAAAGATTTAGTACTGTTGATATGGACGTATGATATGAGCAAGATTTAGCCTCATATGATATTACAAAACTGTTCAAAGTACGAGGATACTTGTACGAGGAGTATTAACAACAAGACTATTGAAAGTACTGCTGGTACTCATGCGTATATAACCTTCGTGTACACAGGAAGCTCTAGAAAGTAAAATGTGGTCACATAGGTTACTACATTATGTGTATTTGTTCACGTAATAAACAAAGTTTTCAAGGATCAGAGTTGAATGGGAATGTATACGAACCTTGTGCATTGATACGTGGGTTATTTCTGTAACACTCCCAAATATTCATACTTTAGTTCAGCGGAAGAGTCGTTGGTGTTATGGGATAACGCATAACTCAAATCATAGACAACGCTTAAAAATCGCGTCGTTTAATAATAAAGCATTTTCCATTCATAAATATCAAATTACATAGGTCCCAAGTCATAGTATTTCATACAAGTTTTACAAAGCATTTGAATGGAAATTTTTTATTTAAGTGCGGGCCATGAATTCTTGTCGTCTTCCCGAGAATTACCTTCAAATACCTGAGATAAAACATGTTAAAAAAAAGGTCAGCGAAAATGCCGAGTGAATTCATAGAGTTTAATGAAATTCATTTATATCTCATCGGTATAAAATTATTATCAAAAATCATTTTGTACAATTCTTTGTCGTAGGCCATAAAATAAGCCAAAAACATTATATACAAATTTTTGTTGTAAATCATACTATAGGCTTTTGCCTTCAAAACCATTATACGAACCAATGTCGTAAAAACATCATATAATACGTTATATAATGTTGTATAGAGTTAAATAAAAACCGTTATATGAATATGGTTATGTAAAACCAAAATACGAACATAATATCCATAATAAGACCCCGTATTGCTAGTCAGGCAATATATTGTAATTCAATGCGTATAGCAGTATTTTCGTTATTGGATTATTATAAGCCACATGACATTGCTACCTTACTATAACAAACAACGGGTAGCTAACCGAAACTCATTTACCCATCTAAAACAGTGTGTCGTCACAATAATCAGGCTTATATAAATCTTCCCATACATAAATTTGCTTACCAATAAATGTGGCACGACGGGGATCAACCGTCAAGACGCGAACTGGGGTGATCTTCCCCAAATAGTACTATTATATGCATAAGAGTCTACCAAGTCCCGGTAGTTCACAGTTCATGCTAATGGGACTTTTAGTGACATAACCTAACTAATAATAATCCATTTTATTTCATTCACCGGGTCATATATTCATTCATCGGGTCATACAATCATTCGGGTCCAAATCAATAAGCAAATGTTGATCCCAAACTTAGATCGATTTAGCTTGTGCAAACGAGATTATATCAAGTTATACACATAGAGAAACTTTGTTTATGTATAAAGTAATTTAAGTGTTATGCAGAATTAACACTTCAACAAGAACACACAAAGGATGTAAAACAAACTTTCACTTGATTGATAATAACGAACTTGCTTACAATGAAAGTGTTTAACGTATGAAAACTTATTTGAAACATAACCTAAAGGTCTTCTTTTATAGAGTCTACGTATCAACTATTCTAGATAAAGATAATTATAGAAAATACAATGTTGATCCTATCTTTACTAGAAACAAACTAGAAACATAATACGCGTAGACCAAATCTTTCTATCAGTGCTTGTCTTCAACCTATCAACGCTTGACTTCTTCCTGTCAACGCTTGATCTGTCAGCGTTTGTTTTCTTCTTATCAACGCTTGTTTACCTCTTGTCAGCGCTCAAGTGGACTTGCTACATTTTATTCCCAACAATCCTCCCCTAAACTTGATATATACTCTAGTAATCAAGTTTCTGAATAAAAATTAAGAACTAGGAGGAATCTTACAAATCTTATCATATTGGTAATAAACATGCCTAATCAATCTTTGGCCACGTCACTTGAATAGTCAATCTCCAGCTGTGTTGTCTTCATCTTTTCCGAAACTTCTTTGGACATGGGATACTGACCATCTACAAGAAGATACTCAGCAAACTTTGTAGAGCTCAAGTAATACACACCAGCAGCTGAATACAAACGCCATTGAAGACCACTGATAAAATCCTCAAGATCCTTCCAAACAGTAGGATCTTCTTCTTTTGGTCCACACATTCTCTTGAATGTTGACCAAAGTTTTATTCCATTGACTGAAGTAGGAGCTTCAGTCTCATACTTGGCCTCCACAACCTCCAAAGTTCTACCAAGTCTTCTCTATCCACACTTGCAAAGAGAGACACAAGAGTAGTAAATGTGTGTAACTCTTTTCCATACCTGCCAATCTTCCAAAACCCACTTGCATCTTCTTTGTAGCTTATGATAGGGTTTCTGGCATCAAGAGGTAACACTTGTACCATATCTGAAGCTTCCATGGGTGAGAGCTTAATGCTCCTTCTTATAACAACTTCACTGGGATTCAATTTATCCATATCTTTAGGGAACTCAAATGGAACTCCCTTCTTCAAAGGCCTTGGAACAATCATTGCCTTCTGAATCTCCATCTCTTCTGCAAGTTCTTCTTTCCTTTCATCTGAAAGAAGTCTCAGAGTGTTCATTTCCTGCACTTTTGCCCAAATGGGATAAGCCTTGTACTCTAATTCTTGAAAAGATAATCCCTGCAATTTCTTGAAGGTCCATCCAGTTCCATGACATTTGAGTAACATGTAGTAATGCTCTCTTCTATCCCTCTTCAGCAATGAGAAAACATTGCTAGCCTTGTGTTTCAGAATTACCTTGCAGTCACTTTGAACTCTTAGAAGAATCTCCAATCCCCAAATCTGGTCTTAAATAGTCAAATTTGGAATCTCCATAATCCTATTCTCCCAAGCATGGTACATCTGAACTACTTCTGGCATATCAAAGTCTACTTGCAATTTCAACTCTCTAAGCTTCTCCCTTTCCAAGTCATCACCATATTCAAGTCTTTCTGGTTGTTCAATTATCATCACACTTGAATCTGAACTTTCTTCATCACTTCCTTCTTGTTCCTCAGAAGTGACAACAAATGGTGATTCACCAACCTTCATTATCTCTTGTTCCACAAGTTGTGCAATCAACCTTGAATCAAACTCTACCTGTGCTGCATCCTTTGGAACTTCTACTTCTACCATAATTCCTTTACCCTTATCTAATGGATCAATGATGGGTAAGGATGATGGTAATACCTGTGACGACACTTCTTTGATGATAACTGATGACTGGAATACATCAACCATATCTACAAGTCTGTCAATGCTCAAATTCCTTATGTCAGCGCCCAAATTACTCTTGTCAGCGCTTAGTGTGTCAGCGTTCAAATTTTGCTTGTCAACGCCCAACTTACTTGTCTCAGCGTCTCTTGTAAATTGCTCCAACATAGCTGTAAAAGACAAGTTTAAATTTGTTAGAGTAACCAGAGATCTATCAAAACCTGGTTGCTTCTTCAATGCAGTGAGGGCTTCAACAACACCCAAAGATTCTCCATCATGTGAGCCTTTTTCACTCACATTAATCTGCTCATCCTCCCCTTTGGAAGATTCCTCCATCCCACTCCTAGTGCTAGCATTCTCCAAAATGACAATCCTCTCCCTCAATTGCTTGAGTTCAAGGCCTTGTGTACTGACTGTTTGTACGAAGTATGCATTTTGCTTTTGCAAGCTAATGCAGACAACCGTCAATCCCATTAATGTGTATGGTTCTAGTCTGCCCTCCTCTAAAATGGGTATTTGACCTCCCAAGTTAGAGTCATGGGGCATGGATGAGGTCTTAAAAATGTTAGGACTGTCTTGGCATGCATCTAAGCCAGAACCAATAGTCCCAGCCTCATCCATAACACCAACCACACTTGTGGTGGTGGTTCTCTCTGCTACATGGCTAGGACCACTAGAGGAGATCACTCCAGTAGTCCTTGGGCGTTTTTGCAACCTATATTGAGGTGGGGTAGAAGATGATGTAGATTGGGTGGATGTTGGAAGGTTAAGGGGTGTTTGGGTCTGTGAAGGAAAGGTGTCAACGTCTGGATTACTTGTGTCAATGCTAACATTTAAGGTGTCAACGTTGAAGGGTTCTTGGTCAATTTCCATGTGTTGAGGTGAAGGCAAAGGTTTTGGTATTGGGTTAAGTTGTGGTTGTAGGTCTAGTTGGGGTTGTGTTGCTGCAATAACAGCAAGCATAGCTTGGGTGAGGGGTAATTCACGGTGAGGGGTGAGTTCATCTTGGTAAAAATAGCTTTCTTTTGCACAGGGATCTCATAAAAATCATCATGATCCCTTGTGCAGTAGTTTTACACATGAAAAACCATTTGAAAAAATCTGGGATAAGCCAAAGTCATCTTATTCCCTTTGTTTTTACACATGCCATCAAAAATCATTCTGGAATAATTAAACTTTTGCCCATTTGCAATGCACACAATTGCACTAGCAATTGATCTATTAATTTCATTATGTGCAGTACATTTGGGACTAAAACATTGTTGGATGACATGTATGAGGTACTTCTAGGCTGGGGGAAACTCTTGTTTATGATATTTGTTTAAAGTGCCCTCATCAGGGAAAGGATAACCCAAAGCTCGAAGTCCTTGTTCTATTTCATTTATAGGAAGGGTGGTTATACCATCTGATTCATCAAGATGCAAAGCCTGGCGAACCAAGGCTTTAGTAACCACCCATGTACGCCCATGAACAATAGCTGATAAGGTAGTCACATTATTAACTGTTGAGGAACTAACAGTGTTCCAAAACTGTTTAATATGAGTGACAGAGATGAGAGGAGCATGAGAAAGAGCATACCTAATAGGAGATGCATTCAAATACGCCACCATCTGGGTGTATTGTGGAAACAGAGTATCATCAGCGTCCAAAAAAGCAATCTTGTTGTGTTGACTCCTGAATCCCATTACCAAGTCACTTGGTTTAAATTTTGGTGCCATTGTTGAAGAACACTGTTTGTGAATTATTGAGAAAGATGAATTATAGGAGAAATTTGTTAGACAAGAATATGAGATACCCTGTTTAAAAATAGGAGTCAAATATATAGGAGAGATAGGCACATGTGATTGGTAAAAAATTAGGCAACTATTTTCAAAATATAATGATGAAAATATTGAAAAGAAGATAAGTTATCTTGTGCATTAATTTAAAGTTATCTGCTCCCAAAATTACGGCCCCAAAATTCGTCAAAAATAACAACTGGGTAGGTCCTAATGAGTGTCAACGGTAAAAAATAACCCATCAATGCCCAACGGCTATATTCTTGTCAAAGTTTGCCAAAGCCATGTCAGCGTCTAAATTGGTCATAACAACGGTTGGAAAAATACTTGTTAGCGTCCAAAAATAAAAGTAATAAAAATGAAAAAGGACCTTAACAAAGTAATTTATCCTAGTGAAGATAACCTATAAATTGATAATTATTATAGGGCGGCAAGCACTGTCCAGTTATGCACACTTGCTTATGCAAGATAGACATAACAGTCCTCTAGTGTCCCTTGCTAACCAAAATTCTTAACAATTAAGTTATCTCATAAAATTCCTTGTAACTCCCAGGTAAAACCCATTATAAATCATTCCCAAGTCTCCCAACATACCACATCCGATTCTAGGCCAAAAATGTCTTGGCAGCATGCATAGTATATCAACTTTGCATGCTACAGTGCCTCATGATTTAGTAAACTAACTCATACTCACATGTGGACACAATCTAGAATCGTGATAAGAGTATTATAAGAATACCCAAAAGTACTAAAGGTTCCTAAAACCTCCCCTTAAACTGAAACATGCTCCAATTGATTCTCCAAGGATCCATAAGCAACTTTGTATCCAATGGTACAATGCTATCAACGCCTGCACACTTAGATCAAAAACAAAAAAACTAACATTGTTGCTCACAACGTCACGATAACACTTGTCAGCGTTAAAGTAACCTTTGTCAGCGTTAGACAAAGATAGTGGAAAATCTAACTTCTCAAAAAGACCAATAACAATGCATTATCCTGTACATACTTTTACAAAAACACCCCAAAACACATATTAAGTGAGATTGATCATTCCAATACTTGTTACCAAGTATTGAAACCTTACAGCATCAAAAGGTTTTGTTAATAAATCAGACACATTTTCTTCTATGTCAACCCTATCTGGTTGTGTTAGAAATACGTTTTTACGTATTTAGGAAGATTCGGTCACTCCGACAATATACTAAGTAGTAGCTCGTAGTCTAGACATCGTTAATAAACAAACAAAGCCAAGCCTATCCTACAACATGTGTAGGCCGGCCCAAACGTGTAAGCCCAAGCCCATTACAAGGCTTGGGTATATAAACCCTCTCCTTAGATGGAGAGGGTGTGTGGTTAATCATTTTTACACATAGTTCTCTTAAGTTTCTCTCTCTAGAAGTGTGTATAATCCACCATCACTCTATCTCTTTCTCTCTCTAAAAACATAAGCAAGATTTACATTTCTACAAATGGTATCAAGAGCCATGGGACGATTGCTTAGTTTTTGTGTTTGTGTTCTTGGAATACACGGCTATTTTGATCCGATTTCAAAAGTACCAAATTTTTTTTTTTTGTGTTTTTTATGGTTTGATCTTGATACAAATCATCTACATAGTTGTGGTAGTGATTTGGTATTGTTACTTTGGTTAAAAACAAAAAATTTTTGGGTGTTTGGATCAATTTTTGGCTTAAAATCACGAATTTGGTGTGTTTTGTCCGAGAAAAGTGGAAAAAAATCGTGCACTGTTTGTTCTATTGCGACAGCCTGGCCATCGCAATATCTAGGGTTTAAGTATTGCGATCCATATTGCGACTGATATTGCGATTGGATTTCATCTTGTCACATTGCGATCCAGATTGCGACACATATTGCGACAAGATTGTTTTGTGACATTGCGACAGGGGTATTGCGACAGGGCATTGCGACAGGTATTGCGACAGGGTTATTGCGACAGGGGTATTGCGATTGGATTATTGCGATTGGACATTGCGATTGGACATTGCGACTGGACATTGCGATTGGACATTACGATTGGACATTGCGATTGGACATTGCGACAGCATTACCTTTAGGCATTGCGATAGGGCAACAAGTATTCCAATATTTTTCAAAAACGTGTTTTTGAAAACTTTTAATGTGCAATTTCATCTTGGAATTTTTTGGTTTATCGAGAACATATTTTAGGGGATTTTAACATTATTTCTCGGTTTCTACACACAACAGCAAACACATTTACTTTCTTTCATTGATCGATCAACTTTGTAAATCTTCACTTATTGAAATGGAGTACACATCTCTTACGGATAAGTCCATCCTCTCGGGTAGGGATAATCGTCCACCAATGTTGGTGAAGACTATGTATGAGGAATGGGCTTCCCGAATGGAACTTTATAAGTTGAACAACGAGAATGGACATCTAATTTGGGCATCGGTGCTCAATGGACCATTAGATTATGGTACAGTGACGGAAGGTAAGACTACTCGTCCTCGCACAACGGGTGAGTTGACTGGGGATATGAAGATTCAAGATAAATATGATAAGTATGCTACAAACATCATTCTCCAAGCCCTTCCTCCAGATGTCTACAAACTCGTCAGCAAACATAAAGTTGCCAAAGAGTTATGAGATAGAATTCATGTTCTTATGCAAGGCACCTCGTTAACCAAACAAGAACGAGAGTGTAAGCTTTATGATACTTTTGATAAGTTTGCCTATGTGCTAGGGGAGACTCTCACTGACTACTATCTGAGATTTACCCTATTGTTGAATGAGCTCAATATCTATGGCATGGCAATTCCTACCTTTCAATTGAACACCAAGTATTTGAACACTCTTCCTCCAGAATGGAAAAAATACGTGACGGATGTTAAATTGGCTAAGGACTTGCATAACACCAATGTGGATCAACTTCAAGCTTTTCTTCAACAACACGAATGCCATGTGATCGAGGCTCGGTTGTCTACACCTCAAGTTCATGATCCACTTGCAATGTATGCTTCTCAACAGCACATGGCTTATACTTATCAACAACCATCATACTTGCAGCAGCCACCACCACACATCTATCAGCAACCACAACAACCATCTTATCAACCACCAATGATGCCACAACAAGAATATCAACAAAGTGTTCATCAACAATCTTTTCAACACCAACCACCATATCAGACATCACCATCACAAGCCAACACTTCTCCATTGGGCTATACTCCTCAGCAAGGATATTTTCTAATAGAAGCACAACCAGCACAAGCTTTCTACTATAATGAACTTCCACCAATCCAAGCACCGGTCTTCTCCAAATGATACGCCAGCTGATGATCTAAACCATCTCACAGCCTATTTGTCAAAACTTGTTGCAACTAGAGGATTTCCACCAACAAACAATCAGCTCCGCACCTCATCAAATCCTCCACAACAAGCCACTGTTCAAGATGGTCAAGTGACTATGCAACCTATTCAGGGAAGGCAAAATTCATATGGACCTCCCACAAGGACTGGGAACAATCGAGCTGTGAATTCTCAAGCTAGTGGAAATGGGAGTCCTATTGGTCCTAAGAAGGTTGTGACTTGCTACAATTGCCGAGGACAAGGTCATATGGCTAGGGAATGCACTCAGCCGAAAAGGAGAAGGGATGATGCATGGTTTTGTGAGAAGATGTATTTGGTTGATGCTCAGACTAAGGGTAAGATTTTGGATTCAGAGGAGTTAGCATTTCTTGCAGACCCAGGGGAAGCAGATACTGAAGGCATTGCAGTTGTTTCCACTTCTAATGCAGCTTATCAAGCGGACGATCTTGATGCATACGATTCTGATTGTGATGACATTCACTCTGCCCATGCTGCTCTCATTGCTAATCTCTCTCACTACGGTTTTGATGTCGTCAGTGAGGTACCAACCACATCTAATAATATTGATGATAACCAACATCAAGTTGGGCATGAAAATGACAACCTCGAACAGCATTCGGGAACTAGTAACTCAAATGATGTGGTACCCACTCCTACACATTTGAGTGAACCTCAACCAAATGCTACGACGGGTATGGAATCTTATGCTCAACATGATTTGGTCATGGTGCCTAAACATATAATTGATCAAATGCATATGGCCCTCAGACAATCCGTAGATACGAATTCCACCCTAACTGCTGAGCTTGCGTTGCATAAAGAAAAGGTCAAAACTTTTTAAATGGTCCCTCAAGCAGAGAAAATAACATGTTCTGAATTTGACCAATTTCGTTTTGAAAAGATTGAACACTTGAAAGAAATAGAATCATTAAAAGCTAATCTTTCCAATGAATTAAAAGCAAAAGAGTCGGTTGTCAAAGATTTTCAGAAACTTAAAATGGATTTCGAAACTCTCGAGTCTAAAAAGGTTTAATAGGAAATTAATGCTACCAAACTTCTTAAATTTAAAGAACAAAAGCTTTTAAAACAATACGCTTCCACAGAAAAGGTTCATCTTTTAACTAAATTATTTAAAGAACTCAAACTTAAGCGTCTTCAAGATTTACCACCTAATCCCGGTTATGCAAAACAAGCTCAGGAACATATTCCCGGTCTTTATGATATGACCATAATTGGCAAATCGAAAGAAGCACCTTTTGTTCGTAGTACTGAGGAGACACAGTCACTTGCGGATGAAACTCATTCTAAAATGCTTTCAAAATTCCATACAATTGATTATGATCAACATAACAAAGATCAATTTTCGAAAAAGACACGCATTCGCTTACAAAAGGAATTAGCAGAATTGACAGTTCTTGTGCCCCAAAGTTTGTCAAAGGAAAACCTTCCTAGTACGTCTCCTACACTTGTTAAAACGGATTTAACAAAGTTAATTCCACCGGTAAGTAAGGCGTCCGTTAACTTAAATGCGGTACACCAACACTTAGCCGATTTTGACAAGGTCATTTTGGAACGTACGACGGCTTTGGCCATAACGGAAGGTGAATGGAACTTTGAGCACACTAGAGCTGCGTTCCAAAACGAAATTGTTCCGTTTGTAGACAATGTTAAAGCTTGTCTTAGTACTCTTGATCAAGATTTGCTTTTGGAAATAGAAGAAGTTAGACGTGTTTTCAATGAAATGGATGATGCCTATGAAAACAGTTTACTTGAAATAGAACGGGTTTCACGCCAAAATGATCTGCTTCTGAAGCAAGTGATGTCTCATGATATAGTTTCTGTCTGTGTGAATAAAAGTGTTGATAATGATTCTATTGTGCATAATGTTGAATCTGTGGATAATATGGTAGATAGTAATTGTCACGAATCGGACGCTGAATTTTTAAAGCTTCAAGATTCATATTCTTCGCTTTCAAAACGTTTTGATGAGATTCAAACACATTGTATTTCGCTTGAATGCAAGCAACAATTTATTCAAGAAATCTTTGAAACGTCATTCGAAGGTGTTAATATCGATGATGCAAACTTTGAAAAGAATTTTCGATTGAATTTACAATCAAAACAGCGTCAGCCAAGTGACAAGGTTGCTCAATCTTTGCCGATAGACATAGAGAAATCTAAGGAGCTTAACTGTGTGAACGTACTTGAGGCCGCTGAGAATTTTAAACTTGATCTAGATAATCGAGTTTCCAAGATTTTGTCCAAAGTTGATAACTTAAAACAGAAAAATACACGACTCTTCGATTCAGTAAAGCCCGCATGTGCTAATACCACTACACGGAATCAATCATTGATTGAACAATTGAATCGAAAGTCGGTGGAAATATCTGATTTGAGGGAACAAATTTGTGATAAGAATCTGATCTTGGCTGAGTTAAAGGAAACACTTCGTACTCTAAAAGGTAAAAATGTTATGGATAACGCAGCCACTATCTCAGCATCGTCCTCTAGTGCAATCAAAAGGAACCTTATAGCCGTGTCACCACTTAACAAGGGCCCTAGGAATAAACCATCTCAAACTTTGGTCACTAAAGATAAGGCGGAATCAAAACCAGCTTCTAATATTCCCGTGTTGCCTTCTACAGGAGTAAGCACCACTACTAAGGCTCAAATATCTAAGCTTAAAAGAAACTAGAAGAATGATAGGATCTTGCCCCCATCTAGTAGTCAAGTGAAGAAGAAAGTAGAAGCCCATCCTAGGAATGTTATTTCTGTTTTGAATAAAAAGAATCATGTAGCTAAACCTAAAGGCTCTGCGGTTGTGCAGCGTTCTAAGCCTACTATGAATTCTAATTTGAAATGTTGGAATTGCAATGAATGTATGTTTTCTAGTCATCATGATTCTTGCCTTATTGACCATGTGAATGAGATGTATGCCCGTAAAAATAGATTAGAATGGAAACCGACTGGGAAAACGTTAACCCAAGTTGGTTGGATGTGGCGCCCCACTGGTAGAACTTTCACTATAGTAGGAAATATGTGCCCTTTGACTAGGATCACTCCCACTAAAGCGAAGAAAGCGTGCCCTTTAACTAGGAGTACCAAGGCTACCAAAACACAAGCGTGTCCTTTAACTAGGAACACCGACACTACCGTAGGAACCAAGTGTCCTTTAAATAGGTCTACTCCCAGTGTAGTGCCCGCGAATAATCCAAAACCTAAGAAAGTTGGAACATCAAAACTTGTTAGTGCTAAGACTCACATTAGAAAACGTAGGAAATCTAAAGGTCACAAAAATGTTAGCAATTTTGATAATATTTTATTTGTATCTGCTAACACTCTGGAACCAATAGTTTCCAATGCATTGTCTACTGTTGTTGTTGAAAACAGGTGGTCCAAATTGTTCTCTAGTATTTGGACTCTGGTTGCTCCAAGCATATGACCGGAGATCGCTCTCAGCTCAGAAATTTCGTCAGCAAGTTTCTTGGTACGGTTCGATTTGGAAATGATCATATTGCAAAGATAATGGGTTATGGTTAATATCATATTGGGAATGTTATTATTTCAAGAGTGTATTACGTGGAAGGTCTTGGTCACAACTTATTTTCTGTGGGACAATTTTGTGATGCAAACCTAGAAGTTGCTTTTCGAGAGCATACGTGCTTCATTCGTAATTTGGAAGGGTTTGATTTATTGAAAGGTACTCGAGGGAATAATTTGTATACTTTGTCTCTACAAGACATGATGGCCGCTTCTCCCGTATGTCTTCTCTCCAAAGCATCGAAGACTAAGTCATGGTTATGGCATCGACGGTTATCTCATCTTAACTTTGACGCTATTAATCATTTGGCAAAAAACGAACTTGTTCGTGGTCTTCCTAAACTTTCATTTCACAAGGATCATTTGTGTTCCGCGTGTACAATGGGGAAAAGCACTAAGAAATCATACAAACCCAAGACGGAAGACACCAACCAAGAGAAACTTTATCTGTTGCATATGGATCTTTGTGGGCCAATGCGTGTTGAAAGTCTTAGTGGCAAAAAGTACATCCTCGTCATTGTCGATGATTACTCTCGGTTTACATGGATGAAATTTCTTAAAGCAAAAAATGAGGCACCTAAATTCATCATCGGATTTCTCAAGATGATTCAAGTGCGACTCAACACTACTGTCTGACGCATTCGTACAGATAATGGAACCGAATTTATGAATCAAATCTTGCGTGATTATTATGAAGAAGTTGGCATATCTCATGAAACAGCAGTTGCACGCACTCCACAAGAAAACGCTGTCGTTGAAAGTCGAAATCGCACACTTATGGAAGCTGCTCGAACGATGTTAATTTACGCAAAGGCTCTATTGTTTTTATGGGCAGAAGCAGTATCTACAGCAGTGTACACCCAAAACCGGTCACTAATTCGTAAACGTCATGGTAAAACACCTTATGAGCTTCTCAATGGTAAAGTACCAGATTTATCATATCTTCATGTATTTGGTTCTCTTTGCTATCCAAATAATGATGGTGCCAATTTGGTAAAACTTCAACCAAAGGCTGATATTTGTATTTTCATTGGTTACTCCCCCGCAAAGAAGGCATACCGAATCTACAACCGTAACTCTCGCAAGATCCTCGAAACCATGAATGTTGATTTTGATGAGCTGATAGCAATGGCTTCTGAGCAAAGCAACTCTGAACCCACACTTCATGAAATGGGACCCAGTAACATTAGTTCTGGTCTTGTCCCAAACAACCCTACTTCGTCATCATTTACACCACCTTCTAGGACTGAATGGGATACGTTGTTTCAACCGTTCTTTGATGAATTCTTTACTCCTCCAACTATTGTTGCTCCAGAACCTAAGGTAATAGCTCCGGTAACCGAAGTTGTTGCTCCAGCAACCAAAGCACAATCAGGTACGTCTGCACCTACATTTGGTCAAGATATACCATCAACGAGTAATTCTCAACCAACACCCGAACCAACTACCCATGTCATGCCTATTGATGATGAAGAGGACGATGATGATCATGATTTGGAATTTGCTCAAATGCGTGAACTTCCATTCTTTGGTGTACCAATTCCCGACCCTAATCAAGCCGGGTCGTCCACCTGAGAAGAAGCCCCAACTACAGTTTACTCCAATCCACGGATTCGTGAACATGACAGAAAGTGGATAAAGGATCATCCTATAGATTCTATTATTGGTGACCCTAATCATCCGGTATCTACACGAAGTCAGTTACAAGAAAGTGCAATGTTTTGTCACTTTGATGCTTTTCTCACTGAAGTTGAACCTAAGACATGGCAACAAGCTTTTACTCAATCCTGTTGGATAGAAGCTATGCAAGAAGAACTTAACGAATTCATACGTCTTGAAGTTTGGTAACTTGTCCCATGCCCGGATCAAGTGCAGTTACTCACTTTGAAATGGGTTTACAAGGTGAAACTCGATGAGTTCGGCGGAATATTGAAGAACAAAGCTCGACTAGTTGCTCGTGGATACAAGCAATTATTGGGCGTCGACTTTATGGAATCCTTTGCACCTGTTGCCCGTTTGGACGCAATTAGACTATTCCTCTCTTATGCAGCCCATATGGATATGATTGTCTATCAGATGGATGTGAAGAAGGAATTTCTTAATGGTGAACTCAAGGAAGAAGTCTATGTTCAACAGCCGGATGGTTTGTGAATCCTAATTATCCTAATCATGTGTACAAGCTTTTGAAGGCTCTCTATGGGTTGAAGCAAGCTCCTCGCGCATGGTATGATCTATTGTCACAATTCCTCATTACACAAGGCTTCGCTAAAGGCAAGGTGGATCCCACGCTGTTCATTCAAAAACGAGGTAAAGATATGATTATGGTACAAATATATGTTGATGATATTATATTTGCAGCATCGACCCAAATCTTATCGGATGAGTTTGGGACACTCATGTCTTCCAAGTTCAAGATGTCAATGATGGGAAAGGTATCATTCTTCTTAGGTCTTCAGATATCTCAGAGTCCCAGAGGCATCTTTATCAATCAATCCAAGTATGCCCTTGAATCGCTTAAGAAGTATAAGATGGAATCTTGCGACCCCGTGGATACTCCAATGGTGGAAAAATCTAAGCTTGATGCAGATCCACATGGAGTTGCCGTTGATCCGACACTCTACCGTGGAATGATCGGTACTCTTCTGTGTATCACAGCCTGTCGACCTGATCTTCAGTTTGCTATATGTATGTGTGCTAGGTATCAAACTAGGCCTACTGAGTTACACTTAGCTACTGTTAAAAGGATCTTTCGATATCTTAAAGGAACCATTAATCGGGGACTTTGGTATTCGATGGACTCTTCTATTGCACTAATGGCATATGCAGATGCGGATCACGCGGGTTGTCAAGATACAAGGCGTAGCACGAGTGGAACATTGCAACTACTAGGAGATCGATTAATCAGTTGGGCATCGAAAAGGCAGAAAAGCGCTGCAATTTCAAGTACGGAAGCAGAATACATAGCTATGTCTGGTTCTTGTGATCAAATTCTTTGGATGAGATCGCAATTAACCGACTATGGTCTAGGTTTCAACATAATTCCGATGTACTGCGACAACAAGAGTGCAATTACCTTATGCTGCAACAATGTTCAATTCTCCCGGTCGAAGCATATCGACATTTGCTACCATTTCATCAAGGAGCAAGTGGAAAATGGAGTGATCGAGCTTTACTTTGTCCGATCTGAGTATCAATTGGCGGATATTTTCACGAAGGCTTTAGATCGCGCTCGAATTGAATTTTTGGCCGACAAGCTAGGAATGAGAACTTTCTCGCCTGAGACTCTAAAGGAACTAGCAGATGAAGCGAAAGAATAGTGCTGTTAAAACTATTCTCCGTATCCTTGGTGATCATCTGTATATATTGTTTATATTTTGATCCACAAAAGCAAAATACAAAAATATAAAACCATATAAAAACCATAAAAATTGAAAAATTCATAAAAATCCAAAAATATTTTTACTTTATTTTTCAAAGGCGTGTCTTTTGGTACGATAATATTTACGGCCTTTAAAATATTGATTAATATTGACACGGCGCCATAAATAGAGTTCGTACAAAATTTGTAAATATTTCATAAAACATGCCTATATGGCTTGTAGTTATTTCAGAATGCAACCCGATTTTTCACATTAAAGTCAAGTATTTCTTATGAAATATTTGGCTAACAACGGGAATTAATTTTCTCGGGCAAGGTTTACTTTATAACCTTGTAAGGGGTCAAGTTTACTTTATAACTTGGTCTAACACAAATCTATGTACGTTTCAGTGCATTTATTTGTTAAAACAAGAGAAGTCTTGTTTTTATGAAGCTATCATCTCTACAACCATAGCAATCTACAATTGGTACCTACATACTCGACGATGCGACTCCTCAACCGACGACTACAGATCTTTCAATAGAACACGGGTCAACAATTGAGGGGGAGCAATTGTCGAGCATTCAGAATCTTCGATGCCGAACGTGCCAAGTTCACAAGTTGGTGTCAAGACAACAATACCAATCGTACATGTGGTGTCAAGATATGACTTCAGACGTGACGAGGCGACCAACATATGCTGACAAGAACCATTTGATCTTATCATATGATGTTCTCATCTATCAGGTCCAACCTTGTCAATTCTTTTCTAATATGGTGAATATGTGATCATGTTACAAATCGGTATCATATCTCATGCGTTTGATATCATGAAGATAAAACGGACTTGCATTTTTCATCCCAAAACCTTTGTTAAAACTTCATTAAATCAATTGATATTAAAAACATCGATTGGGTTAATATTTTTAATATGGGGGAGAAAATGTGATTTAATATGGGATATTATCACAAATGGTTTGACTTAATGTGCTGGCTCATCCCGACATGTGCGAAATGTTTTCAAATATCGTGGCATATGTTAAGGGGGAGCAAAATGGATTTGCATATCAAAAATTGATTTCATGGTGATTTATACTTACCCAAAACCTATTTATTTCATGACGATGAAGATTGTGGTGACATAAGGATGGTAGGATAGGTTAAGTCCTATGATTCTTCCAGAACCGGAGGAATCTTCCCAAGGACATTCCATAGCTAGAAATAGTAGTCCTTAGGAAAGATGGAGAAAGAGTGTGAACGTAGCTGAATGCCGACCAAGTACTTAAGTTAGCACTGGAACAATCACAACAAGGTGCTAGTTATGACGTATTGGTAAGCATTGAAGGGTTGAAGAATGAAAAAGAATTGAAAAGATAAAGGGTGTAAAGAAAGAAGCCCTCCTTACAACCTTAGGCAGAAACCGGGTCAATACATATGCTATTGAGATCATTTTTAATGATGCTTGATATTGAAGATAGACATCATGGACCCAGTGATGCAATGCACAACCCATCCCAGCTAACTCAGATATCTCTTAAAAGATATTTGTTTTAATCACACGGAGACAACACTTTATCTATCGATTTATTCACTCCGAATAATTTGGTATTGAAATGGTGGCACTCCTCTCCAGCCTCCGATCACTAAAATCCAAAATGCACGATCGAGTCTAGAGCCATTTGAGATCATCAAATATCTCATTAGGACACATTTTCATATTTCCTTGCTTCTTCACAAACTGTGAAAAGTAAGAAAGATTTTAAGAGTCCTACGTAAAATCTTCATGGTCTTGCCTGAACATCCGAGTAATACGAAAGTATTTACAATGAAGATGGAAATCCTTCTTGAGCGAATATCAAAAAGCTCATGGTAGGTGACTTGTGCGATTCTTTATGAATCAAACTTATGATAACTAGAAAGCAACAACTGTTTAATTCTTAACTGAATTTAAACACGTTCCAGGCCTCTACGCAATATCTTAGTGATCTTTCCAGAACACTCAGAGTGATACCTTAGTGTTCACAGTGATGAGTGGAAATCCTTCTAGTGTTAACCTCAAACAACACTTGGTAGGTAACTTGCAAGATTCTATACGAATCAAGCTCGTGACAACTGGAAAGCAACGATGGTGCGGTTCTTAATTGAATTTCACTTGTTCCAGGAACATGAATTGACGGCTTCAAATCATGCGAATATTATTATCCAAATGATTCACTCTTTATGTTCGCAGTCAGCTTTGGACTGTCGAATAAAGAGAACGGGTTTACCCGCGAAATCCTGTCAGGAAGTTACTTAATTGAAACTATCTGTCACGGGTACGATATCTAATATCGTCCAACGGTCTTCACCGACCGGAGGTAAAATGCTACCGATTTAGAATGAAATGTGCAAATCCATTTCGTTCGTGTCTACTTATGTTACGACATTTGAAGACGGTGTCGTTGCGGAATCCAAGAAGAAGTCGTCCCCGCATGCTTATACTTTATGCACTTAATATCTCATCTAATTCAAGAAAGCCTAAAAGTTAAGTCTTCCGCTGTATCAAATTCTGAAGCTTTCAAGAATTACTAAGGTATATGTATGTGGGACGTGAGGTCACGAAGAGGCGAAGATCACAAGTGATGGATGCACGAGATCAAGGCAAGAGATAAATGCTCAAGATTGATATCTAAGATCACATCAGCATGTTCACCAGAAAAGAAAAAGAAAAGAAAGACGAAGACTACGAGCTCAAGACAAGCATAGTATGCTAGGTTTATTTCATTATTGTAACTCGGGTAACACCCTTGTTTGGAGTGACCTCCCTTAGGGGGAGATTGTTAGAAATACGTTTTTACGTATTTAGGAAGATTCGGTCACTCCGACAATATACTAAGTAGTAGCTCGTAGTCTAGACATCTTTAATAAACAAACAAAGCCAAGCCTAGCCTACAACATGTGTAGGCTGGCCCAAACGTGTAAGCCCAAGCCCATTACAAGGCTTGGGTATATAAACCCTCTCCTTAGATGGAGAGGGTGTGTGGTTAATCATTTTTACACATAGTTCTCTTCAGTTTCTCTCTCTAGAAGTGTGTATAATCCACCATCTCTCTATCTCTTTCTCTCTCTAAAAACATAAGCAAGATTTAGAAATACGTTTTTACGTATTTAGGAAGATTCGGTCACTCCGACAATATACTAAGTAGTAGCTCGTAGTCTAGACATCTTTAATAAACAAACAAAGCCAAGCCTAGCCTACAACATGTGTAGGCCGGCCCAAACGTGTAAGCCCAAGCCCATTACAAGGCTTGGGTATATAAACCCTTTCCTTAGATGGAGAGGGTGTGTGGTTAACCATTTTTACACATAGTTCTCTTAAGTTTCTCTTACTAGAAGTGTGTATAATCCACCATCTCTCTATCTCTTTCTCTCTCTAAAAACATAAGCAAGATTTACATTTCTACAGGTTGTATTAAACCCTTTTCAAAACAATCTCTTATAAAATGATGTCTAATTTCTATGTGTTTTGTTTTAGAATGATGTACAGGATTTTTAATAATGCATAAAGTACTGTTATTGTCTACAAATATCTTGGTATGCATGAAATTATACCCATAATCCAACAGCTGGTTCTGAATCCATAAGACTTTTCCACAACAAGCAGCTGCAGCTACATACTCTGCTTCAGTTGTAGAATTGGCCACCACTGTTTTTTTCTTGCATTGCCAAGATATCAACCTACTCCCAAGAAACTGACATCCACCAGTTGTGGATTTTCTATCAAATTTATCACCACCATAGTCACTGTCTGAATATGCAATAAGCTCCAATGGTGAATCTTTTGGGTACCACAATCCATGATCTTGATAACATCTGAGGTACCTAAAGATTCTCTTGACAGCATAAAGGTGACACTCTTTGGGAGTCACTTGATGGTGTGCACATGCACACACAGCAAACATAATGTCAGGTCTTGAGGTTGTGAGATACATCAATGAACCAATCATTGATCTATAGTGCCTGACATCCACATCTTTTTCATCTCCAACTTTTCCCCAAGGGTGTTCTCTATCCATAGGAGTAGTAGCCCTCTTTTCATGTGGAGAAAAGACAAACTTCTTCAAGATTTCTGCCACATATTTATCTTGAGAGATGAAGATACCATCTTCTTTCTGCTGAACTTCTAACCCTAGAAAGAAGGTCATCTCCCCCATTGCACTCATCTTGAATTTATCTGTCTAAGCTTGGAAAAGTCTTCACTCATCTTTGGATTGGTGGAGCCAAAAATGATATCATCTACATAAACCTGAACAAGTAAGACATCCTTACCAGCCTTCTTTGTAAATAATGTCTGGTCTACGGTGCCCCTTTTGAATCCATTTTCCACCAGATAAGTGGACAATGTGCCATACCATGCTCTTGGGGCCTGATAAAGTCCATACATAGCTTTCTTGACTCTATACACCTTGTCTGGATGTTCTGGATCTTCAAAACCAGGAGGCTGCATCACATAAACCTCCTCAAAAATTGTGTCATAAAGAAAAGCACTCTTCACATCCATTTGATAGACAGTAAAGCCCATACAAGAAGCATATGCTATAAATATCCTAATAGCCTCAATCCTTGCAACTAGTGCAAAGACCTCCTCGTAGTCTATCCCTTACTCTTGTGTATATCCCTGAGCCACTAAACGTGCCTTGTTTCTGAGCACAATGCCTCTTTCATCTTTCTTGTTTCTTAGAACCCATCTTGTCCCAATAGGTCTGACATATCTGGGAAAATCAACCAGCTCCCAAACATCCTGAATAGCAAATTGATTAAGCTCATCCTGCATTGCTTCCACCCAACTTGGTTCTTTGAGAGCATCAAAAATCTTCTTGGGTTCCTGTTGTGACAGAAAACAGGCAAACAAACTTGCTTGAACAAGAGGGGTATCAACCTTCTTGTGTATATTGGCAATAAATCCTCCAAGACTCTGATGAGATCTTCTAGTCTGAACAGGAGACATGACATCCCCAATAATTTGAGAAGAGGGGTGATTCTTCATGGTAGAAGTGAGAACTCCTCCCTTAAAAAGTCGATTGTCTTCAATCTCATCATCCAAGTTACCAATATCTTCTTCAGACTCTCTTCCATCAATATTTGTATGAACCTTTTCATTTCTGCTTGAAGGTTCACCTTGTTCAAAATTGGAAGAGAAAATATGCTAAAAAGAGTTGTCAATGCCTGAACCAAGGTTGTCAGCGTTTGATCCATCCACACCTAAAATGGTGTTGTCAACGTTTGAGCCATCAACGCCTGAATTTGTCCTGTCAGCGCCAGATTTTCCTTTGTCAGCGCCAGAAGAACCATGCATGTTGTTAACTGGTGATACTTGGGGACCACCATTTTCCTTTCCAGCATCAGCAGCAGCAAAAGCATCTGTCCATATGGGAACAGTAACATACTCAAGTATGGGAGATGACTTTTCTGCTTGTGATCCAACCTCTTCATTAACCTATGTACCTGAAACATCAACAACTGGTTCTTCCACAATATTTGAAGTTACCTTCACAATGTTTGGATTAGTAACAGGCATATAATTCAAATTCCTAGATAGAGGTTCCAAGTCAAACAACCAATTTGGACCACTTTCAGGATCACTTGGTTTACTCTCTAAAAACCTAACATGTACTTTTTCAAGTATACGTTTTTCCTTCTTTAGGTAAACCCTATATCCCTTGCTCTGCACTGAATACCCCATGAAATAGCCTTCATCACCTTTAGCACTAAATTTACCTAAGGCATCACTAGTATCTAGGACAACTACATGACAGCCAAAAGGTTTAAGAAAACCAGTATTAGGTTTCCTTCCCCAAAGTAACTCATAAGGTGTTTTGTTATGTATCTTGTTGATTAATGCTCTATTCTGAACATAACAAGCCGTATTCACAGCCTCAGCCCAAAAAGCTATGGGAAAGTGAGCATCAGCCAACATAGTCCTGGCTGCTTCAATTAGGGTTCTATTCTTTCTCTCAGCAACCCCATTTTGTTGTGGGGTTTTGGCAATACTAAACTTCCTAGTAATCCCTTTCTTGGCACAAAAATCATCCAACAGTTTATTTCTAAACTCACCACCATTATCACTTCTAAGCATTTTAACTTCATTACCACTTTTCTTTTCTATTTTGTTAATAAAGTTAATTAAAGTATCAGCAGTGTCACTTTTCATAGCTAAAAAGAAAGTCTAAGTAAACCTAGAAAAGTCACTGTGATGACAAAGCAGTATGATTTACCATTCAAGCTTTCTATATTAGTTGGACCAAACAGGTCCATATGCAACAAGTGAAGTGGTTTAGAACTAGAGGGCACCTGTTTAGACTTAAATGAGACCTTGTGCTGTTTGCCTTTAAGGCATGCAACACAAGAGTGGTCATTGTGGAAAGCCTTTTTAGGCAAACCATCAATCAAACCAAGTATCACAATTCTGTTTATATTTTTAAAGTTAATGTGCCCTAGTCTCCTATGCCATAGATTACTCTCATCAACTGAAGCTTTAGCATAAAAACATGACATATTATTATTCATCCTAATACCATTAAGATTCACATTATAAATGTCCTTATGCCTAGGTGTTCTATAGTCAATAAATTTCTCATCTGGTATTTTAAAATCCTTGCTCAACACCAAGCATTCAGTATCAGTAAAAATAACCTTATTTTTGTTATCACAAACTTGTGATACACTAAAAAGATTGTAATCAAGTTCTTTTACCAGAAACACGTTTTCAAAACGCAAGTTTTTGGTGAGAAGAGTTCCTTTGCCTGTGATAGTTCCATATCCGCCTCTAAAGTAAACTTTATCACAATCGTTAATGGGAGTGAAGTTTGTCAGATAATCTTCCTTCCCAGTCATGTGCCTAGAGCATCCACCATCCCAATAGCCATAATCATTCACCTGTTTTTAAATGCCCTGCACATAAAGAAAACAAATTAGTTTTCTTTGGGAACCCAAGCCTGAGCAGACTTGGATTCATCTGGTTGTTCAACAAGAACCGACTTAGTTCTCATAACAACCCCTTGTTCATCCCTTTTTGGATGAAACACCCAGTTAACCCCAATTGGTTTTGTGATGACCTTTGAAATATAATTAAATCTATTACAGGTCATAGAAATCCCATTAGAATTAGGGTTTTGATCTTGTTTAGGTCTCCATGTCAAGCTAGAAGAAGCTTTAGACCTTTTTCCCTATGGTTGCAAATATTTAAGTCTGGCAACGTTTCGGTCAGCGTTTGATTTGGTCTTGTCAACATTGAAATTACCCTTATCAGCGTTGAACCTAGGGTTTGCTACAGGAACCCATTTCCTATTAGACCATGTATTGGTCTTCTGAAAAGGTCTTTGTCCATGAGTGTTAGACCCTTTAGTGAAAAATGGCGCTGGTCTAACAACTTGTGGATTTGCTCCACAAAATTTTTGGGTCTGACAGTGTTTGACCTTTTGTCAGCGTTGACCTTGGAAGCGTTGACACACTTATAGGCTAAATGTGAAAAGCTACCACAAGTGTAACAGGCTTTTCTAGACACAACTCTAGGTCTAGAAGAAAAGAAACCTGTTCCATTATCACTAACTTGGCTTTTTGGTACCTAGTATTCCTATACATTTCTGCATACTTAATTCTAGGTTTTCTAACAGTGTTTGAGCCAAGGTCAACAATCTTGCCAGTGATTGGGTTTGTTACTTTGATAGGGGTCGACTCATTTGGACTATCACAAAGCATGCTACCCTTGACAAACAAGGTAGGGTTGGCTTTCTTCCATTCATTCAAATCAGTCAACTTCTGCCTATATTCCTCTACTGGGGTAAGGACTCTTGGTGGAGGAATAAATTCCTCTTCTTGGAGTTTTGGTAAACCAGTCCAAGATAAGTCCTTTCTTTGGAAAACATAAAAGCCCCCAGCTGGTGGTGGAACACCAGAATATTCTTTCATCCCAATCCCAGTCATGTCCCTAGAATACCTCTGTTTACTAACACATTCTCCTAGGGTTTGTGAGGCCTTATCGAATCTCTGAATTTTAAGGTCTACATTATCCTTATTCTTGATAGCCTCACATAACATAGCCTGTAATTCAGCATTGACCCTTTCCATGATGTTTCTAATATCATTACTAGCATTTAAATCATGTTTTAAGATATTTATTTTATCTTTTAGGTCAAGCTCCATTTTCTTATACTCAGAAACTGTCTTTTCAATTTGAATGAGAGCAAGTTGATAGTTAGACAACTTGCATCTCTCAGTACTCACATCTCCTAACAATCTTAAAACCTCTTTGTTAAGTCTTTCAGTATTTAAACGACAACCCTTACTACAAAAAGCATCATCATATACCTCATTGTCTGATGAAGATGAGGAGTGTGCCATGAGAGCATGTTGAACATGCTCTTCTTCTTCTATCTTAGCAACAAAAGCTTTATCCTCTTCCTCATCCTTAGCCAAATAGCTCCAGTCCCATCCAATACCATCAATTTCTTGCACTGCCACCATGGCCTTAGGATCCTAAGCCTTAACAATTTGGCTTGAGGGTTTTCCAGCATCAGATCTTCTTGGAGATCTGCATTCTCTCATAAAGTACCCCATACGATGACAATTGTAACACTCAACCTTGGATTTATCAAATCCAACAGTGTCCTTAGCATTAAAAGTCATCTTCTTCTTGAATCTTCTATTCCACCTGTTTGCTCTTATACTAGCAAGAGCCATGTTCCACTTTATATCCATATCCTCCAAATGCTCATCACTTATTTGCTCAAGGTCCTCATATGTAATCACTGAACCATTGGGCAATGAAGCAATGTATGCACACACAGTATCTAGATCCAAACCAGCAGGCTTAACTCTTGGTGAGTCAATTTTGTACGTGTCAGCCTCTGAATGTGAGGCGTTGACAAGATATGATCCAGCGTTGACACATGTTGATCCAGTAATTGGGTGCATGTATGAATCCTTCTGATCAAATTGGCCTTCACTATGTGAGAAGAAGGCCATGTTACTATTGGTAGACTTACTTCCATGATCCAAAAGAATTTTATTCTCCAACAGCCTCAGTTTGTTGTAAACATCATCAAAAGTAGAACTTTTGTGAGTGTTGTTGGCAATTATAGATCTTGCCTCAATCTTCCACGCATCACAAAGACTTTTAAGAAAAGTGGCAATAATGTCAACGTCACCAATTACTGTCCCCATGAAGGACAACTTGCTTGTAATGTCAAGAAGTATGCTTCTCACACTACTTAGCTTCTCATTAGTTTGAGCCTTAAAAACAGCAAACTCATGTAAGAGTTGCTTCCTTTTCTCTTCCACAGTATCATCATTACCACCATATGCAACTTCAAGGTCTGCCCAAAGATCTTTTGCAGACTCATAACCTCTGTATTTGTGCTGATTTTCTTGTCCCAAAGAAAGTTTCAGAATGCTTAGGGTTTTCATATCAACCCTTTTCTTTGCTATGTCATCAGTAGACACAGCTCTACCATCTTCAGGTTTTTCTTTCTTATCTGCTTCAGAACATCCTTGAACAGCTGATCTTGTAGCAATGGCATCTGCAATCTTTTGAGCTTTATTGAATCTGTTTCCATATTCAATAATCTCCCAAAGAGTGTAGTCAAGGATTTGCAGATATTACTCAAAGTTGAACTTCCACAGCTCAAAATTGTCTGCATCTAGCATGGGAATCTTGATGTTTGGTTTGAGAAGGAGGAGGTTACTTATGGAGTGGACATGATGTTTTTAGGGTTTTGTGAAAATTAGGGTTTTGGTGATTTAGGGTTCTTGTGTTCTTTTATATCAAAGTTTCTCAACAAGCTCTGATACCACTTGTTGATCCCAAACTTAGATCGATTTAGCTTGTGCAAACAAGATTAGATCAAGTTATACACGTAGAGAAACTTTGTTTATGTATAAAGTAATTTAAGTGTTATGCGGAATTAACAGTTAAACAAGAACACACAAAGGATGTAAAACAAACTTTCACTTGATTGATAATAACGAACTTGCTTACAAAGAAAGTGTTTAACGTATGAAAACTTATTTGAAACAGAACCTAAAGGTCTTCTTTTATAGACATAAGAAGCCTTGTACAAGAGTCTACGTATCAACTATTCTAAGTAAATATAATTATAGAAAATACAATGTTGATCCTATCTTTACTAGAAACAAACTAGAAACATAATACACGTAGACCATATCTTTCTATCAGTGCTTGTCTTCAACCTATCAACGCTTGACTTCTTCCTGTCAACACTTGATCTGTCAGCGTTTGTTTTCTTCTTATCAACGCTTGTTTTCCTCTTGTCAGCGCTCAAGTGGACTGGCTACATTTTATTCCCAACAGCAAACAATCGAGACAACTAGTGTCCTATTTTTATTAAAACTAACATGTTATCTCCCTCGTGGGTTTATAAAACATTTCATAAAACATTTAAAAGAGTTCGAGGCTATGAACTCACGTTGATTGGGAAAGGAGGGTTATCAGCGATTTAGATGTACGTTACGTGCTTATATCACGGAAACCTAGACAAATAATACTCGTCTTAGACTCTTGTCCAATGACTCTATAAAAACAATGGCTATGTATGTATGATGATATCATGAGTATGATGATGATCATGTGGGATTTTATATCTTCATACACATTATAGTGTTATGTGTTAGTCAAATTTTGACTAGTTACACTAGTTTCAATATGAAGGCCCAATAAGCGCATTAAGAGTTTAATACGTTATATTAGCCCAATTATTCTTTTAATATCAGGCTTATACTCATATGTTGGGCCCAAGTGGGTTAAGCCCAATGAGTAAGTCCATTAGTGTTTATCCAAACTAGTTGGGTCAATAGTCCAGTAAGGCTACTTTGGCCCGTTAATGTCCATAAGTTATAAAGCTCAATTTTTATCGGTTTTTACTTGTCAAATATACTTATACATCAGTATATGAGTTATAAAAATTTACATTATACGGGTCCGACCGTCTAAGTTTTAATTGACGAAAACGTTAATCTTTCGGTTTTAGCCGAAAAGACGTAAAACTTATGTATATAATTTTATAACTTATAAAACATATCAAATTGCCATTTTTATAAAATGTCCCATTTATTTATCAAAGTATATACTTATTAATAAATAATTTATAAGTTAGTGGGTTTTAGGTATACATTTTATATTAGTTTACTTGAGTGCTAATTTTATAAATATACTTTTAATCACAAATTTGATTATGAATTTCACTTTCACCATTTTTATCATATCTTGAGTTCGACAAGGAGATAGAAGCTCATTTTTAGATACCAAAAACTACATGACATGTGCTACAATCAACACAGTTTTAGCTACTGCTCAATCAACCTCTAAATGTCTCTACCAGTTCGTCCAAAACAGACTATACAGATTTGAACTTCAATATTGTTTTGATCATATCTCACTCATTTTATGGATTCCATTGAGTGGCCAACTCTCAAATATGTACAAGTCTCATATCTTACTGTATATTAATTTATCCAAGCCATTTTAACAGTTTATCAAAAGTTTCTTTACTCTTTTATACAGCCTACTATTTTAAGCATGATTTTAACATCCTTTCATGTAGCTTTTAATCATTTTAACCAAATTTATCAACACAAGATCCCCACATAATACTTTTGATCATCATTCATTATCATATACATATATATAATCAAGAAAATATAAGATTACATATTCAAAATAACAAGAGGATAGGAAGAAACAATCTCTATACCACCAAAGTGATGAAATGATGAGTTTTGATGAAAAAGGCTTGGTTCCTTTTTACCAAACTTTCAACTTGGCAAATGAACTTCTTGGGTCCTTTAAATGGATGAATATCTTCATGAAAACCAGCCTAGAAACTCCATGGAAACTCCTTTTCACATGTTATAACCACCTCCAATCTTCATAACTTCAACTAGGCTTCAACATTTGTTGATTATAGTTGAAGTTTATGGCTAGAATTTTGAGGATGATGGTGGTTTAGTGATGGTAGGGGACGGAAAAAAAGGGGAGTGAGAGAGAGTTGTGTGTTTGCATGTATGAATAATGAGTTAGCTAATTTGAAGATTATTGGTTTTTGTGTGTTGGTGGTTTTTGATAAACCAAGTGGACAAGTGTCCTACAAGCTTGTTTAAGTTTACACATAAGGTGTTGGTGGCTTGCTTTGGCCGCCACTTGTATAGGGGTGGGGCAAGTGTAAACTTGTCTCACCTCTATTATTTTACGGGTACTACTCGATTCTAGTTTCTTCGATTTGCGTGCCTCGGGTCGTTTTACGAAAAACGTTTTTATAAATTATGAATCAACGACACAAAACGAATCTAATAAAAATTGTCTCATCAAAAACGGAGTTCAAAATCGTAAATACGTAAACCGAGGCTTTTCGGTTTAGTCGTAAAGGACGTTAAATCATGAACGTAAGTCCTAATCTCTTCTCGTAAATTTGTGAGTTTATGAACCAACACAAATTTAAAATCCCAAAATAATATTCACGGATAAATTTATTTCCTGAAATGTCGGAATGTCACCAAAAACGGTGTATGTAAACGTAAGCACGTAACATAGAGTCCTCCGGTTTAGACGTAGTCGATGCTACTTTAAGATGTAAACTCAAATTTCTTCCCAAAAATGAGTGAGTTCATAATATAACATTAAAATAATGTTTTTAAATAATAATTGAGAATAAAATATCAACCATAAATTGACGGATTGTCACAGCATTTACCCCTAAACGGGATCCTTGTCCTCAAAGATAAATTTATCTTACTACTCGCTTCCTATAGAGTTAAAGCCATGTGGGTATTTCCTCCACATTCGGTCTTTTCTCACAAGTGTAATTCATTACAATACGTGAGTTTCATCAAACATAACTACGGGCATATGATCAGGTTAAATGTTGGCTTACTTTCTCTATCCATGATGTTCGCGGGTTTTTGATGAATGCAACTTTTCGCCGATCTAAACTTCATCAAGAAGTAATCATATTCTCACTTGATAGATGTTTCATCAAGTTCGATATACGAAACATAATTCACGCAACCCTTGAAGTCCTATGGTAGATCCAGCTTATATGCCTTTTAAACCAACTTTTACATCATCTCAATGGTCCCATACAACGGGACTTATTTCCCATGATCCTTCAGATCATCAATTCATTTTTCCAAGGTGAAAATTTTTGGCATAACTTCGCTACCCATCCTGCACTTCAAGATCTACATTTCATATTCACATAACCTCCTGCCCACCATTGGCAGTCAATAATCAGATCCATATTTCAACAATCATTTTAGGTCTCGCGGGTCAGGTATTTTTGTAAGGTTAGGTTCGTCATCATATGCAACCTTAAACCTAAAAGACATGTCCAACTCACAATGGGTGTATGTCGGGTGTCTTCATCCCAACTCCTGCTTACAGATGCTCTCATATTTAGATCCTCACTAGATTCGATCTCAATCCTAATACGATAATTATCAATGATAATTTCTCCAAAGGAAAAAGATTATACGGTTCATTACAAAAGGTCAATCATTCAAGCATAAAACAACATTTCTAGTGTTTTGTATCGTTACTTTACCTCGTCCCTTCGATTGGGGTGGTAAACAGTACTCTCATCAAGGTTCATTCCCAATGACTTCTGAGGAAATCTCTAGAAATTCGATGCGGAGCGAGGGTCTTGATAGAGATGATCGATACAGGCACACCACGCTTACACAACTCCGTTAAATACAAAAGAGTCAATTTATTCATCGAGAATTTATCATTAACAGGAATGATATTAGTAGATTTGGTCAGTCTGTCGACGATGACCCAAATTGAATCAAATTCAAATGATGATCTTTGCAATAGTTAAACGTTTACTAATGTATGAGGCGATGTCTGCCTTCATAATTTGCCATCAGTACAACTTCTTCAGATAAAGATACACTTAATAAAAAATGGCATGAATAGAATACTTAACCTTATGAGATTCCAACATAACTAAATCTCTAAATTCCTCCTTACTTAGGCATCCACAAGCGTCCTTTTATACATTTAACGCCATCGGCTTCTCAATTCTTAATGGTTCACATTAGCGGCGAACCCTTTTTATTATCTATAGTATCCTTTTTACAAGCATGGGCTATATTTTAAATTGCACGGCAATTTATTTTGCACAATCATTATTAAGAAACACATCCTAATTGATCTTTATCCTTTCTACATAACGTGTTAGTAATTAAATTCACCTTCCCTGATAAAATAAATATCATGACCACAATTCACTCAGAAATTCTTTCTTCATATTTTCTAAGTTTTAATTTCGTCTCAACAATCATTTTTAATAGTTTTGCTCAATCCAACGTTTAAAGCGTCGATTGTGACAATCCGTCAATTTATGGTTGATATTTTATTCTCAAGTATTATTTAAAAACATTATTTTAATGTTATATTATGAACTCACTTATTTTTGGGAAGACATTTGGATTTACGTCTTGAAGTAGCATCGACTATGTCTAAACCGGAGGATTCTACGTTACGTGCTTAGGTTTACATACACCGTTTTTGGTGACAGTCCGACATTTCAGGAAATAAAGTTAACCATGAATATTATTTTGGGATTTTAAATTTGTGTTGGTTCATAAACTCACAAATTTACGAGAAGAGATTAGGACTTACGATTATAATTTAACATCCTTTACGACTAAACCGGGAACCTTAGGATTACGTATTTACGTTTTTGAACTCCATTTTCGATGAGACAATTTTTATTAGATTTGTTTCGTGCCGTTGATTCATATTTTATAAAAACATTTTTCGTAAAACGACCCGAGGGCACGCAAATCGAGGAAACTAGAATCGAGGAGTACCCGTAAATTAGTGGGATGAGACAAGATAAATCTTGCTCCAACCCACTCAAAAGAGACGGCAACATTAAGCCAACACACACCATGAGGTGTCAAGTTATTAGCTTACAAGTTACACTTGTACTTAGCTTAACTTGTAAGCACCAAAACCACAAAACCACCAAGCCTAAAACAACTAACTCATTTCTTACATGCAAAAACCACACAAACTCTCTCTCTCTAGCCAATTTGGCCGTCCCATCTCAACCAAAAACACCCATTTTGATCAATTTTAACCATGAAATCATGTGTTATTCACACATATGATGAAGCCCTTTTGAAGCTCTAAAGATTGGTGGTGATTTTAACATCCAAGGAGAAGATTTGGTGATATTCAAGGGCTGATTTATACATAAAGTTTACAAGTATTGGTGTCCATGAAGATTGCTGTTGATTTATCACAAGTTGGGTGATCAAAATCCATGTCTTGATCACAACCTACATCATATTGGTGGTATAAAGATTGTTCTTCCTATCCTCTTGTTATTTTGATTATGTAATCATGTATTTTCTTTCCAATTGTATATGTATATGATGAATATATGATGATAAAAATATTGTGTGGGGATTTGGTGTTGATAAATATGGTTAAAAAGATGGAAAACCATAAGTAACAAGGTTAAAATCTTGCTAAATATGATGGCTGTAAAAAAACAGTAGGTAACCCAATGTTAAACTGATAAAATGGTAAAGTGGAATCAATATACAGTAAGTATTAGGTGTTATACACAAGTTAGGTTGATTCATCAGTAGATATAATGGAATAAAATGAAGAACATATCATTTAAATTATGTCATAAAAATATAGGGTTCTATCTCTATGTAGAACTCTAGATATGACCATTTTAGTAAACTAGATTTTTAGGACTTATTTTGTATAAATAATATATAATATAAGCACTCAAAAATTTATATAAAATATATATAAATACAAATTCCACTAGTTGATAATGATTATAATCAAAGAGTTATATAAATGTTGATATTAAAATGGATTATGTTATATAAAGTATAAATATAAATGTTTTTCCAAGTTATAAAACTATATACTAAGTTTTACGTCTTTTCGGCTAAAACCGAAAGATTAACGTTTTTGTCAAATAAAACTTAGACGGTCGGAACCGTCTATTGTAAACTTTTATAAACTCACATACTGATGTATAAACATATATAACAAGTAAAAACCGATAAAACCCGAGCTTTACAACATATAGACATTAACGGGCCAAAGTAGCCTTAATGGACAATAAACCCGACTAATTTGGTAAAACACTTATATACTTATTTATTGGGCTTAACCCATTTGGACCCAACATATAAAGTATAATACTGATATTAAAAGTATAATTGGGCTAATGAATAGTATTGGGCTTGTAATAGGCCCATTAGGCTTCAAAATGTAAATAAGTTGAACTAGTGTAACTAGTCTTAAAAATTACCAACACATAAACACTATAATGAATGAGTAAAGATGTATAAACCCACTTGATCATCATCAATATATATAAAATCATCATATGTATACATAATTGTTATTTTTATAAAGTCATTGGGCAAGAGTCTAAGACGAGTATTATTTGTCTAGGTTTCCGTGATTGAAGCACGTACCGTACATCCGAATTGCCGATAACCCGCTTTCCCACATCAACGTGAGTTCATAGCCTCACACGCTTTTAAATGTTTTTATGAAATGTTTTATAAACCCACGAGGGAGATAACATTTTAGTTTTGATAAAATAGGACATCATTTGTCCCGATTATTTGTTTATTGATTTGGACCCGAATGATTGTATGACCCGATGAATGAATATATGACCCGGTAAATGAAATGAAATGGATTATTAAAGTTAGGTTATGTCACTAAAAGTCCCATTAGCATGAATTGTGAACTACCGGGATTCGGTAGACGCTTATGCATATAATAGTACTATTTGGGGACGATCACCCCAGTTCGCGCCTTGACGGTTGATCCCCGTCGTGTCACATTGATTGGTAAGCGAATTTATGTATAATAAGATTTCTGATTGTTGTAAAAACACACTTGTTTAGGAAAACAAGGCAATTAGGGTAAGTATTAACAAGCAGTTTAGGAAAACCACAAGTTATGACCCAAATAAAAAGTGAGAGTGAGTTCGTTCTCGAGGAGGCTAGTGCGTTGTGTAATGAATTGATTTTGATTTGTGATTATATTTAGAAAAAGAAAATAGAAATGGGGTAAGAAAAGAATGACGGTTACGAAGACGGATCGAGCTAAGACGAAAAGGTCGTTCACGTAAAACCGTAAAAAACTACAAATTAAAAATTTTAAACCTAAAAACTAATTAAAAGCTAAAAGTAAGTCTAAAATAATATAAATAAGAATAAAAAAATCCAATAAAAATATTTTAAAACCTTTTATTAATTAAATATTCAATTTTAAATGCTAATTAAAGCCCTAAAATTAAATATAATTAATCAAAATGTCCAAAATATTATTTTATTGAACAAATAACTTACTTATATTATTTAAAGACTAAAAAGTATTTTTCCTAATTTTTAAAAACTATTTTTCTATTTTTAAATCACTAAAGACTATTTTTAAACCAAAATAATTATAAAAAATAATAAAATAATGCCAAAAATAATTTGACACTTTTAAAAATCCTAATTTACTCTAATGAACAGTAGAAAAATGAAAAAGTTTGAAAAATATAAAATTTTGCACTAAAGGACAAAACAGATTAATATTTAAACCCTAATTAAATTAATTTAATTCTAAAATTTAAATAAAAAGTGAACAATAAAAACTTTTTATACTAAAAATCTTAAATTATTTTTCTGAATCTATGAAAAATGATAAAACTGAAAAATAACAATTTTTGGCACTAAATGCCAAAAACAGAAGTATTAAAAAGTATCTAAAATTGCAATTAAACCTAAAAAATAGCAAATGAACAGTAACAAAAATTCTAATTAAACAGAAAATCCCAAATTAAATAAGAAAAATAATGAAACAAAAATCAGGTCCTAATTCCAATTTTTAGTCTCTAAAGACAAAAAAACTAATAAGCTGAAAGTGACATGTGCTTGGTCTTTGTCTGGTAGTACAGCAGTGCTAACTTGTGTGCTATCAGTGGGAAATTTGTTCCCACTGCTAGTGTAAAAAACAGGTCTGGTGACTGTTTAAGCTTAGGAAAGCTTATGTGAGCTTTTCTTTGGACAATGGGGGCACTACCACAACCAGTTGGGTTGTGGGAAGTCAATCAAACAAGAAAAACACAAAGTCTTTCACAAAATCAAGCACAAAAGGACACCAAAAGTTACTGATTAAGCTAATATGGTGTCTGATGAACAGTTACTGATTCAACTTGCACAAAAGTGGATTTCAATCCTCAAAAACTTGCACATAAGTTCACCAAGTAGCATACAATCTATTTAAAACCCTAGTTATAACCCTACCCTAGCAGACTTCACAAATTGGTGGTCAAATATCAAGAAAAACAGGCATAAAAGTGGATTACTGAATTCATGCTATAATAACCAACTTTTGAACATGCAAACTAGTATTTCCTCTACCAAACTGAAAACAAAGTAACATACAACCTATTAATACCCTAATGAGTGTTTTAAACAGGTTTTTAAGCTAGATTCGTGTCTTTAATCCCAACTTAAACCCTAATCCAAACACCCTTTAATTTTTCTGAATATGATTTTTACACACCAAATTCCTTCACAAATCAACCCAATTGATTTAGACAGCTTATATCATGCACATAAACCTCTAAACAGTAGAATCAAACCAAATAACCAACACTTGAACAACTTTCATGCATTTTTCACTTAAATCACATAAATCATAAATCATAAAAACTGAAACAAGGAACAAGAGTGTTACCTTGTTGGACCTACAATCCAGGTCCAACAGTGACTGAAAAGTCACCTCCTTTCAGGCTGGGGCCTGAGCAGAACCTCTTGGAAGAACAGTTAAAAGCCCAAAGGATTCCTGCTAAGAACAACACACAATATCCAACTTTTCTGATTTACCTTCCTCTTTTTAATTCTTTTTTAAATAATTTTCTACAATTCTTTTCTTAACACACACTTAAATAAACCACTTACAAACTGAAAAACCAAATCTTGGAACAAGATTTCACCAAAAAATCACCTTTTTCAGAAACCTTGAAAATGAGACTAATTTTAGAAAAATCATTGTACTTAAATCACAAATGTGGAACTCAGATTTATCTCAAGCATACACCAACTTTTAAAAATAATAAAAGGAATTACAATTTAAACAAAAATACCAACTTTATAAATGTTTAAAAAGGGATTACAAGTGCTTGGGAAAAAATCTGGAACAAGTGAAAAATGAGACACATACGTCTCATTTATACAAGCTAGATGAATAATCTAGAGTGTAGAATAAAATATTAAAAAAAAGAACTAGAGCCCTAAACCCTAATATGGAATTTCTTGAAAAGCCCTTGGACGAATCTTCAAATCATGGTCAAAAGAACCATGCGATGTTGCCAGTTGTGCTGAAGTGATCCTGGACGTTTGTTTGAGCTTGGGGTCCAAGTAGTAAGTATCAAACGTTGATCTTGTCTGGTATTGGGGTTTGGGGACAAAGACGGGTGCAGGGGAGGGCCCTACAAGACACATGGGTGTGTCTTGGTCACGGTTTTTGTGTGGGTTTTGGTGACAAAGAGGGTAATCAAAGATCTGGAAAGGATAAAATAAAACCCCTTTGTTTTTAGTTCAATTGGGTCTGGATTAATTTAGGGTTTATAGGATAATTAGGGTGTGCTTAATCCGTTTTGGGGGTGGTTTATTTTAAAAAATGTGTTTTGGTGGGAAATTATGGGAGGGTTGACTGGGTTGTTGACCCAGTTTAATAATAAACTGGGTAAGTGGTGGGTTTGGGTTATGGACGGGTTAATGGGTTGGGTAAATGGGTAGGGTCGGGTATTGGTGAAGTGTCAGCTTATGGTTGGATGGATGAAGTTTGTTGTCTGGACGAATATGGCCCCCAAGGTTCTTTGTTTTGTTCACTTTATAATAAATAGCACAATATCCCATTTCCTTTGTTACAAGTTTGGATTACTTGTCAAATATGGCACAACAAGTTTTCAAACTTGTATCAAGGACTTCAAATGCAATTTATTCATTCTTTAAGGGCTGAATATGCAAATACTTGATATTTTAGGGACCCACAAGTAATTTTGAGGATTTACAAGGGTATAAAATGACAAGTCTTTAATAGTTGAGGGACATTTCTTGCCAATCTTCAATTCTTCAAGGTCATTTTTGGAAAATCCATTCTTGGGT
Organism: Glebionis coronaria; assembly: GCA_025667525.1. Taxonomy (NCBI): domain Eukaryota; kingdom Viridiplantae; phylum Streptophyta; class Magnoliopsida; order Asterales; family Asteraceae; genus Glebionis; species Glebionis coronaria. Next base: position 243,053,396 of record CM046876.1, read on the forward strand.
CCGGTTCATTGTGCGGCTTCGTTTCCCGTGTTCGTTTTTTATTGATTCTTGTGATATTTTTGTCATTTTCTCAATATTCGTACCTAAAATACACAAGCAACAAACACGAGCATATATTTGGCAGTTTTAATGATATTTTATGCATTTTAAGCCCGATTTGGACGATGAGACTATGTATAAAAGCAGTCTCATCACTCCCCCATACAAAACCATTGTCGTGCCCTCACGCAATGCTAGAATAAAGTATCGTAGAATCTCCAAAATTCATTTTTATTGACTTTATTGAATGATAAAATAGCTACACTACTATTATTACTACTACTTGCGTTTTAGACATAATGTATGATTTTCATCGCAAAGGGACGTTTAGGTTCATAGAATAAGAACACGTGAAAGCTTTGTTAGAAATAATTTCATCGTCCTCGATTTTCACCCTAATTCCATGCCAAGCGTGCAACGAGATCATTGTCATTATAAGTTAGTAATGCTAACACTACTCATATGCTCTAATCACGTACTTATCCTCCCATTATTCCTAAGTTGTATCTCTTATATTTTATTTTGTCTTGAATGTTTCACGAGGATACATTGTTGACTTATGCGATAATAGAGATTTAGGTCTAAAAATAGAGTCCTAACGGTGTAACTAAGACCATCAAATCAATAACCCCTCCCAATAGACAACGATGTTAAAAAATTAAGTTGACAAGAAGAATCGATAAACACGGTTTTATAACGGTTTTGAACATGAGACTTATTACCAAGACTTTTATACTCCCCCTAACGGAAGGGCCTTATTATCTTTGGTTTACCTCCATCTTTTATTCAACTTCGCCATGAAGCTTTTATTATGACTTCGGTCTTGCCTTGCCTTTTATTATCCCCCTCATCGGTGGTTTTATTAGCCAAAGACGTATATCCTCACGCTAAGGCGAATTTTGGATCTTTAAAGCTTCGAAGATTAAGGCTTGATTCACTTTGAATTTTGCATAGATTTTAGGCCTTGTGGGGCTTCAAATCGTTTGCTTGATTTAGGTGAGCACTTGAAATCTTATTATTGGGTGAAGCTTTTGATTATTCGGGTGCCAATACTTCAAAACCGTGACGCTGGCGATACCTTAATGTCTTCCCAAATTAATTACACGGAAGCTACTAGAAAAGACTAGAAACCCAACAATCCTAACTAAACCGCTAAGTCAATATTTATTAAGCAAAAAATATTTACAAACGAAGGGAGAATAAGCAAACAACGAGAACACATGTGTTTTTAAAAGAATACGAGTATTCTACGTTTAGCATAGTAACTTATAATTAACCCTATCATTTCTCGTCCTCATTTAAGAGACTTAGCCTAATGTGAAGTTAAGGAATCAAAGCTAAGTGCTCAACACGCACGGTCGAGTCAAAAATTACTTTTATTCTCGCCATCGGAAAATCTACATTCGTGTCTTCAAACACTTATAAAATATGAGAAATTTTTTAAAATTTGGCCATTTTTAGCCTTATTTTGCAACAAAAACGATAAACAAAAAGATAAACTTTGGAAAGCGTGAAGGTTTGGCAAGGCAAGTATCTATTCACCCCCCCATACTAAAGTTAAACATTGTCCTCAATGTTTCGAGTCTAGGGGTGCAAACACCCCCATACTAGAGACGTAGTCAAATGCCTAATCTAGCATGGAAAGGGTGTAACCAAAAAATTAATAGCCGTTTATGAAGTGTGCTATAAACCTAAGGTTAGAACATCAAAGGATATATCATTTGGATATTGAGAAATGTCTTCAAAGCAAACGATCGAGTGCTCCCATAAAACGAACACGAGAGGCTCCAATCATGATCTAAAAACCACAATGCACAAACAACCACAGAACAATGGTTGGAAGGGCACAAATCCCCTCACATTAACTACATTAGAAAGCGATAATATGTACATGGATAAGCATGGGTCTCCCCCACGAGGCACCTTGTTTTTGATAACCGAGTCAAAAGCTCGACTCGAATCCCCATAAATGTGATCATTTAGGGATAATCATGGTGTGGTCAATTTTTAGTGGGTCTTACATGATAAACAAGGCCCAAAAACAACCGGTATTAAGGACTAAGTCCTTTGATGGTGCAAAATACCTGGATCGAAGATGGCGTTCTCGTTTTCACAGGAAAAACAAATCAACGCCACTTCATCATGTGTCAACAAAAAAACAAAGGGTTTCAAGAAAATAGATGAGAAGAAATAGAAGGGTGGGACAATGGGTAAGTCATAAAAACCATGAGCTACTCGAGGTAGACTCGCACCAATTAAATAGAAAGATTTTCCATTTATTGCATTGGTGGAAGACCGAGATTTCCCTTTATAAGCAATTCCGGGATCAAATATCTCGTCCTCGATGGAGAAAGGGGAGGGAACATAAGGGGCTTCCCCCACACTAAGTCCACACAAAGCATCGTCAAAAGGAGAAGACGAGCTTGTAACACTCAATACACGCGGTGATGACGGAGTTAGAGTTGTAGAAAAATCTTTTAAATCCAATTTAAAATGTTTCCCTTTTTCATCTTTTAAACTCTCCTTATGAAAACCCGACTTAATTATGTCAAAAATATTTGGTGTTTCTAACGCAATGTTAGTCACACTAAAAATTCTCACATTTGAAAACCGTTTTGGTAAAGGTGGTGGCAAGTTCTCAAAACGTTTGTCAACAAAGAAAACTCCCCCATTTGGATCAACATATTCATCATCCGAAGAATCATTCACAATTGGAATCGTAGGCTTAAGACTCTTAACCTCCACCGGCGGAGGGGACAGAACTTCGTTTTTATCATAAACTCCTAAAACTCTTTTTGAAATCTTTTTGCAAATGTTTTTGACGGGACTAACATTATTCAAAGACGTGATAGAATACACATGAGAAAGTGTGGAGTTTTGAGTTGCATTTATGACGAGTTCTTCCTCATTGAAACGAAGAGTGATTTTCCTAGCATGCACATCGATAAATGCTGTCGAGGTATCCAAAAATGATCGACCTAAAATTAGAGGAACTTTAGGATCGTTGGGAATATCAACAACAATAAAGTCTACGGGATAGTAGAACTTTCCAACTTTCACGAAGACGTCCTCGGCTACTCCACAAGCTAGAATCGTAGAATGATCGGCCATCTCGATTGACATTCTTGAAGGAGTGAGATTGGGAAGATTGAGCGATTTAAAAATCTCAAGAGGCATCAAATTAATACTAGCACCAAGATCGGCCAAGGCGTAGCATTCTTCCATGTCTTGTATAGCACATGGGATTAAAAACTTGTCGGGATCACTGACTTTTTGAGGTATGCGGCTAAGAAAAACCGATGAACAACTAGACGATTTTTGCAATTTCTCTTTGTTATTCAACATACTTTTGAAGTTTGCGGCAAATCGAGGCATCATGACCAAGGCGTCGGCAAAACTTATATTAAAATGCAAGTCACGAAACATTTTCATAAAAAGTTCAAATTGATAATTATTTCGTTCTTGTGCCTTTTCCTTGTCTCGTCTTGAAGGGTAAGGTAAGGGTGGTTTGGGTTGGGGCATAGGCATAGGCATCAGCCTTGGAACCTCGGGTTCCACTATTGGTATTGGTTCAACCGTAGGTGTGGTTTGAGCGGTACTTTGTGGGCTTGGAATTTGCTCCTTTTCTACCACCACCTCGGGTTCTTTCTCTTTTTCCTTCTCCATAGAAGTACTCGGACGAGAAATGGGTTCTTTGAAAGTTTTACCACTACGAGTAGTAATAACCTTCAAATCTCCTTTCGGGTTCACGATGGTATCACTAGGAAGACCACCCGAAGAAGAAGGTTTACACATGATAGCTTCAAACATTTTTCCCATTCGGTCTTCAAACTTAGATTGCCTAGCATCCGCTTTTAACAATTCTTTCTTAATCTCATGTTGACCTTGCTCCATTTTTTGTTGATTTTGTTGGAGTCGTTGAACATTTCTTTCCATTTTATTAGCATGAGTTTTAAGTTCATTAGCAAGTTCGTTTTTAAGCTCGTTTTTCAACTCGGATCTTAAGCTAACCATTTCACGTTGCATATTATCAAACTTAGCATCGTTTGCCTTAGCATAATTCAAAAATTCTCCTTGAAGATTTTTGGTGTGATCATTTTGAAATCCTTGAGTGGTAGTTTGAAAATCACGGTTTTGGTTTTGGTTTGAAATTTGCCCATTTCCACTTTGATAATTACCCTTCTTGTAATTACGTTGATTGCCTTGATAATTACCACCTTGGTTGTTGTTTCGATAGTTATTAGCATTTTGATTTGGTGGAGCTTGATTTTGGCGGGAACCTTGACCGTTTTGGTTATAAGTTCCTGTAGCTACATAAGCACTCGATGTGTTACCATCCGCGGTAATGCACTCGGAAACATCATGAGCTCCACCACACGACAAACAACTCTTAGAAACCGCTTTAACCGAAGCGGAATTCGAAGCTTCTTGAGCTTTCCAATGGGACATAAGGTTAGCAAATCTATCAAAAAACCGATTTTCTTCATTTGCTTCATCATGTAAAGCATTAATGCTATGAGACGATGACGAGCCCATTTTGGCAACACTCGGTGTGTTACGAGGGCTATAAACCTTAGACCTATTCTCAGTTATTACCAAAGCTTCCTCAACCGTTTTACACAAAAAATTACCACCCGCGGCGGCATTTAAATAATCTCTTTCATGATCATTAAGTCCATTGTAAAACGTGTCAATTTGATGCGAGTCGGAAAAACCGTGATGAGGTTATTCATGTTACATCTCCTTAAACCTATTCCAAGCCGTTGAAAAACTTTCATTTGATTCTTGTGAAAATTTTGAAATCTCGTTTTTCAAATGCGTAGTCTTAGAGGGCGGAAAAAATTGGTTCACAAATTTTGAAACGAGATCCTTCCACGTCAATATAGAATTGGGTGGCTCTTTCTCTAACCAAATTTTAGCGGGCCCCGCTAAGGAATACGGAAAAAGCATCATCTTAATCGAGTCATTCGAGACATCCTTAAATTTGCAAGTAGCGGTAAGACGATTGAATTGGCGGATATGGTTGTGGGGATTGTCCTTCTCATCACCACGGAATTTGTTGTTTTGGATCATCGACAACAAACCCGTTTTCACCTCAAAATTCTCCGCAAGGATAGCGGGAATCACAATAGCCTCTCCATAACCCTCGGTGGGTGCTTGAAGTAACTCCATCATAGTTCGATTCGCCATGGTTAGTGCTTCTCTTACAATGGGTTCGTCAATAGGAGACTCCTCACTAGAATGTTTTGGAGTGGGAGTTTTGTTCTTTCGTCTACGTGCACATTTTGTTTGATTTCGAGTTAGCATAAACGTCACGTACAACGAGGGGACGAGTGAAGAACATTCTTTTTGGTGTTTTTAATTTTTCAATTTTTTTTTGGATTTTTGATTGTTTTTACTTTTTTTTGGATTTTGGAATTGTATTAGGTAGACAAAAATCTACAAATCTCCTCCTTAATCAAATCTCTTGATTAAAGAAGCCTCAAGGAATGAAAACGATCACGTAAAGTGAATGCCTTCGATGACTTTAGAACGATGGTGGAACACCAAATCGTTCAAGAGGGTTTAATCAAATGAAACCAAGAAAATATATATGATATGTAATAATACTTTGGGCGGCAAAACCCTCGATTAGCTTTCAAAATCAAATACGCACAAGCATGCGGAGGAAATGAGGCGGCGCGAAGCACTTAAGAGCCTTTTTCCTTTAGGTCATGAAATATAACCGCCTTATACCCACCTTATAGTTTGTATTTTTCAAAATAGAGCTTCACGAAAGTATTTATCTATTTTTGACTTTTTCTTTGGTTTGAGATTCGAATACAATGATTGGGTAATGACCTCCCAAGTCAAGGTTGTGATTTCTCACGTATTTGGAGTACTTGTGAATTTATTGTTCTACGTATACAATATAGTAATAGTATTCACAAAAAACGAAAAACCGATAATACGTATTAGTAGAGTGCTACTAATACAAATACTTATTATGGCTATATAAAAACAACAATTTCAATCAAAACACAACACGCTTCCCCCGCAGCGGCGCCAAAATGATTGTTGTAAAATCACACTTGTTTAGGAAAACAAGGCAATTAGGGTAAGTATTATCAAGCAGTTTAGGAAAACCACAAGTTATGACCCAAATAAAAAGTGAGAGTGAGTTCGTTCTCGAGGAGGCTAGTGCGTTGTGTAATGAATTGATTTTGATTTGTGATTATATTTAGAAAAAGAAAATAGAAATGGGGTAAGAAAAGAATGACGGTTACGAAGACGGATCGAGCTAAGACGAAAAGGTCGTTCACGTAAAACCGTAAAAAACTACAAATTAAAAATTTTAAACCTAAAAACTAATTAAAAGCTAATAGTAAGTCAAAAATAATATAAATAAGAATAAAAAATCCAATAAAAATATTTTAAAACCTTTTATTAATTAAATATTCAATTTTAAATGCTAATTAAAGCCCTAAAATTAAATATAATTAATCAAAATGTCCAAAATATTATTTTATTGAAAAAATAACTTACTTATATTATCTAAAGACTAAAAAGTATTTTTCCTAATTTTTAAAAACAATTTTTCTATTTTTAAATCACTAAAAACTATTTTTAAACCAAAATAATTATAAAAAATAATAAAATAATGCCAAAAATAATTTGACACTTTTAAAAATCCTAGTTTACTCTAATGAACAGTAGAAAAATGAAAAAGTTTGAAAAATATAAAATTTTGCACTAAAGGACAAAACATATTAATATTTAAACACTAATTAAATTAATTTAATTCTAAAATTTAAATAAAAAGTGAACAGTAAAAACTTTTTATACTAAAAATCTTAAATTATTTTTTTGAATCTATGAAAAATGATAAAACTGAAAAATAACAATTTTTGGCACTAAATGCCAAAACAGAAGTATTAAAAAGTATCTAAAATTGCAATTAAACCTAAAAAATAGAAAATGAACAGTAATAAAAATTCTAATTAAACAGAAAAATCCCAAATTAAATAAGAAAAATAATGAAACAAAAATCAGGTCCTAATTCCAATTTTTAGTCACTAAAGACAAAAAAAACTAATAAGCTGAAAGTGACATGTGCTTGGTCTTTGTCTTGTAGTGCAACAGTGCTAACTTGTGTGCTATCAGTGGGAAATTTGTTCCCACTGCTAGTGTAAAAAACAGGTCTGGTGACTGTTTAAGCTTAGGAAAACTTATGAGAGCTTTTCTTTGGACAATGGGGGAACTCCCACAACCAGTTGGGTTGTGGGAAGTCAATCAAACAAGAAAAACACAAAGTCTTTCACAAAATCAAGCACAAAAGGGCACCAAAAGTTACTGATTAAGCTAATATGGTGTCTGATGAACAGTTACTGATTCAACTTGCACAAAAGTGGATTTAAATCCTCAAAAACTTGCACATAAGTTCACCAAGTAGCATACAATCTATCTAAAACCCTAGTTATAACCCTACCCTAGAAGACTTCACAAATTGGTGGTCAAATATCAAGAAAAACAGGCAGAAAAGTGGATTACTGAATTCATGCTATAATAACCAACTTTTGAACATGCAAACTAGTATTTCCTCTACCAAACTGAAAACAAAGTAAATACAACCTATTAATACCCTAATGAGTGTTTTAAACAGGTTTTTAAGCTAGATTCATGTCTTTAATCCCAACTTAAACCCTAATCCAAACACCCTTTAATTTTTCTGAATATGATTTTTACACACCAAATTCCTTCACAAATCAACCAAATTGATTTAGACAGCTTATATCATGCACATAAACCTCTAAACAGTAGAATCAAACCAAATAACCAACACTTGAACAACTTTCATGCATTTTTCACTTAAATCACATAAAACATAAATCATAAAAACTGAAACAAGGAACAAGAGTGTTACCTTGTTGGACCTACAATCCAGGTCCAATAGTGACTGAAAAGTCACCTCCTTTCAGGATGGGGCCTGAGTAGAACCTCTTGGAAGAACAGTTAAAAGCCCAAAGGATTCCTGCTAAGAACAACACACAATATCCAACTATCTGATTTACTTTCCTCTTTTTAATTCTTTTTTAAATAATTTTCTCCAATTCTTTTCTTAACACACACTTAAATAAACCACTTACAAACTGAAAAACCAAATCTTGGAACAAGATTTCACAAAAAAATCACCTTTTTTCAGAAACCTTGAAAATGAGACTGATTTTAGAAAAATCCTTGTACTTAAATAAAAAATGTGGAACTCAGATTTATCTCAAGCATACACCTACTTTTAAAAATAATAAAAGGAATTATAATTTAACCAAAAATACCAACTTTATAAATGTTTAAAAAGGGATTACAAGTGCTTGGGAAAAAACTGGAACAAGTGAAAAATGAGACACATACGTCTCATTTATACAAGCTAGAAGAATAATCTAGAATGTAGAATAAAATATTACAAAAAAGAACTAGAGCCCTAAACCCTAATATGGAATTTCCTGAAAAGCCCTTGGACGAATCTTCAAATCTTGGTCAAAAAGAACCATGTGATGTTGCCAGTTGTGCTGAAGTGATCCTGGACGTTTGTTTGAGATTGGGGTCCAAGTAGTAAGTATCAAACGTTGATCTTGTCTGGTATTGGGGTTTGGGGACAAAGACGGGTGCAGGGGAGGGCCCTACAAGACACATGGGTGTGTCTTGGTCACGGTTTTTGTGCGGGTTTTGGTGACAAAGAGGGTAATCAATGATCTGGAAAGGATAAAATGAAACCCCTTTGTTTTTAGTTCAATTGGGTCTGGATTAATTTAGGGTTTATAGGATAATTAGGGTGTGTTTAATCCGTTTTGGGGGTGGTTTATTTTAAAAAATGTGTTTTGCTGGGAAATTATGGGAGGGTTGACTGGGTTGTTGACCCAGTTTAATAATAAACTGGGTAAGTGGTGTGTTTGGGTTATGGACGGGTTAATGGGTTGGGTAAATGGGTAGGGTCGGGTATTCGTGAGGTGTCAGCTTATGGTTGGATGGATGAAGTTTGTTGTCTGGACGAATATGGCCCCCAAGGTTCTTTGTTTTGTTCACTTTATAATAAATAGAACAATATCCCATTTCCTTTGTTATAAGTTTGGATTACTTGTCAAATATGGCACAACAAGTTTTTAAACTGGTATCAAGGACTTCAAATGCAATTTCTTCATTCTTCAAGGGCTGAATATGCAAATACTTGATATTTTAGGGACCCACAAGTAATTTTGAGGATTTACAAGGGTATAAAATGACAAGTCTTCAATAGTTGAGGGACATTTCTTGCCAATCTTCAATTCTTCAAGGTCATTTTTGGAAAATCCATTCTTGGGCCCGGTTCATTATACGGCTTCGTTTCCCGTGTTCGTTTTTGATTGATTCTTGTGATCTTTGTGTCATTTCCTCAATATCCGTACCTAAAATACACAAGCAACAAACACGAGCATATATTTGGCAGTTTTAATGATATTTTATGCATTTTAAGCCCGATTTCGACGATGAGACTATGTATAAAAGCAGTCTCATCAATTTCCATAGCGTGATCTTTGTGATGACACGCTAATTTAGATGGGCAAATTGAGTTTCGGGCTAGCTACCTGTTGTTTGTTGTAGTAAGGTAACAATGTCATGCGGCTTATAATAATCCAAAAATAACGAAATACTGCTTTATGCATTGAATTACGATATATTGCCTGACTAGCAATACAGGGTCTTATTATTGATATTATGTTCGTGTTTTGGTTTTATAAAACCATATTCATATAACGGTTTTTAATTTATCTATACAACGTTATAAAACGTATTGTATGATGTTTTTAACGACAATGGTTCGTATAATGATTTTGAAGGCGAAAGCCTATATTATGATTTTGATAAGGATTTGTATAAAATGACTTTGGCTATTTTATGGCCTATTACAATGATTTGTACAAAATGATTTTCGGTAATAATTTTATACCGATGTTATATTGATGGATTTTATTAAACTATATGAATTCACTCGGCGTTTTCGCTGACCTTTTCTTTTAACATGTTTTGTCTCAGGTACTTGAAGGTAGTTCTCGGGAAGACATCAAGAATTCATGGCCCGCACTTAAATATTAATTTCCATTTAAATGCTTTGTAAAACCTGTATAAAATACAATGACTTGGGACCTATGTAAAATTTGATATTTATGAATGGAAATGCTTTATTATTAAACGATGCGATTTTTAAGCGTTGTCTATGATGTGAGTAATGTGCTATCCCATAACACCAACTAGTCTTCCGCTGTATTGAATTGTGTAAATTTGGGGGTGTTACAGTTTGGTACTAGAGCTCTCGTTATAGAGAACGAAAGATTTTTAAAACCAAGGTTTTGAATAAAACATTTCAAAATCTTTTAACCATAAACATTTTTCTCAAAATGTCTAAAAATCTTTTGACTATAACGGTGCCGAAGAATTCCCGAGTTACCGACAAGGCCAGACTGAGAAGTGTTATTTTAATATATATATATATAACTTGGATTATATATATATGATGTAATTTGATTATATGATTGTTTGATGATTATTTTAATATTTATACGAGACATTTATACGACGTAGATTGTCACAAGAAACCCTAACTTTTCTAGTAATTAATCGAAGCTATTCCCGTAGGAATTCTAGCTGTCCTAGATCTAAACCAAGTTGTAGATATTTATGATCCCAACAAAATGGTTGATATTCGTTGAAATGTTGATACTAGTTGACTATGATCTTGAAAATGAATTGGCGAGATTAAAAATGATATCGATATCATGACGATCTTTCCTTATAGAGTGGAGTTTGACAAAACGTTACCACCTAGAAAGATGTCATCTGATTCGTTGTCACCCAATTCTTAAATTTTAAGACCGAAAGGGTGAATGTTGCACTTGAGGCTATCAATGGAACTATTACCCAAAAGCCTCATGCCACTAGTACCTTTCCGAGAAGTCTAATTAAATGTGTAAGTCATTTAATACTAGTGACTCATTTGATAACTATTGATGAAGGAGCTATAGGATTGGAAATTAAGTTTTCTTCATATCGAGCTTTTATTTCCCTATTAAGGTCTAAGAATAAAGGTTGAAAGTATTGGAGAATGAGGTAGGATATCGAATTGAGTATAAGTTGATTGAAAACTTGAATAAAATAAAATTTAACTTGTATGGAATAAGAAATTGTTAAGAGGAAGTCGTTAAGCCCTGTGATTGAATTATAAGGTTTTAATTGATTGTTGATTTGTGTTAAGTGTTGTTCCTAGGCCATTGTCCACTAACGAGGATGCCCTGTGTCCAAGAAATAAATTGAAGAAATCTTCTTCTAAATTAGGACCGATGGATCTTCCAGGACAGGTGGGACACCTAATGGCTCTTGTAGATTAGCATTCATTGTGGCATCTTTTAAAAATAATCCCTAACTTAACTGAGACATCAGTTGGTAGGATGAGTTCTTGAAATTGTATGACATAATGACATGTAATGTGTTACGGTACAATTTTGACTTGTTTGTGATTAATGAAAAGACTACCTTTGATTGCTAAATTCTACATATATCGATGTTATCTATCTTTTCTTGCTTGTTCCTAATGTTCGCATTAGTGATGCAACCATTGAACAAGTACTCATCTCGAATTAAGTAACGTTGTTGATTATTCATTTTAAATGTCATCGAGGTCATGAAACTCATGATTATTTGGCTAAGCTGATTTCCTATTATATTATAGTTAGCTCTTGGTGAACAACTTTTCATCACTCCTTTGCAGATCACTAATTGTTTTTATAAGTTAAAACAATATCCCTTGAGAAAACTTGGGTTTTCATCACCAAATGGATTATTTAAAGTGAGACTTATAAATAATCGTTATCGAAATGAAGTTGTTTATAAAACACCTTGGAAAACATAATTGTTTTCATAACAAAGAAAATCTATGTAAATTTATTTTTGAATCTTATTTAATAATTAAGCATGAAAATGTTTTTATTATAAACATGATGATAAAATTTTGACGAACTGAGTATTGCATCGTTAATCTTGAAATTGTATATAGTTGCGCGCCTACATAAAATTTGGAAGGGACCATGCAAGGCTGATTAGTAGTCACCATGAAAGTATTAATAAACACTATATTTTCTTTGAAGTTGTGAAACATTAAATTTTATGAGATCTGCAAGAAGTGCAAATTAGGGACATATTGTTAGGGATACCTACATATGTGCCCGTACTATTTATTCTTCTGAACAAAATATAATCATCTGTGGGAATTGTCTTAACTAACAATTGACAACTCTTTCTTTTCCAATTCTCCCGTTGTGAGATTCTTTGGAAAAGTATATGATTACCGAGTGTTGATACCCGACTGGATGTATCGACGTTCCTATCATTTCTTATGATTAAGATTTCATTTGAATGACCTGGGTAACGATCCAAGGAGCTTTCGAATGCGTGCTCAATTCATGAAAACATGGGATATACTCATATTCGTTAATGTTTTCGTTTGTATCTGATTTGAAATCCTCTCGCGTAGATTATGCGTTGACCTTACTCTTTTAAATGGTAGTTGTGTCTCCATATATCCTTGAATTTACAAAGGATTATGAGTTATTATTAGTCTTTTGAGAAGTTCACATCTTATGAACGGTAATGGAACTGGAAAGTTGATAGTGGCAATAGAATAAATTGATTGATTATGACATGACGACATTGTCTTAAATGATGGGAAATCGAGTAGAATTCCCCTAAATGATAAGATGTTGATTATAAAAAGTGATCTAAATAATTCCTGATGGATGACCATATCCTGCATTTAGATTTGAAATTATACCATGAATGGTTATGAATTAGTCATAGATCTTGTAATCTAGAAAGAACCTAATATGAATTTATTAAAAGATGTTTCTGTTATCTGAAACTTTAGGAGGTATTTGCTGGTGAATTACCTAGACTTTCGCCATTAAGGCAAGTTGAATTTGGTATTGATTATATTCCCAGTGTTTCACCTGTGGCATGTGCGTTGTACGTCAGCACCATCTGAATTAATAAAAATCGTAAAACTGAGAGAGTTGTCGGAGAAAGATTTTATTCTACCGAGCTCGTCATCATGAAGAGTTATGGTGTTATTATTCCTTTTATTTGTTGAATTACCATGAACTAGGTAAATTGATGATAAAAATCTATATCCACTACCCAAGATGATAGATTTGTTCAATCATTTACAAGGTTCTAGCGTAATTCAAGATCTGATCCACGGCATGGTTATCATCAACATCGCGTCCGCGAAGAAGATTATCTATTCCAATCACTACATCCAGAACTTGTAATGAACATTATGAGTTTCACAAGATGTCGTTTGGATTGACTAATGCACATGTAGCATTCATAAATTTGGTGAATCACGTGTGTAGGCTGTAATTTGATAAATTCATGCTCGTGATCATTAAGGACCACTTGTTTGTTTCTAAGAATAAGAATGAGTTAATAATCATTTATAGATTGCCCTAAGTCGGCCGAGTAATGAAAACCTGTACCTTAAATAATTAACATGTGATTAAAGACTAAATCATTTACATTATTTGACTGTGTGATTAATAAATAATGGAATCTATATTGACTCTTCAATAATTTGACCCATTTAAGATTTTGGGTTTTACCAAAAAGAAAGTGGAAATATGTTTTGACAAATAAGTTATTAAAGGATTTTTTTAGAAATTGTTCCCTTATACACATTCATTTAACTAAACTCCTCTTTAGGGGTAAATGTTTGTGTATACCTCAAGACAACCTAAGAGGGATTGAGGAAACCATTTAAACCATGACTTGAAATTTGAAACGACAAATTTTACTTTTCAACTAAGAAAATTTTGACCAAAGTGTAAACAAAGAACTTTTCGAACATTTACGAATCTTATTAATTATTTTTGATAAATCAGCAAAAATCGTGTTAATTAAATTCAAATTTGTTTTGAACATTTTATTATAATTGGTCGAACTAATAAATTTAAACTTTTAACGTTTACGTTTCATAAAAACTTAATATTTATTGTTAATTTACGTGTAATAATTATCGACGCTTTAAAACGTCGGATCAAGCAAAACTGATAAAAATAATAGTTGAGACGAAACTAAAACTTAGAAAATATGAGGAAAGAATTTCTGAGTAATATTGACCATGATATTTATTTCATCAAGGAACATGAATGTAGATACTGACACATAATATAGAAAGGATAAAGAATCAATTAGGACATGTTCCTTAATAATGAAGGTGCAAAATAAATTGCCGAACCATATAAAAATAAACAATGCTTGTAAGAAGGATAATATAAATAATAAAGGGGGTTTGCGGCTAATGTGAACCATTAGAATTAAGAAGCCGATGACATTAAATGTATAAAAGGCCGCTTGTGGTGGCCTAAATATGGAAATTTTGAGATTTAGTCATATTAGAATCTCATAAGTTTATGTATTCAATTCATGTCATTTCTGATTTAATGTATCTTTATCTGAAGAAGTTGTACTGATGGCAAATTATGAAGGCAGACATCGCCTCATACATCAGTAAACGTCTAACTATTGCAAAGGTCATCATCTGAATTTGATTCGATTTGGGTCATCGTCGACAGACTGACCAAATCTTCTAACATCATTCCTATTAATGATAGATTTTGATGAAGAAATTGACTCTTTTGTATTTAAAGGAGTTGTGTAAACATGGTGTGCCTGTATCGATCATCTCTATAAAGATCTTCGCTTCGCATCGAATTTCTAGAGATTTGCTCAGAAGTCATTGAGAACGAACCTTGATGAGAGTATTGTTTACCATCCCAATCGAAGGGACGAGGTAAAGAAACGATACAAAATACTAGAAGTTTTGTTTTATGCTTGAATGATTGACCTTTGGTAATAAACCGTATAATCGCTTTCCTTTGGAGAGATTATCAATGATAATTATCGTATTAGGATCGAGATCGAATCTTGTTAGGATCTAAATATAAGAGCATCTGTAAGCAGTAATTGGGATGAAAACACCCGACATACACCCATTGTGGGTTGAACATGTCTTTTAGGTTTAAGGTTTCCTATGATGACAAACCAAACCTTGCAAAATACCCAACCCGCGAGACCTGAAATGATTGTTGAAATTAGGATCTGATTATTGACTGCCGGTAGTGGGCACGAGGTTATGTGAATATGGAATGTAGATCTTGAAGTGCCAGATGGGTACAAAAGTTATGCAAAACATTTTAACCATGGAAAAATGAATTGATGATCTGAAAGATCATGGGATATAAGTCCCAGCTGTATGGGACCATTGAGATGATGTAAAAGATTGGTTTGAAAGGCATATAAGTTGGATCTACCCTAGGACTTCAAGAGCTGTGTGAATTATGTTTCGTATATCGAACTTGATAAAATTTCTATCAAGTGAGAATCTGATCACTTCTTGATGAAGTTTAGATCGGCGAAAAGTTGCATTCATCAAAAACCTGTGAACATCATGGATAGAGAAAGTAAGTCAACATTAAGCCTGATCTTATTCCCGTAGTCATGTTTGAAGAAACTCGCATATTGTAATGGATTACACTTATGTGAAAAGATCAGATGTGGAGGAAATACCCACATGGCTTTAACTCTATAAGAAGCGAGTAGTAAGATAAGATGATCTTTGAGGACAAAGATCCTGTTTAGGGATGCTGTGACAATCCGTCAATTTATGGTTGATATTTTATTCTCAAGTATTATTTAAAAACATTATTTTAATGTTATATTATGAACTCACTTATTTTTGGGAAGAAATTTGGATTTACGTCTTGAAGTAGCATCGACTACGTCTAAACCGGAGGATTCTACGTTATGTGCTTACGTTTACATACACCCTTTTTGGTGACAGTCCGACATTTCAGGAAATAAATTTAACCTTGAATATTATTTTGGGATTTTAAATTTGTGTTGGTTCATAAACTCACAAATTTACGAGAAGAGATTAGGACTTACGATTATAATTTAACATCCTTTACGACTAAACCGAAAACCTTTAGGATTACGTATTTACGTTTTTGAACTCCATTTTTGATGAGACAATTTTTATTAGATTTGTTTTGTGCCGTTGTGTAACACTCTCATTTTTCGTATCGGTACAGCGGAAGGGTCTTTCAGAGTGTTACAGGATAGCACAATAACTCCAATCATAGACAACACATAAAAATGGTTGTTCAAGGTTTAACATACATCCATTCGATAAAAGTTTTAAAAGCGTACAACAGGTCCCAAATTATACAGGTCATTTAGTTTACAAAACACAGATCGAATGAACATTTTTAATATTAAGTGTGGGCCATCAGAGTCGATCTCCATCCGGATTACCTTCAAGCACCTGAGATAAAAACATGCAAAAATCATATCAGCGAATGCCGAGTGAATTCATAGAGTTTAATGAAAACCGTTACATAAAACAATCATTTACATTCATTTAAAATCAAAACACAAGTATAATGTCAGAAGTAAGTCCTCATAATGCTAGTCAGGCAATATATAAATCAAGCATACATCTTAAACCGTCCATGAGACCGTAGTCTCTATATTACCATGATAGGTAATATCTTCATCGTTAATAGCGTCGTTATCATATATAGGATACATCGTATTTGAATTTATATATGTTTTATCTGAATTAGGATTATTATTAGCCGCATGACATTGTTACCTTACTATGAAAACAGCGGGCCGCGAACCCGACAAACAATTTGCCCATCTAAGTTAGCGTGTCGTCAAAAAAATCATGCTATGGAATCTTCTCATACATAAATTCGCTTACCAATCAATGTGGTACGACGGGGATCAACCGTCAAGGCACGAACTGGGGTGATCGTCCCCAAATAGTACTATCAAATGCATAAGCGTCTACCAAATCCCGGTAGTTCACAATTCATGCTAATGGGACTTTAAGTGACATAACCTAACTACTAATAATCCTTTTAGTCTCGAATATAGGGTCATAGCATCATTCGGGTCCATATCATTAAGCATACAATCGGGACTACTTGTGTTCTATTTTTATAAAAATCTAGCATGTTATCTCCCTCGCGGGTTTACAAATCATTTTATAAAACATTTAAAAGAGTGCGAGGCTATGAACTCACGTTGTTAATGAAAGGCGGATTATCGGCTACGGGCGTGCTTCGGTCACAGAAACCTATTTAAATAATAATCGGTGTTAGGCTTTGTCCAATGACTTTTATCAAAATAACAATATACATATGATGATTTTGTACATATGATGATGATCAAGTGGGTTTATACATCCTTGTTTACTCGTTTTAGTGTTTACGTTTTGGTAACGTTTTACTAGTTTGCTAGTTTTACCTATTTACCTATTTTAAGTCCATTAAGCCTACTATAAGTATTTTAACTTGTTCTAATCCATTTTATACCTATGTTATCAGTATATATATACTTTCCATGTTGGGCCCAAATGGGTTAAGCCCAATAAGTTCTTTTTACAAGTATTTATCTTATTTAGTCCAATTATTAGTCCAATATGTTTAGTTAGCTCGTAAATGTCCGTATTTCCTATAGTTCGGGTTTTATCGGTTTTTACTTGTATTAGTTACTTATATATCAGTATATGACTTTTATAAACTTTACATTAGACGGGTTTGATCGTAAAAATCAAGTATATGACTTTTATAAACTTTTATAAACTTTATATATCAGTATATGAAAAAGTCGTAAAAATCAAGTTTATAGTTTTTATTACTTATAAATATTATTTCACCACCATTTATATAATTTATCTATTTAATTAACCTTTTATATATTTATATAAATAAGTTTTATAAGTTAGTGGGTTTTTATTTTACATTTTATAAAATAAAATGTGAGGGCTTATATAATAATAATAAACATTAATTCTTAAAAATCTGATTTTTATCTTCATGTTCACCATTTTTAACATATCTAGAGTTCTATAATGAATTAGAAGCTCATTTTTGGGTGACATGTTCTTCATATTATGTGCTACATTTAACTTAGTTATAGCTACTGCCCATTTTAAGTTTATCATGCCTTAACAGTCCCTACAAAACTGCTTATTCAGATTAGACCACCTAACTTGTTTTGATCATATCTCACTCATTATTTTGATTCCATTGCATGGCCAACTCTCACATGTGTATAACATCTTGTACTTACTGTAAATGGATCATACCATGCATTTTTATCAGTTCTTGTTTTAGTTATATACTATTTTTATACAGCCAACTAAATAATCAAGATTTTAGCCTCATTTCTTATAGTTATTAACATTTTTAAGCATATCTATCAACACTTGATCCCCACACAACATTTTTATCATCATATATACATCATATACATATACAAAATGAAAGAAAATACATTTGTTCTTTACAAAATAACAAGAGAAAAATGGAGAGGATGATCTTCTTTACCAACCAAGTGGATCCCTTGTTTTTGGAAGACAAGAACTTGATGAATACAACAAGTAACTCCACGACCATCAAATATCAAGAACATATGTTGGAAAATCAGCCCTAGGACACAAGCAAATCACCTCCAATGATGTTAATATGGCCACCAAATGATCAAGGCTTCAAGATAACTCCTTAATAGAGCTAGTAAACATGTGTTTCATGGCTAGAAGAGATCAAAAGGGGTGTTTGTTGCTTTATTTTGGATGGCAAGGGGAGAGTATTGAGAGGATTTTGATGTTGGTTTGCATGTATGGAAAGATGGAATGAGAAGTTGCTAGTTTTGAGTTAGTGGTAAAGGGAAGAATGGCTTAAGATGTAAGCTAAGCTTACACATGTAATAAACTAGCTAACATGATGCCACCTTAGTGTGTGGTGTCATGTTGTGCCGTCCAACATAGCTAGTGGGATGGGACAATGTATTTTGTCCCATCTCACTAGTTTACGGGTATTTCTCGATTCTAGTTTTCTCGATTTGCGTGCCCTCGGGTCGTTTTACGAAAAATGTTTTTATAAATTATGAATCAACGTCACAAAACGAATCCAATAAAAATTGTCTCATAAAAAACGGAGTTCAAAAACGTAAATACGTAATCCTAAGGTTTCCGGTTTAGTCGTAAAAGACGCCAAATTATGCACGTAAGCCCAAATTTAAATCCGTAAATTGTGAGTTCGTCAACCAACACAAAAATAAGTTTCAAAATATTATACTAGAAAATATTTCACTACCTGAAATTGTTAGATTTGTCACAGCTTTTCCTCCTAAAAGGGATCAACGTCCTCGTGATCCATTTCATTTGGATGTCCGTTTCTTATTGAAATCGAAGAGGTGCGGATATTTCTTCCACATTTCATCCTCTCGTTCCCAAGTATACTCCGATCCATGCTTTGAATTCCATCGGATTTTGACAATAGGTATCCGACTTTGTTTCAGTTGCTTTACCTCACGGTCCATAACTTCTGCGGGCTCTTCGATAAAATGCAACTTCCCATCTATTCGAACCTTACCTAACGGAATTTTCTCATCACTCACTGCTAGACATTTCTTCAGATTAGATACATGGAATGTGTTGTGAACACCATGAAGTTCTGGGGGTAACTCTAGTTTGTAAGCCACCGGACCTATTCTAGATAAAATCTTAAAGGGTCCAATATAACGGGGATTCAATTTCCCTCGTTTTCCAAATCTTATAACACCTTTCCATGGCGATACTTTCAACATTACTCGGTCACCCTCTTCAAACTCCATTGGCTTCCGCCGCACATCCGCGTAACTTTTCTATCTACTACGGGCAGTCAACAACCTATTCTTAATCTGAACTATCATCTCCGTAGTCTCCCGGATCAATTCCGGTCCCGTGAGCTGGGTATCCCCAACTTCACTCCAACATACAGGAGATCTACACTTCCTACCATACAAAGCTTCAAACGGTGCAGCCTTAATACTAGAATGGTAACTATTGTTATACGAAAACTCTGCTAACGACAAATGTTTATCCCAATTCTTACCAAAGTCTAACACACAAGCTCTCAACATATCTTCCAGTGTTTGTATCGTCCTTTCACTCTGCCCATCAGTCTGGGGGTGATATGCAGTGCTCATGTCGAGATTCGTTCCCAAAGATCTTTGGAGAGATTTCCAAAAATTCGATGCGAATCTAGGATCTCGATCTGAAATGATCGATACAGGCACTCCATGCTTGCATACAACATTATGAAGGTATATTCGAGTCAACTTCTCCAGTGAGAACTGCTCCTTAACCGGAATGAAGTGTGCTGATTTGGTCAGTCTATCGACAATAACCCAAATTGAATTTTTTCCAGATGATGTTCTAGGAAGCTTGGTGATAAAGTCCATCGTAATTCGCTCCCACTTCCATTCAGGAATCTTTGGTTGTTGAAGTAGTCCTGATGGCTTTTGATGTTCAGCTTTAACTCTAGCACAAGTCAAGCATTGAAGAACATACATAGCTATGTCAGCTTTCATATTTGGCCACCAGTATAACTTCTTCAAATCATGGTACATCTTATCAGATCCCGGATGAATGGAATACTTAGATTTATGGGATTCTAACATAATCAAGTCTCTTAAGCCTCCAAACTTAGGTATCCACATACGACCTCTTAAGCATTTCACTCCATCTGCTCTAACCTCTAAAGGATCTCCTTCTCCTCGGAACCCTTCATTAACAAAATTCTCCTTCTTACAAGCTTCTATTTGCGCATTTCTAATTTGCTCAGGCAAATTATTGTGCACAGTCAAGACTAGAGAACGCACCCTGATAGGCTCTCTATATTTCTTGCTTAACGCATCGGCAACAACATTGGCTTCTCCTGGGTGATATTTTATATCACAATCATAATCACTTAACAACTCTATCCATCTTCGTTGCCTCATGTTCAATTCCTTCTGGTCGAGAATATATTGTAGGCTTTTGTGATCGGTGAATACCGTACACTTGGTGCCATACAGATAATGTCTCCACAACCTAAGAGCAAAGACTACAGCTCCTAACTCAAGATCATGAGTAGTATAATTCTCCTCATTCTTCCTTAATTGCCTAGAAGCATAAGCTATCACTTTCTCTCGCTGCATCAAAACAGCTCCATAGCCTCTAAGAGATGCATCACAATATACTACAAAATCTTCACTCCCGTCGGGTAATGATAAGATTGGCGCACTGCATAATTTTTTCTTCAATGTCTGAAATGCTGCATCTTCATCACTTCCCCAAACGAAAGGTTTATTCTTCTGGGTAAGCTTAGTCAAGGGTTTAGCTATCAAAGAAAATTCTTTAATGAATCGCCTATAATAGCCAGCCAATCCTAAGAACTGTCGCACTTCCGTTGGCGTTGTCGGTGCAGACCAATTCTTAATAGCTTCAACCTTTGCAGGATCAACATGAATTCCATCCTTGTTAATCACATGACCAAGAAATTGCACATAAGCTAACCAGAAATCACATTTCGAAAACTTAGCATACAACTTTTCATCCTTCAACAAATTCAAAACAATCCTCAAATGTTCTCTATGCTCATCTTCATTATTAGAATAGATTAGAATATCGTCAATAAACACAATCACAAATTTATCCAAGTAGGGATTGCACACTCGATTCATTAAATCCATGAAAACCGCAGGTGCGTTAGTTAACCCAAATGGCATTACTTGAAATTCATAGTGTCCATAACGAGTTCTAAATGCAGTTATAGGAATATCTTCTTCACGGACGCGAAGTTGGTGATATCCTGACCGCAAATCTATCTTAGAATACACACTAGATCCTTGCAGTTGATCAAACAAATCATCAATCCTAGGTAAAGGATATCGATTTTTAATTGTCAACTTATTTAGTTCCTTATAATTAATGCACATACGAAAAGATCCATCCTTCTTCTTAACGAACAAGACTAGAGCTCCCCAAGGTGACGAGCTCGGTCGAATAAAACCTTTATCAGACAACTCCTTAAGTTGCTCAGATAACTCCTTTAATTCAGAAGGGGCTAATCGGTAAGGCGCACGTGCCACCAGTGCAGCACCAGGAATTAAATCGATTCGAAACTCTACTTGCCTTATCGGTGGAAGTCCGGGTAAATCTTTAGGAAATACCTCAGGAAATTCACAAATAATAGGTACATCTTCCAATCGTTTCTCCCTAGACTCATTCCCGGTCACTTGAGCTAAGAATAACTCACAACCGTTCCTGATGTACTTTTGGACTTTAATACATGAAACGATTTTCAAACGGGATTCACCTCGACTACCATCAATTACTAACGTCCTATTCCTAAGAGGAATCTTAACCTTCTTCTCTCCACATAAAATAGTAGCATTGTTCAAAGACAACCAATCCATACCAATGATAATATCAAAACTACCTAACTCTATCAACATCAAATCAATCGGAAAGGAATGGTTCAAGAGATTTAGAGAGCATCCTTCTAATAGCTTATTAGTTTTCACTAATTTACCATCAGCCAATTCCACCTCGTAACTGGTACTTATCTCAACAGGTTCAATATCAATAAGGGCACTAAATTTAGTGGATACAAAGCTCCTATGGGCACCCGAATCGAATAAAGCAACAGCATAATGATTGTTGAGTAAAAACGTACCGGTAACGACATTCGGATCCTCTTTCTTCACCTCAATGGTTCCAAGTTGGTAGATACCACCCTGGGGGTTTCTTCCAGGTACAATCGCTTTCAACTTGGGGCATTCCGATTTCCTATGACCTTCTTCATTACAGTTGAAGCAAATGGTTCCCTTCTTACACCTTTCAACCTTGTGTCCAAGCTTTCTGCAATTTCGGCACTTCCATCAGTCGCCAGTATGCCTCTTGTTGCCACACTGAGGACATCTATCATTGTTGCGCGGTGTGTTGTTGGTAAGAGCATTTGCATTCCCCTTTCTCTTGTTCTGACGGTGATTGAAATTCTTCCTATTATCACCTCTATCTACACGATCACCGTCTCCTTTTCTTTTCTCACCAACACGGGCTTCATCTTCCCTATCCTGAATTATCTGTCCAATGAGTTGGTAAGCCATTCGAACAGCATCATCAATGGTCAGTGGTTTAGATGATGTCACGTCCCCCCGGATATTCCTGGTCAACCCTTTAACATATTGCTCAATTCGGATCTCTTCGGGTTCAACCAATCGAGGACATAGCAAGGCCAACTCATGGAATCGGTTAGTGTAACTATCAATGTCCACACCCTTCATTCTCAGATGAATCAACTCTTGTTCTAACCTAATAATCACACTACGAGGACAAAACTCCAAAGTCATCCACTTCTTGATTTCAGCCCAAGGAGTAGCATTAGCATCATCAAGACCCATGAAAGCAATTCTCCCGTTCCACCAAGTCAACGCACGACCTTTAAGAGTAGCCATAGCAGAAGTCACCTTATCTTCCTCTTTACACTTACTAATCCTAAACACCGATTCAATCTTCTCAATCCATTGGCTTAATCCTATAGCACCTTCAGTTCCATTAAAAGGTAGGGGTTCACACTTCAGGAACGTCACATAAGTACAGCCACCAACTTCAGGTGCATTAGTTCCAAGTCCTCTTACATTTCCTCCAGCATTAGCATTCACATTATTAGCATTCACATTCACATTAGTACCGCCAATTTCACTACCGCCAGCTCCACTACCGCCAGCTCTACTACCACCAGCTCCACTACCGCCAGCTCCACTACCGCTAGCTTCATTTCTAGCATTTGCCATAAATTCAGTCATAGATGCGGTAACTTGCTCCGTAATAATCCTACGTAAATCATCCTCAGTCACAACCTTCTTGGGCGGCATAGTTCTATAATTCCACAATTTCAAAGTATTAAGCATTCACCCAACAAAGGATTCATATAATATGGATCGAATTCATAGTCAAGATACAAATAAAGCACAATATGGAATTCAAGACAAGATACATATTTCATTCGATTTGAAACAAAAGTATTGTCTTAGTACATCCCATATCAAAGTTCTAGCACTATATACACTCAAAATTCGTGCCAAATCTATTACTAACAAGTCGGTTCAGTTAAAGCTACAAAGCACAAAAGATACAAAGGTCACTACTAAATACAGACTGGTCTACTGAGAACCGCCAGATGGTCCATCATCCATCGTCTTCTGGATCTTCGCCGGACGATCACTAGACACATCTTCAGCTGGGCGCTTACGGATTACTCCTCTTTCAACCATGTCGGCATAAATCTACTGTTCCAACCCACGGATATATTCAGCTCCTTTTCAGCTTTCTCACGCATCGCACGAGCTACACTCAACTGAATCTCCATAGTATTCACCTTTTTCTTCATTTCAGCAAACTCACGACTTTCCAACACCGATAACCTCCTAAAAGCGTCATTCAATCCACGTTCTACATCACTCAAATCCAAACTAAGCAATTCTCGCTCTTTCTCGCCAACCTTTGTCTTCGACTCCAAATAAGCAACCTGAGTCTGAACAACACCTAATCCGACCTCTGTCATACAACTCTTAACACGGGAAGCATCTAGATCACGTCTCAAGGCCCATGGTGCAAGACCATCAATATGAGTAGCCTCTCGAGCACTAGATGACTCTCCTATCTCACATCTACGAGTAGCAATACCATCAGTACCGTCAGGTGCATCATCATCCTCATCCTCCTCTGATTCAGAATCAGATTCAGACGATTCAGACGTTTCATCCCTAGGTAACTCAACCTCAGAATCAGACAAATAAACTGGTGGGGGCAAAGGCTCGCCCTCTAGAACATCATAAGGATAAATAAGCTCGGCTTCCTCATCGTCATCAACCTCAACATCTATACCTACATCCTCCTCGACATCCTCGTCGTCAATCTCATCATCTAAATTATCTAACCCAATCTCATCATCATTCTCAATATCAACATTCTCAATCTCATTCTCTACCAAGTCAACCTGAGGGGCAATCTGATCTCCTAGTCCTAACTCGAGCTCGGGATCCTCAAATGGTTCCTCCTCATCATCCATATCATAATCTACTAAGTCTAAATAAGGATCATCATCTATATTAGGTTCGGGAATAGCATGGTTTTCTACAGGAATATTAGGGTCAGCCATGACAATCTGCATTTATATATGTATCTCGTATTAGGATAACATACTAGTTAAACAATTACATAATGAAACCACGATATATACATATATATAGATTATATTATATATATCAAAATATATATCTTCTCAATAGGGCTTGTTGGTAACGTCGGAGATCTCTGGCACCGTTATAGTCAAAAGATTTTTCAAATATTTTCTCAAATGTTCATTGTCAAAAGATTTTGAAAAGTTTTGTTCAAAACCTTGGTTTTTTAAAATCTTTTATTCTCTATAACGAGAGCTCTGGTACCAAACTATAACACTCTCATTTTTCGTATCGGTACAGCGGAAGGGTCTTTCAGAGTGTTACGGGATAGCACAATAACTCCAATCATAGACAACACATAAAAATGGTTGTTCAAGGTTTAACATACATTCATTCGATAAAAGTTTTAAAAGCGTACAACAGGTCCCAAATTATACAGGTCATTTAGTTTACAAAACACAGATCGAATGAACATTTTTAATATTAAGTGTGGGCCATCAGAGTCGATCTCCAACCAGATTACCTTCAAGCACCTGAGATAAAAACATGCAAAAATCATATCAGCGAATGCCGAGTGAATTCATAGAGTTTAATGAAAACCGTTATATAAAACAATCATTTACATTCATTTAAAATCAGAACACAAGTATAATATCGGAAGTAAGTCCTCATATTGCTAGTCAGGCAATATATAAATCAAGCATACATCTTAAACCGTCCATGAGACCGTAGTCTCTATATTACCATGATAGGTAATATCTTCATCGTTAATAGCGTCGTTATCATATATAGGATACATCGTATTTGAAATTATATATGTTTTATCTGAATTAGGATTATTATTAGCCGCATGACATTGTTACCTTACTATGAAAACAGCGGGCCGCGAACCCGACAAACAATTTGCCCATCTAAGTTAGCGTGTCGTCACAAAAATCACGCTATGGAATCTTCTCATACATAAATTCGCTTACCAATCAATGTGGTACGACGGGGATCAACCGTCAAGGCGCGAACTGGGGTGATCGTCCCCAAATAGTACTATCAAATGCATAAGCGTCTACCAAATCCCGGTAGTTCACAATTCATGCTAATGGGACTTTAAGTGACATAACCTAACTACTAATAATCCTTTTAGTCTCGAATATAGGGTCATAGCATCATTCGGGTCCATATCATTAAGCATACAATCGGGACTACTTGTGTTCTATTTTTAAAAAATCTAGCATGTTATCTCCCTCGCGGGTTTACAAATCATTTTATAAAACATTTAAAAGAGTGCGAGGCTATGAACTCACGTTGTTAATGAAAGGCGGATTATCGGCTACGGGCGTGCTTCGGTCACGGAAACCTATTTAAATAATAATCGGTCTTAGGATTTGTCCAATGACTTTTATCAAAATAACAATATACATATGATGATTTTGTACATATGATGATGATCAAGTGGGTTTATACATCCTTGTTTACTCGTTTTAGTGTTTACGTTTTGGTAACGTTTTACTAGTTTGCTAGTTTTACCTATTTACCTATTTTAAGTCCATTAAGCCTATTATAAGTATTTTAACTTGTTCTAATCCATTTTATACCTATGTTATCAGTATATATATACTTTCCATGTTGGGCCCAAATGGGTTAAGCCTAATAAGTTCTTTTTACAAGTATTTATCTTATTTAGTCCAATTATTAGTCCAATATGTTTTGTTAGCTCGTAAATGTCCGTATTTCTTATAGTTCGAGTTTTATCGGTTTTTACTTGTATTAGTTACTTATATATCAGTATATGACTTTTATAAACTTTACATTAGACGGGTTTGATCGTCTAAGTTTTATTTGGCGAAAGACGTTAATTTTACGGCGATAGCCGAAAAAGTCGTAAAAATCAAGTTTATAGTTTTTATTACTTATAAATATTATTTCACCACCATTTATATAATTTATCCATTTAATTAACCTTTTATAAATGTATATAAATAAGTTTTATAAGTTAGTTGGTTTTTATTTTATATTTTATAAAATAAAATGTGAGGGCTTATATAATAATAATAAACATTGATTCTTAAAAATCTGATTTTTATCTTCATGTTCACCATTTTTAACATATCTAGAGTTCTATAATGAATTAGAAGCTCATTTTTGGGTGACATGTTCTTCATATTATGTGCTACATTTAACTTAGTTATAACTACTGCCCATTTTAAGTTTATCATGCCTTAACAGTCCCTACAAAAGTGCTTATTCAGATTAGACCACCTAACTTGTTTTGATCATATCTCACTCATTATTTTGATTCCATTGCATGGCAAACTCTCACATGTGTATAACATCTTGTACTTACTGTAAATGGATCATACCATGCAATTTTATCAGTTCTTGTTTTAGTTATATACTATTTTTATACAGCCAACTAAATAATCAAGATTTTAGCCTCATTTCTTATAGTTATTAACATTTTTAAGCATATCTATCAACACTTGATCCCCACACAACATTTTTATCATCATATATACATCATATACATATACAAAATGAAAGAAAATACATTTGTTCTTTACAAAATAACAAGACAAAAATGGAGAGGATGATCTTCTTTACCAACCAAGTGGATTCCTTGTTTTTGGAAGACAAGAACTTGATGAATACAACAAGTAACTCCAAGACCATCAAATATCAAGAACATATGTTGGAAAATCAGCCCTAGGACACAAGCAAATCACCTCCAATGATGTTAATATGGCCACCAAATGATCAAGGCTTTAAGATAACTCCTTAATAGAGCTAGTAAACATGTGTTTCATGGCTAGAAGAGATCAAAAGGGGTGTTTGTTGCTTTATTTTGGATGGCAAGGGGAGAGTATTGAGAGGATTTTGATGTTGGTTTGCATGTATGGAAAGATGGAATGAGAAGTTGCTAGTTTTGAGTTAGTGGTAAAGGGAAGAATGGCTTAAGATGTAAGCTAAGCTTACACATGTAATAAACTAGCTAACATGATGCCACCTTAGTGTGTGGTGTCATGTTGTGTCGTCCAACATAGCTAGTGGGGTGGGACAATGTATTTTGTCCCATCTCACTAGTTTACGGGTATTTCTCGATTCTAGTTTTCTCGATTTGCGTGCCCTCGGGTCGTTTTACGAAAAATGTTTTTATAAATTATGAATCAACGTCACAAAACGAATCCAATAAAAATTGTCTCATCGAAAACGGAGTTCAAAAACGTAAATACGTAATCCTAAGGTTTCCGGTTTAGTCGTAAAAGACGCCAAATTATGCACGTAAGCCCAAATTTAAATCCGTAAATTGTGAGTTCGTCAACCAACACAAAAATACGTTTCAAAATATTATACGAGAAAATATTTCACTACCTGAAAATGTTAGATTTGTCACACGTTGATTCATATTTTATAAAAACGTTTTTCGTAAAACGACCCGAGGGCACGCAAATCGAGGAAACTAAAATCGAGGAGTACCCGTGAATTAGTAAGATGAGACAAGATAAATCTTGCACCACCCCACTCAAAAGGGACAGCAACATTAAGCCAACACACAACATGAGGTGTCAAGTTATTACCTTACAAGTTACACTTGTACTTAGCATAACTTGTAAGCACCAAAACCACAAAACCACCAAGCCTAAAACAACTAACTCATTTCTTACATGCAAAAACCACACAAAATCTCTCTCTCTCTCTAGCCAATTTGGCCGTCCCATCTCAACCAAAAACACCCATTTTGATCAATTTTAACCATGAAATCATGTGTTATTCACGCATATGATGAAGCCCTTTTGAAGCTCTATAGGTTGGTGGTGATTTTAACATCTAAGGAGAAGATTTGGTGATGTTCAAGGGCTGATTTCTACATGAAGTTTACAATTGTTGGTGGCCATGAAGATTGGTGTTGATTTATCACAAGTTGTGTGATCAAAATCCATATCTTGATCACAACCTACATCATCTTGGTGGTATAAAGATTGTTCTTCCCATCCTCTTGTTATTTTGATTATATAATCATGTATTTTCTTTCCTATTGTATATGTATATGATGAATATATGATGATAAAAATATTTTGTGGGGATCTGGTGTTGATAAATATGGTTAAAAAGATGGAAAACCATAAGTAACAAGGTTAAAATCTTGCTAAATATGATGGCTGTATAAAAACAGTAAGTAAACCAATGTTAAACTGATAAAATGGTAAAGTGGAATCAATATACAGTAAGTATTAGGTGTTATACACATGTGAGAGTTGGTCATGCAATGGAATCATAAAAATGAGTGAGATATGATTAAAACAAGTTTAGAGTGCAAATCTGAGTACACTGTTTTGGACGAATTTTATAAAATAATTAGAGGTTGATTCATCAGTAGCTATAGAAATAAAATGAAGCACATGTCATGTAGAATATGTCATAAAAATTTGGGGTTCTATCTCCGTGTAGAACTCTAGATATGACCATTTTAGTAAACTAGTTTTTAGGACTGATTTTGTATAAATAATATATAATATAAGCACTAAAAAATTTATATAAAATATATATAAATACAAATTCCACTAGTTGATAATGATTATAATAAAAGAGTTATATAAATGTTGATATTAAAATGGATTAGGTTATATAAAGAATAAATATAAATGTTTTTCCAAGTTATAAAACTATATACTAAGTTTTACGTCTTTTCGGCTAAAACCAAAAGATTAACGTTTTTGTCAAATAAAACTTAGACGGTCGGACCCGTCTAATGTAAACTTTTATAAACTCACATACTGATGTATAAACATGTATAACAAGTAAAAACCGATAAAACCCGAGCTTTACAACATATAGACATTAACGGGCCAAAGTAGCCTTAATGGACAATAAACCCGACTAATTTGGTAAAACACTTATAAACTTATTTATTGGGCTTAACCCATTTGGACCCAACATATAAAGTATAATAATGATAATAAAAGTATAATTGGTCTAATGAATAGTATTGGGATTGTAATAGGCCCATTGGGCTTCAAAATGTAAATAAGTTGAACTAGTGTAACTAGTCTTAAAAATTACCAACACATAAACACTATAATGAATGTGTAAAGATGTATAAACCCACTTGATGGTCATCATATATATAAAATCATCATATGTATACATAATTGTTATATTTATAAAGTCATTGGGCAAGAGTCTAAGACGAGTATTATTTGTCTTGGTTTCCGTGATTGAAGCACGTACCGTACATCCGAATTGCCGATAACCCGCTTTCCCACATCAACGTGAGTTCATAGCGTCGCACTCTTTTAAATGTTTTTAAGAAATGTTTTATAAACCCGCGAGGGAGATAACATGTTAGTTTTGATAAAATAGGACATCATTTGTCCCGATTTTTTGTTTATTGATTTGGACCCGAATGATTGTATGACCCGATGAATGAATATATGACCCGATAAATGAAATGAAATGGATTATTAAAGTTAGGTTATGTCACTAATAGTCCCATTAGCATGAATTGTGAACTACCGGGATTTGGTAGACGCTTATGCATATAATAGTACTATTTGGGGACGATCACCCCAGTTCGCGCCTTGACCGTTGATCCCCATCATGCCACATTGATTGGTAAGCGGATTTATGTATGAGAAGATCTCCATAGCGTGATCTTTGTGACGACATGCTAATTTAGATGGGCAAATTGAGTTTCGGGCTAGCTACCCGTTGTTTGTTGTAGTAAGGTAACAATGTCATGCGGCTTATAATAATCCAAAAATAACGAAATACTGCTTTATGCATTGAATTATGATATATTGCCTGACTAGCAATACATGGTCTTATTATTGATATTATGTTCGTGTTTTTGTTTTATATAACCATATTCATATAACGGTTTTTATTTTATCTATACAACGTTATAAAACGTATTGTATGATGTTTTTAACGACAATGGTTCGTATAATTATTTTGAAGGCGAAAGCCTATATAATGATTTTGATAAGGATTTGTATAAAATGAATTTGGCTATTTTATGGCCTATTACAATGATTTGTACAAAATGATTTTCGGTAATAATTTTATACCCATGTTATATTGACGGATTTTATTAAACTCTATGAATTCACTCGGCGTTTTCGCTGACCTTTTCTTTTAACATGTTTTGCCTTAGGTACTTGAAGGTAATTCTCGGGAAGACATCAAGAATTCATGGCCCGCACTTAAATATTAATTTCCATTCAAATGCTTTGTAAAACCTGTATACAATACAATGACTTGGGACCTATGTCAAATTTGATATTTATGAATGGAAATGCTTTATTATTAAACGACGCGATTTTTAAGCGTTGTCTATGATGTGGGTAAATGTGCTATCCCGTAACACCAACTAGTCTTCCGCTGTATTGAATTGTATAAATTTGGGGGTGTTACATCGATAATTATTACAAGTAATTAAATAATAAATATTTAATTTTTATGAAACGTCAACGTAAAAATTTTAAATTTCTCAGTTATAGAAAAATGTTCAAAATAGATTTGAATTTAATTAACACAATTTTTGTTGATTTATCGAAAATAACTAATAAGATTCGTAATTGTTCGAAAAATCTTTGTTTATATTTTGGTCAAAATTTTCTTAGTTGAAAAGCAAAAATTGTCGTTTTAAATTCCAAGTCATGGTTTAAATGGTTTCCTCAATCCCTCTTAGGTTGTCCTGAGGTATACACAAACATTTACCCCTAAAGGAGTTTAGTTAAACGATTTGGGTATAAGGGAATAATTTCTTAAAAATCCTTTGATAAATTATTTGTCAAAACATATTTGCACTTTCTTTTTTTCTTGGTATAACCCAAGGCCTTAATGGCTCTAATCTTTGAAGAGTCAATATAGATTCCATTATCTATTAATCACATGGTCAAATAATGTAAAGGATTAAGCCTTAAATCATATGTTAAATATTCAAGGTACAGGTTTTCATTGCTCGGCCAATTCAGGGCAGTCTATAAATGATTATTAACTCCTTCCTATTCTTATAAACAAACAGATGGTCCTTAATGATCACCAGCATGAATTTATCAAATTACAGCCTACACACGTGATTCACCAAATTTATGGATGCTACATGTGCATTGGTCAATCCAAACGACATAACATGAAACTCATAATGGTCATTACAAGTTCTGGATGTAGCGATAGGAATTGATAATCTTCTTCGTGGATGCGAAGTTGATAATAACCATGCCGTGGATCAAATTTTTTAATATACGCTAGAACCTTGTAAATGACCGAACAAATCTTCCATCTTGAGTAATGGATATGAATTTTGATCGTCAATTTATTCAGTTCACGGTAATCAATAAATATAAGGAATAATAACACCATAGCTTTTCATGATGACGAGCTTGTGTCACACCCTACCATGGCGGAATATGGGGCGCGACGTATGGATATCATCACAACATGGCGTGTCTATAGAGATAACTATATGAAATAAGAAATGTCATAAAATGGTGACACAAAAGTCATGACAATATCTCAACAATGTAGGAGTCTAGGTAAGTAGGTAACAGTCCTACCTCTTACCCAAGACAAACAAATAACATAACCAAAACAAACATATAGGTGCCAACAGTATCACTTATTAAATAATCAAAAGAAACTAAGAAGGAACGGAGATCCCTTCTAAATGCATTCCTACGCTCTCCAAATCCTAGCCACTTATATTCCTCTAGCTTAACCACATTCTCACCTGAAAGAGACACTAAAACACGTCAACATAAAGTTAGTGAGAGTCATAGGTTTAGACTCAAACACCAAAATCAAACCATAAGCTGTGAATAATAACCAAACAATAACATATGGACAATGTGATACAAACATGCATTAACAACTAATATTAAAGATTAAACAACCAAACCAAATCCAAAACCAAGGCTCCCAGCCTTACCAAACACCATACTCCCATAGTCATCCAAACACCTATGAACCAATCCCAAGGCCCCGCCTTGCCAAAATCCCGTTGGTACAAAGTCAAAATATAAACAATCAAGAATCAACTAGCAGTTAATCACATAAGTATGCACACATAAGTCCATTACCAACGCCAAACATTCACAGCATAATTTATAAATAACATAACAGTGTCTCTTCCATCCCATCTGGAAGTCATAAACATTAGTAACCATGGGACTATGAAACTCACCTGATTGAGCTTCTCCAAAAGTCCTCGCACTAGCAAAAAGCTAACAACACAAAAACACATAATCAAAACATGAACCAATCACTAAGATGGCTCATCAACCTATGATGGACATCTAACCTCCTCCTATATAAATACCTCATTTATATGCTCTAAGCATCTCATTACACCCCTCTATAAAGCCCTTAACTCGTTATACTTCATAACCCGTCCCGTTAACATTTTACCCAAAACAGTCCCAGTTTTAGGTCTCCAAACTATAAGCCAAACGCCCACTTAAACATACCCATTATCTCTGTAAAGGGAATATTTATTCCCTTACATATGTTAACTAACACCTCCCATTTGCCACCACCTTAAAGCTACTGTTAAGGCCCCGATATATATATATATATATATATATATATATATATATATATATATATATATATATATATATATATATATATATATATATATATATATATATATATATATATATATATATATATATATATATATATATATATATATATATATATATATATATATATACATATATATATAAATATATATACATATATATATAAATATATATACATATATATATATATATATATATATATATATATATATATATATATATATATATATATATATATATATATATATATATATATATATATATATATATATATATATATATATATATATATATATATATATATATATACTTTTGTCATTCCAGATTTACTGGTTTTAAACATACAAAAAGTTTGCTATGATGAGGGGGTCTTACCCTAACCCACAATCTTAGCCCCAATGCAGATACTTAATATAATATATAAACCATCTCTCATGTTCGTTTGAATGTCCCAATGCAACCCTAAGTACCCCAAACAACCCAAAACTTAAAAAGAAAACAGGCTGATTTCAAAACTGCTTTGACCTCCGACTGTTGTAACTTATTTTTGACCCACTTCCCTACCTCCAATTTAGTTCTCGTTTCTTGAATTGGAAAGCCACTTCAATTACATTTTTAGGGATACTTGGATCGCAAAATAACAGTTTGTAGAACTCCTGATATGATCAAAACAATTGACTCAAAATTCTGCCCAGTTTTTAAAAACGGGCTTAATTAAATTAACCTCATTAATTACCCATAACCCCACTAATTACAAGCCCTAAACCATCCAATCATTATGAAAACATTAAAATACAGATTTCTATTTAATTCTCTAACCTAAATCCATCATAAGATGATTATATAAACATTAAAAACAATTAGATTAAAAAGGGATTATGAAGGTTTTTACCTTAAGATTAATGGAAGATGAAAAAAAAAACCCATGAAACCCTAAAACTCCTCTACAAACCGTTGACCATTTTTTTAATCTCCAGGGATTTATGACTTTTTGTTTAATATAAAACATTATATAGTGTACACAAGAATCCTAGTCCAAATATAAAACTTGTTTCCTTTTTTCCTTTTTGTTTTCCTTTTTCTCTACCTTTTCTTGCGTCCAAAACCGACCCAACACCCCCCTAATTTCGTTTTTTTAATATTTTATTGTTAATTAATATCTTATTAATATTACCTTAATTTACCTTAATTTATTACAACTCCTAAAACCTCCAAAACCTCAAAACCGTAAAATTAGTCAAATTTACGCGTTTACCGTAAAAGACGTAAAATATACAGTTTTATAAAAACTCTCAAATTTTGAAATAAACTTTATAACTAAGTCCTAAATGACTTAAAACCATCCCGAAAAATATT
This sequence comes from Glebionis coronaria, assembly GCA_025667525.1. Classification (NCBI taxonomy): domain Eukaryota; kingdom Viridiplantae; phylum Streptophyta; class Magnoliopsida; order Asterales; family Asteraceae; genus Glebionis; species Glebionis coronaria. The sequence continues at coordinate 243,088,489 of CM046876.1, forward strand.
CATATGACTAATGACCTCATCCGAGACCTCTAAATGCTAAATCATAAATCGTAAAAATACGATTTTCTATAATACATATACGTATACGTAAAACCACCAAATAACACCATCTCATTTCATAGTCACTACCATGTGAGCTCATGAACATGAAATCATCACACATCATTTCACTCACAAGGTACCCCGTACCGGAAACGATATCCAAACCACCATCTATACACACCAATTAGCACATAAACACGTAAAGACACGTAACTAGCACAAAGTAAAACTAAGTGATGAACCTCAAAACCGCGGTTGTCACATCACTCCCTCCTAATAGAAATCTCGTCCCGAGATTTAATCCTTAGGACAAAACATACCATTAGCATACAACTGAGGATACTTGTTCTAAATGAACTCCTCTCATTTCCACGTGAACTTTAGTTCAAGTATCAAATTACCACATATACTAACTAACAATATTTAAATTCATTGCCAAACTCTTGACCTTACAGTCAATAAATCTCACAAATGACTCTTTGATAACACAAACCCTTATTAACACAAATTCTGAATAACCATACATGCAAATATGCATTCTCAAACAACATTTACCAATCTTAATACACGAAATATAACATGTATACCACTCATTTTCCCCAGGTAATTCTATACTCATAAGCTACTGGTCTGATCTTTCCAAAGATCATAAATGGACCTACAAAACTCTACATCAACTCTTCCATTTTACCAAAACATACCACCCGTTACTATGGGTGAAACTCCCTACATATCTTTGTCACTAAATCTAGTGGTTTCCTCCTTTTCAACATAGCATCCCTTGTTGCCCTCATCCTTTCCACAAACATCATTACCACATTAGTAGCCTCTTTTACCAATTCTAGTCCACAATGGGGACAACTCACCCTATCCTTTCATATAGTGCCTCAAATGGCATTTATCGAATTTTAGTATGATAACTATCATTATATGAAAACTCAGCCATCGCTAACGAGTTCCCTAACTACCTCTAAATCAATCACCCATGCCCTCAGTGTAACACCTAAGGTTGTATAAATATCTCACTTGCCTATCCTTTTCCAGTTAGCTGGACTCATATCCAATCATGTTCATCAACTCCCTTTAGTCCGTACTCCAAACTACCTAAAAATTCCAATTTACTTACAAAATGACCTATGAAGATCTTTCACATATCCCTTAGTTCTTCCAATCCAAATCAACTTATGATCTATACACATCATCAAAAGGACAGTTATCTCAGTTAGTCTATCAACTGCCATCCAAACACATGCTACAACTACTTCCAGTAAATTTGGATAGCTCATTAGTAGCACCTATACACTTCTTTCTCACTTCTCTTCACGATTTGTTTTTATACTCAACACTCCCTTTATACCTACACAATGTCTTACCTTCAAGGTCATATTGCTCCTCATCTTGTCTCAGTTAGACCAATCCCTTCGTCCCTATGGCACATCACACCTATAACTCCTCATCCATTCGATTATCGATACTAAGCCTCCCAAACAATCAGTATAGGTCAGTGCCATTTCCTTTTCCACACTACGACAGTATTAGCCTGCGTTGTGCTTTATTCTACTCATTAGGCTCTACCAAAGTTTTACCTTCGGTTCCTATCTCGACCTATTTCATTCATTCTTCGCTTCTATACACATTTCCTTCTTCCTCCTCAACTCAAACCATAAGTCACGATGTGATGCTTCCCATCGTTTCTTCCCTTTCCATAATCCTTCGTAAGGCATTCCATACATATTAGACTAACTTTTACGCAGAACCCTCTATTCCATCACATCCGTACGCAATCCTTCCAACTTCTCAACTACGTGACTTCTCATTCCTCTTGAAATATGAGATGAATTAGTCAGTCTATCGACTATCACCCAACTCTCGTCGTACTTATTCCTCCACCCCATTATGTATCCCTTTCACCAACTTCGTCCTTACATCGCCCTTTCTAAGCTACTCCTATCTATGTAGGAAGTATAGTCTACGTCCCTTTTCTCCATATGATTGTCCAAGCCACGCAACATATATGTTGACGCGTTCTCTGCTTTAGACAACTCAACTCGTGCAACCTACATCCTTCATCCAAAACACCCTAATACGTCATCTATATAGTTTAAGTTCGTCTCAGCTTCACTTCATTCTTCTTATTCCATGTCTCATCAACCATGCTTGCCTTTCCCAGATGGTACTTGGCCTTGCAATTTTATTTCCTCACTTAACTCCACCCATCACCTTTGTCCAATGTTCCATCAAGATGATTGAATATGTGTTGGAGACGTTCATGATCCGTATAGATCATTCTCTACGTCTCGTACCCCAAATGCCTCTAGCATTCTAGGCAGATATAACAATCCAGCTCCACTAACTAAGTCTATCTAGTCATCTATATGCCAAAAAAATTTTTCCAAGTAGCTTCACTCATTTTTCTCACAACCAGTTCTCCTACTCCCTCCAAATAGGAACAGACTAGAGTTTCATGTGATTCTATGCGGATCACACTCTCATCTTATACCCACATTAGTTTCCATTTGTCTACTAAGCCATATTTTGAATTCTTATTCAAATCTCATACTTCTACTTTGATCTTGTACCCAACATGAGGTACTTTCAATCATCATCTTTTAGGAATACTTGGTTCTCTCCTTCCATGGTTCTCCCTTATTCCTACACCATCCCGTCAAACAAAAATTCCATACTTCATTCATCAGATCTATGGAAATCACTAGTGCATTGGATAATGCATAGCTGTCTCTTCCAAAGATCTTTCATAACACCTTCACAAAACCGACTCTCTAATCACTTCTCCACAAAACTTATTCAGCCCAGCTTCACTTCTCATCCCTCGATCCCCTTGTTACTTCCACGAGTTCTTAATCTCCATTGTCATGTATTCATTTCATCATGATCCACCGGTTCAGATCTTTGTAGCTCCACTCCGATACTCGATCTGCCCTTCTTCATCACGAACCATACGTAAATTTCCCATCATAGTGCTTGTCACCTTTCCAGTCCTCGCAACTTTTGTGACTCCTTCGAAATATCTTGCATCCTTCTTGCAGCCGACACGTAGTCCTTTCAGCTCCTTGCTTCGTGATGTAGCTCTTTACGCCCTCCTTCTCGTCTCCATGATGTTACCTAGGAACTTCACACTACCAGTAGCTTCTAACTTCAACTCATCTACCACAATATTTCTAAAAGTACTTCAACCCCTCAATGGCTCACTCTTGCTTACTTGTTTTACTTCACCGTTAATTTGCCTCCTACCAATCATTCTTTTACATTCCTGTTTTCCCTTCACGTATCTACTACTACCTTGCTGTTGATCCCAAACTTAGATCGATTAGCTTTGTGTATACGAGATTAGATCAAGTACTACACGTAGAGAAACCTTTGCTTATGAATAAAGTAACAAAGTGTTATGCGGAATTAACACTTGATCTAAAACACAATGATGTTAAACAAACTTTCACTTTGTTTAGAATAATCGTACTTGGTTACAATGAAAGAGTTTAACAAACGAATACTATGAAAAACTGATATATGACTTTAACCTAAAGACCTTCTTTTATAGAACAAGAAGTCTTGTACAATAAGCTATGAATCAACTATTCTAGGTAAAGATAATAATAGAAAATACAATGTCGTGCTTATCTTTACCATACATAAATAAAGAAACAAATAAACAAAAGATATTCTATCAGTGTCAATCTTCAAGGCTATCAGCGTTGACTTCTATCAGCGTCCAAAGTCAATCTATCAGCGTTGACTTTCTTCTTATCAGCGTTTGGTGATCTGACCCATATTTTATTCCCAACAATCCTCCCCTAAACTTGATATCCATTCCAATGATCAAGTTTCTGAATAAAAACTAAAAGCTTAGGAGGAATCTTTCAATAACTTCTTATGTTGGTGATAAACATATCTGATCAAGTCCTTGGCCACATCACTCGTATAATCAATCTCCAAGGGTGTCTCTAGCATCTTCTCCAATACTTCTTTGGACAAGAAATAGTCAGCATCCACAAGCAAATATTCTGAAAACTTTGTAGAGCTCATATGAAATACACCACAAGTAGAATATAGCCTCCAATGAAGATTACTGAGATCATCTTCAAGATCCTTCCAAATGGCAGGATCTGCTTCTTTTGGACCACACAAAGTCATAAATGTGTTCCAAAGTCTTATTCCATTAGCTGAAGTAGGTGCTTCAGCTGTATACTTGGCCTCTATTAACCTCCATAGATGCACCAAGTCTTCCCTGTCTATGCTTGCAAATATAGAAATAACTGAAGTGAAAGTATGTACCTCCTTACCAAATCGTCCAACCTTCCAAAATCCACACTCATCTTCATCAAAACTGATGATTGGATTTCTGTCATCTAGAGGTACTACATTTACCAAATCTGAAGCTTCCAAAGGAGAAAGCTTGAGATGCTTCCTTATAACACCTTCAGTTGGAAAATACACATCCATGTCTTTAGGAAATTGAAAAGGATCTCCCTTCTTCACTGGTCTTTGAGCAATCCTTATTTCCTTCTGAATCTGCATCTCTTCTGCAAGCTCTTGTTTTCTTTCTTCTGAAAGAAATTGGTAGACATTCTGTTCTTGCACCTTCCTCCAAATAGGATGTGCCCTATATTCTAACTCCTCAAAAGACAAGGCCAGCAACTTCTTTGATGTCCAATTAGGCTGATGACATCTAAGCAACTTATAGTACAACTGCCTTCTATCTCTTTTGAGCCAGGTCTTGACCTCTTGTGCATTAAATCTCATAATCACCTTTATGTCTTCTTGTACCCTAAGAAGAACTTCCAACCCCCAAATTTGATCTGATAAACTCATACCTGGGTTGTCCATCACCTGGTCTTCCCAAGCATGGTACATTCTGGTGATTTCTGGTAGGTCCCAATCAACCTGATTCTTCAACTCACTCAACCTTTCCTTTGCTAGCTCATCCCCATATTCAAGCCTTTCTGGATCTTCAATAATTTGAATGCTTGAATCTGAGCTATCATCATCTTTTCCATCACCACTTTCTTCCTCACTTTCAGAAACAACAAATGGTGATTTTCTACTCCTCCTCAAATCTCTTTCCACAAGTTGTGCAGCCAACTGTTCATCAAATGCTATTTGTGCTGCATCTTTCTTTGGAACATCTTCTTCAAACAAAATACCTTTACCTTTGTCTTTTGGATCAATAATTGGTAAAGTAGAAGAAGAAACCTGTGTGGACACATCTTTAATGATTGTTGATGGCTGGAATACATCAACATCATCTGCAACTTTGTCAGCGTCCAAGTTGCTCCTATCAGCGCCACGATTACCTTTATCAGCGTTGGATGTGTCAGTGTCCAAACCTGTATCAGCGCCCAATGTTTCTTTGAAAGACCCTTCCAAGTTCTTTGGTGTCACCTTGGATGTATCAACAACTGGGTGCTTCTTCAAGTTGGTGAGAGCTTCAGCAATCTGCAAAGATTCACTAAATTGTGAACTCTTTTCTGAACTCTTTTCACTAGCTGTGTGAATCAACTCATCCTTCTCATCCTCTTTTTCCTCCCCTTTGGAAGATTCCTCCATTAGACTCCTGCTACTGGGATTCTCCAAAACAGTTACTCTCTCCCTCAAAGCTTGAAGTTCTTTTCCCTGTTTGTTGACAGTTTGTACAAGACTGACATTTTGCTTTTGCAAGCTAATGACAGCCGCCGTCAATTCAATTATGGTCATAGGTTCCAATCTGCCCTCAGCTAGAATGGGGATTTGACCTCCCAAAATAGGATCATGGGGCATGGATGAGGTCTTAATGATGTTGGGACTGTCTTGACCAGCATCTAAGCCTGTGTCAATAGCCCCAGCCTCACCCATATCACCAGCCACACTTGTGGAGGTGGTTCTCTCTGCTACAAGGCTAGGATCACTAGAGGAGAACACTCCAGTAACCCTTTGGCGTTTAGTCAACCTAGATTGTAATGGGGTAGAAGATGAAGTAGATTGTGTGGGTGTGGGTTGATTAAGGGGTGTTTGGGATTGTTCAGGAAGTGTATCAGTGTTGGGATTGGCTGTGTCAGCGCCCACATTGTGAGTGTCAGCGCTGGGTTGGTCAATGTCCATGTTTTCTGGTGAAGGTGATGGGTCATGAATAGGCTCAAGTTGGGGTTCAGGGTCTGGTTGTGGGCCTGGTTGTGGTTGAGCAGCCTGAATTACTGCAAGCATGGGTTGGGTAAGAGGTATAGGATCGTTTGTGGAGCTCATTTTAGCAAAAATGGTTTTCTGTTGTTTAGGGATCTCATAAAAAGTGTCATGATCCCTAGAACAATATTCTTGTAAATCAAAGACCATTTGCAAAAATCTAGGGTAAGCCAAAGTCATTTTACTTCCCTTGTTTTTACACATCCCTTCAAAAATCATTTTTGAAAAATTATACTTAAGCCCACGTGTTATACAAACCAAAGCACTTGCAATTGACCTGTTTATCTCATTAAAAGAAGTACATTTTGGACTTAAGCATTGTAAAAGGACATGTATCAAATATTTCCAGTCAGAGGGAAATTCCTGCTTATGATATTTATTTAAAGTGACATCAGCAGGAATAGGATAACCCAATTCCCTAAGACCCTGTTCTATTGTTGCTATGGCAAGAGTAGTCACACCATCAGCGTCATCAAGACGCAAAGCTTGGCGAACCAAAGCTTCAGTGACCACCCATGTTCTTCCATGAACAGTAGATGTTAATGTGGTCACTCCATTAGTTGTTGTGGAACTAACATTGTTCCAAAACTGTCTAATGTGTGCGACAGGGACTAATGGTGTATGAGAAAGTGCATACCTCAATGAAGATGCATTTAAAAATGCCACCATCTGTGAATACTGAGGAAATAAAGCATCATCAGCAGTCAAGTAAGCGATCATATTGTGTTGGCTCTTGAACTCCAATGTTAAATTCTTTGAGTTGAATTTGGGTGCCATGATTTAAAGCTGTTTAGGTTATATGATATGAAAACAAAAATCTAGGAGGAAAAGTGTTAGACAAGAAAATATGAATACCCAGAATAAAAAGTTTAGCCAAATTTATAGGAGAGATGCATGATTTTGATTGGTCAAAAATGAGGCGGTTATATTCAAAGAGCAATCATGAAAATCTTGAATCAAATATAACTTATCTCATGCATTAATTAAAAGTAACTTCTCCCCAAAATTACGGCCAAAGATTAGTAAAAAAAATAACAACTGGGTAGGGCCCATTAGGTGTCAACGGTCAAAAATAGCCCATCAGCGCCCAACGGCTATATTTCCTTGTCAGCGTTTGCCTAAAGCCTTGTCAGCGTCACGATTGGACGTAACAGCGTTTGGAGAAAAACTTGTCAGCGTCTAAAAAGTAAAAATAAAAATATTTAAAAAGAAAAAGACCTTAACAAAGTAATTTATCCTAAGGGAAATATCTTACAAGTTGATAATAATTACTGGGCGGCAAGCACTGTCCATTTATACACACTTGCATAAGCAAGATAGACACAAATGTCCTCTAGAGTCCCTTGCTAACCAAAATACTTACCAACAAAGTTATTTCATAAAATTCTTTGTAACTCCCAGGTAAACCCATATCCAAAGTATTCCCAAGTCTCCCATCAGACCATAACCAATTCTAAGTCAAAAATGTCTTGGCAGCATGCAAAGTTGATATACTATGCATGCTACAGTGCCTCATGGTTTAGCAAAACTAACCCATACTCACCTGTGGACACAATCTAGAATTGTGATGAGAGTATTCTAAGAATACCCAAGAGTCCTAAAGGTTCCTTAAACCTCCCCTCAAACTATGATACATGAGTTCTCAACAATATATATGAACATTAAAAATTTATGTCAAGATAGGAATATAAATATTCCAACCATCATCCATAAACAAAAACATGTCCAAATAGCTCTTCAAAGTTCCATAAGCAACTCTGTATCCAATGGCATAAAGCTACCATTACCTGCACATTTAGATGAAAACCACAAAACTAACACTTGTTGCTAACAGCGTCCCGACAACACTTATCAGCGTTGAAGGAACTCTTGTCAGCGTTAGACCATAATATCTCCAACAACGGCAAAAGAACACTTGACAGCGTTGTATTTACCTTTGTCAGTGTTAGAAAAAGAATGTGGAAAATCTAAATCATCACAAAGACCAATAACAATGCATTATCCTGTACATACTTTTACAAAAATGTTCCAAAACACATATTAAGTGAGATTAACCATTCCAATATTTGTTACCAAATATTGAAATCTTCCAGCATCAAAAGGTTTAGTTAATAAATCTGCTACATTATCATCAGTATCTACCCTATCTGGTTGTATTAAACCTTTCTCAAAGCAATCTCTTATAAAATGATGTCTAATTTCTATGTGTTTGGTTTTAGAATGATGTACAGGATTTTTAATAATGCATAAAGTACTGTTATTGTCTACAAAAATCTTGGTATGCATAAAATTATACCCATAATCCAACAGCTGGTTCTGAATCCATAAGACTTGTCCACAACAAGCAGCTGCTGCAACATATTCTGCTTCAGTTGTAGAGTTTGCCACCACTGTTTGTTTCTTGCATTGCCAAGATATTAATCTGCTCCCAAGAAATTGGCATCCACCAGTTGTGGATTTCCTATCAAACTTGTCACCACCATAATCACTGTCTGAATAAGCAATAAGGTCCAATGGAGAATCTTTTGGGTACCATAATCCAAGATCTGGATAGCATCTTAGGTACCTAAAAATTCTCTTCACAGCAAAAAGGTGACATTCTTTGGGAGTCACTTGATGGCGTGCACATGCACACACAGCAAACATGATGTCAGGTCATGAGGCTGTAAGATACATCAATGAACCAATCATTGATCTATAGTGCCTAACATCCACATCCTTTCCAGCTCCAAGTTTTCCCCAAGGGTGTTGTCTGTCCATAGGAGTAGAAGCCTCCTTCTCATGTGGAGAAAAACCATATTTCTTCAAGATTTCAGCTACATACTTGTCCTGGGAGATGAAGATACCATCTTCTTTCTGCTGAACTTGTAAACCTAGAAAGAAGTTCATCTCACCCATTGCACTCATCTTGAATTTATCTGTCATGAGCTTGGAAAATTCCTCACTCATTTTTGGATCAGTAGAGCCAAAAATGATGTCATCAACATAGACCTGCACAAGTAACACATGTTTTCCTTTCTTCTTTGTAAACAGTGTCTGGTCTATGGTGCCCCTCTTGAAACCATTTTCCACCAAGTAGGTGGACAATGTACCATACCATGCTCTTGGGGCTTGATGAAGGCCATACATTGCCTTCTTTACTCTATAAACCTTGTCTGGATTCTCAGGATCTTCAAAACCAGGAGGCTGCATTACATAAACCTCCTCAACAATTGTGCCATAGAGGAAAGCACTCTTCACATCCATCTGATAAACAGTAAAATTCATGCAAGAAGCATAAGCTAAGAAAATTCTGATAGCTTCAATTCTTGCAACTGGAGCAAAGACTTCTTCATAATCAATTCCTTCCTCTTGTGTATAACCCTGAGCTACCAAACGTGCCTTGTTTCTGACCACAATGCCTCTTTCATCTTTCTTGTTCCTTAGAACCCATCTTGTCCCAATTGGTCTCACATATCTAGGACAATCAACCAGCTCCCAAACATCCTGTATAGCAAATTGGTGAAGCTCATCCTGCATTGCTTCCACCCAACTTGGTTCCTTGAGAGCATCAAAAATTTTCTTGGGTTCTTCCTGTGACAGAAAACAGGCAAACAAACATGCTTGTACAAGAGGGGTATCAACCTTCTTGTGTATATTGGCAATAAATCCACCAAGACCTTGATGGGATCTTCTTGTCTGAACTGGAGCCATAACATCACCAATGATTTGAGATGTGGGGTGATCTTTAGCTGTGGAAGTGAGAACTCCTCCTTCAAAAAGTCTGGTGTCCTCAATTTCACGCTCCATGTTGCCAATATCTTCTTCAGTTTCTTCTTCATCAACAGGAATCTCTTCATGGATATTGGAAGGTCCACCCTGTTCAAAATGAGAAGAGAAAAGCTGTGTAAAGGTGTCTCCAAAGTCTGATCCTTGTGTGTCAGCGTTTGGGCTAACAACGCCTGAACTGGTGTTGTCAGCGTTGGAGCCATCAGCGTCTGAATTGGTCGTGTCAGCGCTGGATTTCCCTTTGTCAGCGCTTGAAGAATCATGCATGTTTGTAGTTGGTGGTATCTGAACACCACCATTATCTTTCCTTGCAGCAGTAGCAGCAGCATAATACTCATCTGTCCATATAGGAAGTGTAACAAATTCTTGTGTGGGAGATGATATAACTGCTGGTGGTCCATCCTCCTTAGCAACCTGTATACCTGAAACATTACCAATTCTCTTTTCCAAAACACTTGAAGTTACCTTCACAATGTCTGGATCAGTAACAGGCATATAATTTAAAGCTCTAGACAAAGGTTCTAAGTCAAACAACCAATTTGGACCACTCTCAGGATCACTAGGTTTACTTTCTAAACACCTAACATGTACCTTTTCAAGTATACGTTTTTCCTTTTTAATGTAAACCCTATATCCTTTACTCTGCACTGAATAACCCATGAAGTAGCCTTCATCACCTTTTGAATCAAATTTACCTAGGGCCTCACTAGTTTCTAACACAACTACATGACAACCAAAAGGCTTCAGAAAACCAATATTTGGCTTCCTTCCCCAAAGTAATTCATAAGGTGTCTTATTATGTATCTTGTTGACCAATGCCCTATTTTGAACATAGCAAGCTGTGTTAACAGCTTCAGCCCAAAAAGCTATAGGAAAGTGGGCATCAGCCAACATGGTTCTGGCTGCTTCAATAAGGGTCCTATTCTTCCTCTCAGCAACTCCATTTTGCTGAGGAGTTCTAGCTATGCTGAACTGCCTAGTAATCCCTTTCTTGGCACAAAAATCATCTAATAACTGATTTCTAAACTCACCCCCATTGTCACTTCTAATAATTTTGACCTCATTACCATTCTTCTTTTCAATTTGGGTAATGAAATTAATCAGACTTAGGGCAGTTTCACTTTTCTTAGCTAAAAAGAAAGTCCATGTGAACCTTGAGTAATCATCAGTAATGACAAAACAATATGATTTACCCTTCAAACTCTCTATATTAGTAGGACCAAAGAGGTCCATATGCAATAAGTGAAGGGGTTTAGAACTAGAGTGCACCTGTTTAGACCTGAATGAGACCTTGTGCTGCTTGCCCTTAAGGCATGCAACACAAGAGTGGTCATTGTGGAAAGCCTTTTCAGGCAAACCATCAACTAAACCAAGCCTCACAAGCCTATTAATATTCTTAAAGTTTATGTGCCCTAGTCTCCTGTGCCAAAGATTACTTTCATCTACTGAGGCTTTAGCATACAGACATGACATTTTATTATTTACCTTAATTCCATTAAGATTCACATTATATATGTCTTTATGCCTTGGTGTTCTAAAGTCTATGTATTTCTCATCAGGGAGCTTATAATCTTTGCTTAACACCAAGCACTCAGTATCTGTGAAAAGAACCTTATTTTTGTTATCACACACTTGTGATACACTAAACAAATTATAATCCAGGTCTTTCACCAAGAAGACATTATCAAACCTAAGATTGTTGGTGACAAGGGTTCCTTTTCCTGTGATTGTGCCGTATCCACCCCCAAAGTATACCTTATCACCATCTTGAATAGGAGAGAAATTGGTCAGATAGTCTTCCTTTCCTGTCATGTGCCTTGAGCATCCACTATCCCAGTATCCATAGTCATTGATCTTCTTCTGAATGCCCTGCACATAAAGAAAACGCATTAGTTTTCTTTGGGAACCCAAGCCTTGGAAGACTTGGATTCATTTGGTTGTTCAACAAGAACAGACTTGGTTCTCATAACAACCCCATTTTCATCCCTGTTTGAATGAAATTCCCAGTTAACCCCAATTGGTGTTGACAATGCCTTAGAAATATAATGAAACCTGTTGCATGTCATAGAAATACCAGTATTATTAGGGTTCTGGTCTTGTTTTGGTCTCCATGTTAAGCTAGTAGAAGCTTTAGACCTATTTCCCTGTGGCTGCAAATACCTAGGTTTAGCAGTGTTTCTATCAGCGCTGAAATTACTCCTGTCAGCGCCCCGATTGCTCTTATCAGCGTTGAACCTAGGGTTTGCTACAGGAACCCATTGCCTATTTGACCAAGTATTTGACTTTTGAAAAGGTCTTAGGCCTTGTGTGTTAGACCCTCTAGAAAAGAATGGGGCTGGTCTAACAACTTGTGAACTTTTGTTCACAAAGGTATTGGGTCTGACAGTGTTTGACCTATGTTGACTTTTGTCAGCGCTGAAATGGTTCCTGTCAGCGTTGACATTGGAAGCATTGACACATTTGTAGGCCAAATGTGAGAAGCTACCACATGTATAACAAGCTTTTCTAGACATAGTCTTAGGTCTAGAAGCAAAGAAGCCTGTTCCATGATTACTTACTTGGCTTTTTGGTGACCTAGAATTTCTATACATCTCTGCATATTTAACACTAGGTTTTCTAACATTTTGTGGGCCAAGGTCAACAGGTTTGCCAGTGGTAGGGTGTGTGATCTTAATAGGCTTAGGATCATAGGACTCCACAATTGGTATCATGTTTGGTGTGGGCTCATTTGGACTTTCACACAACAACCCTCCCTTAACAAACAAGGTGTGGTTAGCTTTCTTCCACTCTTCTAGGTCAGTCAGCTTTTGCTGATATTCCTCAACTGGGGAAGTCACTCTAGGTGGAGGAATAAACTCCTCCTCTTGGAATTCTGGCAAGCCAGTCCAAGATAAGTCCTTTGATTGGACACCATAGAAATCCCCAGCTGGTGGTGGAACAACAGTATAATTATTCATCCCAATCCCACTCATATCCTTAGAGTCTCTTTGTTTACTAACACACTCTCCTAGGGATTGTGTGGCCTTATCAAATCTCTGGATTTTAAGACTCACATTATCTTTGTTTTTGTTAGCCTCCTCTAACTGAGCTATCAAATCAAGATTAACCCTATTTACTATATCTTGAACATCCTTACTCTGATGTAACTCATGTTTTAAGATATTTATTTGATCCTTTAAATCAAACTCCATTTTCTTATACTCAGTTACTGTCTTTTCTGTTTGGGTAAGAGCAATTTGATAGTTAGATAATTTGCACCTTAGAGTACTTGCTTCATCTAATAACTTAACTATCTCTTGTTTTGATTTTTCAGTATTTAAACGACAACCCTTAGAACAGAAAGCATCATCATATACCTCATTATCTGATGAAGAGGAGGAGTGTGCCATGAGAGCATATTCAGCATGCTCTTCTTTAACTTCAGCAACCAAAGCTCTGTCCTCTTCCTCATTCTTAGCCATCCAGCTCCAATCCCATTCTCCAACGCCATCAATTTGTTGAACAGCAACCATGGCCTTGGGATCTGGGTTCTTAATCATTTGGCTAGAAGGCTTCCCAGCATCAGATCTCCTTGGAGATCTACATTCCCTCATAAAGTGCCCCATCCTATGACAGTTGTAGCACTCCACCTTGGACTTGTCAAATCCAGCAACATCCTTAGCATTGAAGGTCATCTTCTTCTTGAACCTTTTATTGAACCTGTTTGCTCTTAAACTTACAAGAGCCATAGTCCACTTTATATCCATCTCTTCCAATTGTTCATCACTTATCTGCTCAAGATCTTCATAAGTGATCCTTGAATCACTAGGCAAAGAAGCAATGAAGGCACACACAGTATCAAGATCAAAACCAGCAGGTTTAATTCTATCAGCGCCATGATTGTGTGTGTCAGCGCTTGAGTACAAAGCGTTGACAGGATATGATCCAGCGCTGACAGATTGACATCCAGCACTGACACCTTGAGATCCAGAGGCTGAATGTCCATAAAAGTTCATGGAATCAAATTGGCCTTCACTTTGTGAAAAGAAGGCCATGTTGCTGCTGGAAGATTTGTTATCACTCTCCAATTGCCATTCATTCTCCAACAGCCTTAACTTGTTGAAGATGTCATCAAACCTGGAAGTCTTGTGGGTGTTATTGACAAGAATAGATCTTGTCTCAATCTTCCATACATCACCAAGGCTTTTGAGAAAAGTAGCATTCAATTCAGGGTCATCAATCTGTTTTCCCATGAAGGAAAGTTGACTTGTGATGTCAAGAAGTCTACTTCTCACACTGCTGAGATTCTCATTAGGTTGAGCTTTAAAGACAGCATACTCATGCAAGAGTTGCTTCTTCTTTTCTTCTTTTGTGTCAGCATTGCCACCATGTGCTACTTCAAGAGCTTCCCAAAGCTCTTTTGCAGAATCAAAACGTTTGTACTTATGCTGATTCTCATGACCTAGGGCATGTTTCAAGATGTTCAAAATTTTCATGTCCACCCTCTTCTTGGCTATGTCTTCAACAGCTACCGCTCTCCCATCATCAGGCTTTTCCACTTTATCAGCTTCTGGACAATTAGGAATAGCTGACCTTGCCTCAATAGCAGCAGTAATCTTTGCTGCTTTATCGAATGTGTTCCCATATTCGATAATTTCCCAAAGAGTGTAGTCATGAATAGCTATGTATTGCTCAAAATTGGACTTCCAAAGTTCAAAGTTCCTGGCATCAAACATGGGAATTTTGATACTAGGATTTGAGAAGTTGTTTTGCAGCAAAGCAGGAGGTTGATTTGTGCCAGACATGGTGTTTTTAGGGTTTTGAGATTTTAGGGTTTTTAGGGTTTGGTGTTTTAGGGTTCTGCGTTACTTAAAGATCAAAAGTTTCTCAACAAGCTCTGATACCACTTGTTGATCCCAAACTTAGATCGATTAGCTTTGTGTATACGAGATTAGATCAAGTACTACACGTAGAGAAACCTTTGCTTATGAATAAAGTAACAAAGTGTTATGCGGAATTAACACTTGATCTAAAACACAATGATGTTAAACAAACTTTCACTTTGATTAGAATAATCGTACTTGGTTACAATGAAAGAGTTTAACAAACGAATACTATGAAAAACTGATATATGACTTTAACCTAAAGACCTTCTTTTATAGAACAAGAAGTCTTGTACAATAAGCTATGAATCAACTATTCTAGGTAAAGATAATAATAGAAAATACAATGTCGTGCTTATCTTTACCATACATAAATAAAGAAACAAATAAACAAAAGATATTCTATCAGTGTCAATCTTCAAGGCTATCAGCGTTGACTTCTATCAGCGTCCAAAGTCAATCTATCAGCGTTGACTTTCTTCTTATCAGCGTTTGGTGATCTGACCCATATTTTATTCCCAACACTTGCCTCCATAACTATACCAATCCCTTACGTGTTATTTGCCCAATCTTTAGTAGAAAATTTCTACTCTACCCTCACATCCGCTGGTTCTTTCATCAATCTCCTAATGGTACTTCAACCAACTTCTCATAGCATGACATCTCGTTCTCACGACCACTCAACTAACTTTACTTACTCCCTTATTCGTGTAACCAATCTAAGTTCTAAGACTCCACAAATCTTAATCACTCCTTCAACACACCCTTTAAACCAAAACACATCTCTCTATTATAGTATCTAACCATAAGTAATACTACCCAACTCTATCCTCTCATCCTAACGCTCCCACAACCGCATAAATAAATCAACCATGACGTGTAAAAAAATAATTCCAAACAATCGTGTCCCAATAAAATATAGGGTAAAACGAACCCTAGCCAAAACAACTGAAAACAAAATAATGTAATCTGAAAGATCAATGGAGTGTGCCAACAACGAAAAATTAGCCTCGTCACGATTAGTATTACCAAATTTCGATACATTAGAAAATTTAAAACTTCCATCCCAATTAGTTACTTCTCATAAGAACCAAACTCCAACACTACGAAAATCAATCATACTCATTTTTAACCAATAACTCATCCTTTATCTTCATCCTTTTATTCAGCTATCAGCTAGTTAATATACCACAATCTTATTCTAACCATTATCTTGTTTACCCCTATTAAACTTATTTCACTTGTTATTATGAAACCAATACATGTTTATAAAATACAGTGTTTTTTTTTTGTTTTTATAAAATCCATTTAGGCTGGTTATAACTAAACTACTACATGTTTACAAGGTGTGGCGTTATTATTATCATTACTATAATAAAATCTCCCTTTTTACTCTTGCTGTCTAGTTAAATACTTCTAAAATTTTAACTACACTTAAAATTTTTTTGTAAAATTTCTTTACCCCTTTAAAATGTATTATCACATGTTACATAGAAAACTAATCCAATTATTTTTAAGACAATTTTTTTTAAGCTTACCACCACAAACTTAAAAAAATATGTAAGTCACGATATCATACCATACACTTACAAATTATTTTCAAAACCTTTTTCCTATAATCAGCCACACTTATTTGTAAGAAAATTTAGTGGTTCTCAATTATTAAATACATACCCGAATGTAGACACACATCAAAAGACTCAAAACGTCGTTGGAACTCCATCAAACTCCAGCACCATAAAACACGAGCAAACACAACGACCATATATCATAACTTAACACATACTAGTATATATACATCCGCATATATACCTATTAAAACACCCAAAACATACTCGTTACCATACATGTCAGATCAATCAATCGCGTCATACACTCGTTTTTCCATACGAGTAATCCGCATCTCACCATCTCACCATGCCACAACAAGGCACAAAACCCATCACCAAAACCAACCCATATCGTGTGACCCCATAATCACACAACACGACTATAACTCAAAACATATAACATACTAAAAAAATAGCCATATCGTAGGCAGCCGTTACATAAACCCATATATTATATATATACCCAAAGTCCACATCTCATCATATACAAGCATGTACTAACCCTCTTTCATGCAATCATACTTAGGAACCCATTGAAGTTGTGGTACTTGTATAACTATGTTGGCCACCATACTTATACAATTACCCTTTCCCCAATGCACTCCCTCCTATGATGACACTTATAAGAATTAATACAACACATAACACATAGATCTATCAACTCACCTAAGCACATAACCACATAAACAATAAAGTCTAAAACTCCAACTATTTAAATAACATAGTCAAACTCTTGAAATACAAAAATCCATAGTCTAGCTAAAACAGCATAGACTGAATCCAAAACGAAAACTTAATCAGTTATAAGTCATGTCGCCCATAAGAGTGGAAACAGCTTAAAATCCTTCCTACCCATGTACTCCTAGTAACTCGGACCACCAAACGATTCTTAGGGAACATGACTTAAACGTCAAAAGAAAAATAGCATACCTCAGGTATATAAAATAACTCAACAAAAGATAGAAACTACCTTGTACCAAATTATGTACTATAATGTACAATTTAAGCAAAATACAACAATGACTAGCGTGGACGATTATGGTTAAACCCGCACTAGTCACCACCCGAAAAGAAAATAACATGTGGCTAAGTGTGAACTTACTATGGTTCAATTCATACTAGTCAAAACATCACAATAAATAACATCCAAACACATCAATAATAATAGAATGCACACATACTCCTATGACGCCTATATGCAGGGACCCTTAAGCTATAGACTAGGCTACTAGGCTAGGCAACCTAATTCTCTATAACCATTGTCTCTGATACCATTCTGTCACACCCCACCATGGCAGAATATGGGGCGCGACGTATGGATATCATCACAACATGGCGTGTCTATAGAGATAACTATATGAAATAAGAAATGTCATAAAATGGTGACACAAAAGTCATGACAATATCTCAACAATGCAGGAGTCTAGGTAAGTAGGTAACAGTCCTACCTCTTACCCAAGACAAACAAATAACATAACCAAAACAAACATATAGGTTCCAACAGTATCACTTATTAAATAATCAAAAGAAACTAAGAAGGAACGGGGATCCCTTCTAAATGCATTCCTACGTTCTCCAAATCCTAACCACTTATATTCCTCTAGCTTAACCACATTCTCACCTGAAAGAGACACTAAAACACGTCAACATAAAGTTGGTGAAAGTCATAGGCTTAGACTCAAACGCCAAAATCAAACCATAAGCTATGAATAATAACAAAACAATAACATATGGACAATGTGATACAAACATGCATTAACAACTAATATTCAAGATTAAACAACCAAACCAAATCCAAAACCAAGGCTCCCAGCCTTACTAAACACCATACTCCCATAGGCGTCCAAACACCTATGAACCAATCCCAAGGCTCCGCCTTGCCAAAATCCCCTTGGTACCAAGTCAAAACATAAACAATCAAGAATCAACTAGCAGTTAATCAGTGAAGTATGCACACATAAGTCCATTACCAACGCCAAACATTCACAGCATAATTTATAAATAACATAACAGTGTCTTTTCCATCCCATCTGGAAGTCATAAACATTAGTAAACATGGGACTATGAAACTCACCTGATTGAGCTTCTCCAAAAGTCCTCGCACTAGCAAAAAGCTAACAAACCAAAAACACATAATCAAAACATGAACCAATCACTAAGATGGCTCATCAACCTATGATGGATATCTAACCTCCTCCTATATAAATACCTCATTTATATGCTATAAGCATCTCATTACACCCCTCTATAAAGCCCTTAACTCGTTATACTTCATAACCCGTCCCGTTAACATTTTACCCAAAACAGTCCCGGTTTTAGGTCTCCAAATTATAAGCCAAACGCCCACTTAAACATACCCATGATCTCTGTAAAGGGAATATTTATGCCTTTACATATGTTAACTAACATCTCCCATTTGCCACAACCTTAAAGCTACTGTTAAGGCCCCGATATATATATATATATATATATATATATATATATATATATATATATATATATATATATATATATATATATATATATATATATATATATATATATATATATATATATATATATATATATATATATATATATATATATATATATATATATATATATATATATATATATACTTTTGTCATTCCAGATTTACTGATTTTAAACATACAAAACGTTTGCTATGATGAGGGGGTTTTACCCTAACCCACAATCTTAGCCCCAATGCAGATACTTACTATAATATATAAACCATCTCTCATGTTCGTTTGAATGTCCCAATGCAACCCTATGTACCCCAAACAACCTAAAACTTAATAAGAAAACAGGCTGATTTCAAAACTGCTTTGACCTCCGACTGTTGTAACCTATTTTTGACCCACTTCCCGACCTCCAATTTAGTTCTAGTTTCTTGCATTGGAAAGCCACTTCAATTACCTTTTCAGGGATACTTGGATTGCAAAATAAGAGTTTGTAGAACTCCCAATATGATCATAACAATTGACTCAAAATTCTGCACAGTTTTTAAAAACGGGTTTAATTAAATTAACCTTATTAATTACCCATAACCCCACTAATTACAAGCCCTAAACCATACAATAATTATTAAATAATTAAAATACAGATTTCTATTTAATTCCCTAACCTAAATCCATCATAAGATGATTATATAAACATTAAAAACAATTAGATTAAAAAGGGATTATGAAGGTTTTTACCTTAAGATTAATGGAAGATGAAAAAAAACCCATGAAACCCTAAAACTCCTCTACAAACCGTCGACCTTTTTTTTATCTCCAGGGATTTATGATTTTTGGTTTAATATAAAACATTATATAGTGTACACAAGAATCCTAGTCCAAATATAAAACTTGTTTCCTTTTTTTCTTTTTTTTTCTTTTTTCTCTACCTTTTCTTGCGTCCAAAACCGACCCAACACCCCCCTAATTTCGTTTTTTTATATTTTATTGTTAATTAATATCTTATTAATATTACCTTAATTTACCTTAATTTATTACAACTCCAAAAACCTCCAAAACCTCAAAACCGTAAAACT
Source organism: Glebionis coronaria (assembly GCA_025667525.1). Lineage (NCBI taxonomy): Eukaryota > Viridiplantae > Streptophyta > Magnoliopsida > Asterales > Asteraceae > Glebionis > Glebionis coronaria. Next base: position 243,108,483 of record CM046876.1, read on the forward strand.
AGTCAAATTTACGCGTTTACCGTAAAAGACGTAAAATATACAGTTTTATAAAAACTCTCAAATTTTGAAATAAACTTTATAACTAAGTCCTAAATGACTTAAAACCATCCCGAAAAATATTCATATGACTAATTACCTCATCCGAGACCTCTAAATGTTAAACCGTAAATCGTAAAAATACGATTTTCTATAATACATATACGTATACGTAAAACCACCAAATAACACCATCTCATTTCATAGTCACTACCATGTGAGCTCATGAACATGAAATAATCATACATCGTTTCACTCACAAGGTACCCCGTACCGGAAACGATATACAAACCACCATCTATACGCACCAATTAGCACATAAACACGTAAAGACACGTAACTAGCACAAAATAAAACTAAGTGACGAACCTCAAAACCGCGGTTGTCATAGCTTGGTAAAATTAAATCCTTCTCCAAAAACTCTCTCAGTTGTACGGTAATTCTTTTAATTTAGATGGTGCTGACGTACAGTGTACACGCCACAGTTGCAGCACCATGAATATATACAATACCAAATTCAACCTGCCTTAATGGAAAAAGTCTAGGTAATTCACCAACAAATACCTCCTAAAGTTTCAGATAACAGAAACATCTTTTAATAATTTACTTTAAGTTTTTTCTAGATTACAAGATCTACGACTAGTTCACAACCATTCATGGTATAATTTCAAGTCTAAATGCAGGATATGATCATCCATCAAGAATTATTTAGATCACTTTTAATAATCAACATCTTATCTTTTAGGGGAATTCTACTCGAGTTCCCATCAATTAAGACAATGACATTATGTCATAATCAATCAATCCATTCTACTGGCACTACCAACTTTTCAGTTTTATTGTCGTTGATAAGACGTGAACTTCTCAAAAGACTAATAATAACTCATAATCCTTTCACAAATTCAAGGGTATCTTGAGACATAGCTAACCTTAAAAGAGTAAGGTCGACGCATAATTTACGCGAGAGAATTTCAAATCAGATGCAAACGAAAACACTAACGAATATGAATATATCCCATGTTTTCATGAATTGACTACGCATTCGAAAGCTCCTCGGGTCGTTAGCCAGGTAATTCCAATGAAATCTAATCAAAAAAATGATAGGAACGTCGATACACCCAGTCGGGTATTAGTACTCGATAATCAAATACTTTTCCAAAGAATCTTACCACGGGAGAATTGGACAAGGAGGGGATATCAGTTGTCAATTAAGACAATTTCCACAGATGATTAAATTCGATTCAGAAGAATGAATAGTACGGGCACATATGTAGGTGTTCCTAATAATATGTCCCTATTTTGCACTTCTTGCAGATCTCATAAAATTTAACTTTTCATAACTTCAAAGAAAATGTAGTGTTTATTAATCAATTTTATGGTGACTACTAATCATCCTTGCATAGTCCCTTCCAAATTGCATGTAGGCGCGCAACTATATACAATTTTAGGATTAATGATGCAATACTCAGTTCGTCAAAACTTTTTCATCATGTTTAAACTAAAAATACTTTCATGCTTAATTTTGGAATAAGAATCAAAATGAATTTATAGAGATGTTCTTTGTTATGGAAACAATTAAGTTTTCCAAAGTGTTTCATAAACAACTTTATTTCGATAAAGACTACTCATAAATCTCACTTTGAATAATCCATATGGTGACGAAAATTCAATTTTTATCAAGGGATACTGTTTTATATGAGCGATCTGCAAAAGAGTGATGAAAAGTTGTTCACCAAGAACTAACTACAATATAATAGGAAATGAGCTTAGCCAATTAATCATGAGGTTCATGACCTCGATGGCACTCAAAAAGAATAATCCACAACGTAACTAAAATCGAGATGTGTACTTGTTAAATGGTTTCATCACTAATGCGAACATTAGGATAAACCAATAAAGGATAGATAACATCGATACATGTAGGATTTAGCAATAAAAGGTAGTCTTTTCATTAATCACAAACAAGTCAAAATTGTACCGTAACACATTACGTGTCGCCATGTCATATAATTCCAAGGACTCATCCTACCAACTGATGTCTTAGTTAAGTTAGGGATTTTAAGAGATGCTACAATAAATACTAATCTACAAGATTCATTAGGTGTTCCACCTGTCCCGGAAGATCCATCGGTCCCAATTCAGAAGAAAAATTCTTCAATTTATTTCTTGTACACAGGGCATCCTCGTTAGTGGACAATGGCTTAGGAACAACCCTTAACACGAACCAACAATCATTCAAAACCTTATAATTCAATCACAGAACTTAACGACTTCCTATTAACAACCTCATATTCCATACGGGTTAAATTTTACTTTATTCAAGTTTCAATCAACTTATACTCAATGCAACATCCTACCTCATTCTCCAATACTTTCAACCTTATTCTTAGGCCTTGAAAGGGCAATAAAAGCTCAATATGAACTACACTTAATTTCCAATCCTATAGCCCTTACAACAATAGTTGTCAAATGAGTCACTAGTATGAAATGAATCACACATTCAGTTAGACTTCTCAGAAAGATACTAGTGGCATGAGGCTTTTGGGTAATGGCTCGAATGACAGCCTCAAGTGCAACATTCACCTTTTCGATTTCAATTTAAGAATTGGGTGACAACGAATCAGATGACACCTTTCTAGGTGGTAAAGTTTTGTCAAACTCCACTCTATAAGGAAAGATCGTCATGACATCGATATCAGATTTAATCTCGCCAATTCTTCTTCAATATCACAATCAACTAATACCAATATTTCTACGAATATCAACCATTTTGTTGGGATCATAAATATCCACAACTTGGTTTAGATCTGGAATAGCTAGAATTTCCTACAGAAATAGCTTCGATTGATTTGCTAGGGGAGTTAGGGTTTCTTGTGACAATCTACGTCGTATAAATACCTCGTATAAAACTTAAAATAATCATCAAACAATCATGTAATCAAATTAAAACATATATATATATATATATATATATATATATATATATATATATATATATATATATATATATATATATATATATATATATATATATATATATATATATATATATATATATATATATATATATATATATATATATATATATAATCCAAGTTATATATATATATATATATATATATATATATATTAAAATAACACTTCTCAGTCTGGCCTCGGTAACTCGAGAATTCTTCGACACCGTTATAGGGAAAAGATTTTTAGACATTTTGAGAAAAATGTTACTAGTTAAAAGATTCTGAAATGTTCTATTCTGAAATGTTCTATTGAAAACCTTGAAAAATGTTTATAGTTAAAAGATTTTTAGACATTTTGAGAAAAATGTTTATAGTTAAAAGATTTTTAAATGTTTATAGTTAAAAGAGTCTCGTATTGCTAGTCAGGCAATATATTGTAATTCAATGCTTATAGCAGTATTTTCGTTATTGGATTATTCTATGCCGCATGACATTGCTACCTTACCATAACAAACAACGAGTAGCTAACCCGAAACTCATTTGCCCATCTAAAACAGCGTGTCGTCACAATAATCACGCTTATATAAATCTTCTCATACATAAATTTGCTTACCAATCAATGTGGCACGACGAGGGTCAACCGTCAAGGCGCGAATTGGGGTGGTGTTCCCCAAATAGTACTATTATATACATAAGAGTCTACCAAATCCCGATAGTTCATAATTCATGCTAATGGGACTTTTAGTGACATAACTTAACTAATTTAATCCATTTTATTTCATTCATCGGGTCATATATTCATTCATCGGGTCATACAATCATTTGGGTCCAAATCTATAAACAAACAATCGGGACAACTAGTGTCCTATTTTTATTAAAACTAACATCTCATCTCCCTCGCGGGTTTATAAAACATTTCATAAAACATTTAAAAGAGTGCGAGGCTATGAACTCATGTTGATTGGGAAAGGCGGTTTATCAACGATTTGGATGTACGGTACGTGCTTCTATCACGGAAACCTAGACAAATAATACTCGTCTTAGAATCTTGTCTAATGACTTTATAAAAACATTGGCTATGTATATATTATGATATCATGAGTATGATGATGATCATGTGGGATTTTATATCTTCATACACATTATAGTGTTATGTGTTAGTCAAATTTTTGACTAGTTACACTAGTTTCAATCCAATTCCATATTAAGGCCCAATAAGCCCATTAAGTGTTCAATACTTTATATTAGCCCAATTATTCTTTTAATATCAGGCTTATACTCATATATTGGGCCCAAGTGGGTTAAACCCAATGAGTAAGTCCACTAGTGTTTATCCAAACTAGTTGGGTCAATAGTCCAGTAAGGCTACTTTGGCCCGTTAATGTCCATAAATAATAAAGCTCGAGTTTTATCGGTTTTTACTTGTCAAATATACTTATATATCAGTATATGAGTTATAAAAAGTTTATATTATACGGGTCCGACTGTCTAAGTTTTAATTGACGAAAACGTTAATCCTTCGGTTTTAGCCGAAAAGACGTAAAACTTATGTATATAATTTTATAACTTATAAAACATATCAAATTGCCATTTTTATAAAATGTCACATTTATTTATCAAATTATATACTTATTAATAACTAATATATAAGTTACTGGGTTTTAGGTATACATTTTATATTAGTTTTACTTGAGTGCTAATTTTATATACTTTTATTTTACAAATCTGATTATGAATTTCACTTTCATCATTTTTATCATATCTTGAGTTCTACAAGGAGATAGAATCTCATTTTTGGACACCACAAACTACATGATATGTGCTACAATTAACTCAGTTTTAGCTACTGCTCAATCAACCTCTAAAAGTCTCTAACAGTTCGTCCAAAACAGACTATACAGATTTGAACTTCAATATTGTTTTGATCATACCTCACTCATTTTATGGATTCCATTAAGTGGCCAACTCTCACATATGTACAAGTATCATATCTTACTGTATATTAATTTATCCAAGCCATTTTAATAGTTTATCATAAGGTTCTTTACTGTTTTATACAGCCTACTATTTTAAGCATGATTTTAGCATCCTTTCATGTAGCTTTTAATCATTTTAACCAAATTTATAAACACAAGATCCCCACATAATACTTTTGATCATCATTCATCATCATATACATATACATAAATCAAGAAAATACAAGATTACATATTCAAAATAACAAGAGGATAGGAAGAAACAATCTCTATACCACCAAAGTGATGAAATGATGAGTTTTGATGAACAATGCTTGGTTTCTTGTTACCAAACCTTGAACTTGGAAAATGAACTTCTTGGGTCCTTCAAATGGATGAATATCTTCATGAAAATCAGCCTAGTAACTCCATGGAAACTCCTTTTCACATGTTATAACCACCTCCAATCTTCATAACTTCAACTAGGCTTCAACATATGTTGATTTTAGTTGAAGTTTATGGCTAGAATTTTAAGGATGATGCTGGATTAGTGATGGTAGGAGACGGCCAAAAAGGAGAGTGAGAGAGAGTTGTGTGTTTGCATGTGTGAATAATGAGTTAGCTAGTTTGAAGGTTAGTGGTTTTTGTTTGTTGGTGTTTTTTGATAAACCAAGTGGACAAGTGTCCTACAAGCTTGTTTAAGCTTACACATAAGGTGTTGGTGGCTTGCTTTGGCCGCCACTTGTATACGGGTGGGGCAAGTGTAAACTTGTCTCACCTCTATTATTTTACGGGTACTCCTCGATTCTACTTTCCTCGATTTGCGTGCCCTCAGGTCGTTTTACGAATTTTTTTTTTAAATTATGAATCAACGGCACAAAAAAAATCTAATAAAAATTGTCTCATAAAAAACGGAGTTCAAAAACCTAAATACGTAAACCTAGGGTTTCGGTTTAGTCGTAAAGGACGTTAAATCATGAACGTAAGTCCGAATCTCTCCTCGTAAATTTGTGAGTTTATGAACCAACACAAATTTAAAATCCCAAAATAATATTCACAGATAAATTAATTTCCTGAAATGTCGGACTGTCACCAAAAACGGTGTATGTAAACGTAAGCACGTAACGTAGAGTCCTCCGGTTTAGACGTAGTCGATGATACTTTAAGGTGTAAACTCAAATTTCTTCCCAAAAATGAGTGAGATCATAATATAACATTAAAATAATGTTTTTAAATAATACTTGAGAATAAAATATCAACAATAAATTGACGGATTGTCACAATTTCAATCCCTGAATTTTCGGGCTTCCTTATGATCAATGATGAAAAGGTTGACTGAAAAGTTTACACGTTTGGGTCGATAAGGGTTTGGACTCAGGATCTATTTATTCCAAACTAAGGCATTTATTTTCCAAATGTAGGCTGATATTATGGATGCTGATTTTGTGGAATACGTTCGTTTCACTTTATTTTTGGACGTGTTAAAGGTTTATCCGAAAAATATGGGAAGTAGTTATTATCATATATGGATCAGTTTTTGTTTCCTGACTATTAGGGATTATGGTAGAATCTATATTTGGAAACAATTACATGCACAACATATGATGGACGTGATTACACTTCATGGGCTGGATATGGGATGAATGAGTATGGGATTTTATTTTATCATCAGTTTATTGGTCATGTTTTGTGAGATGGGCTGATAAACTTGATTGAAGTCAGGCTCTAAATATGTGTATTTTTTTAGTACCGTGTATGCTATTGTACAGCCAGGTAGTGACAGCACATCAACAGTTATTTATGGAAGTTATTAGTGATAGTCAGTGTGTCGCTAAATGTTTGGAGGAAAGATAGTATTGATATCAGCAACAGCTTTCACGACGGTGTGGTGACAGAATGTTAAAAAAAAGAAAAAAAAGAAAAAGAAGGGGTTTGAGATGCTACTGGTAAGTTTTCGTTATTCCTACTGGTGAGCTATGGTTCCTACTAGTCATATATATTCATGCTAGTTATGTTCTCGGTTCCTCCTGGTAATATTTGATGGTTCCTCCTGGTTGAATCATCAGTTCCTACTGGTCGGTTCCTACTAGTCGGTTCCTACTGGTCCGTACCACTGGTTAGTTCCTACTAGTTTGTTCCTACTGGTAGGTGTATGTTGTCGCTGACTTTCTTCTGGTTCCTGCTGGCTTGTTGTATACTAACTTTCTTTGGCCGGTTTTGGTTCCTACTAGTCAAGTAAGATTGCTACTACTCTGATTTAGTGACTAGTCTGATGTCACTACTGTTACGGGAGGAGGAGTTCTCAGCCATCATCAGTTCATTGGGGAGATTCATTGATGAAGACATTTGATTATCACTTATTTTATGTTGTAGTTGAGTTTCAAAGGTTTTGTGTTCTTATCATATCTTACAAGGAAGCGAGTACCTTTTAAGATAACTTGTTTGGTTTGTATGGTGAGGAAGACTTGACATAGGCCTTTTTAATATAATTTTCTCTATGTGTACATTTTCTATCACTTGAAGGGGTTACGTTATTGTGCTCAGTGTCTCATTTCTTTGAGGATTTTGTTCGAGCTCGACGTCACGTGGTTAGTGCAAGACATAAGACACAAGTTTGGGAGATTCCACTTCTTCATCAAATTTGTTATACTTGATTTTCTTCATCAGTGTTCACTCCATGGAGCCTACTGGATTCGACATGCACTTCTTAAGGGGAAGACGATCCCTTTTGAGTTGATGTGACAAAAAGGGGAAGAATGCATGGATCAAGAGGAAGCTTAGCCTTCATCTATATTAGCTTCAGGGGAAGCTTATGCTTACTGGTTTTGTCAAATCAACTAGGGGAAGATTGTTGGGACTTAGAGATCTTGAGTTGATATGACAAAATAAGATGAAGGACCTTATAAGTAATATTTATATTCTAGTAGCTTCTATAGTAAGCTAGGGTTGTAATGTAACCCTAGTCCCTCTATTATATAAAGAGGGTTAGACACACAGGTTTATTCATTCATTCACAAACAATGTAAACCATAGGTGTTTGTGTGTTCCTCCTGGTGTCAAGCCTATTAGGCGCCAGGAGTAGTACTTAGCATCTTAATAGTAATCATTTTATTAGTGAAAGCCCTGTTCTTGGTTATGATTGTCATAATTCTTATTCAGTTGTGCATGTTACAATCATGATCATGATATCTCATATGAGTCTAGATCCTAAGACTCAAGAGTAAACCATTCATTTCCATCAGTATTTTCATTTTCATATAATCCTCTGTTCAACCTTATATTCCAGGCAAAAGACTGACGACCGCAAGCCTGCGACCGCTCAACAGCAAGCATCTAAGGGAAACGGTCAGACCAACGACCGTTCTGGTTCTGAGAGGCGTGGCGGTAATGATAATTACCGTACCAACGCTAACAACTCAAACAACAGCAGGTCCCTACATTAACCTTCTTTCAGGTTAAACTATCTTATGTTATGGTATTCTGACACTCCAGCAATTGTTAATTCACGAACAATGGTAACGACATGGATTAGGATCGTAGAGGTTCACATCCTAACTGTTCTACCTCATCTGGTATTTATTAAACCTTCTATGTAATCATGTTGATGTTCCATGATCATGTCTCATGCATGTAATCCTTAAACAGCCTCTCAGATAACTAGGACGCCTGCTGGAGGATTCACACATTCTATATGTCCTACTTGTTCGCGTAGACATTCTGGTATTTGTCGCCGAGGTACTGGTGGTTGTTTCAAGTATGGCCAACAAGGCCATCAGTAGAAGGACTGTCGCCAGGGTGAGAGAGAAGGCACCTCTGGACATCCCGACACCAAGCCACCTCCTACTTCTGGTCGCGTGTTCACTACTACTAAAGACCAAGCGAATAAGACTTCAGGTACCATCATCGGATATCTCTTTATGAATGGTTTGGAAGCATGTGTTCTGTTTGATACTGGAGCGACGCATTCAGTCGTATCTACTATTTTTGTTGTACGTGTTAGGATTTCCCCGATGCCATTAGATAATGCCGTATGCATTTCCACGCCACATAGGGACTCTGTACGAATCACTTAGGTGTACAGAGATCTTCCCCTAGAATTTGATGATAAGATCCGCAGAGTTGACACACTTCCTTTGGATATGTGCGATTTTGACTTGATTCTGGGTATGGACCGGTTACCCAAACACCAGGTTACGATCGACTGCCACACTTATCGGGTTATCTTCGGTGATGTTAAATCTCTAGAGAACATATACCACGGTTTTCTACCAGGGAGGTCAGTACAAATTATTTCATCCATGGAGGCGCGTGTAGTACTATCACACGGCTGTCAGGGCTTTATAGCCAATATTCATGACATTACTGTCGAGTCTCTATCGATCCAAGATCAGCCTATTGTGTCAGAATTTCCTGACGTATTTCCAGATGAACTTCCAAGCATACCACCTGTTCGTGAAGTTGAGTTTGGGATTGAGCTCATTCCAGGTGCAGAGCCAATTTCAAAAGCTCCTTACCGCATGGCTCCCATAGATCTTAAGGAACTAAAAGATCAGCTGCAGGAACTTCTAGAACGAGGTTTCATCATACTAGTGCATCGCCATGGGGTGCACCAGTACTATTCGTGAAAAAGAAAGACGACAGCATGCGTTTGTGTATAGACTATCGTGAACTGAACAAGATCATGATGATGAATCATTATCCTCTACTGCTTATTGATGACCTGTTCGATCAACTTCAGGGCGCCAAGTATTTCTCCAAGATCGATATGAGGTCCAGCTACCATCAGTTACGAGTTAAAGAGCAGGACATCTCCAATACTACTTTCCGTACATGTTATGGGCACTACGAGTTCGTAGTCATGCCATTCAGACTCACTAATGCTCTAGCTTTCTTCATGGATTTGATGAACCGTGTCTTCCATGAGTTTTTGGACAAGTTCATTATCGTGTTCATGTATGACATCCCGATTTTCTCCAAATCCAAGGAGGAACATGAGAAACACCTTCGTATAGTCTTGTAGATTCTTCGTCAGAAGCAGCTGTATGCCAAGTTCTCTATGTGTGAGTTTTTATTAAGCAAGGTGGCATTTTTGGGCCATATTGTATCTGCAGAGGGGATCACCATGGATCCTGCAAAGGTTGAAGCTATCAATAAATGGACGAGACCTACATCTGCAACTGAAGTTAGAAGTTTTCTGGGTTTAGCTGGTTACTACCGTAGGTTTTTAGAGAACTTTTCATGGTTAGACTTACCTTTGACTAAGCTGATGAGGAAAGGAGAGAAATTTGTCTGGACAGAAGAGCGAGAGAAGAGCGTTGAAGATCTTAAGCGGAAGTTAGTAACTGCACCTATTCTTACTCTCCTATCTGGCTCAGGTGGATTTCAGATCTATAGTGACGCTTCAGGAAAGGGTCTAGGTTGAGTTCTCATGCAACATGGGAAAGTTATTGCATACACATCATTACAGCTGAAACCTTATGTAGAAAACTATCCTACTCATGATTTAGAGCTTGCATCAGTTGTTTTCTCATTGAATATCTAGAGACATTATTTGTATGGTGAATAATGTGACATATTCACCGAACAAAAGAGTCTCAAGTACATCTTCACCTAGAAGGAACTGAACATGAGACAGAGGAGATGGTTAGAGCAATTGAAGGACTACGAAACCAACATTCAGTACCATCCTGGTAAGGCGAATGTGGTGACAGATGCTCTAAGCAGGATTCGGGTATGATTGCTGGCATTTGGATTGCAAAGGAGATCCTCCGTGACCTAGAGATTACTGATATTCAGTTTTGTGTATGAGGACAACACAGTTACTGGGCTAATCTTAGAGTGGAACCAGACTTACATTCTAGGATCAAGGAAGCTCAGAAGGACGATGGTGAGATTTGGGCTATCATTCAGAACCTTGATCAGCAGACAGAGTTTCGTGTTGACGATGACGGTATCTTATGGTTAGGCACTAGACTAGTGGTTCCTGATGACTCTACACTCAGGGAAGTTGTGCTGACTGAAGCTCACATCTCTCCATTTACCATCATCCTGGTTCTACCAAGATGTACCACGACATCAAGAAACACTTTTGGTGGAGTGGTATGAAGCAGGATGTTTCCACCTTCGTTTCTAAATGTATGATCTGCCAACATTTGAAGATCGAACACCAGCGAGCTAGTAGTTTACTACAACCATTAGACATTCCAGCATGGAAGTGGGACAAAATATCCATGGATTTTGTTACTGGTCCTCCTGTTACTCAGAAGAAAAAGGACGTTATCTGGGTTATTGTTGACAGGTTGACTAAATCTGCTCATTTTCTGCCGATCCGCAAGGAGCATCCAATCAGCAAATTAGCAGACACATTCCAAAAGGAGATCATGAGACTACATGGTACTCCATCAGAAATCATATCTGACTGAGATCCCCGTTTCACATCACGTTTCTGGCAGAGTCTGCAGAAAGCTTGCGACACCAGACTTAAACTCAACACTGCCTTTCATCCTTAGACCGACGGACTGTCGGAACGTACCATTCAGTCATTGGAGGACATGCTGCGGTCATGTGCTCTAGAGTGGTCAGGGAGTTGGGATGATTATATATTTCTGGTAGAGTTTGCATACAACAACAGTTGGCACGCTAGCATCAAATGTGCTCTTTCCGAGATGTTGTATGGTAGAAATTGTCGCGCCCCAATCTGCTGGGATCAGGTGGGCGAACGAATGCTTGAGTGTCCAAAGATGATTGAGGTAACCAATAAGAAGGTCGTCGTCGCCAAGGCAAAGCTTCAGGAAGATCGTGCTCGTCAGAAGAGCTATGCTGATAAACGTCGTAGAGATGTATCTTTCAACGTAGGTGATCACGTTTTCCTCAAGGTATCACCTGCACGGGGAGTTAAATGTTTTGGAATCAGAGGGAAGCTCAGTCCTCGCTTCATCGGACCGTTCGACATCATAGAACGCGTCGGTGAAGTGTCATATCGTTTAGCATTACCGCCTCAGCTATTACACGTTCACAACGTGTTCCATGTGTCCTTACTCAGAGGATAAAACTATCATCCAGTTCATGTTGTCTAGTATCCACTTGATCAGATTCAAGAGGATCTTTCATATGTCAAAGAACTAGAAAGAGTTCTTGAATGACAAGATCGTGTCATGCGGAGGAAGACGATCCCTTTCGTCAAAATCCTTTGGAGGGATCATCCTGCGCGGGAGGCCACTTGGGAGACGGAGGAGTCTATATGGACTTCTTACCCTCATTTCCAGTTCTAATTCGGGTATGTTTTGTTTCATTTTATGTTTCTCCAATTCGAGGACGAATTGTTCTTTTAGAGGGGAAGAGTTGTAAAACCCGCATTAAAATACCTTGAACAGTACACATGAACAGTACACACACGAAAATACGATAAATTTAGAACTTACCATTTATAAGATAATTCACGTGTCATGATATTTAATAACATGTAGTTACGTATATATTATAAATGTGTTAAGTACACGACATATAAAAATCACGATAATTAAACATGAACGATCACGTAAATAATTGAACTCGGAAAACTACGGGTTACCCCGTGGGGTCCTTCTATGCCGTGGCCAAACAAGAAAGAAAGGGAAAAGATGGGCTTGGCCCATGACCCAACTTAAATACATGTTAACAAAAAACCACAGGGAAAACTTTAACATAATTTAGGTTTACAAAAAAAGTTCTCCCTTGCCTCCTTTTTCCTTCTTGTCACCGGCCATATATGAACCACAAGGACAAACCGAACGATTTTCATTGTTGATTATTTGTGTGTACGTGATCATGTTCATATCCTTTTCTTTCCACGTGTTCGGTAAATTAAACACTTCTTTTTTCTTTATAATTCTTATGAATTCATGTTATTTATTTAATTAATCATAAGAACAAGTTAATAAAACACATGGGATTAATTAAAACATGATTTAAAGGGGGTGTTTGTGTTTGTTTGTTTCAACCAAGCAACAAACCGAGAGCATGGGGCTCTTGGTGGTGTTTGATTCGCCCAACCGAGACCTCATGGTCTCGGTGTTGGGGTCGTTTGGTTCGAACGCAGCAAAGGGGACCCCGACTTGGTGTCGAGGTTTGGTTTTGGTTTGGACCAAGAGCCAGCCGAGACCTATACGGTCTCGGTGGGGGCTGTTTTGGCTAACTGTGGGAACCGAACATGGGCAGGAGGAACCGGGTCACAACTGGTATGAACTAGTGTGAACCGGTGTGAACTGGTTGAACCACCGGTGGGAACCGCGGCTCAGGCAGCGGGTAAACCACTCGGATAGTGGCAACCGGCTAGGCCGGGTTAGCCACTGTCAAGGGTTTATGTTTCGGCTTATATGTTGGACTGGGTTTCGGGCTCGGGTTAATTTTTAAAACACGGGTCGGGTCTCGGGTTAATTATTAAAATCAGAGAACATGTTAATTAAATTAATTACTAGACTTTTTAATTTAATTAATTTCATGACTTAGGTTAAATATTAAAATTAATATTACATGTATATCCTAATGTATTTAACTTAGTTTAATTTAATTAAAACATGTATTTTTAATTAAATTCTTTATAACGTATAGTTTAATTAATTAACCAGTTATTTAATTAATAAGCTATAACCGTGACTTGTATTATACTATTTGAACTTTACTTATTATGTATAATCCAGTTTATTTCTAATTATGGAAACTTACTATTTTTTGAAACTTTCTATTTTTAGAAACTTACTATTTATGGAAACCTACTATTTTTAGAAAGTTACTTGGTATTACAATACAAGTATTATAATACACTAATACATGAATAATACACAATAGAATATCAGAATAACTATAGTTAACATAGTAAACAATAAAACATGACAGAATACATATAACAAGTTAATAACACACAAAACCAGTAAAACACACGTTATTCAGACAACTCATACACGTCCATATTTCTTATGTAGTATTATCCGTCATGGCGGAGTAGTCTTCATCGTCTTCATTAGCTTCTACTGGACATAAGGTACGGATTTCCCGTCCTTTAGTAAGGACATTCTCTTCCTTCATTAGGATTTCCCGTATGCAGCCAACTGTTTTCCCCAGTAGTTATAGATTAAATGCTTATGTTTTATTAGTTACCTTGGCCATATACATGCATGACTAGTTTCACCTAGTTATGGAGGTACCATAACCATAACACTAGAGGCACTAGTGTTATGACTTCACGATGGCGGAGTGATAGCTCGTGGCGTCCCTTTCAGTTATTTGGCCATTATACTTATTATGTTTTCATGTGGGGCGTATGGGTGCATCCTAGTTACATGTTTCAGTCAGGATTTCATGGTAAATGTGGTGTGTTACTTGCATCCTTCACAAGGAGCTAATCCCTCCTACCCATTACCAATTAATTAAAGGAATCCCCTCTAATTTTCATGACGAGGTCACCCCTCCAAGTATTCATGCACGTTGTTGACCTCATGACCTATATTGGCTTTTGGTATATTAACTAATACAGATTTTCATGAGTAAAATAAGCTATGTTTTCAGAACTAAAACTAGTAAACATGACATACATCTAGGTTTTACCAGGACTTATTCATTCCCGCTTCAATTCATGCTTTATGCTCTTTATATGCTTTCATATTCTATGTCTTACATGCTTTATTGTATATCCATGCACTGAGCGTTATGCTCAGCCGTCTACTTTTCCATGTTCCCAAACGGCATGTACCCAAGGTCGCAAGTAGGAACTCCAGAGTATGTGCATTCGGATTGGAAGCTATCCGGACTCTTTTACCTTATGCATTTATTCCTACTTTTCATGCTTTACTTATTTTGGACATTGTTTAGTCCTTTCATTTATGGTACTTAATATTGCTTGTGTGTGAGTTACTAGACTACCGATGTTTGATTCCGGTATTTCTATTTATGGTCATGAATGTTTTATACATTTACCTTGCATGCTCTGTTGACACGCCATAATTTACTGTAGCATTCCATTTTAACAAATGGGGTGTTACTTACCATTTCATGGTTAAAGAAAGAATAGTTTGGGGCATAAAATTTCTAAGAAAGGATTAGAAGTGGGTCATGCTAATGTAGATGTTATTGCCAAACTTCCCCCACCAACTACGATTAAAGGTGTTAGGATATTTTTGGGACATGCGGGTTTCTATAGACGTTTTATACAAGATTTTTCTAAGATAGCTCACTTCTTAGAAAAATAGGCTCCTTTCATATTCACACAAGAGTGTTTAGAGTCTTTTGAAATCCTTAAGTAGAAGTTAACCAAGGCTCTAATTTTGATTTCCCCAACTAGGGATTTGCCTTTTGAGCTCATGTGTGATGCTAGTGATTATGCCATGGGGCCGTTTTGGGACAAAGGATAAATAAACACTTTCAACCTATACACTATGATAGTAAGACAATGACGGGTGCTCAATTTCATTACACTACCACGGAAAAAGATTTGTTAGCCATTGTATATGCTTTTGAGAAATTTCGCCCTTATCTTGTGCTTTCGAAGACCATAGTGTATACGGACCATTCTGCCCTAAAATACCTTATGAAAAAGCAAGATGCTAAGCCTAGATTGTTAATATGGGTTTTGCTGCTCCAAGAGATTTCTATAGAGATTCATGATAAGAAAGGAGCCGAGAATTTAGCCGCGGATCATTTGAGTAGACTTGAGCATCCTTTTCAATGAGAATTGCCTCATAAGGAAATAAATGAATCCTTTCCACTTGAGGAACTCAGGTCTATCTCTTCATAGGAGGATGCCACCCCTTAGTTTGCGGATATTTTAAACTATCTTGTGGGGGATGTGCTAATTCAGGGTCTTAGTTCCCCAAAAAAGAAGAAGTTTCTCAAGTTAGCTAAATACTACTTTTGGGATGACCCTGACCTCTTTAGGCAATGTGCGGATCAAATCATAAGACGATGTGTAGATGGGCCCTAAGCTTTTAAGATTCTAGAGGCTTGCCATAAAGGACCCACGGGGGGCCATTATATACCTAGCTATACGGCTAAGAAAGTCGTTGATTCGGGTTACTATTGCCCTTCCATCTATAAGGATGCCCAAAAGATGGTGAAATATTGTGATGTATGTCAAAGAAAAGGAAAAACTAATCAAAGAGATGAGATGCCACAAAATTTCATATAAGAATGTGAGATATTTGATGTATGGGGCATAGATTTATAGGGCCTTTTCCATCTTCTAAGGGGTCTTAATACATACTCGTAGCGGTGGATTATGTTTCAAAGTGGGTTGAAGCTAAGGATTTGCCTACTAATGATGCTCGAGTTGTAGTGAAATTCTTGAAGCAATTATTTGCTAGATTTGGTGTACCTCGGGCCATTATTAGTGATCGTGGGACTCATTTTTGTAATGATCAATTTACAAGAGTCATTAAAAAATATGGTGTTAACCATAGACTTTCTACCGCGTATCATCCACAAACCAATGGGCAAACCGAGATTACAAATCGTGGTTTGAAAAGGGTTTTAGAACGTACGGTAGGAGAGTATCGAGCTTCTTGGTCGGATAAACTTGATGATGCATTGTGGACTTTTCGAACCGCATTTAAGACACCAATAGTTTGCACACCTTATAGGCTTGTATATGGAAAAGCATGCTACCTCCCATTTGAGTTGAAACACAAGGCTTCATAGTCTCTTAAATGGGCTAACTTTGATCTTAATCAAGCCGGTTCACATAGGAAAGACCAACTCAATGAGATGAATGAGCTTAAAACCGATTCCTATGAAAACTCATTACTTTACAAAGAAAAGACTAAGCAATTTCATGATGCCAAGATTAAGAACCGTGAGTTCAAAGTTGGAGAGTCGGTTTTACTCTATAATTCACGATTGAAACTTTTTGCGGGCAAGCTTAATCACGATGGACCGGTCCATTCATTATAGCTCAAGTGTTTCCATATGGAACCATTAAGTTGTCTCAACCAAATGGCCTAAATTTCAAACTGAATGGTCATCGTGTGAAGCATTATTTTAGGGAGGACATTTCCTAAATCCTAAAAATTCTAATTAAAGAAAAATAAACCACTTTTTGTATAAACACTTTTATTAATTAGATGAATTACATAAATCGTCCCTGTGGTTTATCAAATCCTACAAGATTAGTCCTTCAGTTTTTTTTCCACCATGATTAGTCCTCGTGGATTCTTTTTCATACATATTCAGTACACCCATCAATATTTATAATTAATTACCCAAAAATATAAGGGGTATTTTGGTCTTTTTCAAAAAATATATTTTGAAAAACTTTTTTTTCCCAAAATTTGTTTTTATATTTCGAAAATCTTTTTTCGAAAATCTTTTTTTTACTTCGAAAATCTTTTTTTATTATAAAAATTCGAAAATCTTTTTTTTTTTAATTCGAAAGTTTTTATTTTTCGAATTTTATAAGAAAAAAAGATTTTCGAATTAAAAAAAAGATTTTCGAATTTTTATTTTTCGAGTTAAAAAAAAGATTTTCGAAATTTTATAAAAAAAAGATTTTCGAATTAAAAAAAAGATTTTCGAATTTTTTTTTTTCGAATTAAAAAAAAAAAGATTTTCGAATTTTTGTAAAAAAAAGATTTTCGAATTTTATATAGAAAATGATTTTCGAATTTTATATAAAAAAAGATTTTCGAATTAAAAAAAAGATTTTAGAATTAAAAAAAAGATTTTCGAATTTTTATAAAAAAAGGATTTTCGAATTAAAAAAAGATTTTCGAATTTTTATAAAAAAAAGATTTTCGAATTAATAAAAAAAGATTTTTGAATTAAAAAAAATTCGAATTAAAATTTCCGAATTTTTATTTTTCGAAAATCTTTTTTTTATAAAATTCGAAATATAAAAATTTTTGAATTAAAAAAAAAGATTTTCGAATTTAAAAAAAAATAGATTTTCGAATTAAAAAAAAGATTTTCGAATTAAAAAAAAAGGTTTTTGAATTTTATAAAAAAAGATATTTTCGAAAAAATATTTTCGAAATATAAAAAACAAATTCTTGGAAAAAAAAGTTCGAAAAAGTTTTTCAAAAAATATTTTTTGAAAAGACCAAAATACCCTTCATATTTTTGGGTAATTAATTATAAATATTGATGGGTGTATTGAATATGTATGAAAAAGAAACCACGAGGACTAATCATGATAGAAAAAACACTTAGGGACTAATCTTGTAGGATTCGATAAACCACAGGGACGATTTATGTAATTCACTCTATTAATTATTATTTAATTTCAATGTTTAATTAAAAACCTAAAAATCAAGATAATTAAAAAACTCAAACTTAAAAAAATTTCGTTTGTAAACCTAAAAGATAATTTTCTAAGTCTAAAAATGATTTTTCCAAAAATTTAAATAAATTTTTGCTATTTATTATGGCTTTTCTAAAAATGAAATTTAAAATAATCATACAAAATAAATTAGAAAAGTGAAAATTATAAAACCTAACCACAAAAATCCTAAACTTACTATGTTATAAGGGAAAAATAAAAAGACTTTAAAATAAAAAGCCAATAAGCCCATAATGAGCTTATTGTTTACATCTTTTTTTAGATAAGCAAAAACAAAACTCCAATAAATACCAAGTGTGTGAGAGGTTAACAAGAAAAACCTCTCAGCACACTGGTACCACCCCACCACTCCTTCGAGAGGTCAAGGGTTCGAGCCAGGCTCACGACGGTTTTTGTTATTTGTTTTTTATTCTTTTTGGACGAATATCAACCCCCAATAAGCAATGGCTTATTGGGGTGACAATAAGCTCAGAAAACACATTGAATAAGCTCACAAAGAAACAAATAATCACCAGTTCATCACAAATAAGCATACAGTTTCATCCTTTATTCCAATATCAGACATTGTCCTAAAATAGACTTATGCGTGACTTTGTGAATAAGCTACAAGACTGGTTAAGCTATAAAACAACAAAATGACAACCAAGAGACCTAAATTAGCCTACAATCTAACTGTCTAACAAAGTTTCATCACCCAAATCAATTTCAATCATGCACAAATCCCAAATGATGGTATCTCGTAGGTTTTACTAGATTTAAAATTGGAACATGCATTTTTTCTCATAGAATACACTTCAACAAAAAAATATCACAAAACTTTGGCAAACACAAAGTATAAACACCTTCAAGCAGCAAGTAAAAAAAACAATAGAATGTAACAAAATCAAAGGGATAGTTTTTCAGAAGATGATTCCAACTTGCAAACTACAATTTTTCTACCAAGCCACAAAACTTTGATGCAAAATTTAACAAATCTAAACCTACTCAGTCTGTTCAAGTAAGAAATAGTACCAGGTGGTTAATCCCTACCCTGTACTTATACTGTCCTAAACACCCCTTAAAACTTAATGACGAATTTTTAACAAAGATTTTAGGTTTAAAATAACACAAACAAAAACTTTAATCACTGAATAAGATCAAAGGCTAGTTAAATAAAAGATTTCAACTAAGGACTTACATTTTGACAGCAAATAACTCAAGATCCTATAAACTCATTTTTAGACAGAAAAAATGAAGCAGAAACTTAACTCAAGGGTGTACTTCCACACCCTTGAGATGCTTGAGCTGGTGTGATAGCAAAATAATGAGCTTCCAACTCCCTTGTAAAACACCAAAAAAGAAAAACAAGAAATCCAAGTATCAAAGTATTGAAGACTTTGATACAATGAGTAATGAGTAAAAAAATAAACCGAAAGATTTTTTCTTTGTTTAAAACGTTTTCAGAAATCTTGAAATCTTGGACTTTGTAACATTTAAAACCAACACTCTTTTGAGAACTTAACTTGAAAACAGATATATTACCAAAAAAATTCATAAAATAAAAATACTTTTGGAACAAGTTTTTCAAAATACCAGCTTTCTAAATTTAAGAAAAGGGAGTTATATTGGCATAAACCTGAACTCAAAAACAAATAATGAACAATGATGGAACACAGAATGTTGCTCAAACAAGCACCAACTTTTTGCAAATTTTGGAACAAGAGAAGAAAAATACAAATTCCCTTTATATATAGGGTCACAAAAATACTAGAAGCAAACTAATTCTAAACCTAATTTCACTTGAATTCCAAAAAGGCCCTTGATCTTTGAATTCTGAATCCAAGTCAAAGAGATATCTTGTGACCATCAGAGAACCATGTGAACTTGATAGCTTGTTAGAAGTGATAATAGCCGTCCAAGATGGAGTGGTGGTTAAGGGTTCAACCAGAGAAGAGGATCTGGTCGGGTTCCTTCTGCTTGTGGAAAAGGACATGAGCAGGGGAGACCCATGTGGGTGTGTTAGATGGTGATGTGGTGGACTTATAGGTGGATTTAGTTTTAGAAAAGGATTAATTAGGGATCTGGAAAAAATAAACACAAACCCCTTTGGTATTAGTCGTTAATCGGATTAGGGTTTGTGATTTGTTAAGGAGGTGATAAACAATGGAGGTAGATCTGTTATGGGGGTTTTATGGCTTGTTAAGCGTCAAATTTTATTATCAAATAATTAGTTTAAAGCTATTTTTTATTTAATAAATTTGGTTAGTGCATAGTCACGTGGCTAAGTATGGTTATAGGGCTAGGGCTGAGTAGGATCACGTATGGTTAGGTATTTAGTGGGTATGGGTTTAGGAATAGACATAACACCCCCTAGACTTCTCAAAAACTGGCAAACAAAGTCTGGCTATGTAATATCAACTTTTCCTTTGATAAACACTTTGCCCAAATGACAAAACAGTCCTTGTATTTTGTAAGTCTTGAAACAAGGACTAGAAACACAATTTTTGATATTTCTAAGAGATATTCTTGACATGTCATCAATCTGTAAGGATTAATCTTGTACAAATGATTCTTAAAGGGTCATTTGTGACAAGTCTTCAAAGTTGAGGGACCAAACTTGGAAGTTCTTCAAACTTCCAGGGTATTTTTGTAAAATTCACAATCGGGTCTGGCTCTTTGTGCGGCTTCGTTTCCCGTGTTCATTTTTCATTGTTTCTTGTGATCTTTTGTCTTTTTCTCAATATCCATACTTAAAATCCACAACAAACGAATACAAGTATATTTCACGATATTTTATGATATAGTTATGCATTTTAAGCCCGTTTTGGACGATGAGACTATGTATAATTGCGGTCTCATCACTCCCACATACTAAATTATTGTCGTGACCTCACGCAATGATAGAATAAAGTATCTTAGAATTTCCGAAATTCTTTTTTTTACGGGCTTTTATTGAAAATTAAACTTACTAAACTACTAATATGTGTGTTTTGGACATAATGTATGATTTTCATTGCAAAATGGGACTTTTAGGTTCATAGAATAAGAACACGTGAATGCCTAATAGAGATAAGTTTGTCGTCCTCGATTTTCACCCAATTCCATGCTAAGCGTGTAACGAATTCATTGTCAATATAAGTTAGGAATGCTAACATTACTCATATGCTCTAATACGTACTAAGACTCTCTTATTCCTAATTGGTATCTCTTATCTTTTATTTTGTCTTGAATGATCATGAGGATACATTTTTTACTTATGCAATAATAGAGATTAGGTCTAAAAATAGAGTCTAAACGGTGTAACCAAAATCATCGAATTAATAATTTTTCCTAATAGACAACGATGTAAAAAAATTAAGTCAACAAATAAGATTCGGTAAACACGGTTTTATAACGGTATTGAACATGAGAATTATTACCATAAATTTTATGACCCACCTAATCATCGGTGGCTTTGATTATTATGGTTTACCTCCATCTTTTATTCAACTCCGCCATGGTGATTTTATTATGACTTCGGTCTTGTCCTTGTCTTTTATTTAACCTCGCCATGAGGTGTTTATTATGACTTGACGTATATCCTCACGCTAAGGCGAATTTTGGATCGTTAAAGCTTCAAGGTTTTAAGGCTTCACTTTCAACTTTGGCATAGATTTTTCGGCCTTGTGAGCTTCAAGTTTTTCCTTGGTTTAGGTGAGTATGCACTTAAAATTATAATTAGGGGAAGCTTTTGATTATTCGGGTGTCAATACTTCAAAACTGTGACGCTGACGATTCTCAAATGTTTTCCCCTGATTTAATTACATGGAAGATATTAGAATCAATAAGAAACCAACACTTAAGACTAAACCTCTAAGTCAATATTTATTAACAATTACATATATACAAGCGAGATAAGCAAATAATTAGGACACATGAGTTTTTGAAAGAATACACGTATTCTACGTTTAGCATAGTAACTTATAATTAACGCTATCATTTCTCGTCCTCAATTAAGAGACTTAGCCTAAAAATAGTTAAGGAATTGAAGCTTAGTGCTCAGCATACACGGTCAAGTCAAAAATTACTCTTATTCTCGTCATCGGAAAATCTGCATTCGTGTCTTAAACACTTATGAAAAATGAGATTTTTTTTTCAAAAATTTGGCCATTTTTAGCCTTATTTGTAACAAAACGATAACAAAAATATATAAGTTGGACAGCGTGAAGGTTTAGCAAGGTCAAGTATCTATTCACCCCCATACTAAACATAAACATTACCCTCAATGTTTCGAGTTTAAGGGTAGAACACCCCCATACTAGAGACGAAAATTCGAATGCTTAATCGAGCATGGAAAGTGTTTAACAATTAACCTTAAGCCATTTATGAATTGTGCGTAAAGATAATTGTTAGAACATAAAAGGATATATCATCGGATATCAGAAAATCTTCATAGCAAACGATCGAAGCTCGACTAAAACGAACACGAGAGTCTTCAATCGTGATGATAATGACCTAAGTTAAACACAAGTCACAAAAAACCATGAAACAAAGGTTGAAAGGGAACAAATCCCCTCACATTACTATATTAGAAAGCGATAAATATTTACAAGGATAATCATGAGAATTCCCCCTTGAGGAACCTTATTTTTTGATAACCGAGTCAAAAGATCGAATCGAATCCCCATACATGTGATTATTTAGGGATTATCATGGTAATGGTGAATGTGACAATCTTTCATTTTTAGGTAGTAAATTATTTTCTCGTATAATATTTTAAACTTATTTTTGTGTTGGTTGATGAACTCACAATTTACAGATTTTAATTTGGGCTTACGTGCATAATTTAACGTCCTTTACGACGAAACCGGAAACCTTAGGATTACGTATTTACGTTTTTGAACTCCGTTTTTGATGAGACAATTTTTATTAGATTCGTTTTGTGCTGTTGATTCATAATTTATAAAAACGTTTTTTGTAAAACGACCCGAGGGTACGCAAATCGAGGAAACTAAAATCAAGGAATACCCGTAAATTAGTGGGATTAGACAAGTATACACTTGTCCCACCCCACTATATGGGACGGCTACAAAAGGACACCACATCACAAGATGTGGCAAACTTGTAGCTAACAAGTTAACACTTGTTAACTTAAGCTTAACATGTAAGCTACTAACCACAAAACCATCAAACCATTTGCAACTAAACCACTTCTCACAATACACACATGCAAACTACTCAAAAATCCTCTAACCCTCTTCTTCTTTTCCGTCCCATATCAAGAACAAACACCCCTATTTGATCAATTTTAGCCATAAACTTTGTGTTATCTACACATATAATGAAGAACCCTTGAAGCCTTGTTGATTGGTGATCATTATAACATCAAAGGAGGTGATTTGCTTGTGTCCTAGGCCTGATTTCTCAACAAATATTCTTGGAGGTTGATGATCTTGAAGATAAATTTTGTGTACCTCAAGGTGTTATCATCCAAAAAGAAGTTATAGTCTTGGTTGGTAAACAAGATCATCCTTTCCATTTTCTTTGTTATTTATGTAAAGATCAAATGTATTTTCTTTCCTATTGTATATGTATATGATGATATATGATGATAAAAATGTTGTGTGGGGATCAAGTGTTGATAAACATGGTTAAAAAGATGGAAAACCATATGTAAAAAGGTTAAATCTTGCTTAATAAGTTGACTTTATAAAAACAGTAACTAACCAAATGATAAACTGATAAAATGGAATAGTGGAATCAATATACAGTAAGTATTAGGTCTTGTACACATGTGATAGTTGGTCATGTAATGGAATCATTATAATGAGTGAGATATGATCAAAACAAAATTAGTGTATCAATCTGAATAGTCTGTTTTGTGAGGACTGTTAGGGATACTTAGATTTGGATTGAGCAGTAGCTAAAACTATGTATTTGTAAAAAATAATATGAAGTTTATGTCATCCAAAAATGAGCTTCTATCTCCTTGTAGAACTCAAGATATGATAAAAATGGTAAAAGTGAAACTAATAATCAAATTTTCTGAAATTAAAGTTTAATAGTATAATAATAGCACTCAAATAAATATAGTATAAAATGTAAATAAAAACCCACTAACTTATATATTACATTTATATAATATGTAAAATGATAAATAAATGGAGATTTTATAAAAATGGCAGTTTGATAAGTTTTATAAGTTATAAAACAATAAACATGATTTTTACGTCTTTTCGGCTAATACCGTAAAATTAACGTTTTTCGTCAATTAAAACTTAGACGGTCGGAACCGTCTAATGTAAACTTTTTATAACTCATATACTGATATATAAGTACATATTACAAGTAAAAATCGATAAAACCCGAACTATATAACATATGGACATTAACGGGCCAAGTTAGCCTTATTGGACTATTAATCCAACTAATTTGGCTAAACACTTATAAACTTACTTATTGGGCTTAACCTACTTGGGCCTAATATGTAAAGTATAATACTGATATTAAAGGTGTAAAATGGACTAATATAAGGTATTGGGATTATAATAGGCTTATTGGGCCTAAAACATGTAAATAAGTAAAACTAGTAACGAGTATAAAAGTTACCAATACATAACACTAAAATGAGTAAATGAGCATGTATAAACCCACTTGATCATCATCATATGTATAAAATCATCATGTGTATCTATAATTGTTATTTTTATAAAGTCATTGGACAAAAGTCTAAGACCGATTATTATTTATATAGGTTTCCGTGACCGAAGCACGCCCGTAGCCGATAATCCTCCTTTCATTATCAACGTGAGTTCATAGCCTCGCACTCTTTTAAATGTTTTATAAAATGATTTGTAAACCCGCAAGGGAGATAACATGCTAGTTTTTGATAAAAATAGAACATAAGTAGTCCCGATGGTACGCTTAATGATATGGAATCGAATGATGCTATGACCCAATAAACGAGATAAAAAAGATTATTAGTTGTTAGGTTATGTCACTTAAAGTCCCATTAGCAGGAATTATAAACTACCGGGATTTGGTAGACGCTTATGCATATGATAGTACTCTTCGGGGACGATCACCCCAGTTCGCGCCTTGACGGTTGATCCCCGTCGTACCACATTGATTGGTAAGCGAATTTATGTATGAGAAGATTTACATAGCATGATTTTTATGAAGACACGCTAACTTATATAGGAAAATTGTTTGTCGGGTTCGCGGATCCTTGTTTGTGATAGTAAGGTAACAATATCATGCAGCTAATAATAATCCAATGTAATCTAAATATCCGATATGATACGATGCAAATAACGATAATAATATTACCTATAATGGTAATATTGAGTCTACGGTCTCATGGACGGTTTAAGATTTATGCTTTGCTTTATATATTGCCTGACTAGCAATACGAGGACTTACTTATGATATTATACTTGTGTTCTGATTTCAACAATTGTTTTATATAACGGTTTTATTAAACTCTATGAATTCACTCGGCATTCGCTGATATGATTTTTGCATGTTTTTATCTCAGGTGCTTGAAGGTAATTCGGATGGAGATCCACTCTGATGGCCTACATAATAATAAAACTGTTCATTCGATCTATGTTTTGTAAACTTAATGACCTGTATAGTTTGGGACCTATTGTACACTTGAAACTTTTTATCGAATGAATGTATGTTAAGCCTTGTACAACCATTTTTATGTATTATCTATGATTGGAGTTATTGTCATATCCCATAACACTCTAAAGACTCTTCCGCTGTACCGATATGAAATTTTTGAGAGTGTTACATTTTGGTATTAGAGCTCTCGTTATATAGAACGAAAGATTTCAAAAACCAAGGTTTTGAACAAAACTTTTCAAAATCTTTTAACTATAAACATTTGAGAAAATATTTGAAAAATATTTTGACTATAACGGTGAAAAAGATCTCCGACGTTACCAACAAGCCCTATTGAGAAGATATATATTTTGATATATATAATTTAATTTATATATATATATATATATATATATATATATATATATATATATATATATATATATATATATATATATATATATATATATATATATATATGTATATATCGTGGTTTTAGTACGTAACTGTTTAATAATTATTTTATGCTAATACGAGATATATATAAATGCAGATTGTCATGGCTGACCCTAATATTCCTGTAGAGAACCATGATATTCACGAACCTAATGTAGATGATAACCCTTATTTAGAATTAGTGGATTATGATGTAAATGAGGATATGGATGATGATGAGGAGGAACCATTTGAGGATCCCGAGCCCGAGATAGGACTAGGAGATCAGATTACCCCTCATGTTGATATGGTAGAGAATGAGAATGATAATGTTGGTATTGAGAATGATGACGAGATTGGGATAGATAATGTAGATAATAAGGATGACGACGAAGATGTCGAGGAGGATATAGGTATAGATGAGGAGGTTGATGACGATGATGAAGATGATGAGGCTGAGCTTATTTACCCTTATGATGTTCCGGAGGGCGAGCCCTTACCCCTCCAGTTTATTGGTCTGATTATGAGATTGAGCTACCTAGAGATGAATTGTCTTAATCGTTTGAATCTGATTCTTAATTAGAGAACGATGAGGATGATGATGCACCTGATGGTACTAATGGTATTGCTACTCGCAGACATGTGATAGGAGATTCGTCTAGGGTTCGAGAGGCTACTCATATTGATGGCTTGCACCTTGGGCCTTGAGACGTGATTTAGATGCTTCTCGTGCTCAGAGTAGTATGACAAAGGTTGGATTAGGTGTTGTTCAGACTCATGTTGCTTGTTTGGTGTCAAAGACTAAGGTTGGTGAGAAAGAGCGGGAATTGCTTAATTTGGATTTGACTGATGTAGAGCGTGGTTTTAATGAGGCTTTTAGGAGGTTATTTGTGTTAGAAAGTGGTGAGTTTGCTGAAACGAAGAAAAAGGAGAATACTATGGAGATTCGGCTGAGTTTAGCTCGTGCGATGCGTGAGAAAGCTGAGAAAGAGCTGAACATATCTGTTGGTTGGAAAAGTAGATTTTATGCTGAGATGGTTGAAAGAGGAGTGATCGGTAAGCGCCCAGCTGAAGATGTGTCTTGTGATCGTCCGACGAAGATACAGAAGACGACGGATGATGGACCATCTGGCGGTTCTCAGTAGACCAGTCTATATTTAGTAGTGACCTTTGTATCTTTTGTGCCTTTTGTAACCTTGACTGAACCGACTTATTAGTTAGTAGATCTGGCACGAATTTTGAGTATGTATAGTGCTAGAACATTGATATGTAATGTAAATTAAGACAATGCTTTTGTTTCAAATTCAATGAAATATATATCTTGTCTTGAATTCCATATTGTGCCTTATTTGTATCTTGATTATGAATTCAATCCATATTATATGAATCCCTTATTGGGTGAATGCTTAATACTTTGAATTGTGAAATTATAGAACTATGCCGCCCAAGAAAGCTGTGACTGAGGATGATGTACGTAGGATTATTGCGGAGCAAGTTACCGTATCTATGACTGAATTTATGGCAAATTCTAGAAATGGAGTTGGCAGTAGTGGAGTTGGCGGTAGTGAAGCTGGCGGTAGTGGAGCTGGCGGTAGTGGAGCTGGCGGTAGTGGAATTGGTGGTACTAATGTGAATGTGAACGCTAATAATGTGAATGCTAATGCTGTAGGAAATGTAGGAGGACTTGGAACTAATGCGCCTGAAGTAGGAGGTTGTACTTATGTGACGTTCATGAAGTGTGAACCTCTACCTTTTAATGGAACTAAAGGTGTTGTAGGATTAAGCCAGTGGATTGAGAAGATTGAGTCGGTGTTTTGGATTAGTAAGTGTAAGGAGGAAGATAAGGTGACTTTTTCTATGGCTACTCTTAAAGGTCTTGCGTTGACTTGGTGGAACGGGAGAATTGCTTTCATGGGTATTGATGCTGCTAATGCTACTCCTTGGGCTAAAATTAAAAAGTGGATGACTTTGGAATTCTGTCCCCGTAGTGTGATCATTAGGTTAGAACATGAGTTGATTCATCTGAGAATGAAAGGTGTGGACATTGATAGCTACACAAATCGATTCCATGAGTTGGCATTACTGTGTCCTCGATTGGTGGAACCCGAAGAGATCCGAATTGAGCAATATATTAAAGGGTTGACCAAGAATATCCGGGGGGGACGTGACATCATCGAAACCACTTACCATTGATGATGCAGTTCGAATGGCTTAACAACTCATTGGGAAAATAACTCAGGATAGGGAAGATGAAGCACGTACTGGTGAGAAAAGAAAGGGAGATGGCGATCGTGTAGATAGAGGTGATAATAGGAAGAATTTCAACCGCCGTCAGAACCAGATAAAGGGGAATGTAAATGCTCTTACCAACAACACATCGCGCAATGATGAAAGATGTCCTAAGTGTGGCAACAAGAGGCATGCCGTCGATTGCTTGAAGTGTCGAATTTACAGAAAGCTTGGACACAAAGTTGAAAGGTGTAAGAAGGGAATCATTTGCTTCAGCTGTAACGAAGAGGTTCATAAAAAATCGGATTGCCCTAAGTTGAAAGCGATTGTACCTGGAAGAAACCCTCAGGGTGGTGCTTATCAACTTGGAACAGCCGAGGTGAAGAAAGAGGATCCGAATGTCGTTACTGGTACATTTTTACTCAACAATCATTATGTTGTTGCTTTATTTGACTCGGGTGCTGATAGGAGCTTTGTATCCACTAAATTTAGTGCCCTTATTGACATTGAACCTGTTGAGACAAATACTAGTTACGAGGTGGAATTGGTTGATGGTAAATTAGTGAAAACTAATAAGCTATTAGAAGGATGCTCTCTAAATCTCTTAAACTATTCCTTTCCGATTGATTTAATGTTGATAGAATTAGGTAGTTTTGATATTATTATTGGTACGGATTGGTTGTCATTGAATAATGCTACTATTTTATGTGGAGAAAAGAAGGTTAAGATTCCTCTTAGGAATAGGAAACTAGTAATTGATGGTAATCGAGGTGAATCCCGTTTGAAAATCGTTTCATGTATTATAGTCCAAAAGTACGTCAGGAACGGTTGCGAGTTATTCTTAGCTCAAGTGACCGGGAATGAGTCTAAGGAGAAACGATTGGAAGATGTACCTATTATCTGTGAATTTCCTGAGGTATTTCCAAAAGATTTACCCGGACTTCCACCGATAAGGCAAGTTGAGTTTCAAATCGATTTAATTCCTGGTGATGTACCGGTGGCACGTGCGCCTTACCGATTAGCACCTTCTGAATTAAAGGAATTATCCGAACAACTTAAGGAGTTGTCTGATAAAGGTTTTATTCGACCGAGCTCGTCGCCTTGGGGAGCTCCAGTCTTGTTCGTTAAGAAGAAGGATGGATCTTTCCGTATGTGCATTGATTATAGGGAACTGAATAAGTTGACGATTAAAAATTGATATCCTTTACCAAGGATTGATGATTTGTTTGATCAACTACAAGGATCTAGTGTGTATTCTAAGATAGATTTGCGGTCTGGATATCACCAACTTCGCGTCCGTGAAGAAGATATTCCTATAACTGCATTTAGAACTCGTTATGGAGACTATGAATTTCAAGTAATGCCATTTGGGTTAACTAACGCACCTGCGGTTTTCATGGATCTAATGAATCGAGTGTACAAACCCTACTTGGACAAATTTATGAAAGGTTGTATTCTAAGTTTTCGAAATGTGATTTTTGGTTGGATTCAATGCAATTTCTTGGTCATGTGATTAACAAGGATGGAATTCATGTTGATCTTGCAAAGGTTGAAGCCATTAAGAATTGGTCGGCACCGCCAACGCCAACGGAAGTGCGACAGTTCTTAGGATTGGCTGGCTATTATAGGCGATTTATTAAAGAATTTTCTTTAATAGCTAAACCCTTGACTAAGCTTACCCAGAAGAATAAACCTTTCGTTTGGGGAAGTGATGAAGGTGGAGCATTTCAGATATTGAAGCAAAAATTATGTAGTGCGCCAATTCTATCATTACCTGACGGGAGTGAAGATTTTGTAGTATATCGTGATGCATCTCTTAGAGGTTATGGAGCTGTTTTGATGCAGCGAGAAAAAGTAATAGCTTATGCTTCTAGGCAATTAAGGAAGAATGAAGATAATTATACTACTCATGATCTTGAGTTAGGAGCTGTAGTCTTTGCTCTTAGGTTGTGGAGACATTATATGTATGACACCAAGTGTATGGTATTCACTGATCACAAAAGCCTACAGTATATTCTCGATCAAAAGGAATTGAACATGAGGCAACGAAGATGGATAGAGCTGTTAAGTGATTATTATTGTGATATAAAATATCACCCAGGAAAAGCCAATGTTATTGCTGATGCATTAAGTAGAAAAGATAGAGAGCCTATTGATAGGTGTGTAAACACCCATCCTTTTTACCAATTAACTACAATAATAACCGAGCCAAAACGTGTATTTTATATCGTAAATGTCAGAATTATGCGTGGTTTGTGTTTTTGTTGTGATTTAGGACGAAAATGTGAAAAGGGGAGAAAACACGGGCATTCATGGGCTTTTATCAAAGAAAAAGACAAAAGACGAAGTCAAGAAATCAAGAGTGCAAAAAGAACGGAAGTCCAAGACCAATTCTGAAGATTTATCGAAGAAAAAGTCAAAAGACGGAAGTTTACTAAAAGCCGAAGAACTCAAGTCTAATTTATTGAAGAAATTATAAGACGAGTTTATCCCGAGACAAAAGTCGAAGAATTTGGAAGATTAAGGACTAATCAAGCAATTAAAGAAAGAAGAAAGAGGGGAGGAAGCTTCCACTAAGCACCTCCCTAATCTCCAATAAATAGATGTCATTTCCTCTCATTTGTTTTTGTTAGCTAATTTGACAACTTAGCTTTCCACCTTTACTTTCATGTCATTTACTTAATTGTCATTTAAATACTTGTCTTGCACCTTAATTTCTTGCCTTTTAATTCAAGTAAGTCTTTTAATTTTTGAATCTTTTCTTTTAATCAAGTTCTTATTTTTAATCTCTCATTCTACCTTTCTTGTTGTGTTGATCTTTATGTTTATGAGCTTATTGTTATGTGTATTTGATTAAAGGTTATGTTTTTATGCTTTTGATTGTTTTGAATTATTGATTTTTATAGCTTATTTGTGATTATCTTTAAGTTTCTTAAGTTTTTATAAAAGTTATTTTTATTTAAAAGTTATTTTCGAATTTCTTTTTCATTTAAATGTTTTCAAACGTCTTTAAATCTTAGCTTATTAGTTACTTTTCTTATACGTGTTTATGTTAAATTTTAAGTTGTGTGCTTATTTAGTTCGTAGCTTATTTGGTTAGCTTATTACGTTTTTCCTTACTGTATTCCGATCTAAGTAATCGGAAAAGGGTTTGTGTATTCCGATCACACCAATCGGAAAAGGGTTTGTGACATTCCGATCAAAGGGGTGTGGTTGGTATTCCGATCAGGTCTGGTGGTGACAGCATTCCGACCAGGAGTCCACTCCTCATTCCGATCAAAGGTATTTGTTAAATTATTCCGATTAGGCTCTTGGTGACAGCATTCCGATTAGGAATTCCGACAACATTCCGGTCAGTCTAAGGTTGGTTATTCCGACGGTAAGCGATTGGATTCCGATGAACATTCTGATTAGGAATTCCGACAGGTTTGCTTTTAGTATTTTGTTTTAATTTTATTTTCAAGTTTACATTGTTTTATGTTTTCAAATTTACTGTTCACGCTTAAATTTCTCGTTATTTATTTTCAATTAGATTTAGCATTATTTTTCTCGCTCTTTAATTTAAAGTTTTTGCACTTTTAATATATTACAACGACACAACTATTGTTTCCACCAAAGACAGCTGAGTCGCATTTAAACCAGTAATCAATTCGATTAGACCGATTTCAACGAACAATTTTTATAACTAAAATCGAGTAATCAAATGGCGCCGCTGCCGGCTCTTTTCGTAAAGATTAACGGTTTTCTGTGAGAGACGCGTTGCTTTTTGGGATCCTATCATTCGTGAGCGTTATTTTCTTGCTTAAAAGTTTTCAAAAAAAATCAATAAAAATTAAAAAAAAATTGTTAAAAATCCATAAAAATTAAAAATTTTCAAAAAAATCCAAAAAGATTTTACTTTCTTTATTGTGTAGATATATTCTCTTTGTGTTTGGTATTGTTTTCTTCTGCTTTCGCAGGTGTATGCGTACTAGATCTTCAACTTATCAAGAGCCCGAGACTCCTGAAGATTTAGCTATGGCAGGTGTGAACAACAACAATAATCCACCGCACCTCAATAATAACAACAACAATGTTCTTCCACAGCCCGATCTTCGGACAATGGAGGAGCTTTGTCAACCCACAATGTTTGGACAAGGAGGACCGATTGCGCCGATGCAAATCACGGCTCCGGAGTTTTCGTTGAAGCATCACATGATACAACAAGTGCAAACTAATCCATTCCGCGGATTGCCTGATGATGATGCCAACAAACACCTCGACAAATTCATTACTATTACCCAAAGCATGAAGTTGCCTGGTGCTACTATGGATATTCTTCGCCTTCAACTCTTCCCACATACTTTATCACACCACGCCGAGAAATGTTTTGATCGTCTCCCGAAGAATTATATTCATACTTGGGATGACATGACTCAACGCTTTTGTCGCGCTACTTTCCACCATCCATGGTCACGAGCCTTCGCAATCAAATCAGCGGTTTCATGCAAGAACTCGATGAATCTCTCTTTGATGCTTGGGAAAGATATAATGTTTTGATCGATCGATGTCTAAACCACAACATGCTTCCAGTCACATTAATTGATACTTTCTACAACGGTTTGACTTTTCGTGATCGTGATACGATTAATGCAGCCGCCGGTGGCACATTTATGAAAAGAAGACCCGAGGAGTGTAGAGAGCTTATTGAGAACATGACTACTCATCCCAAATACTGGGATTCCTCCGCTTCTTTAAGGAACAACCCAAGAGTCAATGTTTCTTCTACTTCAGCAAACCCCGACATGACCGAATTCACCCGCATGATGCCCGAAATGAACAAAAATATCTTGCTCATCGCGTCAAACCAACAACAAGTTAAAGCGGTAGCCATTCGTTGTGAGACATGTGGCGGTCCTCACTCATACACTGATTGTCCTTCTACTCAAGGAAATCCGGAAAACGTGTATGCGGCTTATGGTAATTATTCACCGGAAAATTACCAAGCCCGACCTCAAGGGGATCAAAATTTGCTAAGTTACCGGTCTAACAACTACCTTTCACCCGGTTTTTCTCCTCAAAACCACAACCCCAACAACAATTACACTAGAAGCAACCAAATCCCACCTAGAGCTTCTAATCCTTATCACCCACCCGCTCAACAAGCCCCA
Source organism: Glebionis coronaria (assembly GCA_025667525.1). NCBI lineage: Eukaryota > Viridiplantae > Streptophyta > Magnoliopsida > Asterales > Asteraceae > Glebionis > Glebionis coronaria. The sequence continues at coordinate 243,142,114 of CM046876.1, forward strand.
CCCATCAATCAAGATGTTGAAGCTTTAATGAGAACCAAAGGAGAGCAAATTAAGAATCTGCAAAGCCAAATTATCAACTTGAAAGGGGATATCACTAAGCAAGAAAATGACATTAGATCCGAGCTTCGAAACGATATACAATCCTCCTTCAGCAATCAAACGAATGATTTGAAGAATATGCTGGCTAGTTTCTTGCCCACCACTCAACCCTCTACTTCGAGTTCTCTACCTTCAAACACCGTCACCAACCCGCGAGCGAATGTGAGTGCTATTACTACCCGTAGTAGAGTTACCGTAGTAGGACCATCTATCCCGCCCCTAGTTACATACTCTACACCTCCTCCACCACCATTTATCCCTACTACTCCTACACCTAGTATTAGTTCACCATTACCGTCTCCGCCTCGTCATGAAGAAGTACCCAACAAGAACCCTCCACCAACCCCACCTTCTACCTTTAACCCTTCAACATCTCAACCTTCACCTTCTACACCTCCACCACCCAACCCCAGCATTCCTAACCCTTCTCGACTCAACAAGGCTAGAATTTTGACTAAGAATGACATTCTAGTCGCTAACGTTTTGGAAAAGATTGCCGGCATGAAAGTCACCTTTACCCTTGTTGAAGCTCTTGCCCAAATGCCACAATTTGTCAAGTTGTTTAAGGAATTGCTTAATAAGAAGTAGAAGATGGTCGAGTTTGTTAATACTCACTTGAATGAAAATTGCTCTACAATCCTTCTTAAAGAACTTCCGGAAAAACTTAGAGATCCCAGTCGTTTTGTGCTACCTTGTACTTTTAACCAAACCGACAAATTTACTGCCTTAGCCGATCTCGGGTCAAGTATAAATTTGATGCCTTTAAGTGTTTGGAAAAAGTTATCATTGCCCGACCTCACACCCACCAAGATGACTCTTGAACTAGCCAATCGCACTCTCGCTTACCCCGTTGGTATTGCCAAAGATGTGTTCATTAAAGTTGGCACATTCACTTTTCCGGTCGACTTTGTCGTTGTTGATTATGAAATGGACCCTCGTATTCCATTAATACTTGGACGCCTATTTTTGAGAACCGGTAGAGCTTTATTAGATGTGGATAAGTGTGAACTCATCTTAAGAGTCGGGGATGATGCACAAGTTTTTGAAATGGGGAAGCTTACAAGCAAATCCTATACAAGAGAATCAGCGAATATGATTAATGTGCTTGATGATGTTGTCGTCTACAACAATCCTCTATTCGATTCTTGCAATGATAATCCACTGTTTCAAGATGATGTGAATGATTCTCTCTCCAATTTGGAACCTTCACCCATATATGATTCTCCACCAATCTATGATGCTTATGATTATGATTCTAGCTCCGATGGAGATGATTATGATGATTTTACTTCCGAGTATCCCGACATGCCCACTTATGACGATTTTGATGAGGCTGATACTCTCTCGAGTGATTCTTCTCATGATGAAGATCCTCCGCCAACCATGATTAATCATACTTTGGATGACTACTCATTTGAGGAAGACTTTTCTAGTTTTCTCAATACATACTTCCCTCATGAGAGTGATGCTCCTCCTTTAGACTTTGATGCTTATGGTCTTCATCCTTCTACGGATTTGAAGAAAATTCTTTCAAAGGAGAAGCAACCGGACGACACCAACATCCGCAGTACGTATGTTTTGACACCTCTTTGTTCACCTTCTGAGGACGAGGTTGTGCATTTTCTTCGCGGATCATCTTCAAATTCTGTTGAGCCTGAGTGCTATTTTCCCCTAAAGGAAAAGGTGTTCGACCCCGGTATCGATATTCTTCAGCCATCTCAGTATCCATCTGATGAAATAAAAGGAAAAATCTTTGGAACTTATAAAGATATTCTTGCACCTCATCACCCTTGCTTCCACCGTGCTCCATCTTTGCTTAAGGGAAACTTGCCTATTCTTCTTTGGCTTGCCTTGTTCGCCTTAAGCTTGTGCTATTTGATGGACGAAAACTATGTCTTTGATTCCGGTGGATGTGTTTCAAGTTTCTTTCCATGATAATCAAGGTCGAGTCAGGCTTACGACTCGGTGAACAAAAATCAAGCGCTTCTTGGGAGGTAACCCATGTATCTATCTTTTATCTATCTATATCCTAAGTGTAGGGGAGACCCGTTGGTGTTTGATATTTCCTCTCTTCTCATATTTAGGGATTCGAGCGCTCAATGATCCACTCTTGATGATTTTTGACGACCCGTGATTCCATGTTTCCGTCTCCCGGTTCTATCCTAAACTCTTTTCGATTCACTATTTTATATTTTCCAATATTAAAATAGGAATCACTTTAGTTGTCCTTTCCTTAGCAAGATTTAAATAACGTGCACAATGTCCTAAGTGTAGGGGAGTTTACTCCCACATGCTTAAACATTGAGGACAATGTTTATATCAAGTGTAGGGGGACTTCTAGTGAAGTTAAGTGGTCTTTTCCTTGTATTTGTCCTCATTTTAACCGGAAAATCAAATTTTCGACATTTTTCAAAATTTTTGATCTATTTTGGCCTATTTAGTTTTTCCCTTTGTATAGTTATTTTCTTTCTTTACTAGAATAAATTTTAATAAAGTGGTTTTAATTTTCAAACGTTGTGAATCTTTTGACTCAACCCGAGTTTACTTATCTAAGTTTAATCTAGCTAGTATCCTTAACGTGTTTAAGTCAAGTTTTGCTAGGCTTTTCTAAGGGAGCTATAAAACGCGTAAGTCTTAACTCTCACGGGTTAAGAACAAGAACTTTTCGCAAGTTCCTATAATTGATCCTAGACAGTCGTTTATCAAGGGAACTTTAAAATGCGATTTCTAAAATTGAAAAAGTCTAAGAGTTTGCAAGATCCTATAGATGACTCGAAAACCCAAAACTTTGATTTAATAGGCTAAGCATCCACGAGTCTCATTCCTTGAGATTTTAAATTGTGGAGAACGAGAGATGATAGAGTCAATTATAAGTTTGGTATTCTTTCTTGAATTTATGTGAGTTAATTATAAGCCTATTCTCCCATCGCTTGTTAATAAATTTATCTGCAATAAATAAGGTTTTACGATTTGAAAAGTTACTTAGCTTCTAGCCCAAGATCGTTTAAAAGTTGCTCGGTATGGATTAGAGTTCATAGCCAAGGCATAACTTATTGAAGCGGGATGCGAAGATCGGCGAGTCCGAAAAGGCCCTAACAAGGCATGAGGGCTACATTTTGTTGCTAAAGATCCAAAAGTGATGTGAAGAATAATTTATCAAAGATCAATATGAAGGATCGAGACACACGGCGAAAAGCAAATATTCCCCAAAAGATCATGGAGGAGTCTATCCGAAAAGGCCCTAACAAGGTATGAGGATAAATATATCCAAGTACAAAAAGGAGGCGGATCGTTGTATATCAAAATCCCAAATAAAGATTGGAGAAAAATGAAGAAGTCGTGGTCCAAATATGAAGAATCTCTCAAAAATTCAAGTGAAGAAATTCCCATTATGAAGAGAAGACCATTATTTCATGAACGTCTCTCAAGATTTGAAGTATGAAGTCGCTGCCAAATATCGGTCCGAGAAAGGTCTCAAATCGCGAAGCGAGTTATGCCAAGATATGAACTTTATGAGGTCCCGAGAAGCAGTATTAAAAGATTTTGTCCTTTAGCTAACTATTGATTAAATCGTCCTACTTTATTTTCAGCCTAAATAACTATCGAAATAAGTCAACAATGCATCCTCGTGATCATTCAAGACATCAATAAAATATAAGAGATACACCAAGGAATAACGGAGTCTAAGTAAATAATTGGCCCACATGAGTTCGTGTTAGTTTGCTAACTTATAATAACAATGATCTCGTTTTTAAGCTTGGTTTGGAGAATGTGAAAACTTGAGGATGATGATCATTCATGACATTTCCAAAACCCTAAGGTATGTTTTTGATTTCTTTACTTGCTTTCTTCCTTTGAATATTTATAATTTTCTATCTCTTTTATAAAGGCCAATATGGATTGATTATGATGGAAAATGTAAAACGTGCTTTGTAACTAATGCATTGCATGAGGACATTGCAATGGTCAAGTGTACGGGATTTGATAGGTGTGTAAAAACCCATCCTTTTTACCACTTAACTACAATAATAACCGAGCCAAACGTGTATTTTATGTCGTAAATGTCGGAATTATGCGTGGTTTGTGTTTTTGTTGTGATTTAGGACGAAAATGTGAAAAGTGGAGAAAACACGGGCATTCACAGGCTTTTATCGAAGAACAAGACAAAAGACGAAGTCAAGAAATCAAGAGTGCAAAAAGAATGGAAGTCCAAGACCAATTCTGATGATTTATCGAAGAAAAAGTCAAAAGGAAGTTTACTAAAAGCCGAAGAACTCAAGTCTAATTTATTGAAGAAATTATAAGACGAGTTTATCCCGAGACAAAATTCGAAGAATTTGGAAGATTAAGGACTAATCAAGCAATTAAAGAAAGAAGAAAGAGGGGAGGAAGCTTCCACTAAGCACCTCCCTAATCTCCTATAAATAGATGTCATTTCCTTTCATTTGTTTTTGTTAGCTAATTTGACAACATAGCTCTCCACCTTTACTTTCATGTCATTTACTGAATTGTCATTTAATTACTTGTCTTGCACCTTAATTTCTTGCCTTTTAATTCAATAAGTCTTTTAATTTTTGAATCTTTTCTTTTAATCAAGTTCTTATTTTTAATCTCTCATTCTACCTTTCTTGTTGTGCTTGATCTTTATGTTTATGAGCTTATTGTTATGTGTATTTGATTAAAGGTTATGTTTTTATGCTTTTGATTGTTTTGGATTATTTATTTTTATAGCTTATTTGTGTTTATCTTTAAGTTTCTTAAGTTTTTATAAAAGTTATTTTTATTTAAAAGTTATTTTCGAATTTCTTTTTCATTTAAATATTTTCAAATGTCTTTATATCTTAGCTTATTAGTTATTTTTCTTGTACGTGTCTATGTTAAATTTCCAGTTGTGTGCTTATTTAGTTCGTAGCTTATTTGGTTAGCTTATTACAATTTTCCTTACTGTATTCCGATCTAAGTAATCGGAAAAGGGTTTGTGTATTCCAATCACACCAATCGGAAAAGGGTTTGTGACATTCCGATCAAAGGGGTGTGTTTGGTATTCCGATCAGGTCTGGTGGTGACAGCATTCCAACCAGGAGTCCACTCCTCATTCTGATCAAAGGTATTTGTTGGATTATTCCGATTAGGCTCTTGGTGACAGCATTCCGATTAGGAATTCCGAAAACATTCCGCTCAGTCTAAGCTTGGTTATTCCGACGGTAAACGATTGGATTCCGATGAACATTCCGATAAGGGATTCCTACAGGTTTGCTTTTAGTATTTTGTTTTAATTTTATTTTCAAGTTTACATTGTTTTAAGTTTTCAAATTTACTGTTCTTCACGCTTAAATTTCTCGTTATTTATTTTCAATTAGATTTAGCATTATTTTTCTCGCTCTTTACTTTAAAGTTTTTGCACTTTTATTATATTACAACGACACAACTATTGTTTCCACCAAAGACAGCTGAGTGGCATTTAAACCAGTCATCAATTCAATTAGACCGATTTCAACGAACCATTTTCCTAACTAAAAGAAGTAATCACCTATCAGGGTACGTTCTCTAGTCTTGACCGTGCATAATAATTTGCCTAAGCAAATTAGAAATGCTCAAATAGAAGCCTGTAAGAAAGAAAATCTTGTTAATGAAGGGTTTCGAGGAGAAGGAGATCCTTTAGAGGTTAGAGCTGATGGAGTGAAATGCTTAAGAGGTCGTATGTGGATACCTATGTTTGGAGGCTTAAGAGATTTGATTATGTTAGAATCCCATAAATCTAAATATTCCATTCATCCTGGATCTGATAAAATGTATCATGATTTGAAGAAGTTGTACTGGTGGCCGAATATGAAAGAAGAAATTGTTATGTATGTTCTTCAATGCTTGACTTGTGCTAGAGTCAAAGCTGAACATCAAAAGCCATCAGGACTACTTCAACAACCAAATATTCCTTAATGGAAGTGGGAGCGAATTACGATGGACTTTATCACCAAGCTTCCTAGAACATCATCTGGAAATAACTCGATTTGGGTCATTGTCGGTAGACTGACCAAATCAGCACACTTCATTCCTGTTAAAGAGCAGTTCTCACTTGAGAAGCTGACTCGTATTTATCTTGAGAATGTTGTATGCAAGCATGGAGTGCCTGTATCGATCATTTCAGATCGAGATCCTAGATTCGCATCGAATTTTTGGAAATCTCTCCAAAGATCTTTGGGAACGAATCTCGGCATGAGCACTACTTATCACGCCCAGACTGATGGGCAGAGTGAAAGAACGATACAAACACTAGAAGATATGTTGAGAGCTTGTGTGATAGATTTTGGTAAGAATTCGGATAAACATTTGCCTTTAGCAGAGTTTTCATATAACAATAGTTACCATGCTAGTATTAAGGCTGCACCGTTTAAAGCTTTGTATGGTAGGAAATGTAGGTCTCCTGTATGTTGGAGTGATGTTGGGGATACCCAGTTCACGGGACCGGAATTGATCCGGGACACTAGGGAGATGATAGTTTAGATTAAGAATAGGCTGTTGACTACCCGTAGTAGACAGAAAAGTTACGCGGATGTGCGGCGGAAACCGATGTAGTTTGAAGTGGGTGACCGAGTAATGTTGAAAATATCTCCATGGAAAGGCGTTATAAGATTTGGAAAGCGAGGGAAATTGAATCCCCGCTATATTGGACCCTTTAAGATTTTATCTAGAGTAGGTCCGGTGGCTTACAAACTAGAGTTACCCCAAGAATTTCATGGTGTTCACAACACATTCCATGTATCTAATCTGAAGAAATGTTTAGCAGCGAGTGATGAGAAAATTTCATTAGATAAGGTTCTAATAGATGAGAAGTTGCATTTTATCGAAGAACCCGTAGAGGTTATGGATCATGAGGTAAAGCAACTGAAACAAAGTCGGATAGCTATTTTCAAGATCCGATGGAATTCAAAGCATGGACCGGAATTTACTTAGGAACGAGAGGACGAAATGTGGAAGAAATATCTGCACCTCTTTGATTTCAATAAGAAACGGACATCAAAATGAAATGGATCACGAGGACGTTGATCCCTTTTAGGAGGAAAAGATGTGACAATCTAATATTTTCAGGTAGTAAATTATTTTCTCGTATAATATTTTTAAACTTATTTTTGTGTTGGTTGATGAACTCACAATTTACGGAATTTGGGCTTACGTGCATAATTTACCGTCCTTTACGACTAAACCGGAAACCTTAGGATTACGTATTTACGTTTTTTAACTCCGTTTTTTATGAGACAATTTTTATTAGATTCGTTTTGTGCGGTTGATTCAATATTTATAAAAACGTTTTTCGTAAAACAAAACGAGGGCACGCAAATCGAGGAAACTAGAATCGAGGAATAGCCGTAAATTAGTGGGATGAGACAAGTATACACTTGTCCCACCCATCTATATGGGACGGCTACACAAGGACACCACATCACAAGATGTGGCAAACTTGTAGCTAACAAGTTAACACTTGTTAACTTAATCTTAACATGTAAGATACTAACCACAAAACCATCAAACCATTTGCAACTAAACCACTTCTCACAATACACACATGCAAACTACTCAAAAATCCTCTCACCCTCTTCTTCTTTGCCGTCCCATATCAAGAACAAACACCCCCATTTGATCAATTTTAGCCATAAACTTTGTGTTATCTACACATATAATGAAGAACCCTTGAAGCCTTGTTGATTGGTGATCATTATAACATCAAAGGAGGTGATTTGCTTGTGTCCTAGGGCTGATTTATCAACAAATATTCTTTGTGGTTGATGAATTTGAAGATAAATTTGGTGTACCTCAAGGTGTTGTCATCCAAAAACAAGTTATAGTCTTGGTTGGTAAACAAGATCATCCTTTCCATTTTCTTTGTTATTTTTGTAAAGATCAATTGTATTTTCTTTACTATTGTATATGTATATGATGATTTATGATTATAAAAATGTTATATGGGGATCAAGTGTTGATAAACATGGTTAAAAAGATGGAAAACCATATGTAAAAAGGTTAAAATCTTGCTTAATAAGTTTGCTGTATAAAAACAGTAATTAACCAAATGATAAACTGATAAAATGGCATAGTGGAATCAATATACAGTAAGTATTAGGTCTTGTACACATGTGAGAGTTGACCATGCAGTGGAATCATTATAATGAGTGAGATATGATCAAAACAAAATTAGTGTATCAATCTGAATAGTCTGTTTTGTGAGGACTGTTAGGGATACTTAGACTTGGATTGAGCAGTAGCTAAAACTAAGTTATTTGTAAAACATAATAAGAAGTTTATGTCATCCAAAAATGAGCTTCTATCTCTTTGTAAAACTCAAGATATGATAAAAATGGTTAAAGTGAAACTAAAAATCAGATTTTGTGAAATTAAAGTTTATTAGTATTATAATAGCACTCAAATAAATATAGTACAAAATGTAAATAAAAACCCACTAACTTATATATTACATTTATATAAATATGTACAATGATAAATAAATGGAAATTATATAAAAATGGTAGTTTGATAGGTTTTATAAGTTATAAAACTATTAACATAATTTTTACGTCTTTTCGGCTAATACCGTAAAATTAACGTTTTTCGTCAATTAAAACTTAGACGGTCAGACCCGTCCAATGTAAACCTTTTATAAATCATATACTGATATATAAGTACCTAATACAAGTAAAAACCGATAAAACCCGAACTATATAACATATGGACATTAACGGGCCAAGTTAGCCTTATTGGACTATTGGGCTTAACCCACTTGGGCCTAACATGTAAAGTATAATACTGATATTAAAAGTGTAAAATGGACTAATATAACGTATTGGGCATAAGTAAAACTAGTAAACTAGTATACAAGTTACCAATACATAACACTAAAATGAGTAAATGAGAATGTATAAACCCCCTTGATCATCATCATATGTATGAAATCATCATTTGTATCTATAATTGTTATTTTTATAAAGTCATTGGACAACGTGAGTTCATAGCCTCGCACTCTTTTAAATTTTTTATATAAGGATTTGTAAACCCGCGAGGGAGATAACATGCTAGTTTTTGATAAAAATAGAACGCAAGTAGTCCCGATGGTATGCTTAATGATATGGACCCGAATGATGCTATGACCCAATAAACGAGATAAAAAGGATTATTAGTAGTTAGATAATGTCACTTAAAGTCCCATTAGCATGAACTACCAGGATTTGGTAGACGCTTATGCATATGATAGTACTATTTGGGGACGATCACCCCAGTTCGCGCCTTGACGGTTGATCCCCTTTGTACCACATTGATTCGTAAGAGAATTTATGTATGAGAAGATTTACATAGCGTGATTTTTATGACGACACGCTAACTTAGATGGGAAAATTGTTTTCGGGTTCGCGGCCCATTGTTTGTGATAGTAAGGTAACAATGTCATGCGGCTAATAATAATCCAATGTAATCTAAATATCCGATATGATACGATGCAAATAACGATAATAATATTACCAATAATGGGAATATTGAGGCTACGGTCTCATGGACGATTTAAGATGTATGCTTTGCTTTATATATTGCCTGACTAGCAATACGAGGACTTACTTCAGATATTATACTTGTGTTCTGATTTCAACGATTTTTTATATAACGGTTTTATTAAACTCTATGAATTCATTCGACATTCGCTGATATGATTTTTGCATGTTTTTATCTCAGGTGCTTGAAGGTAATTCGGATGGAGATCGACTCTAATGGCCCACATAATAATAAAACTGTTCAATCGATCTATGTTTTGTGTACTTAATGACCTGTATAATTTGTGACCTGTTGTACACTTGAAAATTTTTATCGAATGAATGTATGTTAAACCTTGTACAACCATTTTTATGTGTTTTCTATGATTGGAGTTATTGTGCAATCCCGTAACACTCTAAAGACTCTTCCGCTGTACCGATATGAAATTTTGAGAGTGTTACAGTGAAAGCAGGTCTTACATGTAATAAAGGCCCAAAATCAACCAATATTAAAGACATAGTCCTTATACCAGGGTTAAAGATCGTATCCTCACATTTGGTGGAAAATAAAATACCCAAAACCGGATGATACGCCATGTAAGGAAGAAAACTCCTTACAACATACTTAAGGTACGTTTTCTCATCAAATCCGGGAGGGTGGGTTGGTTCACCTTGAAACAAGGGTAAATCAAGCAAAATAGGAGTTTCAAAGTCTCCCCCGGCTCTAAGGCAAAAGCCTCATTAAAATCCTCATCCTCTTCGACAGGCGGTCCATCGGTGAACCCCTCGAGAAAGGAAACATCACAAATAGAAAGAAAAGTCTCATGCAATGAGACTTCGGGTGGGTTACTAGCGAATCCGGCTCATCAAGTTTAGGATCCAAAGAATCTTCGCTCTCGATGTCCTCGAACATCTCTTCAAAGAGAGGATTTATGCCACCGAAAATGAGCGCGTCATTAAATTCGAAAGAAGGGTTCGAAAAAATTTTAAAATCATTAAAATGAACTTCCTCGTCGATTAGTGACTCGTGATTACTCGTGAAAAAATCATCACCGAAAAGTGGGTTCAAAAAAGTCATTGATTCTCTCCCCGAAGTGTCATTGGGAGTTACATCATCGTATGAACTAAATTCACACTCACTATCGTAATTTTCCTCGTTTGAATCTTCGTGGAAAAATTCATCGAGAGCAAAATTGAATAACTCATCATCGGAGACAACGGTAGGCTTACTTTTGATTGGTATAGGGATCTCAACACTAAGATTAATGCTAAGATTCTTCTCCCCCATACTTAGAGAGGCATCGGGTTCTGAAGTGAGTATAGGAGCAGTGGTTCCATGATGAGGGTCGAGATTGAAGGTATCGCTATCATCGTCGTCTTTGTAAAAATATGGAATCACAAGAGGCGTAGGTATAAGTACTGAAACTAGACACTTGCTATTGTTGCTCCATCATTTGTCTCTCCTCTCTAAATTTTTTAATTCTTCTCTCAAATCTTTCATTAAATCTTTTATTATTTTCTCGAGCTTCTAGAACGAAATCAATAAAGGAATATTGTCTCTCTTCACTTAACTCATGAGAATCTTGATGACCGAGAGTGTATGGTGGGGCCTCAAAATTATCAAAACCGGAATTATAGCATGGATGGAGATCATAATAATTCATTGGTTGGCGAGAAAAAGTATCGTGAGCCCCCCTACAATTGTCGCAATACGTTTTGAGAAAAATCAGGTTCGTTGTGCGGATAGCAATCCCCGTTGTCACAATTGTAAGTCATATGTTATAGAGGTGCTTCATCAAAACCGGAGAATTGATTGTCGAAAGACATATTTTGATTCATCGGAAGACAATCATACCCATAATAAGGTTAGTTCCCACAAAACTCACATGAATATGACGGTGGGTTTTGCGAAGATTGTTCAAAGAAATTAGGACTCGGTTCGGGGTCATTATAATCAATCGTACAACTAAATCAAAAATCATGCTCCAAAACGCAAAAATCCCACGAATAAGACGAAGGCGGTTGTGGATATGGTCGTAGATTGAAATTCGTAACCATAATCGTTTTGAGGGGAGTTGTAGATATACCCCTCCCTTCCACCTAAAAAATCTCGCAATTATAACAATTACCACCGTCGGGCGGACCTCCACAATATGGACAAGTGAAAGATCCTCCATCATCGGACATGACGAAACGAGAATGGCGTTATGAGAATTAAACAATTTAGAGGGTTAAAAAAGAGAATTATGAAAATAGAGGGGAAAGTAGAAGATTATTTTTGTGTTTTTGGTTTTTAATTTTTTTTGAATCTTTGTGTATTACGTAGATTATTAAATCCACAAAAATCTATTCACTAATAAAAGTCTCGATTAATGAATCCAAAGGAATGAAAGTAATTAAGTCAAGTAAAAACCTTCGTTCGACTTTGAAACGTTGGTGGAACACCAAAAGTTTTCGAGGATTCAATAATATAAGCAACAAAAATAGATTAATAATACTTGAGTTGGCAAATCCCTCTTTCGAAATATGTACATGTGAGCCGAGAAAACGAGGCGGCGCGAAGCACTTAAGAGACTTTTTTCTTTAGGTCGTGAAATACAACCGCCTTATACCCACCTTATAGGTTGTATTTATCCAGATTAAATCAATTAAGAATATTTATCTATTTTTCCATTGACTTTTGTTTGATCGATACACTCAATAATGACCGGAACGCCCACTATCGAGGTGCGTTTTCACACGTATTTAGATAGTATTGTTTATTAATTAAGTTATGTAAATACGATATTTATTCACAAGAAAAACGAAAATGATTTTCAGTGTTAATTGAGTTCAGTTTAACACTTATATTCTTTTATGGCTACTATAATAGAAAAACAAAAAGGAGTATGTACGATATAAACACTTCCCAAAAATGGAAGGGCAAAAACGTAAATACTCAAACAATCACGAATAAAAAATATGGCTAAACACACCTCCCCGGCAGCGGCGCCATCTGATGTAGTGGTTTTGTACACTTTTATTTTAGGAAAAACAAAGCGACAAATTCGGTAAGTATTAAACATTACGTTTTAGGAAAATCGTAAATGCTCGACAATATTGAGTTCGTTCTCGAGGATGTTTGGTGTTTATATGTCAATATTAGAAACGTTCTTGAATGACTAATTGCGCTTTTGGAAAGAGAAAAAAGAAAATGTAGGACAGATTAAGCTAAAATGAACTACGTGGTAAAACGCGAAAACATAAAACGAGACGTAATTTTCGACCAAATTTAGAAAATTTGGAAAAATACTAAATAAATCCTAAAAATTCTAGTTAAGAAAAACAAATAAACCAAATTTTATGAAAGCACTTTTATTAATTATTATTTAATTTCAAAGTTTAATTAAAAACCTAAAAATTAAGGAAAAAACATCAAAGTCAAAATAGCATATAGTTTCTTCCTTTAGTCCTATATCAGACAGTGTCCTAAAATAGATTTATGTGTGACTTTGAGAATAAGCTCAAAGCCTGGTTAATCTATAAAACAGCAAAATGACAACCAAGAGACCTAAATTACCTACAATCTAACTATCTAACAAGTTATCATCACCCAAATCAAATTCAATCATGCACAAATCCCAAATGATGGTTTCCGGTAGGTTTTACTAGATTTACAATTGGAACATGCACTTTTTGCTCACAGAATACACTTCAACAAATAAATATCACAAAACATTGGCAAACACAAAGTATAAACACCTTCTAGCAACAAGTCAAACAAAACAGTAGAATGTTACCTAATAAAAGGGACAGTTTTTCAGAAGATGATTCCAACTTGCAAACTATAATTTTTCTACCAAACCACAAAACTTTGATGCAAAATTTAACAAACCTAAACCTACTGAGTCTATTCAAGATCCTATAAACTCATTTTTAGACAGAAAAAATGAAGAAGAAATTTAACTCAAGGGTGTACTTCCACACCCTTGAGATGTTTGAACTGATGTGATAGCAAAATCACAAGCTTCCAACTCCCCTGTAGAACACAAAACAGAAAAACAAGAAATTCAAGAATCAAAGTTTTGAAGACTTTGATACAGTGAGTAATGAGTAAAAAAAATAAACCAAAAGATTTTTTCTTTGTTCAAAACCTTTTCACAAATCTTAAAATATTGAAACTTTGTAACATTTAAAACCAACACTCTTGTAACACCCCCAAATATTCACAATTCAGCGGAAGAGTCGTTGGTGTTACGGGATAACACATTACACAAATCATAGACAACGCTTAAAAATCGCGTTGTTTAATAATAAAGCATTTTCCATTCATAAATATCAAATTACATAGGTCCTCAGGTCATAATATGTCATACAAATTTACAAAACATTTGAACGGAAATTTTTATTTGAATGCGGGCCATAAATTCTTGTCGTCTTCCCGAGAATTACCTTCAAGTACCTGAGATAAAACATGTTTAAAGTCAGCAAAACGCCGAGTGAATCCTTAGAGTTTAATAAAAACCATTAATATATATATATATATATATATATATATATATATATATATATATATATATATATATATATATATATATATATATATATATATATATATATATATATATATATATATATATATATATATATATATATATATATATATATATATATATATATATATATATATATATATCACCGATATATAATCATTACCGAAAATCATTTTGTACAATTCTTTGTCGTAGGCCATAAAATAGCCCAAAGACATTTTATACGAATCTTTGTCGTAAATCATAATATAGGCTTTTGCCTTCAAAACCATTATACGAACCAATATCGTAAAAACATCATACAATACGTCTTATAACTTTGTATAGAGTTTAATAAAAAAACCGTTATACGAAAATGGTTATGTAAAACCAAAACACGAACATAATATCAGTAATAAGACCCCGTATTGCTAGTCAGGCAATATTATAATTCAATTCGTACATCAGTATTTTCATTATTGGATTATTATAAGCCGCATGACATTGCTACCTTACTATAACAAATAACGGGTAGCTAACCCGTAATTACTTTGCCCATCTAAAACAGCGTGTCGTCGCAATAATCACGCTTATATAAATCTTCTCATACATAAATTCGCTTACCACTCAAGGTGGCTCGACGGGGATCAACCGTCACGACGCGAACTGGGGTGATCTTACCCAAATAGTACTATTATATACATAAGCGTCTACTAAATCCTGGTAGTTCACAATTCATGCTAATGGGACGTTTAGTGACATAACCTAACTAATAATAATCCATTTCATTTCATTCATTGGGTCATATAATCATTCAGGTCCATATCAATAATCATACAATCAGGACAACTGGTGTCCTATTTTTATCAAAACTAATATGTTATCTCCCTCGCGGGTTTATAAAACATTTCATAAAACATTTAAAAGAGTGCGAGGCTATTAACTCACGTTGGTTGGGAAAGGCGGGTTATCGGTGATTTGGATATACGGTACGTGCTTCAATCACGGAAACCTAGAAAAATAATACTCGGTCTTAGACTCTTGTCCAATGGCTTTATAAAAATAATTATTATGTATATATGATGATATCATAAGTATGATGATGATCAAGTGGGATTTTTATCTCCTCATACAACATTATAGTTGTTATGCGTTAGTAAATTTTAGACTAGTTACACTAGTTTTAATCCATGTACATATTAAGGCCCAATAAGCCCATTAAGAATTAGATCCATTATATTATCCCATTTATAATTTTAATACCAGACCTATACTCATATGTTGGGCCCAAGTGGTTTAAGCCCATGAGTAAGTCCATTAGTGTTTAGCCAAACTAGTTGGGCTAATGGTCCAAAAAGGCTACTTTGGCCAATTAAGGTCCATAAGTTATAAAGATCGGGTTTATCGGTTTTTATTTTCAAATGTGTTTACATATCAGTATATGAGTTATACAAATGTTACATTAGACGGGTCCGACCGTCTGAGTTTTATTTAGCGAAAACGTTAAACTTTTCTGTCTTAGCCGAAAAGACGTAAAACATACATATATTTTTATAATTTTACAAAACATTTAAGTTTTACTTTTATAAATGCCATATTTATTTATTCTATTATATAACTCATTTTATAATAATTATTATTAGTTAGTGGGTTTTATATATTTAATTTATAATAATATTTACTTGAGGGCTCTTTTTATACTATATAGTTTATTTACAAATCTGATTATCAAAGTCACTTCCACCATTTTTGCCATATCTTGAGTTTCACAAGGAGATAGAAGCACAAATTTGAGCAGCACAAACTACATGATATATGCTACAAATAAATCCAACGACTTCTCAATCATCCTCCAAGTATTATAAATAATTCGTCCAAAACAAACTATACAGATTTGTACCTCAATAGTATTTTGATCATATCTTGCTCATTTTAATGATTCCATTGAGTGGCAACTCACCACATATGTAAAAATCTTATATCTAACTATATATTTAATAATTCAAGCTATTTTACCAAGTGATCATATTGATACTTACTGTTTTATACAGCCTATGAATCTAACCAAGATTTTAATATCTTTACTTGTTGAATTTAGCCTTTTTAACCAAATCTATTAACACAAAATCCCCACACAATATATTGATCATCATTTATCATCGTATACATATACATTTTTGAAGAAAATACACGAGTACATTTATAAAATAGCAATGTGATAGAAATAAATTGATCTCTATACCAATGAATATGATGAAAGATTGAGATTTTGATGAACAAGGCTTGGTTCTTGTCACCAAATCTTCAACTTTAGCAATGGTCTTTTTGAAATCTTCAAGTGGATGAACACCTTCTTGAAAATCAGCCCTTGAACTCCATGTAAACTCCTTTTCACATGTTATGATCACCTCCAATCTTCATCTTTTCAAGTAGGATTCAACATATGTTGATTGTAGCCTTTGTTTATGGTTATATTTTTGTTGATGATGATGATTATGGTGGTGATATGGGGAGGCAACAAGAGAGAGAGAGAGAGATGAGAGAGTTGTGAAAACTTATTTGTGAAGCTTGCATGTTGTGAGAAATATGTGTGAGAAGCTCAAGGTTTTTGGCTAGTGGCTTATGCAAGTAAGGGACATGTGTCCTTAGGTATTGTAAAAAATGTGACACCAAGGGGTGGTGTTGGCTTTGTTAAATTAGCCCATAGTGGGGATGGGACAAGTGTCCCACTTGTCTCATCTTCACTAATTTACGGGTACTCCTCGATTCTAGTTTCCTCGATTTACGTGCCCTCGGGTTGTTTTACGAAAAACGTTTTTATAAATTATGAATCTAAGGCACAAAATGATTCTACTAAAATTTGTCTTATAAAAAACGGAGCACAAAAGCGTAAATACATAAACCTAGGGTTCCCGGTTTAATCGTAAAAGACGTTAAATTATTCACATAAGCCCTAATTTCTTCTCGTAAATTTGTGAGTTTATGAACCAACACAAATTAAAATCCCAAAATAATATTCGAGAATAAGTTTATTTTATGAAATGTCGGACTGTCACAAAAACAGAGTATGTAAACGTAAACACGTGACGTAGAG
The DNA here is from genome assembly GCA_025667525.1 of Glebionis coronaria. Taxonomy (NCBI): domain Eukaryota; kingdom Viridiplantae; phylum Streptophyta; class Magnoliopsida; order Asterales; family Asteraceae; genus Glebionis; species Glebionis coronaria. The sequence goes on from CM046876.1 coordinate 243,159,327, forward strand.
TTCTCCGGTTTAGACGTAGACGATATTACATCAAGACGTAAACCCAAATTTCTCCCCAAAGGTGAGTGAGTTCATAAATTATCAATAAAATATTGATTTTTAAATAATACTTAAGAATAAAATAACGACCTCAAATTGACGGATTGTCACAGCAGTTACCCCTAAAGAGGATCTTTGTCCTCAAAGATCAATTTATCTTACTACTCGCTTCTTATAGAGTTAGAGAAACGTGGGTATTTCCTCCACATTCGGTCTTTTCTCTCAAGTGTAACTCATTACAATATGCGAGTTTCATCAACATAACAATGGGACTATGATCATGCTTAAGTTGACTTACTTTCTCTATCCATGATGTCCACGGGTTTTCGACGAATGCAACTTTTTGCCGATCTAAACTTCATTAAGAAATTATCAGATTTCACTTGATAGACATTTTATCAAGTTCGATATACGGAACATATTTCATGTGACCCTTGAAGCCCTAGTGTAGTCTAGCTCATATGCCTCAAAGACCAATTTTGTAAATTGTCTCAATGGTCCCATACAACGGGGACTTAACTTCCCACGATCTTTCAGATCATCAATTCACCTTTCCACGTTGAAAATTCTCGGCATAACTTTGCTACCCATCGTGCACTTCAAGATCTACATTTCATATTCACCTAACCTCCTGCCCACTACCGGTATTAAACAATGGGATCCTAATTTCCACAATCCTTTCAGGTCTTGCGGGTCGGGTATTTCCATCCCAACTCCTGCCTACAGACAGTCTTAAACTTTTCTTTATATAGATCCTTGCAAGGTTCAGTCTCAATCCTAAAGCGATAATTATCAATGATAATCTCTCCAAAGAAAAGTGATTATCATGTTCATTACCAAAGGTCAATCATACAAACATAAAACAAGACTTCTAGTGTTTTTATCGTTATTTTACCTTTTCCACCCGATTATGGGAGGCAAGCAGTACTCTCATCATGATTCGTTCCAATGACTTCAGAAGGAATCCCCAGAAATTCGATGCGAAGCGAGGATCTTGATAGAGACAATCGATATAGGCACACCATGATTACACAACTCCTTTTAATACAAAAGAGTCAACTTCTCCATCGAGAATCTATCATTAACGGGAATGATATTAGCAGATTTGGTCAGTCTGTCGACGATGACCCAAATCGAATCAAATTCAGATGATGACCTTGGAAGATTTATCATAAGAATCCATGGTGATTCTATCTCACTTCCAAACAGGAATAATAAGCTGTAAAAGCAATCCTGATGGATTTTGGCGTTCAACCTTGACCTTCGCAAAAGTTAGACATTTACTAACGTATGTTGCAATGTCGGCTTTAGTATTTGGCCATCAGTACAATTTCTTTAGATAAAGATATTTTTTATCCGAAATGGCATGAATAGAATACTTAAAGTTATGGGGTTCTAACATAACTAAATCTCACAATTCTCCATCTTTAGGCAACCAACAGCGGCCTTTTAAACATTTAACGCCATCGGCTCCCATCTCTAATGGTTCTCACTAGCCGTGAAACCCTTCATCATCTATATTATCCTTTTTACAAGCATCGGCTATTTCTAAATTGCTCGAGCAAATTATTATGCACGGTCATTACTAAGGAACATGTCCTAATTGGTTCTTTATTCTTTCTACATAATATGTCAACAACTACATTCACCTTCCCCGATAAAATAAATATCATGACCACAATCACTCATAAATTCTTTCTTCATATTTTCTAAGTTTTAGTTTCGTCTCAACTATTATCTTTATTAGTTTTGCCCAGTTCGACGTTTAAAGCGTCGATAAATATTACAAGTAATTTAATAATAAATATTAAATTTTATGAAACGTAAACATAAAAATTTTTAAATTTCTCAGTTGGTCCAATTATAGAAAAATATTCAAAATAAATTTGAATTTAGTTAACACGATCTTTGTTGATTTATCGAAAATAATTAATAAGATCCGTAAATGTTCGAAAAATCTTTGTTTATACTTTGGTCAAAATTTTCTTAGTTGGAGAGCAAAAATTGTCGTTCCAAATTCCATATCATGTTTTAAATGATTTCCTCAATTCCTCGTAGGTTGTCTAGAGGTATCCACTAACATCTACTCTTAAGTGAGTTTAGTTAAATGATTTGGGTATGAGGGAATAATTTCCTTAATAATCCTTCGATAAAATATCTGTCAATACATATTTGCACTTTCTTTTTGGTATAACACAAAGCCTTAGTGGCTCTAATATTTGAAGAGTGAATATGGATTCCATTACCATTAATCACGCGGTCGAATAATGTAAAGGATCAAGCCTTAAATCACATGATGAATACGTAAGTTACAGGTTTTCACTGCTCGGCCAACGTAGGGCAGTCTATAAATGATTACTAACTCCTTCTTATTCTTAGAAACAAACAGATGGTCCATAATGATCACAAGCATGAATTTATCAAATTATATCCTACACATGTGATTCAACAAATCTATGGATGTTACATGTGCATTAGTCAATCCAAACGACATAACATGAAACTCATAATGTTCATTACGATTTCTAGATGTAGTGATTGGAATAGATAATATTTTTCGCGCACACGAATTTGATGATAACCATGCCGTAGATTAAATTTTTGAATATATGCTAGAACCTTGTAAATGATAGAACAAATCTTTCATCTTGGGTAATAGATATCAATTTCAATCGTCAATTTATTCAGTTCACGGTAATCAACGAATATATGGAATGATCATACCATAGCTCTTCATGATGACGAGCTCAGTAGAATAAAAGCTTTCTACGACAACTCTCTCAGTTGTACGGTAACTCTTTCGATTCAGATGGTGCTGACGTATGGTGCACACGCTACAGGTGCAGCACCGGGAATATAATCAATACTAAATTCAACTTGCCTTATTGGCGGAAGTCCGGGTATTCATTAGCAAATACCTCAGAAAGTTTCAAATAACAGGAACATCTTTCAATAAATTTACTTTAAGTTCTTTCTAGATTACAAGATCTATGACTAGTTCATAACCATTCATGGTATAATTTCAAGCCTAAATGCAGGATATGGTCACCCATCGGGAACTATTTAGATTACTTTTGATAATCAACATCTTATCTTTTAGGGGAACTCTACTCGAGTTCCCATCAATTAAGACAACGACATCATGTGATAATCAATCAATCCATTCTACTGGCACTACCAACTTTCCAATTTCATTACCGTCGATAAGATGAGAACTTCTCAAAATGCTAAAAATAACTCGTAACCCTTTACAAAATTCAGGATATCTGGAGACATAACTACCATTAAAAGAGTAAGTTCAACGCATAATCTACGCGAGAGAATTTCAAATCAGATAAAGACTAAAACATTAACGAACATGGATATATCCCATGTTTTCATGACTTGAGTACGCATTCGAAAGCACCTCGAATCATTACCCATGTCATTCAAATGGAATCTATCAAAGAAATGATAGGAACGCCGATTTACCCAGTAGGGTATCAACACTCGATAATTAGTAAAGTTTTCCAAAGAACCTTGTCATGAGAGAATTGGACAAGAAGGGGAGGTCAATTCTTAAATAAGACAATTTCCATAGACGATTAAATCCGATTCGGAAAAATAAATGGTACGGGCACATATGTAGGTGTCCCTAACAATACGTCCCTATTTTGCACTTCTTGCAGATCTCATAGGAATTCAGTCTTTCGCAATTACAAAAATAAATGTAATGTTTATTAATAATTTCATGGTGACTACTAATCAGCCTTGCATAGTCCCTTCCAAATTATACGTAGGCGCGCAACTATATACAATTTTAGGATTAATGATGCAATACTCAGTTCGTCAAAATTTTTTCATCATGTTTAAGATAAAAATATTTTCATGCTTAATTATGGAATAAGAATCAAAATAAATTTACAGAGATGTTCTTCGTTATGGAAGAAATTAATTTTTCCAAGGTGTTTCATAAACAACTTGATTTCGATAACGATTTCTTATATGTTTCACTTCGAATAATCCATATAGTGATGAAAATTAAATTTTTTTTTCTCAATGGATATTGTTTTAACTTATAAAAACAATGAGTTATCTAAAAAAGAGTGATGAAGAGTTGTTCACCAAGAACTAACTATGATATGATAGGACATGAGCTTAGCCAAATAATCATGAGGTTCATGACCTCGATGGTACTCAAGAAAACAAAGTGAAGAATCTACAACGCAACTCTATCCGAAATGAGTACTTGTTCAATGGTTGCATCACTTATGCGAACATTAGGATGAAGAAATAAAAGATAGATAACATCGATACATGTAGGATTTAGCAATCAAAGGTAGTCTTTTCATTAATAACAAACAAGTCACAAACTGTACCGTAACACATTACGTGTCGCCATGTCATACAATTCCAATGACTCATCCTACCAATCGATGTCTCAGTTAAGTTAGGGATTCTAAAAGATACTACCATGAATACTAATCTACATGAGTCATTAGGTGTTCCACCTGTCCCGGAAGATCTAACGGTCCCAATTCAGAAGAAGATTTCTTTAATTTATTTCTTGGACATTGGGAATCCATTTCATTAGACAATGGCCTAGGAACAACCCTTAACACGAACAAACAATCATTCAAAACCTTTTAATTCAATCACATGACTTAACGACTTCCTTTTAACAATCTCGTATTCCATACGAGTTAAATTTGACTTTATTCAAGTTTAAACCAACTTATACTCAATGCGACATCCTACCTCATTCTCCAATACTTTCAACCTTATTCTTAGACCTTGAAAGGGCAATAAAAGCTCGACATGAACAACACTTAATTTCCAATTCTATAGCTCTTATAACAACAATTATCAAATGAGTCACGAGTATAAAATGACTCACACATTCAATTAGACTTCTTGGATAGGTACTAGTGGCATGAGGCCTTTGGGTAATGTTTCCAATGACAGCCTCAGGTGTGATAATCCGTCAATTTATGGTCAATATTTTATTCTCAATATTTATCTGAAAATATTATTTTATGAACTCACATATTTTTGGGAAGAAATTTGGATTTACGTCTTGAAGTAGCATCGACTACGTCTAAACCGGAAGATTCTACGTTACGTGCTTACGTTTACATACACCGTCTTTGGTGACAGTCTGACATTTCAGAAAATAAATTTATTCGCGAATATTATTTTGGAGTTTTAGATTTGTGTTGGTTCATAAACTCACAAATTTACGAGAAGAGATTAGGACTTACGATTTTATTTTAACGTCCTTTACGACTAAACCGGAAACCTTAGGATTACGTATTTACGTTTTCGAACTCCAATTTTGATGAAACAATTTTTATTGGATTCGTTTTGTGACGTTGATTCATAATTTATAAAAACGTTTTTCGTAAAACGACCCGAGGGCACGCAAATCGAGGAAACTAGAATCGAGGAGTACCCGTAAATAAATGTGGATGAGACAAGTGGGACACTTGCCCCACCCCCATCAAAATCGGCCACATTAAGCTACATACACCATGAGGTGTCACAACCTCATAAACAAGTAAACACTTGTTCATTTTCTTATAATGTAAGCTTACACTCATCTAAAACAACTAGCAACTTTCACATACCATCCATTTCAACATGCAAAACCACTCAACATTCTCTCTTCCTCCCCATTTTTGGCCGTCCCATATCTCAATCAAAACACCCCATTCATACAATTTTTAACCACAAACATATGTTATAATTAACATATGTTAATCTCAATTCAAAAAGATGAAGATTGGTGCAACTTATAACATCCAAGGAGGAGTATTCATGGTTTCTTGGGGCTGATTTTCCACAAGGTGATCATGAAGATTGATGGTCTTGAAGATGGTCTTGGCTATGCACAAGTTTCTCCATCAAAATCCATGTTTTGATCACAACCTACATCATCATGGTGGTATAAAGATTGTCCTCTTCACCTTCTTGTTATTTTGATTATGTAAACATGTATTTTATTTCCTATTGTATATGTATATGATGATTATATGATGATAAAAATGTTATGTGGGGATTTGGTGTTGATAAACATGATTAAAAAGGTGAAAAACTATAAAGAACAAGGCTAAAATCTTGCTTAAAAGTGATGGCTGTATAAAACAGTAAAGAAAAAGGTCATGGACTGATAAAATGATGAATTAGAATCCATTTACAGTAAGCTATATGTCTTGTACACATGTGAGAGTTGTCCATGCAATGGAATCATTGTAATGAGTGAGATATGATCAAAACAAATTTAAGATACAAATCTGAGTTCACTGTTTTGGACGATTTTTAGAAAATACTTAGAAGATGATTCAACAGTAGCTATAGAAGAGTTAAATGTAGCATATATCATGTAGTTTATGTGATAAAAATTTGAGCTTCTATCTCCATATAGAACTCTAGATATGGCAGTTTTGGTGAAAGTGAAGATAAAAATCAGATTTTGGAAATTAAAGAATAATACTATTATATAAGCACTCAAAATTTAATAGTATAAAATATAAATTAAAACCCACTAACTTATATAATACATTTATATAAATATGTATAAGGATAAATAAGTGGACATTTTATAAAAATGGTAACTTGTTAAGTTTTATAAGTTATAAAACTATAAATATGATTTTTACGACTTTTTCGGCTATTACCGTAAAATTAACGTTTTTGTTAAATAAAACTTAGATGGTTGTACCCGTCTAATGAAAACTTTATAAAACTTATATACTGATATATAGACATGTATAACAAGTAAAAACCGATAAAAACCCGAACCATAGGACATACGGACATTAACGAACTAAGTAAACATATTGGACTAATAATTGGACTAAATAAGTTAAACCCTTATAAAAAGGACTTATTGGACTTAACCCATTTGGGCCCAACTTGAAAGTTTAAATACTGATAATATAAGTACAAAATGGATTAAAACAAGTTAAATAACTTATAATAAGTTTATTGGACTTAAAACGTGTAAATAGGTAAAACTAGTAAACTAGTATAAAAGTTATCAACATATAACACTAGAATGAGTAAACGAGAATATGTAAACCCACTTGATCATCATATATAAATAATCATCATATGTATACATAATTATTATTTTTATAAAGTCATTGGACATGAGTCTAAGACGAGTATTATTTGTCTAGGTTTCCGTGATCGAAGCACGTACCGTACATCTGAATTGCTGATAACCCGCCTTCCCACATCAACGTGAGTTCATAGCCTCGCACTCTTTTAAATGTTTTTATGAAATGTTTTATAAACCCGCGAGGGAGATAACATGTTAGTTTTTATAAAATAGGACACCATTTGTCCCGATTGTTTATTTATTGATTTGGACCCGAATGATTGTATGACCCGATTGTATGACCCGATAAATGATTAAAGGACCCGATAGATGAAATTAAATGGATTATTAAAGTTAGGTTATGTCACTAAAAGTCCCATTAGCATGAATTGTGAACTACCGGGATTTGGTAGACGCTTATGCATTTAATAGTACTATTTGGGGACGATCACCCCAGTTCGCGCCTTGACGGTTGATCCCCGTCGTGTCACATTGATTGGTAAGCGAATTTATGTATGAGAGGATTTCCATAGCGTGACCTTTGTGACGACACGCTACTTTAGATGGGCAAAATTGGTATCGGGTTAGCTACCCGTTGTTGGTTTAGTAAGGTAACAATGTCATGCGGCTTATAATGATCCAAAACTAACGAAATACTACTAGACGCTCTGAATTACGATGTATTGCCTGACTAGCAATACTGGGTCATACTATTGATATTATGTTCGTGTTTTGGTTTTCATAACCATAATCATATAACGGTTTTTATTTTCATACAACGTCATAAGACGTATTGTATGATGTTTTTACGACATTGGATCGGATAATGATTTTTAAGGCAAACGCCTATATTATGATTTTGATGAAGATTTGTATAAAATGACTTTGGCTATTTCATGGCCTATTAAAATGATTTGTACAAAATGATTTTCTGTAATAATTTTATACTGATATTATATTGATGGATTATATTAAACTCTATGAATTCACTCGGCGTTATCGCTGACCTTTTCTTTTAACATGTCTTATCTCAGGTACTTGAAGGTAATTCTCGGAAAGACGACAAGAATTCATGGCCCGCACTTAAACAATATTTTCCATTCAAATACTTTGTAAAACTTTGTATGAAATATAATGACTTGGGACCGATGTAACTTTGATGTTTATGAATGGAAATGATTTATTATTAAACGACGCGATTTTTATGCGTTGTCTATGATGTGAGTAATGTGCTATCCCGTAACACCAACGAGTCTTCCGCTGTATTGAGTTGTATAAATTTGGGGGTGTTACAGTTTGGTATCAGAGCCCTCGTTATAAAGAATGAAAGATTTTTAAAACCAAGGTTTTGAATAAAACATTTCAAAATCTTTTAACTATAAACATTTTTCTAAAAATGTCTAAAAATCTTTTGACTATAACGGTGCCGAAGAATTCCCGAGTTACCGACAAGGCCAGACTGAGAAGTGTTATTTTAATATATATATAACTTGGATTATATATATGATGTAATTTGATTACATGATTGTTTGATGATTATTTTGATATTTATACGAGGTATTTATACGACGTAGATTGTCATAATGTACCCTAAATCCCCTAGTAAATTAATCGAAGCTATTCTCGTAGGAATTCTGGCTATCCTAGATCTAAACCAAGTTGTGGATATTTATGATCCCAACAAATGATTGATATTCGTAGAAATGTAGATATTAGTTGATTGCGATATTGAAAAAGAATTGGCGAGATTAAATCTGATATCGATGTCATGACGATCTTTCCTTATAGAGTGGAGTTTGACAAAACGTTATCACCAGGAAAGATGTCATCTGATTCGTTGTCATCCAATTCTTAAATTGAAATCGAAAGGGTGAATGTTGCACTTGAGGCTGTTATTGGAACCATTACCCAAAAGCCTCATGCCACTAATACCTTTCCGAGAAGTCTAGTTGAATGATCAAGTCATTTCATATTAATGACTCATTTGATAATTGTTGTTGTAAGAGCTAATAGGATTGGAAATTAAGTGTTGATTCATATTGAGATTGTATTGCCTTTACAAGGCCGAAGAATAAGGTTGAAGTATTGAAGAATGAGGTAGAATATCGCATTGAGTATAAATTGGTTGTAACTTGAATAAAGTAAAATTTAACCCGTACGGAATATGAGATTATTAATATAAGTCGTTAAGTTTTGTGATTGAATTATAAGGTTTTAATTGATTGTTGATTCGTGTTAAGGGTTGTTCCTAGGCCATTGTCCACTAACGAGGATGCCCAGTGTCCAAGAAATTAATTGAAGAAATCTTCTTCTGAATTGAGACCGATGGATCTTCTGGGACATGTGGAACACCTAATGACTCTTGTAGATTAGTATTCATTGTGGTATCTTTTAAGAATCCCTAACTTAACTGAGATATCAGTTGGTAGGATGAGTTCTGAGAATGGTATGACATAGTGACACGTAATGTGTTACGATACAATTTTGACTTGTTTGTGATTAATAAATAGACTACCTTTGATTGCTAAATTCTACAGATCTCGATGATATCTATCTTCTCTTGCCTCTTCCTAATGCTCGCATTAGTGATGCAACCATTGAACAAGTACTCATCTTGAATTGAGTTACGTTGTTGATTATTCTCTTTGTATTCCTGAGCGCCATCGAGGTCATGAACCTCATGATTATTTGGCTAAAGCTCATTTCCTGATATATTGTAGTTAGTTCTTGATGAACAAGCTTTCATCACTCTTTTGCAGATCCCTAATTGTTTTTATAAGATAAAACGGTATCCTTTGAGAAAATTTAATTTTCATCACAATAAGGATTATTCAAAGTGAGATTTATAAGTGATTGATATCAAAATGAAGTTGTTTATGAGACGCTTTGGAAAACCTAATTGTTTTCATAACAAAGAAAATCTTTGTAAATTTATTTTGATTCTTATTTAAGAATTAAGCATGAAAATGTTTTTATTATAAACATGATGATAAAATTTTGACGAACTGAGTATTGCATCGTTAATCTTGAAATTGTATATAGTTGCGCGCCTACATACAATTTGGAATGGACCATGCAAGGCTGATTAGTAGTCACCATAAAACTAATTAATAAACACTAAATTTTCTTTGAAGATTGTGGAAGATTAAAATTTATGAGATCTGCAAGAAGTGAAAAAAAACAGGGACATAGTGTTAGGGACACCTACATATGTTCTTGTAGCATCTATTCTTCTGAGTGGAATTTACTCATCTGTGGAAATTGTCTTATTTGACAATTGACAATTCTTTCCTGTCCAATTCTCATGTAGTAAGATTCTTAGGAAAAGTATCTGATTACCGAGTGTTGATACCCGACTGAATGTATTGACGTTCTTATCATTTCTTATGATTTGATTTCATTTGAATGACCTGGGTAACGACCCGAGGAGCTTTCGAATGCATACTCAAATTATGAAAACATGGGATATATTCATATTCGTTAAATGTTTTCGTCCGTATCGGATTTGAAATTCTCTCGCATAGATTATGCGTTGACCTTACTCTTTTAATAGTAGTTGTGTATCCTAATATCCCTGAATTTGTGAAGGATTATGAATTATTATTAGTCTTTTGAGAAGTTCACATCTTATCGACGGCAATGCAACTGGAAAGTTGATAGTGCCCGTAGAATGGATTGATTGATTATGACATGACGACATTGTCTTAATTGATGGGAACTCGAGTAGAATCCCCCTAAAATGATAAGATGTTGATTATCAAAAGTGATCTAAATAATTCTTGATGGATGGCCATATCCTGCATTTATACTTGAAATTTTACCGTGAATGGTTATGAATTAGTTATAGATATTGTAATCTAGAAAGAACTTAATATGAATTTATTAAAAGATGTTTATGTTATCTAAACTTTAGGAGGTATTTGTTGATGATTTACCTAGACTTTTGCCATTAAGGCAAGATTGAATTTGGTATTGATTTTATTCCCGGTGCTGCACCTGTGGCATATGCATTATACGTCAGCACCATCTAAATTAAAGGAATTACCGTACAACTGAGAGAGTTGTCAGAGAAAGATTTTATTATACCAAGCCTGTCATCATGAAGAGCTATGGTGTTATCATTCCTTATATTTACGGATTACTGTGAACTGAGTAAATAGACCATCGAAAACGAAATCCATAACTCGAAATGGAAGATTGTTCGATCATTTACAAGGTTCTAGCGTATGTTTTAAAGATTGATCCACGGCATGGTCATTATCAACTTCGCGTCCGCGAAAAAGATTATGTATTTAAATCACTACATCCGGTACTTGTAATGAACATTATGAGTTTCACGTAATGTCCTTTGGATTGACAATGCACATGTAGTATTCATAAATTTGGTGAATCACGTGTGTTGGCTGTAATTTGATAAATTCATTCTTGTGATCATTAAGGACCATTTGTTTGTTTATAAGAATAAGAATGAGTTAATAATTATTTATAGACTGCCCTGAATTGACCGAATAATAAATAAAAACATGTACCTTGAATATTTAACATGAGATTTAAGACTTAATCTTTTACATTATTTGATCGTGTGATTAAAAGATAATGGAATATAAATTGACTCTTCAAAAATTAGAAGTCATTTAAGACTTTGGGTTATACTAAAAAGAAAGTGCAAATATATTTTGACAAATGTTTTAACAAAGGATTTTAAGGGATTATTACCTTATACACAAACCATTTAACTAAACTTCTGTTTAGGGGTAAATGTTTGTGTATAACTTAAGACAACCTAAGAAGGATTTAGGAAAACATTTAAACCATGACTTAAAAATTGAAACGACAATTTTTGCTTTTTAATTAAGAAAATTTTGACCAAAGTATAAACAAAGGTTTTTCTCGAACATTTACTAATCCTATTAGTTATTTTCGATAAATCAACAAAAATCTTGTAATTAAATTCAAATTTATTTTGAACATTTTATGTAATTGGTCGAACTAAGAAATTTAAATTTTTTACGTTTACGTTTCATAAAAAATTTAATAATCATTATTTAATTAATTGTAATGACTATGGACACTTTAAACGCCGGATTGAGAAAAACTGATAAAAATAGTAGTTGAGACGAAACTAAAACATAGAAGATATGAAGAAAGAAATTTTGAATAAATACGGTTATGATATTTATTTCATCAGGAAAGTGAACGTAATTACTGACGCATAATATAGAAAGAATATCTGAGTAAATTGTGGACATGATAATTACATCATCATGAGAAGTGAATATAGATACTGACATATTATATAAAAAGGATAAAGAACCAATTAAGATATATTTCTTAATAATGAACATGCAAAATAAATTGCCAAACAATATAAAAATAGCCGATGATTGTAAAAAGGATAATATAGATAATAAAAAGGTTTCACGACTAATATGAACCATCAAAAATTGAGAAGCCGATAACGTTAAATATTTTAAAAGACCACTTATGATTGTCTAAATATGGAGATTGTGAGATATAGTTATGTTGGAATTTGTAAGTATAAGTATTCTATTTATGTAATTTATTACTAAAAGTACCTTTGTCTAAAGAAGTTGTACTGATGGCAATTATGAAGGCAGACATCGCCTCATACATTAGTAAACGTCTAGCTATTGCAAAGGTCATCATCTGAATTTGATTCGATTTGGGTCATCGTCGACAGACTGACCAAATCTACTAATATCATTCCTGTTAATGATAAATTCTTGAGGAAGAAATTGACTCTTTTGTATTTAAAAGAGTTATGTAAACATAGTGTGCCTGTATCGAACATCTATATCAACATCCTCGCTTCGCATCGAATTTCTAGAGATTTGCTCAGAAATCATTGAGAACGAACCTTGATGAGAGTACTTGTACCACCCCAAATCGAAGGGACGATGTAAAGTAACGATACAAAGTAATATAAGTGCTGTTTTATGTTTGAATGATTGACCTTTGGTGATAGACCATATAATCGTTTTCCTTTGGAGAGATTATCCTTGATAACTATCATATTAGGATCGAGATCTAATCTTGTTAGGATCTAAATCTTAGAGCATCTGTGAGCAGGAGTTGAGATGAAGACACCCGACATACACCCACTATGAGTTGGACATGTCTTTTAGGCTTAAGGTTTCCTATGATGGCGAACCTATCCTTGCAAAATACCCGACCCGCGAGATCTGAAATGATTGTTGAAATTAGGATCTGATTATTAACTGTCGGTAGTGGGCAAGAGGTTATGTGAATATGAAAAGTAGATCTTGAAGTGCCAAATGGGTAGCGAAGTTATGCCACAATTTTTTTACCTTGGAAAAATTAATTCATGATCTGACAAATCGTTGGATATAAGTCCCCGTTGTATGGGACCATTGAGATGATGTAAAAGTTGGGATTGAAAGGCATATAAGCTGGATCTACCCTAGGACTTCAAGGACTGCGTGAATTTTGTTTCGTAAATCGAACTTGATGGAATATCTATCACGCGAGAATCTGATTATTCTTAGTAGAGCTTAGATCGGCGAAAAGTTGCATTCATCAAAAAACCGTGAACATCATGGATAGAGAAAGTAAGTCAACATTAAGCCCGATCTTATTCTCGTGGTTATGTTTGATGAAACTCGCGTATTATAATGGATTACACTTGTGAGAAAAAAAAACCGAATGTGGAGGAAATACCCACAAGGCTTTAACTCTATAAGAAGCGAGTAGTAAGGTAAGATGATCTTTGAGGACAAAGATCCTGTTTAGGGGTAAATGCTGTGACAATCCGTCAATTTATGGTCAATATTTTATTCTCAATATTTATCTGAAAATATTATTTTATGAACTCACTTATTTTTGGGAAGAAATTTGGATTTACGTCTTGAAGTAGCATCGACTACGTCTAAACCGGAAGATTCTACGTTACGTGGTTATGTTTACATACACCGTCTTTGGTGACAGTCCGACATTTCAGAAAATAAATTTATTCGCGAATATTATTTTGGAGTTTTAAATTTGTGTTGGTTCATAAACTCACAAATTTACGAGAAGAGATTAGGACTTACGATTTTATGTTAACGTCCTTTACGACTAAACCGGAAACCTTAGGATTACGTATTTACGTTTTCGAACTCCGTTTTTGATGAAACAATTTTTATTGGATTCGTTTTGTGACGTTGATTCATAAATTATAAAAACGTTTTTCGTAAAACGACCCGAGGGCACGCAAATCGAGGAAACTAGAATCGAGGAGTACCCGTAAATAAATGGGGATGAGACAAGTGGGACACTTGCCCCACCCCCATCAAAACCGGCCACATTAAGCTACATACACCATGAGGTGTCACAACCTCATAAACAAGTAAACACTTGTTCATTTTGCTTACAATGTAAGCTTACACTCATCTAAAACAACTAGCAACTTTCACATACCATCCATTTCAACATGCAAAACCACTCAACATTCTCTCTTCCTCCCCATTTTTGGCCGTCCCATATCTCAATCAAAACACCCCCATTCATACAATTTATAACCACAAACATATGTTATAATTAACATATGTTAATCTCCATTCAAAAAGATGAAGATTGGTGCAACTTATAACATCCAAGGAGGAGTATTCATGGTGTCTTGGGGCTGATTTTCCACAAGGTGATCATGAAGATTGATGGTCTTGAAGATGGTCTTGGCTATGCACAAGTTTCTCCATCAAAATCCATGTTTTGATCACAACCTACATCATCATGGTGGTATAAAGATTATCCTCCTCACCTTCTTGTTATTTTGATTATGTAAAAATGTATTTTATTTCCTATTGTATATGTATATGATGATTATATGATGATAAAAATGTTATGTGGGGATTTGGTGTTGATAAACATGATTAAAAAGGTGAAAAACTATAAAGAACAAGGCTAAAATCTTGCTAAAAGTGATGGCTGTATAAAACAGTAAAGAAACAGGTCATGGACTGCTAAAATGATGAAGTAGAATCCATTTACAGTAAGCTATATGTCTTGTATACATGTGAGAGTTGGCCATGCAATGGAATCATTGTAATGAGTGAGATATGATCAAAACAAATTTAAGATACAAATCTGAGTTCACTGTTTTGGTCGATTTTTAGAAAATACTTAGAAGATGATTCAACAGTAGCTATAGTAGAGTTAAATGTAGCACATATCATGTAGTTTATGTGATAAAAATTTGAGCTTCTATCTCCACATAGAACTCTAGATATGGCAGTTTTGGTGAAAGTGAAGATAAAAATCAGATTTTGGAAATTAAAGAATAATACTATTATATAAGCACTCAAAATTTAATAGTATAAAATATAAATTAAAACCCACTAACTTATATAATACATTTATATAAATATGTATAAGGATAAATAAGTGGACATTTTATAAAAATGGTAACTTGTTAAGTTTTATAAATTATAAAACTATAAATATGATTTTTACGACTTTTTCGGCTATTACCGTAAAATTAACGTTTTTGTTAAATAAAACTTAGATGGTTGTACCCGTCTAATGAAAACTTTATAAAACTTATATACTGATATATAGACATGTATAACAAGTAAAAACCGATAAAAACCCGAACCATAGGACATACGGACATTAACGAACTAAGTAAACATATTGGACTAATAATTGGACTAAATAAGTTAAACCCTTATAAAAAGGACTTATTGGACTTAACCCATTTGGGCCCAACTTGAAAGTTTAAATACTGATAATATAAGTACAAAATGGAAGTTAAATAACTTATAATATGTTTATTGGACTTAAAACGTGTAAATAGGTAAAACTAGTAAACTAGTATAAAAGTTATCGTCATATAACACTAGAATGAGTAAACGAGAATATGTAAACCCACTTGATCATCATATATAAATAATCATCATATCTATTGATAGGTGTGTAAACACCCATCCTTTTACCACTTAATTCTGGCTAAAACGAGACCAAAACACGTATTTAATATCATTTGTTTGGAATTATGCGTGGTTTTTGTGTTTATTGTGTTTTCAGAGCCAACCGGATGAATATTGAAGAAAACATGGGATTGCACGGGATTTATCGAAGAAAAAGACTCAAGATAAAGTCTATTGTCCAAGAGATGCAAAAGATTTGAAGTCACTGGGCCTATTTGACGATTTATCGAAGAAAAGGACCAAAGATGTAAGATTTACATAAGTCGAAGAAACTCAAGTCTATTAAACGAAGAAATTAAAAGACGAGTTGAATTTAATCGACGACAAATCTCGAATCAGAATCGAAAACGGAAACTTTTCTGAAAAGACGAAAAAGACAAGAAGAACGGGAGAAAGCCCACTCACCAACCAAAAGACAAGGCTATAAATAGCCCTACCCTCACACATTTAGGCCAGCTTTTAGTTAGTTTTAGTTTTCTTTCTCCCCACTTTTTCTCCCTTTTTAGTTCGTTTCATCACCATCACCATTAGGGTGATTGGTGATTTTAATCTTTGTTTTTCCAATCTTGTTATTTTAATCCTTGTTTGATCTTGTTAAAACATTAATCATTCAATACAAGTTCTTTGTTTAATCTTTCTATTTCATCTTGTTCATCATCATCTTTATCCTCAAGTTCTTAAGTTTTTATTTTCTTGATTTGATCTTCAAAAGTTGTTGGGATTTGTGTTTTTGTTGATGGGATTTGTAGTTTATGGTTAGTAGATGCTTTGTGTGTAGTTTTATTTAAGATTTGGTTAAAAATTTGGTGATTTTTGGATTAAAACGATTTTCCTTGTTCTTCGGGTACTGTTTCTGTATCTGGGTTTCCCAGACTTCCGAACGAGGCAAAAGTTCCGGATGAGCTTGAACTTCCGAACGAAGTAAAAGTTCCGGATGAGCTTGAAGTTCCGAATGAACATTAAAAGATCCGAATGAGTTTTGTTTTCAAAAGTTCCGAGTCAATTAAAAGTTCCAAATGAGTTTTGTTTTCAAAAGTTCCGAGTCAATTAAAAGTTCTGAATGAGTTTTGTTTTAAAAGTTCCGAATCAGAAGAAACTTCTGAATGAACAGTAAGTTCCGAATGAACAGTAACTTCCGAATGAACCTAAGTTCCGAATCAAAGACTTCCGAGTGAAAAGTTCCGGATGAACCAAAAACTTCCGAATCAGTAGAAACTTCCGAATGAAGTGAAAGTTCCGAATGAACCTAAAAGTTCCGAATGAAGGCCAACTTCCGAATGAACAGTAACTTCCGAACCAACTTCTTTATCAAAAGTTCCGGATGAAGGTTAAAACTTCCGAATCAATTTCTTGTTAGTGTTACTGTTTTACTGTTGATCTATTTCCTTACTTTTATTTCACAACTTATATTTTTTACTTCAACTTTAACTTTAATTTTAATTTTAATCTTAATTTCAATTTTAATTCAAATCTTTATTAATTGTCATTATAGTAATTGTATTTGATTTAAATTTTCATTTAAACTTTTTATTAGATTAGAAAACCAAACTCTTTTATTTAGTAACCAAGAACAATCATTCCACTTAAGACCGAGATCAATTCGAGAGGACTGTGAGAGAATTAGAACCCATACAAAATCATTGTATCAAATGGCGCCGCTGCCGGCTCTTCTCGTTAAGATCAAACGTTTTTTGTGAGAACTTGGATTTTGGGATCCGTTCCCCGTGAACGTTACTTTTTCATCAAAAATTTTCAAAAAATCCAAAAAAATATAAAATTTTCAAAAATACAAAAAAAAATTAAAAAACATATAAACCAAAAATATTTTTGCTTTGCTTTTCTTTGTTCGTTCTTTTGCAGGTGTATGCGCACTCGATCCACGTCATATCAAGAGCCCGAGCCTCTCGATCACTTAGACATGGCCGGTGTACCACCTCAAAACAATAATAACAACAACAACCCGCCTTTCAACAACATGAACAATAACAACAACAATGAGCCCCTTCCGGATAATCGCCCGATGATTGAACTGCTGCAAGCTTATGTCGATGGCAACACGGATCCAATTGTCATACCTCCAATTGCCGCCAACAACTTTGAGCTAAAATCAGGCTTTATCCAGATGGTCTCCGCTCAACCATTCTTGGGACGAACCATTGATGATCCACACGACCACATCAAGAGATTCTTGCAACTCACCAATACGGTCAAATTCAATGGTGTTCCACAAGAGGTTATAAGGTTACAAATTTTTCCCTTTTCTTTAGAGGGACAAGCCCGGCATTGGCATGCTAAGGAACCGCCACAGAGTATTCTCTCGTGGACGGATTTTGAAACAAAGTTTATCAATTACTTTTTTCCACCCTCTCGTACTACCGCATTGTGGAATGAAATCATCAATTTTGAACAAAAGTACGATGAGTCGTTCAGTGAATCTTGGGATCGTTTCAAAGATCTTTTAAGAAAATGCCCAAAACATGGTTTTACCAAAGTACATCAAATTAATACTTTTTACAATGGTTTAAGCATGAGTGACCAAGATTCACTGAACAGTGCCTCGGGGGGTAATCTATTGGCTAAGACTTCCAATGCTGCTTGGGACATCATTGAGAATAAATCTCGTCTGCAAACCAAGAGTGTTCGGACCAATGTCGCTAGTGCTAGCACTAGTGACAGCGACAAGCGATTGGACAAAATCACTACGCTTCTTGAATCGCTTGTCACCCACACCGTCAGCAACAACAACAGCAACAACGCTAAAAACGCTCAAGTTAACGCTGTCAGCCAACCTTGTGAGATATGCGGTGGTCCTCACTCTTACACAACTTGTACCGCCACCCAAGACTACCCTGCTGAGAATGTGAATGCGGCATATGGCACCTACCCTCAACCTGCTTATCAAGCTAGACCTCAAGGTGACCGTAACTTGCTTAGCTACCGCTCCAACAATTATCTTTCACCACCTGGTTTTCCTCCAACCAACCCAAACCAACAATCAAACCCCAATCGCCCTCCTCAACAACAACAACAACCTCGACAACCATACATACCTCCTCACAAGCAGCAACAACCACCTCAACGTAACAACCAAGTTTACCAACAACCTGCTTATCAACCACCCGCATACAATGCTCCTCCCAACCAAACCACCACTGCATTACACCAAGAGGTTGCAACCTACATGAGGACCAATGATGTGATTGTGGAAAATCTCCAACAGGAAGTGCGAAACTTGAAAGCAGACATGGTAAAGCAAGGAAACGATTTGAGAGCCGACATGAGAAACACGTTGGATAGCCAAACTAATGATCTGAGGAACATGATGGCTGGTTTCTTCCAAGGTAATCAACCCTCTTCTTCGGGTACTCTTCCGAGTAACACCGTTGCGAATCCAAGAGGGGAGATGAAAGCAATCACCACTCGAAGTGGCAAAGGTACCAAGGAACCCGAGCTTCCTATACCTCCACCGGTGGTTGTGACTAAGGAGAACAAGTCACCAGCTACTATTCCTCATCCTTCTCCTTCCCCAATTTCTCCACCTCTTTCTTCTACCCCTCCTCCACCGTGGTTGTGAGTGATCCTATTCTCCCAAAGCCTTCCTCTTCTTCCAATATACCTTATCCATCTAGGTTGAGGAAAGAGAAGCAAAAGAGCAAGGATGATATTCAGGTTTCGAACTTCCTTAAAATGTTCAAACAATTGAATTTCAATATCTCCTTCACTGAGGCTCTCGCTCACATGCCCAAGTATGCGAAAATTTTTAAAGATCTTCTGAGCGACAAGGAAAAGCTCCTCGATATTTCCAACACCCAACTTAATGAGAATTGCTCTGCAGTGCTCTTAAGGAAATTGCCAACCAAGCTTGGTGATCCGGGTCGTTTTCTTATCCCTTGCAATTTCCCGGGAGTAGAGAATTGCATGGCCCTAGCCGATCTAGGTGCCAGTATTAATCTCATGCCTCTAAGTGTTTGGAAGCAATTATCTCTCCCAGAGCTAGTCCCCACCAAAATGACTTTGGAATTAGCTAACCGTACGGTTGCTTATCTAGTGGGGATAGCCGAAGACGTCATTGTAGGAGTCGACAAATTCACCTTCCCTGCTGATTTCGTTGTCATTGACTACGAGATGGACCCCCGTGTGCCACTAATTGTTGGTCGTCCATTCTTGAGGACCGGTCGCACTCTCATCAATGTTGAAGCTGGTGAGCTTATCATGAGAGTGGGTGACGATAAAGTAGTCTTCAACATGGGAAAGCTTTCTAAACAGCCTTATTCATACGAGAGTGTTAATTGTATTGACGTTCTTGATGAGGCTTGTGAAGAACACTTCAAAGATGCTTGTAAAAGTATTCCTACCTCTCTTCCCAATGTTGAGACCGTGTCCTCTATCGACTCATCACTATCTCTATTTGGAGAAAGTGATTTCCTTTGGAAAGATTTGGAAGCCACCATGGGAGATGTGAATTTAGGCAATGACGATTCTACTACCAATTGGGATAAAGATCTCAACTTCATTGCAAACCTTCTCAAAGAAGACAATCATTCTCCTCCATCTCCCACGGTTATTGCTATCGATACTCCGACTTCGAATACGCCTCCCGTCAACAATCCTCCGGATCTAGAACTTAAGGAGTTGCCGCCCCATCTTGAGTATGTATTCCTTGAAGAAGAGAAGAAGTCGCCAGTCATCATTGCTAAGGATTTGAAGGATGAAGAGAAAGCCCGACTTGTCGCCGTTTTGAAAGATCATAAGAAGGCTATTGCTTGGAAGATTTCGGATATTCGTGGAATTGATCCTCACTTCTGCACACAAAAAATTCTCATGGAGGACGACTTTAAGCCCACAATTCAAAGCCAACGAAGGGTGAATCCAAAAATCCATGAAGTCATCAAAAAAGAGGTTATCAAACTTCTTGATGCGGGTATGATTTACCCTATTTCGGATTCACCATGGGTTAGTCCAATCCATTGTGTGCCCAAGAAGGGCGGAATAACCGTTGTTCCCAATGAACACAACGAGTTGATTTCCACTCGTCTCGTTACTGGGTGGAGAGTTTGTATAGACTACCGCAAACTCAATGATGCCACGAGAAAGGATCATTTCCCTCTACCTTTTATGGACCAAATGCTTGAACGTTTAGCCGGTAATGAATATTACTGCTTTCTTGATGGTTTCTCGGGTTATTTCACAATACCCATCGATCCCCAAGATCAAGAGAAGACAACATTCACTTGTCCCTATGGCACATTTGCTTACAAAAGAATGCCTTTTGGCTTATGTAATGCGCCCGGGACTTTCCAAAGGTGCATGTTAGCTATCTTCCATGACATGGTTGAACAAACCATGGAAGTCTTCATGGATGATTTCTCGGTCTTCGGGGATTCCTTCTCTTCTTGCCTTGCCAATTTGGAACGTATGCTCAAGCGGTGCGAAGACACTCGCCTTGTTCTGAATTGGGAAAAATGTCATTTTATGGTAAAAGAAGGCATCTTGCTTGGACATAAGATCTCGAAAGCCGGTCTTGAAGTAGACCTTGCTAAAGTCGATGTTATCGCAAAGTTGCCTCCACCTTCAACCGTGAAGGGTGTGAGAAGTTTCCTGGGTCATGCGGGCTTCTACCGTCGATTCATCAAAGATTTTTCTCAAATCGCTCGCCCGATGACCCACCTCTTGGAAAAAGATACTCCTTTTATCTTCTCCAAAGAGTGTCTTGAAGCCTTCAACTCGCTTAAGGATAAGCTAACTAAGGCACCCGTCTTGGTTACCCCTAATTGGGAGCTTCCCTTTGAGTTGATGTGCGATGCTAGTGATTTTGCTATTGGAGCGATTCTGGGAAAAAGAGTGAACAAACACTTCCAACCAATCCATTACGCTAGCAAGACAATGACAGGGGCACAATTGCATTATACGACAACAGAAAAAGAGCTTTTAGCTGTTGTCTATGCTTTTGAAAAATTCCGCCCCTATCTTGTCCTTTCTACTACAATCGTGTATACCGATCATTCCGCGCTGAAGTACTTGTTGACAAAGCAAGATTCCAAACCAAGACTTCTTCGCTGGGTTTTGCTGCTCCAGGAATTTAAAATCGAAATTCGCGATAAAAAAGGAGCTGAAAACCTAGCCGCGGACCATCTTAGCAGACTTGAGGATCCTTACCAAGGGGATCATCCGACCAAAGAAATCAATGATTCTTTTCCCTTGCAGACCTTAATGTCTATAAACTCGAAGCCGAATGAAACCCCGTGGTTTGCGGACTTTGCAAACTACTTGGCGGGTGGAATTCTCAAGGAAGGGTTGACGTCCCAACAAAAGAAGAAGTTCTTCACCGATATCAAGACTTACTTTTGGGACGACCCTTACCTATTCAAACAATGTGCCGACCTGATTATCCGCCGATGTGTTGATGGACCGGCAGCGTCGGAAATCCTTGATGCTTGCCACAAAGGACCCACCGGTGGTCACTTTGGTCCCAACTACACCGCCAAAAAAGTGTTTGATTCGGGATTTTATTGGCCCTCCATATATCGTGACGCTCACGATATGGTTAAAAGATGTGATGTTTGCCAAAAACAAGGCACGATCACACATAAAGACGAGATGCCTCAGAATTTCATTCAAGAGTGTGAAATCTTTGATGTTTGGGGTATCGACTTTATGGGGCCATTCCCTTCTTCTAAAGGAAACAAATACATCCTTGTAGCCGTTGACTACGTCTCCAAATGGGTTGAAGCCAAAGCTTTACCCACTAATGACGCAAGGGTGGTTTGTAACTTTTTGAAAGCTCTTTTCGCTAGATTCGTGTGCCTCGTGCCATTATTAGTGATCGTGGGACTCATTTCTGCAATGACCAATTTGCTCGAGTCATGGCTAAGTACGGTGTAAATCATCGTCTTTCCACAGCCTACCACCCACAAACTAATGGCCAGGCTGAAATATCCAACCGAGGACTTAAGCGAATTCTGGAAAGAACCGTGGGAGAGCATCGTGCCTCATGGGCTGATAAACTTGATGATGCTTTGTGGGCTTTTCGTACTGCTTACAAGACCCCGATCGGCTGTACGCCTTATCGTCTTGTGTACGGGAAAGCGTGCCACCTCCCCATTGAGTTGGAGCACAAGGCTTACTGGGCCTTGAAGTGGGCCAATTTTGATATAAACAAAGACGGTGACCTACGCAAGATCCAACTCAATGAGCTCAATGAACTCCGTAATGAGGCTTATGAAAATTCTTTAATCTATAAGGAAAGGACTAAGCTCATTCACGACTCTAAGATTAAGAACCGAGAGTTCCATGTTGGAGACAAAGTCTTACTTTTTAACTCTCGGTTGAAAATCTTCTCGGGAAAGCTCAAATCTCGTTGGTCCGGCCCATTCACCATTGCCCAAATTTTTCCATATGGTACTCTCGAGCTCGCTCAACCTAATGGACCTAATTTTAAGGTGAATGGCCAACGAGTGAAGTTGTACTTTGGTGAGGACACCTCTCAGGAGGTGATTCCATCCCTCACCACGTTCCCCATGAACTAATTTTGGGTCGAGTCAGGCTCGTGACTCGGTTATCAAAAACAAGCGCTCCTCGGGAGGCAGCCCGAGTATCTATCCTTTTATGTTTTAATCCCCTAAGTGTAGGGGGGACTTCTATACGTGTTTGTCTTTGTGTGGTGTGATTACAAGGATAAGTGCACTCTTGGAATCTTTGAAGAACCGTGCTCCCGTGTTATCCGAAATCCGGTCCTATCTCTCAACTATCGTGATTCAATTTTCTTCATACTCACATTTGAAATTGATAACTTTAGTCGTCTCTTCCTTAACTTGTGTTAACCAACGTGCACAATGTCATAAGTGTAGGGGAGACTTTTCCCACATGCTTAAACATTGAGGACAATGTTTATCTCAAGTGTAGGGGGGACTTCTATCGAAGTTTTAAGTGGACTTTTCCATGAAAATGCCTTCATTTAACCGGAAAATCATATTTTTCAACATTTTTCAAATTTTTTTTATTAACTTTGGCCACTTAGTCGTAATTTTTAAATTTTTATCGTTGCTTTCATATGTATATATTCCGCAATAAAGTCAAAAATATTAATAAAGTGGTGTAGATAGTTTAAAAGTCTTTGACATATTAGGCCCGTTGCGTTTATTTTGACTCAACCCGAATAGACTTATCCAAGTTTATTCTAGCTAGTATCCTTAACCATGTAGACCTTAATTGGTTTATTAGGCTAAGTATCAACGAGTCTCATTACTTGAGATTTTAAATTGTGGAGGACGAGAAATGATAGAGTCAATTATAAGTCGGTATTCTTGCACAAGCTCACTTGGTGTAATTATTTGCCTATTCTCCCATCACTTGCTAATAACTTATCTGCAATAAGTAAGGTCGTACGATTTGAAAAGTTACTTAGCTTCTAGCCCAAGATCGTTTAAAAGTTGCTCGGTAATGATAAGAGTTCATAGCCAAGGCATAACTTATGAAGCGGGGCGCGAAGATTGGCGAGTCCGTAAAGGCCCTAACAAGGCATGAGGATTCAATTTTATTGCTGAAGATCCAAAGTGATGTGAAAAGCATTATTCCTAAAGTCAATATGAAGGATCAAGACTCACGACGAAAAGCAATCAACTCCCATAAAGATGATGGAGAAGTCTATCCGAAAAGACCCTAACAAGGTATGAGGATAAATCGATCCAAGTCCGAAAAGGAGGCGGATCGTTGTATCTCAAAATCCCAATTAGAGATTGAAGAAATAATCATGAAGTCATGGTCAACAAAGTTGGAGTACCCCTCAAAAGTCTCCAAGTGAAGAAACTCTATTATGATGAGAAGACCATTATCTCAAGAACGTCTCTCGAAGATATGAAGTATGAAGTACATGCCAAATATCGGACCGAGAAAGGTCTCAAATCGTGAACCAAGTTATGCCAAGATATGAACTTTTTGATATCCCGAGAAGCAGTTTTAAGGGATTTTGTCCTTTAGCTAACTATTGATCAAATCGTCCTACTTTGCTTTTAGCCTAAATAAACTATCGAAATAAGTCCAAAAATGCATCTTCATGATCATTCTAAGACAAAAATAAAATATAAGAGATACACCTAGGAATAAGGGAGTTTAAGCATTTAATTAAGCCATGTGTGTAAGTGTTTGATTTGCTAACTTATAATAACAATGATCTCATTTTTAAGCTTAGTTTGGGGAACGTGAAACTTGAGGGTGATAAATCTTCGCAGCACAAAAGCCCTAATGTAAGTCATTGATCTCTTTGCAAGTTATTTCCATGTAGCTATTTTCAAGTGAAAATGGTTTTCTATCCTTTTAAATTTTAATTTCTTTTAGTACTTTAATTTTTGTTTAGTAGTATTTTAATAAGGCCAAGGTTGATTAATTATGAGAAAAGTGTAAAAATTGCTTTATCACTAAGCATTGCATGAGGGCATGGCAATGGTTAAGTGTAGGGGATTTGATAGGTGTGTAAACACCCATCCTTTTACCACTTAATTCTGGCTAAAACGAGACCAAAACACGTATTTAATATCATTTGTTTGGAATTATGCGTGGTTTTTGTGTTTATTGTGTTTTCAGAGCCAACCGGATGAATATTGAAGAAAACATGGGATTGCACGGGATTTATCGAAGAAAAAGACTCAAGATAAAGTCTATTGTCCAAGAGATGCAAAAGATTTGAAGTCACTGGGCCTATTTGACGATTTATCGAAGAAAAGGACCAAAGATGGAAGATTTACATAAGTCGAAGAAACTCAAGTCTATTAAACGAAGAAATTAAAAGACGAGTTGAATTTAATCGACGACAAATCCCGAATCAGAATCGAAAACGGAAACTTTTCTGAAAAGACGAAAAAGACAAGAAGAACGGGAGAAAGCCCACTCACCAACCAAAAGACAAGGCTATAAATAGCCCTCCCCTCACACATTTAGGCCAGCTTTTAGTTAGTTTTAGTTTTCTTTCTCCCCACTTTTTCTCCCTTTTTAGTTCGTTTCATCACCATCACCATTAGAGTGATTGGTGATTTTAATCTTTGTTTTTCCAATATTGTTATTTTAATCCTTGTTTGATCTTGTTAAAACATTAATCATTCAATACAAGTTCTTTGTTTAATCTTTCTATTTCATCTTGTTCATCATCATCTTTATCCTCAAGTTCTTAAGTTTTTATTTTCTTGATTTGATCTTCAAAAGTTGTTGGGATTTGTGTTTTTGTTGATGGGATTTGTAGTTTATGGTTAGTAGATGCTTTGTGTGTAGTTTTATTTAAGATTTGGTTAAAAATTTGGTGATTTTTGGATTAAAACGATTTTCCTTGTTCTTCGGGTACTGTTTCTGTATCTGGGTTTCCCAGACTTCCGAACGAAGCAAAAGTTCCGGATGAGCTTGAACTTCCGAACGAAGTAAAAGTTCCGGATGAGCTTGAAGTTCCGAATGAACATTAAAAGTTCCGAATGAGTTTTGTTTTCAAAAGTTCCGAGTCAATTAAAATTTCCGAATGAGTTTTGTTTTCAAAAGTTCTGAGTCAATTAAAAGTTCCGAATGAGTTTTGTTTCCAAAAGTTCCGAGTCAATTAAAAGTTCCGAATGAGTTTTGTTTTAAAAGTTCCGAATCAGAAGAAACTTCCGAATGAACAGTAAGTTCCGAATGAACAGTAACTTCCGAATGAACCTAAGTTCCGAATCAAAGACTTCCGAGTGAAAAGTTCCGGATGAACCAAAAACTTCCGAATCAGTAGAAACTTCCGAATGAAGTGAAAGTTCCGAATGAACCTAAAAGTTCCGAATGAAGGCCAACTTCCGAATGAACAGTAACTTCCGAACCAACTTCTTTATCAAAAGTTCCGGATGAAGGTTAAAACTTCCGAATCAATTTCTTGTTAGTGTTACTGTTTTACTGTTGATCTATTTCCTTACTTTTATTTCACAACTTATATTTTATACTTCAACTTTAACTTTAATTTTAATTTTAATCTTAATTTCAATTTTAATTCAAATCTTTATTAATTGTCATTATAGTAATTGTATTTGATTTAAATTTTCATTTAAACTTTTTATTAGATTAGAAAACCAAACCCTTTTATTTAGTAACCAAGAACAATCATTCCACTTAAGACCGAGATCAATTCGAGAGGACTGTGAGAGAATTAGAACCCATACAAAATCATTGTATCATGTATACATAATTGTTTCCGTGATCGAAGCACGTACCGTACATCTGAATTGCCGATAACCCGCCTTCCCACATCAACATGAGTTCATAGCCTCGCACTCTTTTAAATGTTTTTATGAAATGTTTTATAAACCCGCGATGGACATAACATGTTAGTTTTTATAAAATAGGACACCATTTGTCCCGATTGTTTGTTTATTGATTTGGACCCGAATGATTGTATGGCCCGATTGTATGACCCGATAAATGATTAAAGGACCCGATAGATGAAATTAAATGGATTATTAAAGTTAGGTTATGTCACTAAAAGTCCCATTAGCATGAATTGTGAACTACCGGGATTTGGTAGACACTTATGCATTTAATAGTACTATTTGGGGACGATCACCCCAGTTCGCGCCTTGACGGTTGATCCCCGTCGTGCCACATTGATTGGTAAGCGAATTTATGTATGAGAAGATTTCCATAGCGTGACCTTTGTGACGACACGCTACTTTAGATGGGCAAAACTGGTATCGGGTTAGCTACCCGTTGTTGGTTTAGTAAGGTAACAATGTCATGCGTCTTATAATGATCCAAAACTAACGAAATACTACTAGAAGCTCCGAATTACGATGTATTGCCTGACTAGCAATACTGGGTCATACTATTGTTATTATGTTCGTGTTTTGGTTTTCATAACCATAATCATATAACGGTTTTTATTTTCATACAACGTCATAAGACGTATTGTATGATGTTTTTACGACATTGGCTCGTATAATGATTTTTAAGGCAAACGCCTATATTATGATTTTGATGAAGATTTGTATAAAATGACTTTGGCTATTTCATGGCCTATTAAAATGATTTGTACAAAATGATTTTCAGTAATAATTTTATACTGATATTATATTGATGGATTATATTAAACTTTATCAATTCACTCGGCGTTATCGCTGACCTTTTCTTTTAACATGTCTTATCTCCGGTACTTGAAGGTAATTCTCGGGAAGATGACAAGAATTCATGGCCCGCACTTAAACAATATTTTCCATTCAAATACTTTGTAAAACTTTGTATGAAATATAATGACTTGGGACCGATGTAACTTTGATGTTTATGAATGGAAATGATTTTTTATTAAACGACGCGATTTTTATGCGTTGTCTATGATGTGAGTAATGTGAAATCCCGTAACACCAACGAGTCTTCCGCTGTATTGAGTCGTATAAATTTGGGGTTGTTACAGTTTGGTATCAGAGCTCTCGTTATAGAGAACGAAATATTTTTAAAACCAAGGTTTTGAATAAAACATTTCAAAATCTTTTAACTATAAACATTTTTCTAAACCAAGGTTTTGAACGAAAGATTGACCTTTGGTGATAGACCGTATAATCGTTTTCCTTTGGAGAGATTATCCTTGATAACTATCGTATTAGGATCGAGATCTAATCTTGTTAGGATCTAAATCTTAGAGCATCTGTGAGCAGGAGTTGAGATGAAGACACCCGACATACACCCACTATGAGTTGGACATGTCTTTTAGGCTTAAGGTTTCCTATGATGGCGAACCTATCCTTGCAAAATACCCGACCCGCGAGATCTGAAATGATTGTTGAAATTAGGATCTGATTATTGACTGCCGGTAGTGGGCAAGAGGTTATGTGAATATGAAAAGTAGATCTTGAAGTGCCAAATGGGTAGCGAAGTTACGCCACAATTTTTTTACCTTGGAAAAATGAATTCATGATCTGACAAATCATGGGATATAAGTCCCCGTTGTATGGGACCATTGAGATGATGTAAAAGTTGGGATTGAAAGGCATATAAGCTGGATCTACCCTAGGACTTCAAGGACTGCGTGAATTTTGTTTCGTAAATCGAACTTGATGGAATATCTATCAAGCGAGAATCTGATTATTCTTAGTAGAGCTTAGATCGGCGAAAAGTTGCATTCATAAAAAATCCGTGAACATCATGGATAGAGAAAGTAAGTCAACATTAAGCCTGATCTTATTCCCGTAGTTATGTTTGATGAAACTCGCGTATTATAATGGATTACACTTGTGAGAAAAAAAAAACCGAATGTGGAGGAAATACCCACATGGCTTTAACTCTATAACAAGCGAGTAGTAAGGTAAGATGATCTTTGAGGACAAAGATCTTGTTTAGGGGTAAATGCTGTGACAATCCGTCAATTTATGGTCAATATTTTATTCTCAATATTTATCTAAAAATATTATTTTATGAACTCACTTATTTTTGGGAAATATTTGGATTTACGTCTTGAAGTAGCATCGACTACGTCTAAACCGGAAGATTCTACGTTACGTGCTTACGTTTACATACACCGTCTTTGGTGACAGTCCGACATTTCAGAAAATAAATTTATTCGCTAATATTATTTTGGAGTTTTAAATTTGTGTTGGTTCATAAACTCACAAATTTATGAGAAGAGATTAGGACTTATGATTTTATTTTACCGTCCTTTACGACTAAACCGGAAACCTTAGGATTACGTATTTACGTTTTCGAACTCCGTTTTTGATGAAACAATTTTTATTGGATTCGTTTTGTGACGTTGATTCATAATTATAAAAACGTTTTTCGTAAAATGACCCAAGGGCACGCAAATCGAGGAAACTAGAATCGAGGAGTACCCGTAAATAAATGGAGATGAGACAAGTGGGACACTTGCCCCACCCCCATCAAAACCGGCCACATTAAGCTACATACACCATGAGGTGTCACAACCTCATAAATAAGTAAACACTTGTTCATTTTCTTATAATGTAAGCTTACACTCATCTAAAACAACTAGCAACTTTCACATACCATCCATTTCAACATGCAAAACCACTCAACATTCTCTCTTCCTCCCCATTTTTGGCCGTCCCATATCTCAATCAAAACACCCCCATTCATACAATTTTTAACCATAAACATATGTTATAATTAACATATGTTAATATCCATTCAAAAGATGAAGATTGGTGCAACTTATAACATCCAAGGAAGAGTATTCATGGTGTCTTTAGGCTTATTTTCCACAAGGTGATCATGAAGATTTATGGTCTTGGCTATGCACAAGTTTTTCCATCAAAATCCATGTTTTGATCACAACCTACATCATCATGGTGGTATAAAGATTGTCCTTCTCACCTTCTTGTTATTTTGATTATGTAAACATGTATTTTATTTCCTATTGTATATGTATATGATGATTATATGATGATAAAAATGTTATGTGGGGATTTGGTGTTGATAAACATGATTAAAAGGTGAAAAACTATAAAGAACAAGGCTAAAATCTTGCTTAAAAGTGATGGCTGTATAAAACAGTAAAGAAACAGGTCATGGACTAATAAAATGATGAAGTAGAATCCATTTACAGTAAGCTATATGTCTTGTACACATGTGAGAGTTGGCCATGCAATGGAATCATTGTAATGAGTGAGATATGATCAAAATAAATTTAAGATACAAATCTGAGTTCACTGTTTTGGACGATTTTTAGAAAATACTTAGAATATGATTCAACAGTAGCTATAGAAGAGTTAAATGTAGCACATATCATTTAGTTTATGTGATAAAAATTTGAGCTTCTATCTCCACATAGAACTCTAGATATGGCAGTTTTGGTGAAAGTGAAGATAAAAATCAGATTTTGGAAATTAAAGAATAATACTATTATATAAGCACTCAAAATTTAATAATATAAAATATAAATTAAAACCCATTAACTTATATAATACATTTATATAAATATGTATAAGGATAAATAAGTGGACATTTTATAAAAATGGTAACTTGTTAAGTTTTATAAGTTATAAAACTATAAATATGATTTTTAAGACTTTTTCGGCTATTACCGTAAAATTAACGTTTTTGTTAAATAAAACTTAGATGGTTGTACCTGTCTAATGAAAACTTTATAAAACTTATATACTGATATATAGACATGTATAACAAGTAAAAACCGATAAAAACCCGAACCATAGGACATACGGACATTAACGAACTAAGTAAACATATTGGACTAATAATTGGACTAAATAAGTTAAACCCTTATAAAAAGGACTTATTGGACTTAACCCATTTGGGCCCAACTTGAAAGTTTAAATACTGATAATATAAGTACAAAATGGATTAAAATAAGTTAAATAACTTATAATAAGTTTATTGGACTTAAAACGTGTAAATAGGTAAAACTAGTAAACTAGTATAAAAGTTATCGACATATAACACTAGAATGAGTAAACGAGAATATGTAAACCCACTTGATCATCATATATAAATAATCATCATATGTATACATAATTGTTATTTTTATAAAGTCATTGGACATGAGTCTAAGACGAGTATTATTTGTCTAGGTTTCCGTGATCGAAGCACGTACCGTACATCTGAATTGCCGATAACCCGCCTTCCCACATCAACGTGAGTTCATAGCCTCGCACTCTTTTAAATGTTTTTATGAAATGTTTTATAAACCCGCGAGGGAGATAACATGTTAGTTTTTATAAAATAGGACACCATTTGTCCCGATTGTTTGTTTATTGATTTGGACCCGAATGATTGTATGACCCGATTGTATGACCTGATAAATGATTAAAGGACCCGATAGATGAAATTAAATGGATTATTAAAGTTAGGTTATGTCACTAAAAGTCCCATTAGCATGAATTGTGAACTACCGGGATTTTGTAGACGCTTATGCATTTAATAGTACTATTTGGGGACGATCACCCCAGTTCGCGCCTTGACGGTTGATCCCCGTCGTGCCACATTGATTGGTAAGCGAATTTATGTATGAGAAGATTTCCATAGCGTGACCTTTGTGATGACACGCTACTTTAGATGGGCAAAATTGGTATCAGGTTAGCTACCCGTTGTTGGTTTAGTAAGGTAACAATGTCATGCGGCTTATAATGATCCAAAACGAACGAAATACTACTAGACGCTCCGAATTACGATGTATTGCCTGACTAGCAATACTGGGTCATACTATTGATATTATGTTCGTGTTTTGGTTTTCATAACCATAATCATATAACGGTTTTTATTTTCATACAACGTCATAAGACGTATTGTATGATGTTTTTATGACATTGGCTCGTATAATGATTTTTAAGGCAAACGCCTATATTATGATTTTGATGAAGATTTGTATAAAATGACTTTGGCTATTTCATGGCCTATTAAAATGATTTGTACAAAATGATTTTCAGTAATAATTTTATACTAATATTATATTGATGGATTATATTAAACTCTATGAATTCACTCGGCGTTATCGCTGACCTTTTCTTTTAACATGTCTTATCTCAGGTACTTGAAGGTAATTATCGGGAAGACGACAAGAATTCATGGCCCGCACTTAAACAATATTTTCCATTCAATTACTTTGTAAAACTTTATATGAAATATAATGACTTGGGACCGATGTAACTTTGATGTTTATGAATGGAAATGATTTATTATTAAACGACACGATTTTTATGCGTTGTCTATGATTTGAGTAATGTGCTATCCCGTAACACCAACGAGTCTTCCACTGTATTGATTTGTATAAATTTGGGGGTGTTACATCAGCTGCAACATTTACCTTTTCGATTTCATTTTTAAGAATTGGGTGACACCGTATCAGATGACACATTTCTAGCTGGTGAGATTTTATCAAACTCCACTATCGTCATGACATCGGTATCAGATTTAATCTCGACAATTCATCTTCAAAATCACAATCAACTAATATCAACATTTCTACAAATATCAACCATTTTGTTGGGATCATAAACATCCAAAACTTGGTTTAGATCTAGAATAGCTAGATTTCCTACACGAATAGCTTCAATCGATTTGCTAGGGGAGTTTGTGTTCCTTGTGACAATCTACGTCGTATAAATATCTCGTATAAGTATTAGAATAATCATTAAACAATCATGTAATCAAATTACAACATATATATAATCCAAGTTATAACTATATTAAAATAACACTTCTCAGTCTGGCCTTGTCGGTAACTCGGAAATTCTTCGGCACCGTTATAGTCAAAAGATTTATAAAAACATTTTACTCAAAATATTTATTTAAAAATACTTATTGTTAAAAGGTTTTTGAAATGTTTTATTCAAAACCATGGTTTTTAAAAATCTTTTGTTCTCTATAAGGAGAGCTCTGGTACCAAACTATAACACCCCCATATATTCATAATTTAATTCAGCAAAAGAGTCGTTGGTGTTACGGGATAACACATTACTCAAATCATAGACAACGCTTAAAAATCGCGTCGTTTAATAATAAAGCATTTTCCATTCATAAATATCAAATTACTTAGGTCCTCAAGTCATAATATGTCATACAAATTTACAAAACATTTGAATGGAAATTTTTATTTGAATGCGGGACATAATTTCTTGTTGTCTTCCCGAGAATTACCTTCAAGTACCTCAGATAAAACATGTTAAAGTCTGCGAAACGCCGAGTGAATCCATAGAGTTTAATAAAAACCATTAATATATATATATATCAGCGATATATAATCATTACCGAAAATCATTTTGTACAATTCTTTGTCGTAGGCCATAAAATAGGCCAATGACATTTTATACGAATCTTTGTTGTAAATCATAATATCGACTTTTTCTTTCAAAACCATTATACGAACCAGTATCGTAAAAACATCATACAATACGTCTTATAACGTGGTATATAGTTTAATAAAAACCGTTATATGAAAATGGTTATGTAAAATCAAAAAACAAACATAATATCAGTAATAAATTCCCGTATTGCTAGTCAGGCAATATATTATAATTCAATTCGTACATCAGTATTTTCATTATTGGATTATTATAAGCCGCATGACATTGCTACCTTACTATAACAAACAATGGGTAACTAACCCGTAATTCCTTTACCCATCTAAAACAGTGTGTCGTCACAATAATCACGCTTATATAAATATTCTCATATATTAATTCCCTTACCACTGAAGGTGGTACGACGGGGATCAACCGTCACGGCGCGAATTGGGAAGATCTTCCCCAAATAGTACTATTATATGCATAAGCGTCTACCAAATCTCGGTAGTTCACAATTTATGCTAATGGGACTTTTTGTGACATAACCTAACTAATAATCCATTTCATTTCATTCATCGGGTCATATAATCATTCGGGTCCATATCAATAATCATACAATCGGGACAAATGGTGTCATATTTTTATCAAAACTAACATGTTATCTCCCTCGCGGGTTTATAAAACATTTCATAAAACATTTAAAAGAGTGCAAGTCTATGAACTCACGTTGATTGGGAAAGGCGGTTTATCGGTGATTTGGATGTACGGTACATGCTTCAATCACGGAAACCTAGACAAATAATACTCGATCTTAGACTCTTGTACAATGACTTTATAAAAATAATGGTTATGTATATATGATGATATCATAAGTATGATGATGATCAAGTGGGATTTTTATCTCCTCATACAACATTATCGTCGTTATGTGTTAGTAACTTTTATACTAGTTACACTAGTTTTAATCCATTTACATATTAAGGCCCAATAAGCCCATTAAGATTTCGATCCATTATATTAGCCCATTTATACTTTTAATACCAGGCCTATACTCATATGTTGGGCCTAAGTGGGTTAAGCCCATGAGTAAGTCCATTAGTGTTTAGCCAAACTAGTTGGGCTAATGGTCTAATAAGGCTACTTTGGCCCATTAAGGTCCATAAGTTATAAAGCTCGGGTTTATCGGATTTTGCTTGTAAAATATGTTTACATATCAGTATATGAGTTATAAAATTGTTACATTAGACGGGTCCGACCGTCTAAGTTTTATTTGACAAAAACGTTAATCATTTCGGTTTTAGCCGAAAAGACGTAAAACTTATATATAGTTTTATAATTTTAGAAAACATTTAAGTTTTACTTTTATAAAATGCCATATTTATTTATTCTAGTATATAACTCAATTTATAATATTTATAATTAGTTAGTGGGTTTTATATATTTATTTTATAATAATATTTACTTGAGTGCTCTTTTTATACTATATAGTTTATTTACAATTCTGATTATCAATGCCACTTCCACCATTTTTGCCATATCTTGAGTTTTACAAGGAGATATAAGCTCAAATTTGAGCATCACAAACTATATTATATGTGATACAAATAACTTCTATATAGCTACTGCTCAATCATCATCCAAGTATTTTAAATAATTCATCCAAAACAGACTATATAGATTTGTACCTCAATAGTATTTTGATCATATCTTGCTCATTTTAATGATTCCATTGAGTGGAAACTCACCACATATGTAAAAGTCATATATCTAACTGTATATTTAATAATCCAAACTATTTTACCAAGTGATCATATTGATACTTACTGTTTTATACAGCCTATGAATCTAACCAAGATTTTAACATCTTTACTTGTTGATTTTACCCTTTTTAACAAAATCTATTAACACAAAATCCCCACACAATATATTGATCATCATTTATCATCATATACATATACATTATTGAAGAAAATACATGAGTAAATTTATAAAATAACAAGGTGATAGAAATAAATTGATCTCTATAACAATCAACATGATGAAAGATTGAGATTTTGATGAACAAGGCTTGGTTCTTGTCACCAAATCTTCAAATTTAGCAATGGACTTTTTGAAATCATCAAGTGGATGAACACCTTCTTGAAAATCATCCCTTGAACTCCATGTAAACTCCTTTTCACATGTTATGATCACCTCCAATCATCATCTTTTCAAGTAGGTTTCAACATATGTTGATTGTAGCCTTTGTTTATAGTTAGATTTTTTATGATGATGATGATTATGGTGGTGATATGGGATGGTAAAAAGAGAGAGAGAGATGAGAGAGTTGTGAAAACTTATTTGTGAAGCTTGCATGTTGTGAGAAATGTGTGTGAGAAGCTCAAGGTTTTTGGCTAGTGGTTTATGCAAGTATGGGACATGTGTCCTTAGGATTTGTAAAAATGTGACACCAAGGGGTGGTGTTGGCTTTGTTAAATCAGCCCATAGTGGGGATGGGAAAAGTTTCCCACTTGTCTCATCTCTACTAATTTACGGGTACTCCTCGTTTCTAGTTTCCTCGTTTTACGTGCCCTCGGGTCGTTTTACGAAAAACGTTTTTATAACTTATGAATCTACGGCACAAAACGATTCTACTAAAATTTGTCTCATAAAAAACGGAGCATAAAAGCGTAAATACGTAAACCTAGGGTTCCCGGTTTAATCGTAAAAGACGTTAAATTATTCACGTAAGCCCTAATTTCTTCTCGTAAATTTGTGAGTTTACGAACCAATACAAATTAAAATCCCAAAATAATATTCGAGAATAAGTTTATTTTCTGAAATGTCGGACTGTCACAAAAACGGAGTATATAAACATAAACATGTGACGTAGAGTTCTCCGGTTTAGACGTAGACGATACTACATCAAGACATAAACCCAAATTTCTTCCCAAAGGTGAGTGAGTTCATAAATTATCAATAAAATAATGATTTTTAAATAATACTTGAGAATAAAATAACGACCTCAAATTGACGGATTATCAAAGCTCTTTTGAGAACTTAACTTGAAAACAGATATATCACCAAACAAATTTCATAAAATAAAAAGTTTTTTGGAACAACTTTTTCAAAATATCAGCTTTTTGAAATTTAAGAAAAAGGAATTATATTTTCATAAACCTGAACTCAAAAATAAATAAAGAACAATGATGGAACACAGAATGTTGCTCAAACAAACACCAACTTTTTATTGAATAAAAAAGGAATTACAATGATTTTTTAAATTTCTGAACAAGAGAAAGAAAATCCTAATGACCTTTATATATAGGGTCAGAGAAAATACTAGAAGCAAATTAATGCCAAACCTAATTGCTGCTGAATTCCAAAAATGCCAATGATGTTTGAATTCTAAATCCGGGTCAAAGAGGTATCATGTGACCATAAGAGAAGAATGTGAATTTGCCAACTTGTTAGAAGTGATCTTAGCCGTCCAAGATTGAGTGATGGTTAAGGGTTCAACTAGAGACGAGGATCTGGTCTGGTTCCTTGGGCTTGTGAAAAGGGACATGAGCATGGGAGACCTATTTGGAGATGTTGGATGGTGATGTGGCAGACTTAAAGGTGGATTTAGGTTTAGAAAAAGATTAATTACGGATCTAGATAAAATAAACATATACCCCTTTAGTATTAGTCGTTAATTGGATTAGGTTTTGTGATTTATTAAAGAGGTGATAAACAGTGAAGGTAGATCTATTATGGGGGTTTATAGCTTGTTAGGCACCAAATTTTATTAATAAACAATTATTTTAAAGTGAATTGTTATTTAATAGAATTGGTTAGTTCATTGTGACGTGGCAGGGTATGGTTATAGGGCTTGGGCTGGATAGGATCGGGTATGGTTGGGTATTTAGTGGGTATGGGTTTAGGAATAGACAAAACACCCCCTAGACTTCTCAAAAACCGGCAAACAATGTCTGGCTATGTAATATCCACTTTCCTTTGATAAACACTTTGCCCAAATGATAAAACAGTCCTTGTATTTTGTAATTCTTGAAACAAGGACTAGAAATGAAATTGTTGATATTTCGAATGGCTATTCTTGACATGTATTAAATCTTTAAGGACTAATCTTTTACAAATGATTCTTGAAGGGTCATTTGTGATAAGTTTTCAAAGTTGAGGGACCAAAATTGTAATTTCTTCAAACTTCAATGGAATTTTTGCAAAATCCACAATCGGGTCCGGTTCTTTGTGTGATTTTATTTCTCGTGTTTGTTTTTGCATTGTTTCTTGTGATCTTTTGTATTTTTCACGATATTCGTACCTAAACTACACAACAAACGAATTCAAGTATATTTCATGGTATTTTATGATATACTTAAGCATTTGAAGTCGTTTTGGAAGATGAGACTATATATAATTACGGTCTCATCAATTATCCTCTTGAACCTCTTCTTTACTTGTCCAAAGAGAAGATCAGTCACACATTTTGGATGTGATCAAAGATGAAGCCTTGATGAAGATCACCCATCCTTAGATCTAGTCATGTTAATCATTTTATATTTGTGTCTTGTGTAGATCCAATGTAATTTGTGTATATTGGATTAGTGTCGTTGTAAAACCCGCATGTTTTTTCCATGAATAGTACCTTAAGATCGTACGTACTAGATTAAAACTTTCCTATTATAGCATGATTACGATTACAAGTTAGGATTTTCCGTATTACGTACGTGTTAGAACACGATAAGTATTTATTACGCACGAACACGTAATAATAATTTAACAATAATTAATCACGAGCATGCGATCATGAAATCATGAACGTAATTAAATCACGAACTATTATTAATTACGTATATATATTTATTACGAGCGTGAATAAATATACGAGGTCACGGTAATTATTTAACGAGAACACACAAAACGCGAACACAAATAACACGAACGAACAATTAAACAACGAGACATGGAAAACGGTACGGGTACCCCATGTGGGGCCCCTACCTGCGGAAACTTTAAGGAGATGGGCCAAGCCCATCTCAAAATTTACTAAAGAGGGGTTATGGTAAATTTTGCTAGTCACTTTTCACTTTACAGAAGAAAAATCAAAAACCTAAAAAAGTTTTCTCCTTCTCCTCTTTTCTTTTTTTGGCCGCCGTATATAAACACACCAAAGGGGGTGTTTAGTTGATTTTGATCTTGAATCTTGTACGTATGTTCGTATGTGTTCATCCTCGTTAGATCCACGCATTCGGTAAATTCTTTTAATCCTTTTCTTTTTGATTTGATCTAATAAAATTAATTAAGAACATGATGCTTTTAAAAACCTAATTAAAAACATAAATCAATCATGAAAATGGTTATTGGGTAAATCAAAAAGGTTGTTTTTAGGGGAGTTTGTTTGGCCGACGCCTAAACCGAACCCCAAGGGGGTCTCGGTTTGGCTACTAAACCTCCACCGAGACCATATGGTCCCGGTTGGGTGGTGTGGGTCCCACGGCAGCAGCAAAACAAGGGGAACCCTGAAGTGGTTCGGGGTATAATGTCGATTTCATGTCCGGTTCATGGTTTCTAGTCAAGATCAGGTTCACGGTTTAAGTTAAGATTATTTTTCTATAATCATATGTTTAGATTAAACTAATAAATATGACATGATTAATTTAATAAACATGACTTAGGTTATAATTTAATTATTTGATCATGGAATTATTAA
The DNA here is from genome assembly GCA_025667525.1 of Glebionis coronaria. Taxonomy (NCBI): domain Eukaryota; kingdom Viridiplantae; phylum Streptophyta; class Magnoliopsida; order Asterales; family Asteraceae; genus Glebionis; species Glebionis coronaria. The sequence goes on from CM046876.1 coordinate 243,198,825, forward strand.
CCTAAGTATTTTATATTTTCTAGACTTATAATTAATTAATTATTTAAAAACCATGGTTATAATTAATTAATCAACATGACTTAGGTTATATTATTAATAAATAATAATACATGTTTTAACCTAAGTATTTAACTATATTTAATTAAAAACATGATATAATTTAATTAAATACTTTTAACCTATAGTTTGTTTAAATTACATGAAATAATTAATAAACTATACATTATGTCATTATGACCTAGAAAATAATCAGAAAAACACTTAGGCTTATATACTTAGCTTATTTAACCAGCTTATATCTAATTATGGAAACTTTTTATTTTTAGAAACTTATTTAATTAAGGCAACTAATCTAATTATGGAAACTTTCTATTTTTAGGATCTTATTTAATTCAGGCAGCTAATCTATTTATGGAAACATATTTAATTAAGGCAGCTGATCTATTTATGGAAACTTTCTATTTTTAGAAACTTCTCTATTTTAAGCAGTAATTCTATTTTTAAAAACTTTCTATTTTTGGAAACTTTCTATTTTTGGTAACTTCTTATTTTTGGAAAATTTCTATTTTTGGAAACTTTCTATTTTAGGAAACCTGCTATTTTTGGAAAGTTACTTATTATTACACAGTAAGTATAATAATACATGAAATACCAGAAATACTTAATCAGAATAGACAGAATATGTAACACCAGTGAAAGTGCCGTATGACGCTAAGTTATTGTCTCAAGAGTTGTTCAGTATGAGCATCTCTCTTAAGTTGTGGCTCACTTGTGGATGTGATATCCCGAGCCCAACGTCATTTATTTAATCCTATTTTACGTATATTTTTGAAATTTTAAGAATTTTTATCGTGGATTTATTTGACGGTTTAAGTTGAAACCGACGTTTACGGTCGTAATTTAACGTTTGACGATTTAAGAAGAACCGATAACGATTACGATACCGACGGATGCCCAAAACTTACATTTTATTATCGATTGATCGATATTTGAATTTTTCGATATTTTATTTTTATTACGTGTTAAGTCGAGTCGGAACCATGTGTATATTCGTTTTGTGTGCGTTTGAACCATTTAAAAGTATCTTCGAGTGTTCGGGACGACCCCCGACTTCCGTAAAATTTTAAAACCGACTAGTATGTCATAATCCCGCTCTTTATAACTAGTTTTGCAAACAAGGCCAAAAGATAGCCTTATTTACACATTTGGTCCTCCCTCCACTATATATAAACTTATTTTTTCACACACACCTCATTTTTCACACTCCAAAAATTTTGTCTCCCCCTCCTTTCTCTCTAAAAGTCACGGCCAAACACCATCACCATAAATCCACCACCAAAATTTGATTTTTGGAAAATCTAAGCAATACCCCATGTTTATAACATCATTGTAAGTAAATCCCACCACAAAAATCAAACATGCAACAACATTTTTTTTAGATCTAATTTTTGATTAATCTTGATAAAAACTATGATTTGATCTAATTAATCTCGTGGGGTTATGTTTAAATGTGTTTAGGAACACACTACTAAAATATTGGAGCATGGGAGATGTTTTCCCATGGTGATTTCAGCCCCAAACCCCACGGCACACATGGGGGTTTTGGTGTTCTTGAAGCTTTGATCCATTTTGTTCATGGTATGGTCCTATATTTGTGTTAATAATATTTTAATAATATTTCTTTGTATTGCATGTTGTTTTCATCAAATGGGTTTTGATTAAGATTGTTCATACAAGTGATTAGGGATGATTAGGATGTTTTAGATTGATGATATGATGATATAATAGGCCTAGGAATCAATGGAAGAGATTGGAAAGATGTTTTAATATGATTTTGAAAGAGTCAATTTAGATCAGATTGTTTAAGGGTTATTTTCGTGGGTTTAAGTCTAATTCCAGGTTGAGAAGATAGGATATTGTTGTAGAGCTTCTTTTTATCTTCGATTCGGTATAAGGTAGAGCTTCTAACTCAAAACGAGTCAAAAGTTATGATATTTTAAAGTTTGAGGCGTACCGGGTGATGAAAATCACAAGTTACGGGTTTTTGTCAAAATATAGGTCGAACGTCTAGGATTGTAACTAGAGTTCTAAAAATGTTTGGAAGTTGTTCTCAGGCCCTAAACTTAGCATTTTGAGTCTATTTTCATAATCAAGAGTCGGATTTTCAAATGGCATTGGTTAAGATGGTCAAAACGATCTTACGAGTCGAGTGTGCAAAACTGTCCGAGTTTTGTACTTCAAAGATGTGTCGGGCAGAAGGTCTTAGGAGTGAAAACTTTTTATGAAATTCGGTGAGGGGTTTCTACAGATTATAAGTGATTTTTACAAATTTTCTCAGATTTTTAGGAGTGGTCTAAGTGGGGTAAAACAGCCCGTACATTCGGTATGTACCGGCAGAGTTGTAAAATGCGCAATAATTCTAAAAAAAGTATAAAATGGTTCGTGTCTAGTAAATATCGCTTGTATGGATTTTTGGCGTGAGTTTATATGAACCTTGAGTGTTCTTAATTGTGTACATACAGTACTTGAAGGTACTTGAATGTGTTGATTCATTACGTGTTTATTCGTTAGGTGTTGTGTTTGATTTTTCCCGGGCATCCACGTCGTCGGTGACATTTCTCGTTACGTCTTCGCTATAGCTACTACTACTACGCAAGGTGAGTCTATAGCCTCGCTCTTTACTTTATTCAAATGTTTTTAACCCGCGAGGGGGATACATGCTAATTTAAATGAAAATGAACATAAGTCTTGATTGATTGTTGGACCCGAATGTTGCCTCGAAATTGTGTTGAGTACCTAGTTGCAAAAGTCCCTAAATTCATGAACTATTAACTATTGTCCTGCCCTCGAGTAGGGGGAAATAGCCGCTTATACAATTTGTAGTACTACGGGGCTAACGACCCAATGCTAGCCGAGAAGCTGTACGTTGAGTAAGTTCTGCGGTAGATTATCTTGTATGAGAGATAAGGTATAATTGCAACTGATGCCTTTAGAAGGGGCACTGGTTTCATCTGAATCACGTCGGTAATTATTACGCGGGTGATTGAGTTAACGGATTAGTGTCATGAGCTTAAACACAATTGTCATATCCTTGAGTAATAGATTGTGAGTACGACAATGCTATTGAATGATCATGATTGGTTTTTAATACTTATGTTCAACTTATGATTTGATAAACCTATAGATTCGCTCAACCTTTGTGTTGACGATTTTAAGCATGTGTTTCAGGTAACCAAGATTGATAGCAGCGGAGCATGCGAGGATGGAAGTTGTGGTGGCTTGGCGGTCTACTTTGTTTTCTTCCCTTTTTGCACTTAAAATTTTTATACTATGTCATGTGAATGAAAATGTATTTTTGGGTTGAGATTCAGTGGGGACCTAAACGCAAACTCTGTATTGTATTCTTTTGGGGTTTGGAAAACAGTAGACATGTACATTTTAACTATGTTTAAATTATGTCAAGACTTTTACGTCTTTTGAGTCGTTTGATATATCTTGTGTGCGATGATAACTGTGTAGCACCCAAATGTTGTAGTTCCGCTGCGCATAGCATTTGTGGGGGTGTTACAGATTGGTAATCAGAGCCATGAGTTATAGAGAACTAGGTCATTTTGAAAAATCCTAAACTATAACTTTTGGTGTCGTAAAAAAAAAATTGTCCAAGCACACAACTATCCTGCATGGCTCCGGTAAGAATTCTCTAGCATTGCTTTATATTTTAGATGTATCCCTCGAAATTGATATGAATTCCCTAAGTATTTAGTAAGTAAATACTTTGAGATATATATTGAGATATATTGTTTTGTACGTTGAGTAATTATCATCGTAATTTGCAAATTCTTGTAAGATTATCTTATATGTTGCATGTAATTGGCATAACGGGCTACATTGCATTACATGGCAACACCGCGTTGTAATCCTACGTGTATGTAGTAATGGTTGTATGTATAAGTATGTATATACTATGGTATTTAAAGGCATTGCATGCGAAGCAATGGCCCTTGGGTAATTATCGTACATTTAAAATGCGGTTTCGTTGAGATTTCGGCTTAACCGCTAATTATCAATCTTGATAATTAATTTATTGTTCGAATAACCGAGTGTGAACCTCGTTTGATATTCTAGATACGTAAAGGATGCTTCGTAACATATTTTATATCGACTAGGTCGATCTCGATTGTCGTTATCGCACCGTGATGTGTCATTTTGGACATTTTCTTTTGAAACGTAATTTACTTACGTATTACTTTATTTCCTTTATTCCTAATGGGTTTGATATGTTAGTTCACGTAACTATAATATAGACGAAGTATAATCGACGATGCGTACATCGGGGCGGCGAATCATGTGTGTATATTATGAAACATGGTCGAGGCGTGTTGCCATTTCATCATTGTTTACTATTCTACTTGGATTTAAAGATGTGTTTTAAAATTTGACTAGCATTGTGATCAATCGCGATAACTTAGAATTTGGTTGGTTTGTGTTAATTTTGTGGTGTACGATTTCGAGACTCATCCGAGGCCGATAACAACATTTAGTTGACATACGTATTCTCGTTCCATTTATTTCATCTTGTTTTGTTGTTTCATTATTTTGAAGTTAATATTTTACATGACGAGGTCCGGCATTTGTGCAAGTTAAGTAAGCATCGAACTTTGTTGATTGAATGATTTAAACATAAAGTGTTTTATATATTTAATATTTGGTGAATGAAACTTTCGGATAAAAATGACGTATGATGTGTTTTGTAACAAGTAAAATTCGTGTAGAGAATAAACGGACATTGTGAAATTATTTTCCTTCAACCTTGGTTGGTAAATCGTAATAAGTAATTTGTATTACTCGTAAAATCCTTGTTTTCATATATTAAAATTTGATACTAAAAGATGGTGATGGACTTGTTAAGAATTCATTTAATATAATTTGAAAAGGAGTTTATAATAGAATTTGCGATATGACTATTGAGTATATGTAGCTTCGGATTTGGTATGAATTAATTCTTGGGTCAATATAGTAAACTTTTGACGTATCTTGTAATATAAAACATGAGTAGAAGATGTGGACATGTGTTTTGGAGCTAGAGATTCTGTAAAATTGGTTTTACTTTAAACATAAGGTTATGTTTACGTATGTATTGGTATAAACTAGAACACATTACTTGTTGTATTGAATAAACTGGGTTAAAAATCGGAATGTACACTTTAAGTGAGAAATTATAACGCTTGAAATAAACTTTTAAACATTGATGGAACGTCATTGGAAATCATTTGTTTGTTTAATTGTCGTTATAGAGAACCACTATGCATAATTCGATAATGCTTGTTTAAAATCGTTTGAAAAATCTTTTGTTTTATTCCGCGACGAGATGTGTTAATTTTAAAATCATTTGATAATGGGCTAAGGATTAAAAGTTGAATTTTATATATTTTAAAATTATTGAGATAAGCATTTTGATTGTTTATTATATTATTATTATTGAGATTTAAGTCTCGACTAAAATCAGTAAGTATCCGAGATAATACCACGTGAAACCTCTTTATCATTTGAGTCGAATTACGCGAATATGATTTAACAAAACAGTTTTGGGGAAAACATGTGTGTAATAAAAGTCAAAGGTTGATTTTAAGAGTTAATCGGACTAGGTTGAGTCGTGTTGGATACGTGTATGTATGTGATAAGGTAAGTCGTATAAATAATAACATAAAGCTTGGAAAAATTTTACTATGCACGTTTTTGGTACTTAAAATATTGATATTAATGAGATTTTGACACAAGTATGGAGATTTTCAAACCTAATGATTTTACCGGTTAGGATAGCCGAGTCACCGAATCTACTAATGTTAATAATTTCCGAGAGATTGAAATTTTTCCAGAAATGAAAGCGTTGTAAAGATTGGAAAATGAAAGGTATAAATTCTTTAATGGTGTAACACAAATTAAAAATGTGTAAATGCTCGATTTTACAATATACAAGGTAACATTGAATTGAATACGCTAATGGATTACCCAACAAACGAATATTTGTATTATTTTCTTAAGATGTATATATAATCTTTTGGGTCACGATGGTTCGATCGTACGACATCCCTTCTTTGATTTTGTGAGTCTATATCTGAACTTGAGTCGTCATGTGACTGTTCATTTTAATATTCTGTATGATATGAAACCATTATTATTATATCTATTTTTGGATTGCTACTTCGCTAGTACTTGATAATGAGAGTATGTCACCCGGTATATTTTTTTGTCCTGTTCATGGACGTTGTGACTTTTCTTCTTACGGTTAATGGAACCTAAAATTATGTATTTACTTGAATGATGCTATAAATCTTCATTAAATTGACTATTTATTTATATTGAACAAAAGCGAGGAGGCAAAGCCGCTTTACCAAATTGTAGAGGTGAAAGAACTCGATCTTCCTGGTGAAATTGTTTCTATTTAACCAAGTGGTTATTCTTCTCTCCCCGTATACCCTTGGTGGAATGTGTGTGCAACTCGAGATGATGGGAATTATGATCGTTGTTTTTATTTTTGACGCTTGTGTCGATATTCAATTTTTACTCCATGTATTCGTAGATCGCTGTTGTTATCCCGAGACTTTTGTCATATATTTTAAGTATTTTCATTTCTAATGTAGTTAAATTTTAGTTGGCAATTATATTGCTCGTTTACCTTGTTCGATCTCATTGATTTTTGATTTTATTACTTGTTGTGCTTGCAATGATCTTTAATCTTGAACCACCCTACCGTTATTTTGTGAATAGTCTATTTTGAAAATATGTATGAGTGTGTGAAATGGTTCGTTGAATCAAATGTAAATGGTGTCGACTTATTCATTTATTTATTTATTTATTTTCTCATAAAAAGGCAAAGCAAAAATATGTTCCCAAAGTGGACGAAAAATGTTTGATGTGTTTCTTAAAACGATAGTAACAATATTTTCCCATTTCAAATTCCATTTCAAATGATTTAATTATTTTGAAGATTAGGTCGAAAACTTTCGCAGTCAAAATTGGTGTGTAATAATAATGTTTGTGTCGTCACTCGATCCTCAATTATGCACAGCTTAGCTAACTAGGCATAATTCGGGAAGAGTCCTGTTTTGTTGGTTGTTGTTGCTTGATCCTTAAGTATGCATGATCTAGCTAGTTATGCATAGTTTTGGAAGGGCGATGTAGTTTCAAATAAATTGGTCATCTTTAAAAACCGGTAGTGTTTTTGATAAATGTTTGGATGAGAACGTTTTTAAAAATGGTGGATCCTTATGCAAGTAATCGTATTTTCTTTGATTCCTAAAGAAAATTTTTGAATTTTCTTGTGTTCCTTGAAATCTTTTCTTTCGTTTGGCGTTGACTTGGTAAGCCAATGTGACCGAGTAATTTTTGGAAAGTGTTTTTATGAGTTGTGTGTAACGTGCAAATTTCATCGGAATCACGAGGGTGTTGATGAAATACCAAAGGGGCTCGTATCGTCACCGGGGGAAGAGTTTTTAATAAAGATGGAAAAATGCCGAAGTAGAGGAAATCAGAGTTCGAATAACTCTAAGGGAAATGACGAAGACTTCTCCTACGTCAAATGTATCGTACTTTATTTATTATTCTTTTCTTGTTCTTTTGATATGACAGCGACAGACGATAAACTGTTGAAGTTTACCAACTGTGCATCAGTAATTGGAAGACAATTCCATTGTCGTTTTCGCTTATCTAAGTGAGGAATCCTCTTTGCTTGACTCAACCATCCTTGATTATCGATGGTTAAACGATAGATATCCATAGTTGATGTCTTTGTGGTAAACCTTTGCTTTTATGTATTTATGTGGTGAGTGATCTAGTCGAGTGATCGTAAGTTGTGGGAACTTGAGACGACATTGTCCAATGAAGTCCGATCATGGAGAACATGTGCCATGTAATATATTTCTTTTTATATTTAACTGTGAACGGCGATGCTTATTGAGATTTTGACCACGTTTGGACTAAAGTGAGATGGTGTTCTTGTAATATCTTTTGTGTATGAATCCATGGGTGAGCGCCCTGCGATGACGTATGTATGTATTTTATTTTATTTTATTTTATTTTTGGATATGCATCCGTAGCTAGCAAGCTGTGAACCTTCCTAAACTTGCAATTTTCTTTCGGCTGGACTCATCCGAGAAATATGTCGAATATTCTTATTTTATCATGGCTTGGCTGATTAGCAAGCATGAGTTAACTTGATTGAGCGAATTGACTTGGCATGGTTTGGCTATGTTGCAAACATGTCGTAATGTGATTGTATGTGTTTCATAATGGCTTTTGTGTTTGTTTGGATTGTGATGTCTTCGAGAGAGTTATGTATACGCCGAATGATTTCGTATCGATGAATTCGATTTTGACGAGCTAGGGTTGTATGTACGTAATATTGCGATAAGGTGATTTTGTACGACTAGTATTAATTACTTCATCTTGTATATTTTGAACGTTTTCGATGGGGTTATGTGTGACCCGTGCGATTTTCCTTTATGAATAATTGTTTTTTTTTATGAAACAACGAACCAAGTGAAAGGACGATTCGAACGTTGGAAGACGTGCTCCGAGCGTGTGTGATTGATTTTGGTAGTTGTTGAGATCGACCATTGCCGTTGGTAGTACCCTTGTACAACGACATTTATCATGTTAGCCGTGAAGCTGCAACATTTGTATAATTATGTTGATGAAAATGTAGATCACCAGTTGAGTGGAATGAAGTAGGAAAAAGTCAGTTGAATGGACTTGAAATGATTCGAGAGACTACGAAGGAGATGGTGTAGATTAAGAAGTATTTGCTAACCGCGAGAAGCTGTGGAAAGAGATGTGTTGATAACCGTAGGAAGAAATTGGGAAATTAAAGTGGAGACCATGGATCGAGATGTTAAGAGAATTAAAGCAAGGTGTAATACTCATCGTGAAGGTGTGATGGAACCCGAGACGTGAACCGAAGTCCATATCGGAACGTGAAGACCTCCTTAGGAACAAAATGCGAGCATAAGAAGAGGCGAGCGCCGGGACGTCGCTCTCTTTAAGGAGGGAAGGATGTAACACCAGTGAAAGTGCCGTATGACGCTAAGTTATTGTCTCAAGAGTTGTTCAGTATGAGCATCTCTCTTAAGTTGTGGCTCACTTGTGGATGTGATATCCCGAGCCCAACGTCATTTATTTAATCCTATTTTACGTATATTTTTGAAATTTTAAGAATTTTTATCGTGGATTTATTTGACGGTTTAAGTTGAAACCGACGTTTACGGTCGTAATTTAACGTTTGACGATTTAAAAAGAACCGATAACGACTACGATACCGACGGATGCCCAAAACTTACATTTTATTATCGATTGATCGATATTTGAATTTTTCGATATTTTATTTTTATTACGTGTTAAGTCGAGTCGGAACCATGTGTATATTCGTTTTGTGTGCGTTTGAACCATTTAAAAGTATCTTCGAGTGTTCGGGACGACCCCCGACTTCCGTAAAATTTTAAAACCGACTAGTATGTCATAATCCCGCTCTTTATAACTAGTTTTGCAAACAAGGCCAAAAGATAGCCTTATTTACACATTTGGTCCTCCCTCCACTATATATAAACTTATTTTTTCACACACACCTCTTTTTTCACACTCCAAAAATTTTGTCTCCCCCTCCTTTCTCTCTAAAAGTCACGGCCAAACACCACCACCATGAATCCACCACCAAAATTTGATTTTTGGAAAATCTAAGCAATACCCCATGTTTATAACATCATTGTAAGTAAATCCCACCACAAAAATCAAACATGCAACAACATTTTTTTTAGATCTAATTTTTGATTAATCTTGATAAAAACTATGATTTGATCTAATTAATCTCGTGGGGTTATGTTTAAATGTGTTTAGGAACACACTACTAAAATATTGGAGCATGGGAGATGTTTTCCCATGGTGATTTCAGCCCCAAACCCCACGGCACACATGGGGGTTTTGGTGTTCTTGAAGCTTTGATCCATTTTGTTCATGGTATGGTCCTATATTTGTGTTAATAATATTTTAATAATATTCTTTGTATTGCATGTTGTTTTCATCAAATGGGTTTTGATTAAGATTGTTCATACAAGTGATTAGGGATGATTAGGATGTTTTAGATTGATGATATGATGATATAATAGGCCTAGGAATCAATGGAAGAGATTGGAAAGATGTTTTAATATGATTTTGAAAGAGTCAATTTAGATCAGATTGTTTAAGGGTTATTTTCGTGGGTTTAAGTCTAATTCCAGGTTGAGAAGATAGGATATTGTTGTAGAGCTTCTTTTTAACTTCGATTCGGTATAAGGTAGAGCTTCTAACTCAAAACGAGTCAAAAGTTATGATATTTTAAAGTTTGAGGCGTACCGGGTGATGAAAATCACAAGTTACGGGTTTTTGTCAAAATATAGGTCGAACGTCTAGGATTGTAACTAGAGTTCTAAAAATGTTTGGAAGTTTTTCTCAGGCCCTAAACTTAGCATTTTGAGTCTATTTTCATAATCAAGAGTCGGATTTTCAAATGGCATTGGTTAAGATGGTCAAAACGATCTTACGAGTCGAGTGTGCAAAACTGTCCGAGTTTTGTACTTCAAAGATGTGTCGGGCAGAAGGTCTTAGGAGTGAAAACTTTTTATGAAATTTGGTGAGGGGTTTCTACAGATTATAAGTGATTTTTACAAATTTTCTCAGATTTTTAGGAGTGGTCTAAGTGGGGTAAAACAGCCCGTACATTCGGTATGTACCGGCAGAGTTGTAAAATGCGCAATAATTCTAAAAAAAGTATAAAATGGTTCGTGTCTAGTAAATATCGCTTGTATGGATTTTTGGCGTGAGTTTATATGAACCTTGAGTGTTCTTAATTGTGTACATACAGTACTTGAAGGTACTTGAATGTGTTGATTCATTACGTGTTTATTCGTTAGGTGTTGTGTTTGATTTTTCCCGGGCATCCACATCGTCGGTGACATTTCTCGTTACGTCTTCGCTATAGCTACTACTACTACGCAAGGTGAGTCTATAGCCTCGCTCTTTACTTTATTCAAATGTTTTTAACCCGCGAGGGGGATACATGCTAATTTATATGAAAATGAACATAAGTCTTGATTGATTGTTGGACCCGAATGTTGCCTCGAAATTGTGTTGAGTACCTAGTTGCAAAAGTCCCTAAATTCATGAACTATTAACTATTGTCCTGCCCTCGAGTAGGGGGAAATAGCCGCTTATACAATTTGTAGTACTACGGGGCTAACGACCCAATGCTAGCCGAGAAGCTGTACGTTGAGTAAGTTCTGCGGTAGATTTTCTTGTATGAGAGATAAGGTATAATTGCAACTGATGCCTTTAGAAGGGGCACTGGTTTCATCTGAATCACGTCGGTAATTATTACGCGGGTGATTGAGTTAACGGATTAGTGTCATGAGCTTAAACACAATTGTCATATCCTTGAGTAATAGATTGTGAGTACGACAATGCTATTGAATGATCATGATTGGTTTTTAATACTTATGTTCAACTTATGATTTGATAAACCTATAGATTCGCTCAACCTTTGTGTTGACGATTTTAAGCATGTGTTTCAGGTAACCAAGATTGATAGCAGCGGAGCATGCGAGGATGGAAGTTGTGGTGGCTTGGCGGTCTACTTTGTTTTCTTCCCTTTTTGCACTTAAAATTTTTATACTATGTCATGTGAATGAAAATGTATTTTTGGGTTGAGATTCAGTGGGGACCTAAACGCAAACTCTGTATTGTATTCTTTTGGGGTTTGGAAAACAGTAGACATGTACATTTTAACTATGTTTAAATTATGTCAAGACTTTTACGTCTTTTGAGTCGTTTGATATATCTTGTGTGCGATGATAACTGTGTAGCACCCAAATGTTGTAGTTCCGCTGCGCATAGCATTTGTGGGGGTGTTACAGAATATAAGATAAACACAGTTTAAGGCTTTAAACAATAAAACATGATATGAACATATAAAATAAGCTAAGACATGACATAAAACCAGTTATGTATTTAGTAAGCAGATACTTATTCATGTATGTATTTATGTAGCATTAGTGATACCGAAGTAGGATTCTCCTTTAGTATTGGTCTAAATTTTTTTAATTTAATCAAAAATTACGTCGCGTTTTATGTTTTCACGTTTTTTATGACGTAGTTCATGTTAGCTTAATTCGTCTTACATTTTATTTTCTTTTCTCTTTACAAAAGCGTAATTTATCATTCAAGAACGTTTCTAATATTGTCATATAAACACCATACCTCCTCGAGAAAGAACTCAATATTGTCGAGCATTCACGTTTTTCCTAAAACGTATTGTTTAATACTTACCGAATTGTCGCTTTGTTTTTCCTAAAATAAAAGAGTACAAAACCACTACATCAATAATCATAACTAAACATACTTAACACATTAAGTGATAATTTTTAATGATTAGGATATAGAAAGAAGCAAATAGGCAGAAAGAATGTCCAAAAAGGTTCTTAGAAAATGAAGATTTTATCCACTATATATACGAGACAAAAACCAACAACTCTCTGGGTGCGGTTCCTTAATTATTGTGCGGTTCATTATTGATAACGAACCGCATAGTTATATGCGGAACAAACCAGAGTAGACTAGGCTCTTTTTTTCTTTTAGTGAGGAAATGTTATCTGAGGTAGATTTTAACCATAATCAACTCTAAACAATATGTGTGATAAAGAATTAGCAAAACAAGAAATAACACACATATCAATCATACTACAAAAATATGAAAGAACACACAAGTAAAATATTCATACACATAATATGAATATTAAAACAAAAAATATTAAAAATAAACAACATAAGAAAAAACTATTCTAGTATAGATAGTCTTCCAAGATTGCTTAGGTTTTTATTTGACTCAAACAATTAGAACACAAAGTGTGCTTTAATTGGAAAAATAACACGACGAGAGATCATTCGAAGATTTACTCACGGGAACAAATACTTTGAGAGAGGTCGAGTGAGAAGAAATTAAAGAAAATTTAACTTGTCATAAACATGAGCAAGTTCAATTTGTTGAAATCGACAACACGCACACGATCTTCCATGATGTAAAACAAAGTTTTTTGATGAGGGAGGACCATCATAGTAATAAGGAGGTGGAGGAGAAGGATATTGAGGATAAGAGAGATTTTCACAATGCTTAGCGAGGTTAGGGAAAGAAGAAAGGTCATTGAGATTGTTGATACAAAGGTTGGATGATCCTTGCTAGACCCGAATTAGGCTTAATTCGGGTTGGCTGGGCTCCGGCTCCTACACCAAGTGAAATATCTGGTTGGGATCCTACACACTAAAACAGCACACGTTAGGCTTAACGTAGGAATGTATCCCACGATTAGACTCCGGCGTGAGAGTAAGTAATCGGTTAGGGTTTGAGAATCGGATGACTTGTGAGTGTGTAGAATGTAATACCTATGTGGAACCCTTGGGGGTTCCGTATATAGGCAGTGAAACCCTAATAGGATGTCACTGATGCTTTGGCCCCAAGGAAAGGATAAGTACCATAATTAGTTTGATTGTTATCTTCTAATTATGGTGAGTGTACATCCTATTCTTTGGGGTAAATCCTAATCATAATAAGAGTATGATTCTGTCTAACCTTGTACCGGCCATGCCGGGCCGTGGGCCACACAAATGTACGAGGTTACTGTTCATCGAAGCCCATAAGCTTAAATGATATTAATCCAACCCATCAGTAATGGGCCAAATGCGGGTGGTACCCGTGGGCCGGGTTCATGACCCGGCTGGGGACTATACGTCATCATGTCCCCCTAGTCTAGTTGTTACAACCGTAGGCGTAACCTCTAGACTAACCAATGTCATATAGACCTTTTTGTTGCAAGTACGGTCGCACTCCAAAATAAGCCGACCGGGACAACTTTAATGAATGCATGAATCATAGTCAATAGTCGGACGCACGCCTGCAAAAGTGCACCTGAAAGGCCCACCTTTAAGCCACGTAAAACTGTCAAGAAGTGACCCGTGGGTCCCTTCTGAAGTTTTAGAAGTGTCAGAAATCCCATCTGTTAGATGGGCGTAGTGGCTTACACGTGGCGAACATCCACGTTACCTTGGAAATCGAGGCAACCTTATATAAGAGTTGGTGTGTGCTACTGTTACACACACAGTTTATACTTCATTCCTCCATTGTTATTCCCAAGCTCATTCCTTCATACCTTCGCTTCTTATCCCACGGATTTTCTCCACCACAGGTTAGATCATCAGGCATCTCGAATCCTTTTTATAAACCATGGTGAAGGACAATCCTCTTATTACGGATGTCCTGAACGTGATGCCTGTGGAGAAATACATAGACTTTTTTTCTAAGTATTATACTCCTGAAAGCGTACATCCAACCTATCCAGGTGACGGTGAAGCGATTACGGATGTTCTGAAGGGAAAGATAGGCGTTTATACGCGTCTATTTGATTTGGCTAACTACCGCATCCCCTTATCTAAGTTCTTAGTAGATCTGCTTCTATATTATGACTTCCACATAACCCAACCTCACTGCATAGGGGCATGTAAAATCAACCAGTTTGAGATTACCTGACATACTTGTGAGGTAACTAATAACTAGGTTTTCACTCAGTTATGAAAGTTCGTTGTTCCAATCTTTTCGAATTGATTACTAGTAAAAAGTCCGACTCAGTCGTTCTTGGTGGAAAATAAAATGGGTTGTTTGATAATCTATTTTAAACTAAAAGCAAAGATTAAAATGTCGTTGAGTAAAATAAAAGCTTTAAAAATTAAACTAAAAATTACTAGAAAAACACTTGAAAACTTTGTAAAACTAAAAACTTAAACCATCAGAACGTTTGTGTCGGAATGTCATCTGAATGTTATTGTCGGAATGTATCAAAGATGAAACCATCGGAATAAGTGAAAGTAACTTCTATCGTAATAATCTATCTGAATGTCTAGTATCGGAATCCAAGGTATCGGAATACATGAAATCAACTCTGTCGGAATGTTCAAAGTATCGGAATAACAAACAACTACCCCGTCGGAATGTTGATCGGAATAATAGTGAACCTGTCGGAATATGATTAATAAAATTTGGGCAGCGTTTCGTCTTAAAATAGCCTTAAGACCGTCGCAATATACGATCGCAATGAGCGATCGCAATCACGATCGAAATAAGGGGGAAAAACACTCTTGATCGCAAAGTAGAACCCTAAGGGTTATTGCGATCACACTGAATCCGTCAGAAAGTAGCGTCGCAATATACAAACCCTATGATTGCGATGGAGCACAAGTAATCCGATACAAGAGAAATAAGCCAAAACTTCAATAAGCACTTCCAATAAGCACACTGAACTGAAACTTAACCAACTCAATAAGCATAAATTTGAAAACTTTTAAAATTCAAAATAAGCAAACTTTATGAATCAAACCTTTTAAAAACACTAAACTTTTTAAGAAAACCAAAAGGTAAATAAGCTAGATACTAAATAAGCCAAAAAGCATAACAAGCTTTAAGCTTATTCGTATAAAAACTTATATAGGATTAAAAAGATAAACTTTTTTATCACATAAACATCAAATTTAAACAAGGTGCATTAAAATTTCAAATCAAAGATAAATCAAAATCAAGAAAGGTAGAAGAAGATTAATGATGAAAAGATTAAATTTGAACTTGTAGATTAAAAGATTCAAAAATACAAGAGAGAATTAAAGCTTAAACATGAAAGGAAAGAAAAGATGAAATTCTAGTGAGAGAAAGGTAAAACTTTTCTCTCACTAAAAATAAAACTAAGGAAAGAAAAAATAAACTAGCTAACACCCTCTTAATTTGTCATTAGGAGAGTATTTATAGGAGGAGGGGAGTGCATGTGCTCTTCTTTCTTTCTTTCTTTTCAACTCGATTTAAATTCTTTATCTTTCTCGATGTCGTCTCGGGATTTGTCGATATAAATTGAACTTGTCTTATAATTTCCTTCTTTTATTAGACTTGAGTTCTTCGACTTCATTAAACTTTCGTCTTAGACTTTGTCTTCTATAAATCTTCAGAATAGGCCTTGGACTTCTGTTCTTTTTACATTCTTGATCTTTTGACTTCCTCTTTTGTCTTTTTCTTCGATAAAAGCCCGTGATAGCCCGTGTGTTCTTCCTTTTTCATATTTTTATCCTGAAACACAATAAAAACACAAACCACGCATAATTCTTACTTTTACGACATAAAATACACGTTTTGGTCTTGTTATTATTGGAAATAATTGGTAAATGGGTAAGTGTTTTCACACTTATTAAATCCCCTACACTTGACCATTGCAATGCCCTCATGCAATGAATTAATTTCAAATCACAGATTATATTTCTCATCATAGATAACCCACCTTGGCCTTTATTAAAAAGATAGAAATATATACAAAACAAGTAAAGAAATCAAAGACTTACATTGGGGTTTTGGTTGTCATGAATGTTCATCATCCTCAAGTTTCACGTTCCCCATACCAAGCTTAAAAACGAGATCATTGTTATTATAAGTTAGCAGACTAACACAAATTCATGTGGCCCAATTATTTTCTTAGACTCCCTTATTCCTAGGTGTATCTCTTATATTTTAATATTGTCTTGAATGATCACTAGGATGCATTGTTTGACTTATTTCGATAGTTATTTAGGCCGAAAATAAAGTGGGACGATTCGATCAATAGTTAGCTAAAGGACAAAATCTTTTAAAAATGCTTCTCGGGACCTCATAAAGTTCATATCTTGGCATAACTCGCTTCACGATTTGAGACCTTTCTCGGACCGATATTTGGCAGCGACTTCATACTTTAAATCTTCGAGAGACGTTCTTGAAATTATGGTCTTCTCTTCATAAATAGGAATTTCTTCACTTGAACTTTTTGAGAGATTCTTCATATTTGGACCACGACTTCTTCATTTTTCTCCAATCTTTATTTTGGACTTTGATATACAAAGATCCGCCTCCTTTTAGGACTTGTATCTATTTATCCTCATACCTTGTTAGGGCCTTTTTGGATAGACTTCTCCATGATCTTTTGGGGAGTATTTGTTTTTCGTCGTGTGTCTCGATCCTTCATATTGATTTTCGATAAATGATTCTTCACATTACTTTTGGATCTTTAGCAACAAAATGTAGCCCTCATGTCTTGTTAGGACCTTTTTGGACTCGCCAATCTTCGCATCCCGCTTCAATAAGTTATGCCTTTGCTATGAACTCTAATTAATACCGAGCAACTTTTAAACGATCTTGTGCTAGAAGCTAAGTAACTTTTCAAATCGTACAACCTTACTTATTGCAATTAAATTCATTAGCAAGCGATGGGAGAAAAAGCTTATAATCAACTCACATAAATTCATGAAAGAATACGAAACTTATAATTGACTCTATCATCTCTCGTTCTCCACAATTTAACATCTCAAGGAATGAGACTCGTGGATGCTTAGCCAATTAAATCAAAGTTTTGGGTTTTCGAGTCATCTATAGGATCTTGCAAATTCTTAGACTTTTTCAAGTTTAGAAATGGCATTTTAAAGTTCCCTTGATAAACAACTCTCTAGGATCAATTATAGGAACTTGCGAAAAGTTCTTGTTCTTAACCCGTGAGAGTTAAGACTTTCGTGTTCTAAAGTTCCCTATATAAAAGCCTAGCAAAACTTGACTTAAATACGTTAAGGATACTAGCTAGAGTAAACTTAGATAAGTAAACTCGGGTTGAGTCAAAATATTCACGAATTTGAAAAATTTAAAACCACTTTATTGAAAATTTATTCTAGCAAAGAAAGTAAATAGCGATAGCAAAGGAAAATGCTACTATACTACTAGGCCAAAATAGATTAATAATTTTGAAAAATGTCGAAAAATTAGATTTTCCGGTTAAAATGAGGGCAAATTCATGGAAAAGACCACTTACTTCGATAGAAGTCCCCCCTACACTTGATATAAACATTGTCCTCAATGTTTAAGCATGTGGGAGTAAACTCCCATACACTTAGGACATTGTGTACGTTGTTTAAATCTTGCTAAGGAAAGGACAACTATAGTGATTTCAGTTTGAACATATAAGATATGAAATATTGAATCACGACAGTTTAGGATAGAACCGGGAAGACGGGTACACGGGATCACGGTTCGTCAAAAGTCATCGAAAATGGATCTTTGAAGCTTTAATCGCTGCACATTATAAGAAACAAGACAACAAACACATACGGGGCTCCCCCTACACTTATTATGAAAATGGTAAAGGATAGATCAACGAGTTGCCTCCCGAGAGGCACTTGTTTTTGTTAACCGAGTCACGAGCCTGACTCGACCCAGAACTAATTCAAGGGAAATGTGGTGAGGGATGGAATCATCTCATGAGAGATATCCTCACCAAAGTACAACTTCATGCGCTGTCCATTCACTTTGAAAATAGGCCCATTTGGCTGTGAAAGCTCAATGGTGACGTAAGGGAAAACTTTGGCGACGGTGAATAGACCAGACCAACGAGTCTTCAGCTTGCCCGAGAAGATCTTCAACCGAGAGTTAAAGAGAAGAACTTGATCACCAACGTGGAACTCTCGGTTCTTAATCCTTGCATCATGGATGATCTTGGTCTTCTCCTTGTAGATCAATGAGTTCTCATAAGCTTGATTCCTCAGTTCATTTAGCTCATTGAGTTGAATCTTCTGAAGATCGTCGGCTTTGTTGATGTAAAAATTGGCCCACTTTAAGGCCTAGTGTGCCTTATGTTCCAGCTCAATAGGGAGGTGGCATGCTTTCCCGTACACAAGACGATATGGAGTGCAACCAATCGGAGTCTTATATGCGGTATGGAAAGCCCACAAAGCATCGTCTAACTTATCGGCCCACGAGGCACGATGCTCTCCCACAGTACGCTCAAGAACTCGCTTCAATCCACGGTTAGATATCTCGGCTTGACAATTTGTTTGAGGATGATAAGCGGTGGAAAGACGATGATTTACACCTTACTTAGCCATGACTAGAGCAAATTGATCATTGCAAAAATGAGTCCCACGGTCACTAATGATAGCACGAGGAACACCAAATCTAGCAAAAAGTTGCTTCAGAAACTCTACAACCACCCTCGCATCGTTCGTAGGGAGAGCCTTAGCTTCAACTCATTTGAATACGTAGTCAACGACTACGAGGATGTACTTGTTCCCTTTGGATGATGGAAATAGCCCCATAAAGTCGATGCCCCATACATGTTGGGACCAAAGTGACCACCGGTGGGTCCTTTATGGCAAGCTTCGAGAATGTCTAAAGCTGTGGGTCCATCAACACACCGACGAATAATCAGACCAGCACATTGTTTGAAAAGGTAAGGGTCGTCCCAAAAATAGTGTTCAATGTCTATAAAGAACTTTTTCTTTTGTTGGGACGTTAACCCTTCCATGAGAATTCCACCTTCCAAGTAGTTTGCAATGTCCGCAAACCACGGGGGGTCATCGAGATTGGAATTGATAGACATTAAGGCCTCAAGGGGAAAAGAGTCATTGATCTCTTGATTCGGATGATCCCCTTGATAAGGATCCTCAAGTCTACTTAGATGATCCGCGGCTAGGTTTTCGGCTCCCTTTTTGTCACGAATTTCAATATTAAATTCTTGAAGGAGCAAAACCCAACGAAGAAGTCTTGGCTTAGAATCTTGCTTACTCAACAAGTACTTCAATGCGGAATGATCGATGTACACGATTGTGGTGGAAAGGAAAAGATAGGGGCGGAACTTTTCAAAGGCATACACTATAGCTAAAAGCTCTTTTTCGGTAGTGGTATAATGAAATTGAGCCCCCGTCATTGTCTTCCTAGCATAATGGATTGGATAGAAGTGTTTGTTCACTCTTTGGCCCAAAACCACTCCAATAGCAAAGTCGCTAGCATCGCACATCAATTCAAAAGGTAGCTCCCAATTAGGGGTAACGAAGACCGGTGACTTAGTTAGCTTGTCCTTAAGAATATTGAATGATTCAATACACTCTTTAGAAAAGATAAAAGGAGTATCTTTTTCCAAGAGGTGGGTCATCGGGAGAGAAATTTTAGAAAAATCTTGAATGAATCGACGATAGAAGCCCGCATGACCAAGGAAACTTCTCACACCCTTCACAGTTGAAGGTGGAGGTAATTTTACTATGACATCAACTTTAGCACGGTCCACTTCAAGATCGGCTTTTAAGGTTTTATGTCCAAGCACAATGCCCTCTTTTACCATGAAATGGCATTTTTCCCAATTTAGAACAAGGCGAGTGTCTTCACACCGCTTAAGCATGCGTTGTAAATTGGCAAGGCAAGAAGAGAAGATATAGCGAGAAATCATCCATGAAGACTTGCATGGTTTGTTCAACCATGTCATGGAAGATAGCCAACATGCACCTTTGGAAAGTCCCATGAGCATTGCATAAGCCGAAAGGCATTCTTTTGTAAGCAAATTTTCCATAAGGACAAGTGAATGTTGCTTTCTCTTGATCTTAGGGATCGATGGGAATTTGAAAATACCCGGAGAAACCGTCTAAGAAGCAGTAATAGTCATTACCCGCTAGACGTTCAAGCATTTGGTCCTTGAAAGGAAGAGGAAAATGATCCTTTCTCGTAGCATCATTGAGTTTGCGATAGTCTGTACAAACTCTCCACCCTGTAACGAGACGAGTAGGAATCAACTCGTTGTTTTCATTGGGCACAATGGTGATTCTGCCTTTCTTAGGCACACAATGGACAGGACTAACCCATGGTGTGACAATCCGTCAATTTACGATTGATATTTTATTCTCAATATTATTTAAAAACAATGTACAATATGAACTCACATATTTTTGGGAAGAAATTTGGATTTACGTCTTGAAGTAGCATCGACTACGTCTAAACCGGAGGATTCAACGTTACGTGCTTACGTTTATATACACCGTCCTTGGTGACAGTCCGATATTTCAGAAAATAAATTTATCTGAGAATATTATTTTGGAGTTTTAAATTTGTGTTAGTTCATAAACTCACAAATTTACGAGAAGAAACTAGGACTTACGATTTTATTTTAACGTCTTTTACGACTAAACCGGAAACCCTAGGATTACGTATTTACGTTTTCGAACTCCGTTTTTGATGAAACAATTTTTATTAGATTCGTTTTGTGACGTCGATTCATAATTTATAAAAACGTTTTTCGTAAAACGACCCGAGGGCACGCAAATCGAGGAAACTAGAATCGAGGAGTACCCGTAACTAAATGGGATGAGACAAGTGGGACACTTGTCCCACCCCACATCAAAACCGGCTACACACTAAACACAAACCACTTTGGTGGCAAGTTCTTACTTAAACAAGCTACACTTGTCACTTGTAGCTTACCAAATAAGCCACTAACCTCACAAAACCATCAAACCCTCACTTACTCTCATTTGTAACATGCAATCTACTCACAAACTCTCTCTCTCTAGCTTAAACATGCCGTCCCATATTCATCTTCAAACACCAAATTCATACAAATTTTAACCATGAACATATGTTATAATTAACATATGTTAATCCCCATTCAAAAAGATGAAGATTGGTGCAACTTATAACATCCATGGAGGAGTTTTCATGGAGTCATGAGGCTGATTTTCCACAAGGAGTTGATGAAGATTGGAGTTCTTGAAGATGGTGTTGGCTAAGCACAAGTTTCTCCATCAAAAACCATGTCAACCTCATAACCTACATCAAGATGGTGGTATAAAGATTGTCCTCCTCATCTTCTTAATATTTTGATTATGTAAACATGTATTTTATTTCCTATTGTATATATTTATGATGATTATATGATGATAAAAATGTTATGTGGGGATTTGTTGTTGATAATCATGGATAAAAAGGTGAAAAACCATATGAAACAAGGTTAAAATCTTGATTAATTTGCATGGCTGTATAAAACAGTAAAGAACCAAGTGGTAAACTGATAATATGATGAAGTAGAACCCATTTACAGTAAGCTATGGGTCTTGTACACATGTGAGAGTTGGCCATGCAATGGAATCAAAATAATGAGTGAGATATGATCAAAACAAGTTTAGGGTATAAATCTGAAGTTACTGTTTTGGACGATTTTTAGAAAATACTTAAAGGATGATTCAACAGTAGCTATAGAAGAGTTAAATGTAGCAAATATCATGTAGTTTATGTGATAAAAATTTGAGCTTCTATCTCCATATAGAACTCAAGATATGGCAGTTTTGGTAAAGATGAAGTTAAAAATCAGATTTTTGGAAATTAAAGAATAATACTATTATATAAGCACTCACATTTTAATATATAAAATGTAAATAAAAACCCACTAACTTATAAAACTTATTTATATAAAAATATAAAAGGTGTAATAAGTGTATAAATGATAAAAATGGAAACTTGTTAAGTTTTATAAGTTATAAAACTATAAAACATGATTTTTACGACTTTTTCGGCTATTGCCGTAAAATTAACGTTTTTATTAAATAAAACTTAGATGGTTGGACCCGTCTAATGAAAACTTTATAAAACTTATATACTGATATATAGACATGTATAACAAGTAAAAACCGATAAAACCCGAACTTTAGGGCATACGGACATTAACGAGCTAAGTAAACATAGTGGACTAATACTTGGACTAATAATTGGACTAAATAAGATATAAACTTGTAAAAAGAACTTATTGGGCTTAACCCATTTGGGCCCAACTTGAAAGTATACATACTGATAATATAGGTACAAAATGGATTAAAATAAGTTAAATAACTTATAATAAGCTTATTGGGCTTAAGACACGTAAACGGGTAAAACTAGTAAACTAGTATAAAAGTTATCGACATATAACACTAAAAGGAGTAAACGGGAATATGTAAACCCACTTGATCATCATATATATATAATCATCATATGTATACATAGATGTTATTTTTATAAAGTCATTAGACAAACGTCTAAGACCGAGTATTATTTGTCTAGGTTTCCGTGATTGAAGCACATACCGTACGTCCGAATTGCCGATAATCGCCTTCCCACATCAACGTGAGTTCATAGCCTCGCACTCTTTTAAATGTTTTTATAAATGTTTTATAAACCCGCGAGGGAGATAACATGTTAGTTTTATAAAATAGGACACCATTTGTCCCGATTGTTTGTTTATTGATTTTGGACCCGAATGATTGAATGACCCGATTGTATGACCCGATAAATGATTAATGGACCCGATAGATGAAATAAAATGGATTATTAAAGTTAGGTTATGTCACTAAAAGTCCCATTAGCATGAATTGTGAACTACCGGGAGTTGGTAGACGCTTATGCATTTGATAGTACTATTTGGGGACGATCACCCCAGTTCGCGCCTTGACGGTTGATCCCCGTCGTGCCACATTGATTGGTAAGCGAATTTATGTATGAGAAGATTTCCAATAGCGTGACCTTTGTGACGACACGCTACTTTAGATGGGCAAAATTGGTATCGGGTTAGCTACCCGTTGTTGGTTTAGTAAGGTAACAATGTCATGCGGCTTATAATAATCCAAATCACCAAAATATTACTGGACGCTCCGAATTACGATGTATTGCCTGACTAGCAATACTGGGTCATACTATTGATATTATGATTGTATTTTGGTTTTTATAACCATATTCATATAACGATTTTTATTTGATTTTATACAACGTCATAAGACGTATTGTATGATTGTTTTTACGACATTGGCTCGTATAATGATTTTTACGGCAAATGCCTATATTACGATTTTCGATAAGGATTTATATAAAATGACTTTGGCTATTTTATGGCCTATTATAAACTGATTTTGGCTATTTTACGGCCTATCAAAACGATTTGTACAAAATGATTTTCAGTAATACTTTCATACTGATATTATATTGATGGAATTTATTAAACTCTATGAATTCACTCGGCGTTATCGCTGACCTTTTCTTTTAACATGTTTTATCTCAGGTACTTGAAGGTAATTCTCGGGAAGACAACAAGAATTCATGGCCCGCACTTAAAACAATATTTTCCATTCAAATACTTTGTAAAACTTTGTATGAAATAATATGACTTGGGACCTATGTAACTTTGATATTTATGAATGGAAATGATTTATTATTAAACGACGCGATTTTTCTGCGTTGTCTATGATGTGAGTAATGTGCTATCCCGTAACACCAACTAGTCTTCCGCTGTACTAAGTTGTATAAATTTGGGGGTGTTACAGTTTGGTACCAGAGCTCTCGTTATAGAGAACGAAAGATTTTTAAAAACCAAGGTTTTGAATAAAACATTTCAAAATCTTTTAACTATAAACATTTTTCTAAAAATGTCTAAAAATCTTTTGACTATAACGGTGCCGAAGAATTCCCGAGTTACCGACAAGGCCAAGACTGAGAAGTGTTATTTTAATATATATATAACTTGGATTATATATATGATGTAATTTTATTACATGATTGTTTGACGATTAATTTGATTTTTATACGAGGTATTTATACGACGTAGATTGTCACAAGTAACCCTAAATCCCCTAGTAAATTAATCGAAGCTATTCTCGTAAGAATTCTAGCTATCCTAGATCTAAACCAAGTTGTGGATATTTATGATCCCAACAAAATGGTTGATATTCGTAGAAGTATAGATATTAGTTGATTGTGATATTGAAAAAGAATTGGCGAGATTAAATCTGATATCGATGTCATGACGATCTTTCTTATAGAGTGGAGTTTGACAAAATGTTATCACCTGGAAAGATGTCATCTGATTCGTTGTCATCCAATTCTTAAATTGAAATCGAAAGGGTGAATGTTGCACTTGAGGCTGTTATTGGAACCATTACCCAAAAGCCTCATGCCACTAGTACCTTTCCGAGAAGTCTAAGTTGAATGATCAAGTCATTTCATATTAATGACTTATTTGATAATTGTTGTTGTGAGAGCTAATAGGATTGGAAATTAAGTATTGATTTATATTGAGATTGTATTGCCTTTACAAGGCCGAAGAATAAGATTGAAAGTATTGGAAAATGAGTTAGGATATCGAATTGAGTATAAAATTGGTTGAAACTTGAATAAAGTAAAACTTAACTTGTATGGAATATAAGATTGTAAGAGGAAGTCATTAAGTTTTGTGATTGAATTATAAGGTTTTAATTGATTGTTAGTTCGTGTTAAGGGTTATTCCTAGGCCATTGTCCACTAATGAGGATGCCCAGTGTCCAAGAAATAAATTGAAGAAATCTTCTTCTGAATTGAGACCGATGGATCTTCTGGGACATGTGGAACACCTAATGACTCTTGTAGATTAGTATTCATTGTGGTATCTTTTAAAAATAATCCCTAACTCAACTGAGACATCAGTTGGTAGGATGAGTTCTGAGAATTGTATGACACAGTGACACATAATGTGTTGCGGTACAATTTTGACTTGTTTGCGATTAATGAAAAAGACTACCTTTGATTACTAAATTCTACATGTATCGATGTTATCTATCTTTTCTTGCTTCATCCTAATGTTCGCATTAGTGATGCAACCATTGAACAAGTACTCATCTCGATTTGAGTTACGTTGTGAATCATTCTTTTAGAGTGCCATCGAGATCATGAACCTCATGATTAATTGGCTAAGCTCATTTCCTATCATATCGTAGTTAACTTTTGGTGAACAAGCTTTCATCACTCTTTTGCAGATCACACATTGTTTTTATAAAGTTGAAACGGTATCCTTTGAGAAAATTTAATTTTCATCACAATAAGGATTATTCAAGGTGAGATTTATAAGTGATTGATATAAAAATGAAGTTGTTTATAAGACGCTTTGGAAACTTAATTATTTCCATAACAAAGAAAATCTTTATAAATTTATTTTTGATTCTTATTTAAGAATTAAGCATGAAAATGTTTTTATTTTAAACATGATGATAAAATTTTGACGAACTGAGTATTGCATCGTTAATCTTGAAATTGTATATAGTTGCGCGCCTACATACAATTTGGAATGGACTATGCAAGACTGATTAGTAGTCACCATAAAACTAATGAATAAGCACTACCTTTTCTTTGAAGATTGTGAAAGATTAAAATTTTTATGAGATCTGCAAAAAGTGAAAAATAAGGACATAATGTTAGGGACACCTACGTATGTGCCTGTAGCATCTATTCTTCTGAGTCGAATTTACTCATCTGTGGAAATTGTCTTATTTGACAATTGACAATTCCCTTCTTGTCCAATTCTCTTGTAGTGAGATTCTTAGGAAAAGTATATGATTACCGAGTGTTGATACCCGACTGGATGTATCGACGTTCTTATCATTTCTTATGATTTGATTTCATTTGAATGACCTGAGTAACGATCCGAGGAGCTTTCGAATGCGTACTCGAATCATGAAAACATGGGATATATTCATATTCGTTAAGTGTTTTCGTCTGTATCTGATTTGAAATTCTCTCGCGTAGATTATGCGTTGACCTTACTCTTTAGATGGTAGCTGTGTCTCCATATATCCTTGAATTTGTGAAGGATTATGAATTATTATTATTAGTCTTTTGAGAAGTTCACATCTTATCAACGGCAATGAAACTGGAAAGTTAATAGTGCCCGTAGAATGGATTAATTGATTATGACAAGACGACATTGTCTTAATTGATGGGAACTCAAGTAGAATTCCCTAAAAGATAAGATGATGATTATCAAAAGTGATCTAAATAATTCTTGATGGATGACCATATCCTGTATTAAGACTTGAAATAATACCGTGAATGATTGTGAATTAGTAATAGATATTATAATATAGAAGGAACTTAATATGTATTTAGTAAAAGATATTTATCTTATCTGAATTTAAGGAATTACCGTACAACTGAGAAAGTTGTCGGAGAAAGATTTTATTATACCAAGCCTGTCATCCTGAAGAGCTATGGTGTTATCTTTCCTTATATTTATAGATTACTGTGACTGAGTAAATTGACAATCGAAGACGATATCCATAACTCGAAATGGAAGATTTGTTCGATCATTTACAAGGTTCTAGCAAATTTGATCCATAGCATGGTTATCATCAACTTCGCATCTGCGAAAGAGATTATCTATTTCAATCACTACATCCGGTGCTTGTAATGAACATTATGAGTTCCACGTGATGTCGTTTGGATTGACCAATGCACATGTAGTATTCACAAATTTGGTGAATCACGTGTGTAGGCTGTAATTTGATAAATTCATGCTCGTGATCATTAAGGACTATTTGTTTGTATATAAGAATAAGGATGAGTTAATAATTATTAATAAGAATGCCCTTAATTGGCTAAACAGTGTAAACCTGAACCTTGAATAATTAACACATGATTAAAGACTTGAACCTTTACATGATTAGACTATGTGGTTAAAAGGATAATGGAATGTAAATTGACTCTTCAAAAATTAAGAGCCCTTTTAAGACTTTGGATTTTACCAAAAAGAAATGGAAATATGTTTTGACAAATATTTTAACAAAGAATTTTAAGGGATTATTCCCTTTACACAAACCATTTAACTAAACTTCTGTTTAGGGGTAAATGTTTGTGTATACTTTTAGACAACTAAGAGGAATTGAGGAAACTATATAAAACATGATTTGAAATTTGAAGTGATAATTTACGCTTTTCAAACTAAAGAAAATTTTGATCAAAGTATAAACAAAGATTTTTCAAACATTTACGAATCTTATTAAATATTTTCGATAAATCAACCAAAAATCTTGTTAATTAAATTCAAATTTATTTTTGAACAATTTATCTAATTGGTCGAACTAAGAAATTTAAAACTTTTACGCTTCATAAAAATTAACTAATAATTATTTATTTAATTATGATAATTATCGACGCCTTAGACGACGGATTGAGTAAAACGGATGAAAATGATAGATGAGACGAAACTGAAACATAAAGAATATGAAGAAAGAATTTTGAATAAATAAAGTTATGATATTGATTTCATCAGGAGAAAGTGAACGTAATTACTGCCGCTTAATATAGAAAGAATGCCTGAGTGAATGATGGACATGATAATTATATCATCATGAGAAATGAATATAGATACCGACGCATTACGTAAAAAGGATAAAGAACCAGTTAGGACATATTCCTTAATAATGAAGATGCAAAATAAAGTGCCGAATAATATAAAATAAACGATGCTTGTAAGAAGGATAATATAAATATTGAAAGGTTTTACGGCTAGTATGAACAATTAAAATTGAGAAGCCGATGGCGTTAAATGTATAAAAGACCACATGTGATTGCCTAAATATGGAGAATTGTGAGATATAGTTATATTGGAATTTGTAAGTATAAGTACTATATATATGTCATTTTTGACTAAGAGTATCTTTGTCTGAAGAAGTTATACTAATGGGAATTATGAAGGCAGACATCGCCTCATACATTAGTAAACGTCTAGCTATTGCAAAGGTCATTATCTGAATTTAATTCGATTTGGGTCATCGTCGATAGACTGACCAAATCTGCTAATATCATTCTCGTTAATGATAAATGCAAAAGAGTTATGTAAACATAATGTGCCTGTATCGAACATCTACATCAAGATCTTCGCTTCGCATCGAATTTCTAGAGACTTGCTCAGAAATCATTGAGAACGAACCTTGATGAGAGTACTATGTACCATCCCAAATCGAAGGGACGAGGTAAAGTAACGATACAAGGTAATATAAGTGCTGTTTTATGTTTGAATGATTGACCTTTGGTAATAGACCATATAATCATTTTCCTTTGGAGAGATTATCATTGATAATTATCGTATTAGGATCGAGATCTAATCTTGTTAGGATCTGAATATTAGAGCATCTGTAAGCAAGAGTTGAGATAAAGACATCCGACATACACCCATTGTGAGTTGGACATGTCTTTTAGGTTTAAGGTTCCTATGATGGCGAACCTATCCTTACAAAATACCCGACCCGCGAAATCTGAAATGATTGTTGAAATTAGGATTTGATTATTAACTGCCGATGGTGGGCAGGAGGTTATGTGGATATGAAATGTAGATCTTGAAGTGCCAAATGGGTAGCGAAGTTATGCCACGAAATTTTAAACTTGGAAAAATGAAGTTCATGATCTGACAAATCATGGGATATGAGTCCCCGTTATATGGGACCATTGAGATGATGTAAAAGATTGGTTTGAAAGGCATATAAGCTGGATCTACCCTAGGACTTCAAAGACTGCGTGAATTATGTTTCGTAAATCGAACTTGATGGAATATCTATCAAGTGAAAATCTGATTATTCTTAGTAGAGCTTAGATCGGCGAAAAGTTGCATTCATCAGAAACCCGTGAACATCATGGATAGAGAAAGTAAGTCAACATTTAGCCTGATCTTATTCCCGTAGTTATGTTTGATGAAACTCGCGTATTATAATGAATACACATGTGAGAAAAGACCGAATGTGGAGGGAATACCCACGTGGCTTTAACTCTATAAGAAGCGAGTAGTAAGGTAAGATGATCTTTGAGGACAAAGATCCTGTTTAGGGGTAAATGCTGTGACAATCCGTCAATTTACGATTGATATTTTATTCTCAATATTATTTAAAAACAATGTACAATATGAACTCACATATTTTTGGGAAGAAATTTGGATTTACGTCTTGAAGTAGCATCGACTACGTCTAAACCGGAGGATTCAACGTTACGTGCTTACGTTTATATACACCGTCCTTGGTGACAGTCCGATATTTCAGAAAATAAATTTATCTGAGAATATTATTTTGGAGTTTTAAATTTGTGTTAGTTCATAAACTCACAAATTTACGAGAAGAAACTAGGACTTACGATTTTATTTTAACGTCTTTTACGACTAAACCGGAAACCCTAGGATTACGTATTTACGTTTTCGAACTCCGTTTTTGATGAAACAATTTTTATTAGATTCGTTTTGTGACGTCGATTCATAATTTATAAAAACGTTTTTCGTAAAACGACCCGAGGGCACGCAAATCGAGGAAACTAGAATCGAGGAGTACCCGTAACTAAATGGGATGAGACAAGTGGGACACTTGTCCCACCCCACATCAAAACCGGCTACACACTAAACACAAACCACTTTGGTGGCAAGTTCTTACTTAAACAAGCTACACTTGTCACTTGTAGCTTACCAAATAAGCCACTAACCTCACAAAACCATCAAACCCTCACTTACTCTCATTTGTAACATGCAATCTACTCACAAACTCTCTCTCTCTAGCTTAAACATGCCGTCCCATATTCATCTTCAAACACCAAATTCATACAAATTTTAACCATGAACATATGTTATAATTAACATATGTTAATCCCCATTCAAAAAGATGAAGATTGGTGCAACTTATAACATCCATGGAGGAGTTTTCATGGAGTCATGAGGCTGATTTTCCACAAGGAGTTGATGAAGATTGGAGTTCTTGAAGATGGTGTTGGCTAAGCACAAGTTTCTCCATCAAAAACCATGTCAACCTCATAACCTACATCAAGATGGTGGTATAAAGATTGTCCTCCTCATCTTCTTAATATTTTGATTATGTAAACATGTATTTTATTTCCTATTGTATATATTTATGATGATTATATGATGATAAAAATGTTATGTGGGGATTTGTTGTTGATAATCATGGATAAAAAGGTGAAAAACCATATGAAACAAGGTTAAAATCTTGATTAATTTGCATGGCTGTATAAAACAGTAAAGAACCAAGTGGTAAACTGATAATATGATGAAGTAGAACCCATTTACAGTAAGCTATGGGTCTTGTACACATGTGAGAGTTGGCCATGCAATGGAATCAAAATAATGAGTGAGATATGATCAAAACAAGTTTAGGGTATAAATCTGAAGTTACTGTTTTGGACGATTTTTAGAAAATACTTAAAGGATGATTCAACAGTAGCTATAGAAGAGTTAAATGTAGCAAATATCATGTAGTTTATGTGATAAAAATTTGAGCTTCTATCTCCATATAGAACTCAAGATATGGCAGTTTTGGTAAAGATGAAGTTAAAAATCAGATTTTTGGAAATTAAAGAATAATACTATTATATAAGCACTCACATTTTAATATATAAAATGTAAATAAAAACCCACTAACTTATAAAACTTATTTATATAAAAATATAAAAGGTGTAATAAGTGTATAAATGATAAAAATGGAAACTTGTTAAGTTTTATAAGTTATAAAACTATAAAACATGATTTTTACGACTTTTTCGGCTATTGCCGTAAAATTAACGTTTTTATTAAATAAAACTTAGATGGTTGGACCCGTCTAATGAAAACTTTATAAAACTTATATACTGATATATAGACATGTATAACAAGTAAAAACCGATAAAACCCGAACTTTAGGGCATACGGACATTAACGAGCTAAGTAAACATAGTGGACTAATACTTGGACTAATAATTGGACTAAATAAGATATAAACTTGTAAAAAGAACTTATTGGGCTTAACCCATTTGGGCCCAACTTGAAAGTATACATACTGATAATATAGGTACAAAATGGATTAAAATAAGTTAAATAACTTATAATAAGCTTATTGGGCTTAAGACACGTAAACGGGTAAAACTAGTAAACTAGTATAAAAGTTATCGACATATAACACTAAAAGGAGTAAACGGGAATATGTAAACCCACTTGATCATCATATATATATAATCATCATATGTATACATAGATGTTATTTTTATAAAGTCATTAGACAAACGTCTAAGACCGAGTATTATTTGTCTAGGTTTCCGTGATTGAAGCACATACCGTACGTCCGAATTGCCGATAATCGCCTTCCCACATCAACGTGAGTTCATAGCCTCGCACTCTTTTAAATGTTTTTATAAATGTTTTATAAACCCGCGAGGGAGATAACATGTTAGTTTTATAAAATAGGACACCATTTGTCCCGATTGTTTGTTTATTGATTTTGGACCCGAATGATTGAATGACCCGATTGTATGACCCGATAAATGATTAATGGACCCGATAGATGAAATAAAATGGATTATTAAAGTTAGGTTATGTCACTAAAAGTCCCATTAGCATGAATTGTGAACTACCGGGAGTTGGTAGACGCTTATGCATTTGATAGTACTATTTGGGGACGATCACCCCAGTTCGCGCCTTGACGGTTGATCCCCGTCGTGCCACATTGATTGGTAAGCGAATTTATGTATGAGAAGATTTCCAATAGCGTGACCTTTGTGACGACACGCTACTTTAGATGGGCAAAATTGGTATCGGGTTAGCTACCCGTTGTTGGTTTAGTAAGGTAACAATGTCATGCGGCTTATAATAATCCAAATCACCAAAATATTACTGGACGCTCCGAATTACGATGTATTGCCTGACTAGCAATACTGGGTCATACTATTGATATTATGATTGTATTTTGGTTTTTATAACCATATTCATATAACGATTTTTATTTGATTTTATACAACGTCATAAGACGTATTGTATGATTGTTTTTACGACATTGGCTCGTATAATGATTTTTACGGCAAATGCCTATATTACGATTTTCGATAAGGATTTATATAAAATGACTTTGGCTATTTTATGGCCTATTATAAACTGATTTTGGCTATTTTACGGCCTATCAAAACGATTTGTACAAAATGATTTTCAGTAATACTTTCATACTGATATTATATTGATGGAATTTATTAAACTCTATGAATTCACTCGGCGTTATCGCTGACCTTTTCTTTTAACATGTTTTATCTCAGGTACTTGAAGGTAATTCTCGGGAAGACAACAAGAATTCATGGCCCGCACTTAAAACAATATTTTCCATTCAAATACTTTGTAAAACTTTGTATGAAATAATATGACTTGGGACCTATGTAACTTTGATATTTATGAATGGAAATGATTTATTATTAAACGACGCGATTTTTCTGCGTTGTCTATGATGTGAGTAATGTGCTATCCCGTAACACCAACTAGTCTTCCGCTGTACTAAGTTGTATAAATTTGGGGGTGTTACACATGGTGAATCCGAGATAGGGTAGATCATTCCTGCATCAAGAAGTTTGATAACCTCTTTTTTGATAATGTCATGGATCTTGGGATTCACCCTTCTTTGGTTCTGAATAGTGGGTTTAAAGTCGTCCTCCATGATAATTTTATGTGTGCAAAAGTGAGTATCAATTCACGAATATCGGAGATTTTCCAAGCACTCGCTTTCTTATGATTCTTCAGCATGGCGATAAGTCGAGATTTTTCGTCTTCTTGCAAGTGCTTAGCGATGATAACGGGTAACTACTTATTGTCTTCAAGGAAAACGTACTCGAGATGAGACGGTAGGTCCTTAAGCTCTAAATCCGGATGATTTTAATGGAAGGCGCAGTCAAATTAGGATCATCGATAGATATATCCTTAGGAGATGGTGGAGAAATATGGTCCTCATTGAGAAGTTTCTCAATGGTACGAATGTCTTCATCCCAATCGGAGGGAGAATCGTCATATCGTAAGTCCACATCTCCCAAAGTTGCTTCAAATTCTTTCAAAAGGAGATCACTTTCTCCAAATGGAGTTAGTGATGGAGCAATAGAGGCAACGGTCTCAACAATGGGTAGAGAAGAAGAACCACTTTTATAAGCGTCTTTGAAATGCTCTTCACAAGCCTCATCAAGAACGTCAATGAAATTAACGCTCTCGTTTTCCTGAGGTTGCTTAGAAAGTTTACCCATGTTGAAAACGATTTTATCGTCACCAACTCTCATGATTAATTCGCTCGCGGCTACATCAATGAGAGTGTGACCGGTCCTCAAGAATGGACGTCCAACGATTAATGGAACACGGGGATCCACCTCGTAGTCGACAACAACAAAATCGGCGGGGAAAGTGAATTTGTCAACTCCAATGAAAACATCCTCGGCTATCCCCACCGGATAAGCAACCGATCGGTTAGCTAATTCCAATGTCATATGAGTGGGTACTAGCTCAGGTAAAGATAATTGCTTCCACACGGACAATGTCATAAGATTGATACTCGCTCCGAGATCCGCCAAGGCCATACAATTCT
Organism: Glebionis coronaria; assembly: GCA_025667525.1. NCBI lineage: Eukaryota > Viridiplantae > Streptophyta > Magnoliopsida > Asterales > Asteraceae > Glebionis > Glebionis coronaria. Next base: position 243,232,884 of record CM046876.1, read on the forward strand.
CAACACCCGGGAAATTACAAGGAATAAGGAATCGACCGGGATATCCTAACTTAACCGGTAATTTTCTCAAAAGAACGACATAATAATTCTCATTTAATTGGGTATTGGCGATGTCGAGCAATTTTTCTTTATCACTTAAAATATCCTTAAACATCTTAGCATATTTAGGCAAGTGAGTGAGAGCCTCAGCAAAGGAGATGTTGAAGTTCAGTTGTTTAAACATTTTAAGAATGTTTGAAACCTGAATATCATCCTTGTTTTTTAACTTCTCTTTCCTCAACCTTGAGGGATAAGGTATATTAGGTTGAGAGGAAGGCTTTGGAATGGAATTCTCACTCACATCCTTGGGTGGTGGAGGGATAGATGTGGAAGGTGGAGGAACAGTTTTGGAACCAAAGGTGTGGTATAAACTTGAGGTATCGGTGGGACATAAGGTGCAGACGAAGGCATAACGGGTGGTATATCACAAGTAGAAGGAATCTCGGGTCCTTGGTTAGTTGGTGAAGAAGAAGGTTCAACGATGATCTTACTGCTCCTAGTAGTCATGGCATTAACGTTGGCCCTAGGATTAGTCACGGTGTTAGAAGGGAGAGTACCTTGGGGTGGCCCTTGGGGATTAATGGCTTGATACATTAGCATAAATTTCTTATCACTCGATTCTTGCATAGCAGACATGATTTTCTCATGTTCACTCAACTTATCAGTCAACTTTTGAAGAACCAATTCCATTGAGGGGGAATTCGTGTTTTGCCCTTGATTTTGAAAACCTTGGTTTGGATATTGTTGTTGATAATCATTGTTATTATTAAAACCTTGGTTAAAGTTGTTATTTTGAAACCCTTGGTTTTGCCCATTAAAAGTCCCTTGATTTTGACTATGAAAATTCCCTTTATTTGAGTTATAATTCCTTTGATTATTAGAAGAATTCCCTTGGTAGTTACTTCGTTGGCCTTGGTTCCTTGGTGCGTATTGTGTGTTGTTCAATTGAGGTGGTGGTGGTCTATTATGGGATTGAAAACCGGGTGGTGAAAGAAGTTATTTGAACAATAACTAAGCAAATTGCGGTCACCTTGAGGACGTGCTTGATAGCCTCCCATAGAAAAGTTACCGTTGGCGACATACACATTTTCCAGATTGTCATGAGTATAAGGACAATCGGTGTATGAATGAGAATCTCCGCAAATCTCACAAGACGTGGCTACAGCTTTAGCTTGTTGAAATTGGTTAGTGGCTAAAAGCTGCATATTTTTGCTCATTTCGACTATTGCGCGGGACATTTCGGTCATATCAGGGTTTGAAGAAGTAAAACAAACATTGACTCTCGGGTTTGATCTTGAGGATGCGGATGAATCCCTGTTTTTGTGGTGAGTGGTTATGTTCTCTATAAGCTCTCTACACTCCTTAGGTCTTCTCTTCATGAATGTACCACCGGCGGCAGCATTAATCGTATCACGATCACGAAAAGTTAAACCATTATAGAAGGTATCAATCAAAGTAACGGGGATCATGTTATGGTTCGAACAACGGTCGATCAAGACATTATAACGTTCCCAAGCATCGAAAAGCGACTCATCAGGTTCTTGATTAAATCCACTGATTTGGTTGCGAAGACTAGTGACCATGGATGGTGTAAAGTAGCGCGACAAAAAGCGTTGAGTCATGTCATTCCATGTATGAATTGAGTTTTTTGGAAGACGATCAAACCATTTTTTGGCATGGTGGGATAAAGTGTGTGGGAAGAGATGTAGGCTAAGGAAATCCATAGTAACACCGCAAAGTTTCATGCTTTGGGTGAGGGTAATGAATTTGTCGAGGTGTTTGTTGGCATCATCATCTGATAATCCGCGAAAAGGACAAGCGTTTTGAACTTGCTGGATCATGTGATGCTTCAACGAAAATTCAGGAGCCGTGATTTGCATCGGCGCAATCGGTCCTCTGCCTCCGTTCATGGTTGGTTGACAAAGCTCCTCCATTGTTCATAAGTTGGGTGGGGGAACATTGTTGTTGTGGTTATTATTATTTAAATTGGGTATAGGTGGGTTATTATTGTTGTTGTGCACACCAGCCATATCTAAATCTTCACGAGTCTCGGGCTCTGGATAAGTGGAAGATCTAGTACGCATACACCTGCAAAAGAAAAAGAAAAAGATACCAAAGAAACAAAGAATATATATGTACTTGTAAAAATAAAAGCTTTTTGGTGCAAAACTTTGGAAAAGATATGCTTTTTATGACTTTTTAATGTTTTTGTATTTTTGAAATTTTTTTTAATTTTTATGGATTTTTTTGAGAATTTTTAAGCAAGGAAAATAACGTTCACGAATGAACGGATCCCAAAATACAATGCGTCTCTCACTAAAAACCGTTAATCTTAACGAAAAGAGCAGTCAGCGACGCCATTTAATAACTAGATTTTACTCAGTTATGAAAGTTCGTTGTTCCAATTTTTTCGAATTGATTACTAGTAGAAGTGCGACTCAGTCGTTCTTGGTGGAAAATAAAATGGGTTGTTTGATAATCTATTTTAAACTAAAAGCAAAGATTAAAATGTCGTTGAGTAAAATAAAAGCTTTAAAAATTAAACTAAAAATTACTAGAAAAACACTTGAAAACTTTGTAAAACTAAAAACTTAAACCATCGGAATGTTTGTGTCGGAATGTCATCTGAATGTTACTGTCGGAATGTATCAAAGATGAAACCATCGGAATAAGTGAACGTAACTTCTATCGGAATAATCTATCTGAATGTCTAGTATCGGAATCCAAGGTATCGGAATACAAGAAATCAACTCTGTCGGAATTTTCAAAGTATCGGAATAACAAACAACTACCCCCGTCGGAATGTTGATCGGAATAATAGTGAACCTGTCAGAATAGGATTAATAAAAATTGGGCAGCGTTCCGTCTTAAAATAGCCTTAAGACCCGTCACAATATACGATCGCAATGAGCGATCGCAATCACAATCGGAATAAGGGGAAAAACACTCTTGATCGCAAAGTAGAACCCTAAGGGTTATTGCGATCACACTGAATCCGTCGGAAAGTAGCGTCGCAATATACAAACCCTATGATTGCGATGGAGCACAAGTAATCCGATACAAGAGAAATAAGCCAAAACATCAATAAGAACTTCCAATAAGCACACTTAACCGAAACATAACCAACTCAATAAGCATAAATTTGAAACTTATATAGGATTAAAAAGATAAACTTTTTAATCACATAAACATCAAATTTAAACAAGGTGCATTAAAATTTCGAATCAAAGATAAATCAAAATACAGAAAGGTAGAAGAAGATTAATGATGAAAAGATTAAATTTGAACTTGTAGATTAAAAGATTCAAAAATACAAGGGAGAATTAAAGCTTAAACATGAAAGGAAAGAAAAGATGAAATTCTAGTGAGAGAAAGTTAAACACTTTCTCTCTCTAAAAATAAAACTAAGGAAAGAAAAAATAAACTAGCTAACACCCTCCTAATGTGTCATTAGGAGGGTATTTATAGGAGGATCGGAGTGCATGTGTGCTTCCATCTTTCTTTCTTTTCGACTCGATTTAAATTCTTTATCTTTCTCGACGTCGTCTCGGGATTTGTCGATATAAATTGAACTTGTCTTATAATTTCCTTCTTCTATTAGACTTGAGTTCTTCGACTTCATTAAACTTCCATCTTTAGACTTTTTCTTCGATAAATCTTCAGAATAGGCCTTGGACATCCGTTCTTTTTACATTCTTGATCTTTTGACTTCGTCTTTTGTCTTTTTCTTCGATAAAAGCCCGTGATAGCCCGTGTTTTCTTCCTTTTTCATATTTTTATCCTGAAACACAATAAAAACACAAACCACACATAATTCCGAATTTTACGACATAAAATACACGTTTTGTTTTTGTTATTATTGGAAATAAGTGGTAAAAGGATAAGTGTTTTCACACTTATTAGTAACCCCGACCGTGAATCTATTTAGGGTCTTTTACTCCCCCCAACTAGTGAATAGGTGGCTATCGTTCAAGAAACGATCCGCGACCGCCCCCATGACATATAAGAAACCTTTAGATTCCCTTAAGAATTGGTACGACTATTATTTTTTCGTAGATGAGAAAGTATTCCCCACCCCTTTTGTCCTCAAAACCAGCGCACCCAAAGACTATCCTACCAACTACAAATACTATAGTAGTAAGGATTTGAAAATATTAGACACCCGCCGTACAGAATTCCATAGGGGTCTGCCGGAGCATTTCCTCTGCTTAGTAGGGATCAACCGCTACTACTATGGGAGGGAGGATAGATATTTGTGCTTTCTGACCGAACGTAGGCAGGGTAGGTCTTCCATACTTTAGATACAAACATGTCTTATAGTACTTTGTGAAATTACTAATCCGTGTGTATGCAGATGTCCGCATAGATGAAGTTGTTTGGTTTATTGCGCCAAGGCGATCCAAGCAAAGTTCCCCAGGGACCACGACCACTGAAAGAATGGGAACCCCCTTTACTAGAGGCCACCGTGAACATGACCATCCCGCTGGAAGAAACTGTTGAGCAGCGGTCGGATGAAGAGGAGCCCGTGATATAGAAAGTCCCCTCTTGACTTCCATAATGAAGATGGTGAAGAGCTGCTGTTGGAGGACACCGTACCGCACCAGGATGAAGAAGAAGAAGAAGAAGAAGAAGAAGAAGAAGAACTCACCAACCCTGCTGACAATCGCATCGATGACGAAGAAGAAACAATAAAAGCTTCTGGGTCCTCGCAGCCATCAAAGCCCAAATCTAGCAAGCGGAAGACTACCAGGAAGGTAGCGAAAAATCTGGAGGCTGTGGCAGGGGCGCATAATTCTCCCCCAAAGAAGCTAAGGAAGGACCATCCGCAGTTCCAAGAGGGGAGCAGTGTCTCTACAGCCCAAGTAAACCCTACGCTGCATGTTGATGAGCAAGTCTGGAGGCTACCCCCGTGAATGTCGTGGCTCCTACCATCACGGAACCCGTAACTGGCACTACGTAAGTACCAATCCATATTCCAAGAAAACATAATCCACAAACAAAAACTAACAAGTATGTTCTAATAACAGGGCGGACCCGTCAATGACAGACCAGGAGAAGGAGGTTGAAAGGGAACCCTCACCCGTGACATCAATGAGACCTCCATCCCCTCCTGTGACTCATGTTGAGGAGCCACGTCCTGAGGGACCTGACACCAGCCTTCGCCTAGCCTGGAACTTGTCAAGCTTAAAGAGATTAGAGGCAGAGTCCGAGTGCACATAACTTATTGAACACATTACTCCTCCAGCATTGGCATAAGATTTAGACGAACTCGAGCACGAGACGCTGCTGGAGCAGTTTGATGTATCCTCCGCATACCAGGTGACAGTCGGTGTGGCCATACGGTGCCGCCTGATCAAAGATTTAGCCAATGTGAGCCGTGCTGATAGGAAGATAGCTCGCCGTGAGGAACTGGTGGACAAGCATGAGAAAACTATCACATCTCTGCAGGCAGCTTTAGTCGTACCAGAGTCAACTGTCAAGGAACAAGCCCACCATGCCAACGCACGTGAGGAACGCATCGCTGAGCTGGAGGCCCTCTTAGCTGCATCCAATGAGAAGGTATATGCTTATACCGACACTTATTTGTTCACGTAAAAAACCCACATTGTCTTGTACTAATACCAAGTATCATGTATAGGTATCCGCAGCCGAAGCCGCAACTAAAGCCGTAACAGTACAAGCCTTCACTATTGCTCAGGAACGCGACACACTTAAGGATGAACTTACCCAAGCGCGGACTTCTTTGGAAGAGCAACCTGCGGTAGCTGAGGGTGAACTGAGCAGGATGGCAACGGACTGCGCCGAAGTGTTGTGTCCTCCCTTACTCATAGCCATAGCTGGGCGTAGATGGATGGTTGGCCAGGGAATGTGGCTTGCCGTGAGAAAGGTAACGGAGGCTCCTTACCTGTTGCAGGCTTTTGTCGACGTTGTATCGGACGTTATTGACCGTGGTAGGCACGAGGGGCTGACTAAAGCTGTGGAGCTAATAAGCAAGAAGGAAGATATTACCCAACATGCCTACCACAACCCTCTAGCTGAAGATAAGATGACCGCATCAATGGCCGCCCTTGGGGAAATCCAGCACCCATTCCTAGACGAGCTAGAGTCGCTGAAGGATGCTCCCAATGAGGTAATAATGTCCAAGCTCACCGCCGATACCATCCAACTGACCCTGCCCACCTACGACTCTGTTTCAAAGGTGATGAAAGGTGAGAAGCTGTTAGTCGAGGCGTTGGATGCTAACATGAGCAGGGTAAAGGGTGGAAAAGATGCTTGCGGTGAGGTCCTCCGCACCTTGATTGCTGAAGCGAAGAAAGAGATAGGAGAGTTCTTACCTCCTTTGTAAGTTAAATTGTAAACCGTTGTGCATTTTATTCGTCCGTATATGTATACGGCTAGAACTGATAATATTGTTATAACTCACTATGTTTATGCAAGTCCGTGAGGACCACAGCTACTTTTGTGTTTTGAATTTGAAACTTGTGTATTTTTTTTTAGATATCATGTACCTATGTTGCATGACATGTCATGTCGTACCCAAAATACAATCAAGTGTATATTTTACTAGACGTGCGACTTGCGTCTTTACCATGCAAAGCACTATGTGAGCGCAACATATGGAAACTTATCACAAGGTCTTGTGAGTAAGTTTTCTAGTAAGGATACATGATCCGCGTCACCGGGGTTGCATCCCTCTTATGCGACAAGTTGAATTATTAGGTTCACTTAATCCTCTTACCCCGCCTGGAGGCGCATAGTACATGTACGGTTTTGAATGAATGCATATGAATAAGAGATAGCACATTATAGCAATAACAACTAAATATATACGACAATAATTTGTACATAAAATCTAAGAAATAAGACAATAATTTGCACAAGAACGAGCCGTGAAGCTAGCTAGGCACCACGACATTTTTTTAGAAAGTTTATGATTTTTGTTTTGACAAGAATGGGAAATCCTAAAAACAAAGGGAACCTAGAAAGCATGAAAAACAAAACAAAAGAGAATACATGGATCTTCATTGAAGACAACTATAGCGAAGTGTCCATGCGAAAGCCGTAGCTTTTCAAAGATAGCATCTTTTAAGATTGCAGATATTCCATGTGCGTTCCAGTTCGCGGCCATCCATGTCACGCAACTTGTACGCGCCCCGTCCTAAGGCTTCCGTAACCTCATACTGTCCTTCCCACTTAGGGCCCAACTTTCCTGTATTCTCCGCTCGACTTGCCTCGTTGGCACGATAAACAAAATCTCCCGGTCGAAAAGAAACACCTTTAACCTTGGCGTCATAATAAGCCTTCATCCGTGCATTGGCCTTGGCCTCATTGATAGCCACTATTTCTCTTTTTTTCCTCCAACAAGTCCAGATTAATCCGGAGTTGCTCGTCGTTCGTGACAACATTAACCTCTATTGTGCGGATGGTCGGCATTCCAATTTCTACTAGTATAACAGCTTCTGTGCCGTAGGCTAGCGCAAATGGAGTGTCCCCATTGGCTATTTTAATCATAGTCCTATGTGCCCATAGAACATGTGGCAGTTCATCCACCCATTTGGCACTTCGTTCATCCAAGAGTGCCTTGATGCCTTCACCTAAGCTTCTATTTGCGCGTTCCGCAAGACCATTTGTCTGCAAGTGTTTAACAGATGTGAGGCCCCGCGTCATATTCAATGCTGCGCACCAGTCTTTGAATGGATTATCCGCGAACTGCTTCCCGTTGTTCGATATGATTTCTCCTGGAAAGCCAAAACGGCACACAATGTTTTCCCTAACAAACTTTTTAACTTGTTTGCCTGTGATGGATTTAACTGCCTTAGACTCTATCCAGCGTGTAAAGTAGTCCATTGCGACAATCAAGAACTTAACTCCCCCTGCAGCTACGGGGAAAGGTCCTGCAATATCAATACCCCATTTATAGAATGGCCATGAGGATGTAATGGGTGTCAGTTCCTGCTGCGGATGTCGCGGTACTGGTCTGTGCACTTGGCAATAACTGCATTTACGAATCATGTCGCGTGCATCCCTATGCATAGTAGGCCAATAATATCCTGTGCGTAGAGCTCGTACTACTACATATCATGGACCCACGTGCATACCGCATAACCCTTAATGTATCTCACTGATCACATAAGTAGCCTGGCGTGGCCCAACACACCACAACCACGGTTGTAAGAAAGAGCGATTGTAAAGAATACCTTCTCGAAGCTCGAAGTGCTGCGACTTCCTTCTGATACACCGTGCCGCCTTTTCCTCATCCGGAAGGGTTTCGTTAGTTAAATAGCTGATGATCGGGGTCATCCATGTAGGTCCATCGTCTTCAACTATAGCTGCGACTTCCCCTTCAGTTATAGATTTTTCCTTTAGTATTTCTACCAAGACTTGCTTGGATAAGTGGGCGAAACTTGTAGACGCGATCTTGCTAAGAGCGTCCGCCTTCTTGTTTTCACCTCTTGGTACCTGTTTGATAGAAAACTTGCTGAAAGTAGCGATGAGTGACTTGACTTTCTCCGAGTATCGAACCATGTTATCCTCCTTGGCTACGTAACCCCATAGAATATGGTTCGCGACAAGCCGTGAGTCCACGTAGGCCTCAAGGTTGCGGACTCCCATTCTAGCGGCGATTTTTAAACCCGCAATCAACGCTTCATATTCTGCCTCATTATTGGTGGTTGTATACTCAAAGCGCAGGGCGTATGTATACTCTATTCCTTCCGGATTCGTAAGAATGAGACCAGCTCCTGATCCGTCCGTGCACGAGGATCCGTCAGTATATAATACCCATGGTTCTGCTGGAGTTTCCTCTTGTTGTACGACCAGTCCATCCTCGTCTGGCTTCTCTATCAAGAAATCTGCAAAGATTTGGCCTTTAACCGCTGTCGTTGGTCTATAAGAGATATTATGCTCTCCTAACAGAATGCTCCACTTCTGTAGCCTACCGGCCACGTCTGGTCTGGAGATGATTTGTTTTATTGGTTGATCAGTAATAACCACAATTGGGTGCGCCTGAAAGTACCGGCGTAACCGTTTTGTGGCAAACACTAATGCCAAAACCAATTTCTCCATAGAAGAATAATTCAACTCCGGTCCTTGTAGTGTCAACTTATGAAGTAGACCGGTGTTTGGACTGTGTCTCTATCTGTCATGAGTACCACACTTATTGCTCCATGTGTGGCCGACATATACATGATGAGCTCCTCCTTAGGTCGGGGTGCCACTAGCATGGGAAGAGCTGTGAGGTGTTGCTTAAGCTGACCAATGGCTTCCTCCGCTTCCTTTGTCCACTGGAAATATCCCTTCTTGATGCACTTCTTGAGTGTTTTGAATAGGGGGAGTGACTTCTCCGTGGACTTCGACAAGATTATGTTTAGCCTGGCCAGCTTCCCATTTAATGATTGTACCTCTTTTCGTGGCTGGGGAGATGGTAACTGTATTACCGCGTCCGTATTTTCTGGACAAGGCTTGATGCCGTTTGGAGCAATCATATATCCAAGGAACATCCTTTCAGTTGGCCCAAACGTGCATTTCTTTGGATTCAGTTTCATATTAATCCTCCTCAATGTGTCAAACGTCTCTTGGACGTCACAAAGAAGTGCATACTCCGTATGACTTTTGATGACTAAATCATCAACATAGACCTCAAGGTTGCAGCCTATCTGTGAGTCGAAGGCTTTATCAACAAGTCGCTGATATGTTTCCCCGGCGTTCTTTAGTCCGAATGGCATTTTTGTATAACAGTATACGCCTTGACTAGTATGAAACGTCGTCTTCTCTACGTCCTCTTCCGCCATCTGGATCTGGTGGTATCCTTTGTATGCGTCTAAGAAGCATTTAAAGGGATCCACATAGGGATTCCACCTTCCAATCAATCTCTGTTAACGGATAGCAGTCCTGTGGACATGCTTTGTTCAGTTCTGTGAAGTCAAGGCACATGCGCCAGCTCCCGTCATGCTTCTTGACCATGACCGGGTTGGATAACCACTCGTGGTAGTATACCTCGCGCATAATACCTGCATCCACCAATTTCCGTACTTCATCCAATATTACTTGGCTGCGTTCTGGTGCCTGACCGCGCTTCTTTTGCTTAACGGGTGGATATCCCTGGCGGATTTGGAGTTTATGTTCTGCTATCGCACGCGGTACGCCCGTCATATGCTTGGGCTCCCATGCGAATACATCTAAGTTTGCTTTTAGGATAAATCACATGGCCCTCTTGTCGCTATCCGAGAGTGTTCCTCCTATGGATACCTCTTGTTCCAGATAATCAGGATGGATTGCCACCTTCCAGTTGGGAGGTGGTGATCCATCCTTGACAAGAACATGTAGAACTGGTGTTGTCACGACATGACATTCGGATGCTGGTATGATTGAGTTATAGATGGTGACAATTCCTCCTTCCACAGGGAATTTAATCATTCCGTGAGCTGTGGACGGTACTGCCCGTATGGCCTGGATACCTGGTCTACCTATGATCCCATTGATGGAGAGTGTGAGCGTATCACCATAAAGTTCATCCACGCCGTGGTGGAATGCTCTTAATTTCCTATGTTTACGAGTAGACGTAGTTGTCCTATTGGCCAGATGGTGTCTCCACTAAAGCCGATTAGCGGCAACGTGGCCGGTACTAATTGGCTTCTTATTTCTGGTCATAGTTGTACGAAACAGTGTTCGTACAGTACTTCCGCCGATGACCCTCCATCCACATACATACGGCGGACATTGTGTGTTCTAATGCTTATCTCAATCGTGAGAGGTGCATCAGCTACGTCACTTTCCGTGATGGGAGGGAATGAGGTTTCTATGCCGCGTGAAAAATTTTGACTAATTTTCTGCCTTGTGCGGCGCTGCCTGGATTGGATCATGTATATAGTCGAAGGTTTGTCTTTTTGGGGATCCTTCTTGTCATGCTTCTTGTTGTCCTTTCCGTCCTTCCAATCCTTGACCAAATGTTTGAGTTTGCCTGACTTGATCAGTGACTCAATGTGCTTCTTGAGCTGGATACATTCCTCCGTGTCGTGGCCCTTGTCGTTGTGGAATTCGTAAAAGCGATTTCCTTGACAACGGTCCACCGGCGTCGTCATTTGGGGAGGTCTCGGGAAGTTGGCCCCTTCTGTCAGCAACATCTCCTGGTAGGACATCTTTAGAAAGGTAAATTTGTTCTCCGATCGCCCTCCTTTGTTTTGGCTCTTGTAGTCCGAGCTCCTTTCCACTGCCCTGGTTGCTTTGACCACCCGACTGTCTCCTGGACTGGTCGTTCGATCGATAGTTGTTTCCTTTTGAAGGATAGGTCGTGGCTACCGCGGTTTCTCCTTCTATGTTGTTCCTGACCCTTTCCATAAGGTCGTCATACTTTTCCGGTCGCTTGTCATTGAGACGTCTAATTAATTCCCTATCTGTTATGGCATGCATATAATCGGAAATTTTCAGAAGTTCCGGCATTGTCTTTGTGTGCTTGCACTCGTCATTGAAGCGTTTGGGGAAGGCCTCCGTAGATTCCCCAGGCCGTTGCTTGACGGTTGCCAATGAGACCGGGTCCCTATTATACTTCTTTCGCTGAGTATAATTGTTTTTAAACGTAGTACGCAGTTCAGTGAAGCTGTCAATGCTTCAGGGAGGAAGTCCCTCAAACCAATCACGAGCATTTCCGATCAAGGTTGAATTGAACATATGGCACCATATAGGCCTGGGCCATCGTTCAATTTTCGCCTGCGTGTCAAATATATTTAGGTGATCATCCGGATCCCCAGACCCATCATAAGTCTTGACGCACGCCAGCATGCGACGCTTTTTGTCCTCAGAGTAATTCTGTATGCGGAGAGTAAAAGGATCCTCCCTGGGGTCACACCATGTACAGGTCAGATTAGGATCACACCATGGGCGGGAGAGATCTTTCGCATCCGCCTCACGATAATAGGGGCCACCGTAGTACTCTTCATCGTCTGGCGGCGGTGGAGGAGTATGCCTAGGTCGGTGACGCTTAGGTGGATGGTCATCCGAATCCTCTCCTGATGGACCGGGGGAAGGGGGTGGTGCCCCACCTTTTGGTAAAGGATCCTCTCTATGAGAAGAGCTAGGAGCCTTCTTCCCGGTATTCATCATGTCCTACACGCTTGTGCGGTGATTAGTTCTGGTTAACTCCAGATATGGCCGTTTGGCTGAATCATCAGACCTATCTCCGTCTTCACGAGATTGTAATAGTTCCTACATAACACGATCCCCTATACATTCGAACACATTCCTAGGTTGAGGGGTTTCCTCAAAGAGGTTTCGTTCCTAGGGTCGTGCCCTCTTCTTCTTTTGAGTCTGAGGAGAGGTGTCGGGTCCGGCTATGCCAAAGTTGAACCTAGATTGGAGGTTCCTCCCTAGGTTTAACCTGGACGCGATTCCTAGGATGATCCTCTCGAAGTTCTGCGTGAGAACTCGAGCGAGGTCTTCGTCACTAAGTGATTCGACTTCCACTTCTTCCTCAGTCGATGGCCTGTGCGGCTCCTTGTTAGGGGGCTTAGGCGCACCCCCTGGATCAGGGTTGTCCAAGGTCGAGGTTGGTGGTGGGGTGATAGCGGACGTGCCTACTCCACCTATGGACTGAAAAACGCTCCGGTTATTCGGTCCACCAGTTTGGTTGTCGGGGGACTGAGTGGGGATGAGTATCCCGTCCCCTGTGGACTTCCGACTCGCAGGATTCGTGTTCCTGGGGTTCCCTTGCGGATGTCCTTTCTTCATTGAGAGATCGAGATGAGGTTTGCTCTAGCTTAGTGTATGGTCCCACGGATGGCGCCAACTTGTTGATACAAAAGTTGGATGATCCTTGCTAGACCCGAATTAGGCTTAATTCGGGTTGGCTGGGCTCCGGCTCCTACACCAAGTGAAATATCTGGTTGGGATCCTGCACACTAAAACAGCACGTGTTAGGCTTGCCGTGGGAATGTATCCCACGATTAGACTCCGGCGTGAGAGTAAGTAATCGGTTAGGGTTTGAGAATCGGATGAGTTGTGAGTGTGTAGAATGTAATACCTTTGTGGAACCCTAATGGGCTGTCACTGATGCTTCGGCCCCAAGGAAAGGATAAGTACCATAATTAGTTTGATTGTTATCTTCTTTTTATGGTGAGTGTATATCCTATTCTTTGGGGTAAATCCTAATCATAATAAGAGTATGATTCTGTCTAACCTTGTACCGGCCATGCCGGGCCGTGGGTCGCACACATGTACGCGGTTACTGTTCATCTAAGCCCATAAGCTTAAATGATATTAATCCAACCCATCAGTAATGGGCCGGATGTGGGTGGTACCCGTGGGCCGGCTTCATGACCCGGCTGGGGACTATACGTCATCAGAGATGAGGTATGCTGCAAGGTTTAGGTGGTGGTTGGTGATCTTCTCTTTTTTCGGTAATTGGATTTATTGAGAAGATCTCATTCAAATACTCAATAGGAGAGAAAGATGAATTCTTGCAAGGTTTTGGAGAAGAGGAATCATGATGATCCTTGTTCTTCTTGATCCAAACGGGTCGAACTGATATTTTTGGTTTCTGGAATGCTTACAAGAAGAAGCTTTGGGTTTAGAAGAAGCTTGTGACAAAGATATATCAAGGTTAAGATTAGAAGAAGACATTGTGAGGGATGAAAAATAAAACTCACAAAATTAGAAGATTTAAAGAAAATAGACAAGGCAAGGAATAAAAAGAAAACTAAAAGGTTTCAAAGAATGTTTAACGAAAATAGGCAAACAAAGAATCTTGAAAAAGACTGAGGTCAAATAAGTAAGACCAAAAAGGAGCCAAAAAGTGGCTTGCTGTCTGCAGTTCCTTAAAAGAACCTACGCTTCAATATCACTATTGAGTTGCTGCCAATGTACACTAAAAATCCGATTTTTAGAAAGTTTTGAGAAAAGACTAGACTTTTTCAAAATTAAGCAAATCTTGGATTTTTACCTCTAATAGCATTAGATTTTGAACCAAAGGGTGTCTTGAAAAAGGGTGAAAAAATATTTAGATAACATTTTGAACCAATTTTAGTCAAGTTAGAGGTTGTGATAGATTAAGGTTCAATTTTAATTAATGTTGAAGTTGATTAATGTGACCACATAGGTTGAAACACACAAAAGCTAAATCTATTAAAACATCTCCATGAAAAACTCATGAATGAAACCAAACATAAAGAAAGAAAAACAAATAACTACTACAATAGCTAGCTAATATAGTTATTTATTAAGCAATCTTCTTTTGCTTGTCTACTTGAAAATATATTTTTGAAAATATCATCATTCATCTCCTAGGAGGAGGAGGATTGGTGAACAAAGTTAGCAAGAAGCCTTGTAACTTTATTTGAAGTCGAATCATTTCTAACCTAAGGATGTCGATGAGGTTGAAACTATTTAAGCAACATGGACAATTAGTGCCATTGCTCATGAAGTAGTCAAATAAATGAGGATTACCCAAGAGGTTAGAAAGAGGAACACCCAATAGTGGGAGGAAAGGGTGTGACAATCTGTGAATTTGAGGTCGTTATTTTATTCTCAAGTATTATTTATAATCATCATTTTATTCTTAGTTTATGAACTCACTCACTTTTTGGAAGAAATTAGGGTTTACGTCTTAAATTAGAATCATCTACGTTTAAACCGGAGAGCTCTACGTTACGTGTTTACGTTTACATACTCCGTTTTTGTGACAGTCTGACATTTTTTGATAATAAATTTATTCTCGTATATTATTTTGAATTTTTTTTTATGTGGGTTCATGAAAACACATATTAACGGGATGAAATTTGGGCTTACGTGCATAATTTAACGTCTTTTACGTTTAAACCGGGAACCCTAGATTTACGTAATTACGCTTTTGTGCTCCGTTTTTTATGAGAAAATTTTTATTAGAATCGTTTTGTGCCGTAGATTCATAATTTATAAAAATGTTTTTCGTAAATCGACCCGAGGGCACGTAAATCCAGGAAACTAGAATCAAGGAGTACCCGTAAAATAATGGGGATGAAACAAGTTTACACTTGTCCCCCCCGCCACTATGGGCGGATTATGCAAGGGGTAACACCCCTTGGTTGTCAAATTATTAGCTTGTATGAGACACTTGTCTCATAACAAGCCAAAGCACAAAAGCTTCCATCTCACACACACTTCTCATAACTTGTGTGTGTAAGTAAATAAGTTTTGACAAACCCTCTCTTCCTTTCCCTCCTTTGACTTCCAACACCACCACCATACACCCATTTTCATTAAATTTTAACCATAAACTTAAGCTATAATCAACATATGTTGATGGCTACTTAAAAGAAGGTTGTTTGGAGGTGATTGCTACTTGTGAAAGGAGGTTTTCATGGATTACTAGGGCTGATTTTCAAGGATGTGTTCATGCATTTGAAGATTTCAAAAAGTTTTCTTGCTAAGTTCAAGATTTGGTGACAAGATCAAACTTGTTCATCCAAAATCCCATTATTTTTATCACTTTGGTTGGTATAGAGATTGTCTTCTTTCTATCATCCTATTATTTTTTTAAAAGTACTTGTCTGTTTATTTCCAAATGTATATGTAAGATATCTATGAATGATGATCAAGTGATTGCATGAGGATTTTATGTCATTAGATTAAGTTGATAAGGCAAAATCTACAAGTAAAAGATGTTAAAATCATCACTAGATAAGTAGGCTATTAAAAACAGTATGTTTCAACATTTTTAGTTGATCAAATGGATTGTATTATTTTATATAATGATAGATAAATGATTTTTACATAAGTGGTGAATTGGCCACACAATGGAATGTAAAAATGAGCAAGATATGGCAAAAACAATTTTGTGGTACTAATCTGTCTGGTCTGTTTTGGACGAATTATTACAAATATTTAGAGGCTTTTTGAGAAGGAGATATAGGAGAGTTATTTGTAGCACATGTCATGTAGTTTATACAGTAAAAATTGGTGGTTCTAATTCATTATAGAACTCAAGATATGATCAAAATGGTCGACTTGAAATTTTACATGAGAATTGACTTTTAAGTATATATTATTAAAATGCCACTTGAAGTAAAATAGTATATAAAATAAGTATATACAAGTTAATAATGATAATAACTATTATAAAATAAGTTTATATACTATAATAAATAAATATTACATTATATAAAAATAAAACTCAAATTTTTTCTAAACTACAAACTATATATAAATTTTACGTCTTTTCGGCTAAAACTGAAAGGATGGCGTTTTCGCCAAATAAAACTTAGATGGTCGGACCCGTCTAATGTAACATTTTATAGAACATATACTAATATGTAAACACATTTGACAAGTAAAATCGACAAACCCGAGCTTTATAATATATGGACCCATATTGGACCAAATTAGCCATATTAGACCACTAGGCCCAACTAGTTTGGTTTAACATTATTGGACTTACTCATGGGCTTAAACCACTTGGGCCCAACATGTGAGTATAGGACTGGTCCTAAATAGATAAATGGACTAATAAAAAGATATTGGACTCTTAATGGGCCTATTGGGCCTTAACATATGCATGGGCTAAAACTAGTATAATAAGCCTAAAGTTAACTAATACTTAACAACTAATAATGTTGTATAAGGTAATAAAACTCCACTTGATCATCATGTTATGACATAATTACATATACATAACAAATTTTTATAAATGTTATTCGACATAGTCTAAGATCGAGTATTATTTGTTTAGGTTTCCCGTGATCGAGGCACGTACTGTACATCCTAACGATAACCCGCCTTTCCCAACCAATGTGAGTTCATGGCCTCACACTCTTTTAAATGTTTTATGAAATGTTTTATAAACCCGCGAGGGAGATAACATGCTAGTCTTAATAAAAATAGAAAACAATTGGTCCCGATTGTATGCTTATTCATTTGGACCCGATTGACTTGATGACCCAGTGAATGATTGAAATGGATTATTATTAGTTAGATTATGTCACAATAAGTTCCATTAGCATGAATTGTGAACTACCGGGATTTGGTAGACGCCTATGCATATAATAGTACTATTTGGGGAAGATCATCCCAGTTCGCGCCTTGACGGTTGATCCCCGTCGTGCCACATTAATTGGTAAGCGAATTTATGTATGAGAGGGATATATTTATCATGATTTTTGTGACGACACGCTATTTTAAATGGGCAAATGAGTTCCGGGATAGCTACCCGATATATTATAGAAAGGTAACAATGTCATGCGTCTTATAATAATCCGATAATAATTATAATAATGGCAACACTGAGGCTGCGGTCTCAGGAATAGTGTATGATATATGATTTTAATTATAATATATTGCCTGACTAGCAATATGTGGTCTTATTTATTATTATACCCGTGTTCTGGTTTTACATAACTGTTTTATATAACGATTTTTATTATCCTATAAACAACGTTATAAAACGTATTGAATGGTGTTGTTACGACAATGATTCGTATAAAATGTTTTTGGCCAAAGTTATGATTTACGACAATGATTCGTATAAAACTGTTTTTGGCCTATGTTATGGTCTACAACCAAGTATTACACAAAATGCTTTTCGGTAAAGATTATATACCCGTTTTATGTTAATGGTTATTATTAAACTCTATGGACTCGCTCAGCGTTTCGCTGAATTTTAACATGTTTTATCTCAGGTACTTGAAGGTAATTCTCGAGAAGATGACAAGAGTTTATGGCCCGCATTAAAATAAAAATTTCCATTCAAATGTTTTGTAAATTTATAGACATACTTTGACCTGAGGACCTATGTAATTTGGTATTTATGAATGGAAAATGCTTTGTTATTAAATGAAATGATTTTTAAGCGTTGTCTATGATTTGAGTCATGTGATATCCCGTAGCACCAACGATTCTTCCGTTGATTGTAAATGTGAATATTTGGGGTGTTATAGTTTGGTACAAGAGCTCTCGTTATTGAGAACGAAAGATTTTTAAAACCAAGGTTTTGAATAAATCATTTCAAAAGCTTTTAACTATAAATATTTTTAAATAAATATTTTTAAATAAATATTTTGAGTAAAATGTTTAAAAATATTTAGACTATAACGGTGCCGAAGAATTACCGAGTTACCAACAAGTCCAGACTGAGAAGTGTTATTTTAATATATATATAACTTGGATAATATATATGTTGTAATTTGATTACATGATTGTTTAATGATTATTCTAATACTTATACGAGATATTTATACGACGTAGATTGTCACAATGAACCCTACTATTCTAGCAAATCAATCGAAGGTATTTCTTTAGGAATTCTAGCTATTCCAGATCTAAACCAAGTTGTGGATGTTTATGATCCCAACAAAATGTTTAATATTCCAAGAAATGTTGATATTAGTTGATTGTGATATTAAAAATGAATTGTCAAGATTAAATCTGATATCGATGTCATGACGATATTTCCTTATAGAGTGGAGTTTGACAAAACCTTACCTCCTAGAAATGTGTCATCTGATTCGGTGTCACAATTCATAAATTTGAAATCAAAACGGTAAATGTTGCACTTGAGGCTGTCATTGGAACCTTTATCCAAAAGCCTCATGCCACTTGTACCTTTCTAAGAAGTCTAATTGAATGTGTGAGTCATTTCCTACTCGTGACTCATTTGATAACTATTCTTATAAGAGCTATAGAATTGGAAATTAAGTGTTGTTCATGTCGAGCTTTTATTGCCCTTTCAAGGTCTAAGAATAAGTTTGAAAGTATTGGAGAATGAGGTAGAATGTCGCGTTGAGTATAAGTTGGTTGAAACTTGAATAAAGTCAAATTTAACTCGTATGGAATAAGAGATTGTTAAGGAGAAGTCGTTGAGTCCTGTGGTTGAATTTTAAGGTTTTAAATGATTGTTGGTTCGTGTTAAGGGTTGTTCATAGGCCATTGTCCAATGACTAGGATTCCCAGTGTCCAAGAAATAAATTGAAGAAATCTTCTTCTGAATTGGGACCGATGGATCTTCCAGGACACGTGGAACACCTATTGACTCTTGTAGATTAGTATTCATTATAGTATCTTTTAAAATCACCAACTTATTTGAGATATCAGTTGGTAGGAAGAGTCTTTGGAATGGTATAACATTACATGATGACATGTAATGTGAGACGATACAACTTTTGACTTGTTTGTGATTAATGAAAAGACTATCTTCGATTGCTAAATTCTACATGTATCGATGTTATCTATCCTTTCTTGTTTCTTCTAACTATTCTATTATTGATGCAACCATTGAATGAATACTCATTTCGAATAGAGTTGCGTTGTAGATTCTTCTTTTCGTATTTCTGAGTGCCATCGATGTCATGAACCTCATGATTATATGCCTAATCTCATTTCCTATCATATTGTAATTAGTTGTTGGTGAACAATTCTTCATCACTTTTTTTGCAGATCACTCATTGTTTTTATAAGTAATATAATACCATCTGGGGAAAATATGAAATTCTTATTTTAATATGAGTGATTTAAATCGATACTATTAGTAATTACTGTCAAAATAAAGTTGTTGTTAAACATCTTGTAAATGGAAATGCTTTCATAATGATGAACATTTCGGTAAAATCATTTTAATTTTTATTCCATAATTAAACATGAATATATATTTTAAACATAATGACAAAATTTTGACGAACTGAGTATTGCATCGTTAATCCTAAGTTGTACATTGAAGCGCGCCTACGTACAATTTGGAAGGGACCATGCATGGCTGGTTAGTAGTCACCATGAAATTGTTAATAAACACTACATTTTCTTATAATTATGAAAGATTAAATTTTTATGAAATCTACAAGAAGTGCAAAAATACGGACATATTGTTAGGGACACCTGCATATGTACCCGTACCGTTTTTCCGAATTGAATTTACTCATCTGTGGATATTGTCTTATTTGACAATTAACATCCCCTTCTTGTTCAATTCTTTCATGGAAAGATTCTTTGGAAACTTTTCTAATTATCGGGTGTTGATACCCGACTGGGTGTATCGATGTTCTTATCATCTCTTTTGATTAGATTCCATTTGAATGACATGGGTAACGATCTGAGATGCTTTCGGATGCATACACAAATCATGAAAACATGGGATATATCCATGTTCGTTAATATTTTTGTCATTATCTGATTTGAAATTCTCTCCCGTAAATCATGCGTTGACCTTACTCTTTTAATGTTAGCTATGTCTCTAGACATCCTTGATTTGTGAAGGGCTACGAGTTATTCTTAGTACTTTGAGAAGTTCTCGTCTTATCAACGGTAATGAAACTGGAAAGTTGGTAGTGCCATTAGAATGAATTGGTTGATTATGACATGATGTCATGGTCTTAATTGATGGGAGCACGAGTATAATTCCCCTAAAAGATAAGATGTTGAATATCAAAGGTGATCTAAATAATTCCTGATGGGTGACCGTATCCTGCATTTAGGCTTGAAATTATACCATGAATGGCTGTAAACTAGTCGTAGATCTTGTAATCTAGAAAGAACCTAAGGTGAAATATTAAAATTTGTTCCTACTATCTGAAACATTCTAAGGTATTTGCTGGTAAATTACCTAGACTTCCGCCAATAAGGCAAGTTGAATTTGGTATTGATTATATTCCCGGTGCTGCACCTGTGGCATGTGCACCATACGTCAGCACCATCTGAATCAAAAGAGTTACCGTGCAACTAAGGGAGTTGCCAGAGAAAGCTTT
Source organism: Glebionis coronaria (assembly GCA_025667525.1). Classification (NCBI taxonomy): domain Eukaryota; kingdom Viridiplantae; phylum Streptophyta; class Magnoliopsida; order Asterales; family Asteraceae; genus Glebionis; species Glebionis coronaria. Next base: position 243,253,619 of record CM046876.1, read on the forward strand.
TATTCTACCGAGCTCTTCATCATGAAGAGCTATGGTATTATTATTCCTTATATTTATTGATTACCGTGAACTGAATAAATTGACGATAAAAAGTGATATCCATTACCCAAGATGAATGATTTGTTCGATCATTTACAAGGTTCTAGCGTATATTAAAAAACTCGATCTATGGCATGGTTATCATCAAAATCGCGCCCGCAAAGAAGATTATCTATTCAATCACTACATCTAGAACTCGTAATGAACATTATGAGTTTCATGTGATGTCGTTTGGATTGACCGGCGTATTGGTCGCATTCATGAATTTGATGAATCGCGTGTGTAAGCTGTATTTTGATAAGTTCATGCTTGTGATCATTAAGGACCATCTGGTTATTTCCTAGAATAATAAGGAGCTTAGTAATCATTTGTAGACTACCTTGATCTAGCTGAGGTGTGAAACATTGTGCGTTAAATATTTAAAGTGGGATGTTAGGCTTGATCCCTTACATTCTTTGAGGATGTTATTAATGGTAGTGGAATATATGATCACTCTTTAAAGACCGGAGCCATTAAGGCTTTGGGTTATACCAAAAAGGAAGTATGAAGATGTTTGGGTTTGACAGATGTATATCGAAGGATTATTAAGGAATTATTCCCTCATACCCAGATCATTTAACTAAACTCCCTTAGGAGTAGATGTTTGTGTATACCTCAAGACGACCTAGGAGGAATTGAGGAAACCAAATAACCCATGACTTGGAATTTGGAGCGGTAGTTTTTTCTCTTCAATTAAATTTTTTTTGACCAAAGTTTAAACAAAGATTTTCCGAACATTTACGGATCTTGTTAATTATTTTTGATAAATCAACGAAGATCGTGTTAACTAAATTCAAATTTATTTTTAAATATTTTTCTATAATTGGACGAACTGAGAAATTTAAAAATTTTACGTTTACGTTTCATAAATTAAATATTTATTATTTAATTACTTGTAATATTTATCGACATTTTAAATGTCGGACTGGGCAAAACCAATAAAGATATTAGTTGAGACGAAACTAAAACTTAGAAAATATGAAGAAAGAATTTCTGAGTGATTATGGTCATGATATTTATTTTCATCGAGGAAGGTGAATGTAGCTACTGACGCATTATGTAGAAAGGATAAAGAACCAATTAGGATGTGTTCCTTAATAATGACCGTGTAGAATAATTTGCCCGAGCAATTTAGAAATAGCCAATGCTTGTAAGAAGGATAATATAAATGATGAAGGGTTTCACGGCTAATGAGAACCACTAGAGATTGGAGCTGATGGCGTTAAGTGTTTAAAAGGTCGTTTGTGGTTGCCTAAATATGGAGAATTTCAAGATTTAGTCATGTTGGAATCTCATAAGTTTAAGTATTCTATTCATGCCATTTCTCATAAAATGTATCTTTATCTAAAGAAGTTGTACTGATGGCCATATATGAAAGCAAACATCGCCACATGCGTTAGTAAATATCTAACTTTTGCAAAGGTCAAGGCTGAACACCAAAATCTATCAGGATTGCTTTTATAGCTTATTATTCCTGTTTGGAAGTGGGATAGAATCACCATGGATTTTATCACAGATCTTCCAAGGTCATTATCTGGATTTGATTCGATTTGGGCCATCGTCTACAGAATGACCAAATTTGCTCATATCATTCCACTTAATGATGGGTTCTCGATGGAGAAGTTGGCTCGTTTGTATTTAAAGGAGTTGTGTAAGCATGGTGTGCCTGTATCGATGATCTCTATCAAGATCCTCGCTTCGCATCAAAAATTCTGGAGATTCCTTCAGAGGTCATTGGGAACAAATATTGATATGAGTACTACATACCACCCACAATCGGAGGGACAAGGTGAAGGGACGATACAGACAATAGAAGGCTTGTTTTATGCTCTTATGATTGACATTTGGTAATGAACAAGATAAGCACTTTCCATTGGATAGGTTATCATTGATAATTATTGCTTTAGGATTGAGACCGAACCTTGCGAGGATCTATATAAAGAAAAGTATAAGAGCATCTGTAGGTAGGAGTTAGGATGAAGATACCCGACCCACGAGACCTAAAATGATTATGGAATTCGAAATCCGATTATTGACTACCGTTAGTGGGCAGGAGGTTATGTGAAGGTGAGATGTTGATCTTGAAGTGCAGGATGGGTAGCAAAGTTATGCCGAGAATCTTCATCGTAGAAAGATGAATTGATGATCTGAAAGATCCTGGGAAGCTAAGTCCCCGTTTTATGGGACCATTGAGATAATGTAAAGATTTGTTCTGAGAGGCATATAAACTAGACTACCCTAGGACTTCAAGGGCTATATGAAATATGTTCTGTATATCGAACTTATTAAAATGTTTATTAAGTGAAAACCTGATAATTTCTTAATGAAGTTTGGGTTGGCGAAAAGTTGCATTCATCGAAAACCCGTGGATATCGTGGAAAGAGAAAGTAAGTCAACTTAAGCATGATCATCTTCCCATAGTTATGTTTGATGAAACTCGCTTATTGTAATGAATTACGCTTGAGAGAAAAGACCGAATGTGGAGGAAATGCCCATATGTCTTTGACTCTATAAGAAGCGAGTAGTAAGATGAATCGGTCTTTGAAGACAAAGATCCTTTTTAGGGGGAAATGCTGTGACAATCCGTCAATTTGAGGTCGTTATTTTATTCTCAAGTATTATTTATAATCGTTATTTTATTATTAGTTTATGAACTCACTCACTTTTGGGAAGAAATTAGGGTTTACGTCTTAAATTAACATCGTCTACGTTTAAACCGGAGAGCTCTACGTTACGTGTTTACGTTTACATACTTTGTTTTTGTGACAGGTGTTCATGCATTTTAAGATTGCAAAAAGTTGTCTTGCCAAGTTAAAGATTTGGTGACAAGATCAAACTTGTTCATCCAAAATCTCATCATTCTTATCACTTTAGTTGGTATAGAGATTGTCTTCTTTCTATCATCCTATTATTTTTGTAAAAGTACTTGTCTATTTATTTCCAAATGTATATGTAAGAGATCTATGAATGATGATCAAGTGATCGCATGGGGATTTTATGTCATTAGATTAAGTTGATAAGGCTAAATCTACAAGTAAAATATGTTAAAATCATCACTAGATAAGTAGGCTGTTATAAACAGTAAGTTTCAACATTTTTAGATGATCAAATGGATTAGATTATTTGATATAATGATAGATAAATGATTCTTACATAAGTGGTGAATTGGTCACACAATGGAATGTTAAAAATGAGCAAGATATGGCCAAACACTTTTGTGGTACTAATCTGTCTGGTCTGTTTTAGACAAATTATTACAAATTTTTAGAGGCTGTTTGAGAAGGATCTATAGTAGAGTTATTTGTAGCACATATCGTGTAGTTTATACAGTAAATATTTGAGGTTCTAATTCATTGTAAATCTCAAGATATGATCAAAATGGTGGACATGAAATTTTACATCAGATTTGACTTTTAAGTATATATTATTGAAATGCCACTTGAAGTAAAATACTATATAAAATAAGTATATAAAAGTTAATAATGATAATAACTATTATAAAATAAGTTTATTTACTATAAAAAATAAATATTATATTTTATAAAAATTAAACTCAAATGTTTTCTAAACTACAAACTATACATAAATTTTACTTTTTCGGCTAAAACCGAAAGGATGGCGTTTTCGCCAAATAAAACATAGATGGTCGGACCCGTCTAATGCAAAATTTTATAGATCATATACTGATAAGTAAACACATTTGACAAGTAAAAATCGACAAAACCGAGCTTTATAACATATGGACCCATACTGGGCCAAATTAGCCATATTGGACCACTAGGCCTAACTAGTTTTGTTTAACATTATAGGACTCACTCATGGGCTTAACCCACATGGGCCCAACATGTGAGTATAGGCCTGGTCATAAATAGATAAATGGACCAATAAAAAGATATTGGACTCTTAATGGGCCTATTGGGCCTTAACATATACATGGGCTAAAACTAGTATAATAAGCCTAAAGTTAACTAATACTTAACAACTAATAATGTTGTATAAGGTAATAAAACCCCACTTGATCATCATGTTATGACATCATTACATATACATAACAACTTTTTATAAATGTTATTCGAAATAGTCTAAGATCGAGTACTATTTGTTTAGGTTTCTCGTGATCGAGGCACGTACTGTACATCATAATTGTCGATAACCCGCCTTTCCCAACCAATGTGAGTTCATAGCCTCACACTCTTTTAAATGTTTTATAAACCCGCAAGGGAGATAACATGCTAGTCTTAATAAAAATAGAACACAAGTGGTCCCGATTGCATGCTTATTGATATGAACCCGATTGATTTCATGACCTAATGAATGATTGATATGGATTATTATAAGTTAGATTATGTTACTATAAGTCCCATTAGCATGAATTGTGAACTACCGGGAGTTGGTAGACGCTTATGCATATAATAGTACTATTTAGGGAAGATCACCTTAGTTCGCGCCTTGAAGGTTGATCCCCGTCGTGCCACATTGATTGGTAAGCGAATTTATGTATGAGAGGGATATATTTAGCGTGATTTTTGTGACGACATGCTGTTTTAAATGGGCAAATGAGTTCAGGGCTAGATACCCGATATATATCATAGAAAGGTAACAATGTCATACGAATTATAATAATCCGATAATAACTATGATAAATGCAACACTGAGGCTACAGTCTAAGGAATAATGTATGATATATGATTTGAATTATAATATATTCTTTGACTAGAAATATGGGGTCTTATTTATTATTATACCCATGTTCTGGTTTTACATAACTGTATTATATTACGGTTTTTATTATTCTATGAACAACGTTATAAAACGTATTGAATGGTGTTGTTACGACAATGATTCGTATAAAATGTTTTTTTCCTAAGTTATGATTTACGACAAGGATTCGTATAGAACTGTTTTTGGTCGATGTTATGGTCTACGACCAAGTATTACACAAAATGCTTTTCTGTAATGATTATATACCGGTTTTATGTTAATGGTTATTATTAAACTCTATGGACTCGCTTAGCGTTTCGCTGACTTTTAACATGTTTTATCTCAGGTACTTGAAGGTAATTCTCTGGAAGATGACAAGAGTTTATGGCCCGCATTAAAATAAAAATTTCCATTCAAATGTTTTGTAAATTTGTAAGACATACATTGACCTGGGGACCTATGTAAGTTGGTATTTATGTATGGAAAATGCTTTGTTATTAAACGACGCGATTTTTAAGCGTTGTCTATGATTTAAGTAATGTGCTATTTCGTATCACCAACGACTCTTCCGCTGATTGTAAATGTGAATATTTGGGGGTGTTACAAAGGGCATGATGTCCAATGGTGAGATAGGTGATTTTGGTGGGGGTAAAAGGTGAGGTTCGTAAAGGCTCAATAAAGTCATTCTCAAGAGGAATGCTTTGAAGAGGCGGGGGTTCACATCCAAGAGAGGACTAGGAGTGAAAGGTGAGGACAACTCATTCATTCTTGATTGGAATGAAGAAGAGGTGGAACCATGGGAATGGTTTGCACCATGAGTTGAACGACTCTTGCATTGAGCAAGAGGTGGTGAGGGTGATTAAGAAATGAGAATAGGAGCAATCTCATTCTTAGGTGTAAGAAAAGATGAAGAACCTTGTTTAGGTATCTTGATCTTAATCATAAGGTTTCTTTTGGTGTTTGAATGTTTGGAAGAGTTTGAGGATCTTGTGGACAACATGGTTGTGTGTCAAGGTTTAGAAGAAGGCTTGGAGGATGAAAAGAAGAATAAACAAGAGAGGTTTAAGAAGAAGATGCGATATTCCAAACTAGTAATTTGTTAAAAATCATTTTGGTGAATAATGGAATTTGCTAGGCTTAATTGGGAAAAAGCTGGTTTTTAGCAGAAGTTTCAGCCATGTTTATAATGATTTAGAAAAAAACAGTATAAAGTAGATATTCTTTCAAAGTTGCAACATGCGGTTCCCAAAATAAACCTGCGGTTCGATATCAACAAAGAACTGCCGTATTTAATGAATCGCGGTAGAACCCCTCTAAAATGGGACTTCAAACACTTTTCACAAGCCCATATTTTAGACAATGTTTTAACATGCCAAAATATATTACCAACCAAAATCTAGATAGATAACTAACACAAATAGGCACAAAGTCATGCAAATCAAAAGTTCGACTACATGAACACATTAGGTTTAAAATAGTAATCAATCCAAACAGAAAGTATTAGTAATACAAACAAAGTCTAAATGAAAGAAATAAAAAACCAAGTCTAATGAAAAGAAAGATATCCAACATTACACCAAAGTTAACCAAATGAAGTCTTCACCAAGTAATTTAAGTATCCATCACCTCTTTTTCTTGCCAAGCTTCTTAAAAATACTCCAATAGCATTGAAGGTACCCTTTGACTCTTTACAATGCTCATACAACTCCTCTCGAGTATGATGGCTAGACCTATAGACATCCTTAAGACCAAAGTTTTGAGTAAGTTGACTCGATGAATGACAAGGATGAGGATTAATTTGTTCTAACCCATCCATGTAAGTGTTCAAAGATGGGGTGGAGTTACTCGTTGAACTAAAGTTGGTACTAGTTCCCGCATCATCACCATCACTTGATGATGAGTAATTTTCCTTAGTTTTGGATTCTTGGGGATAACCTCTATGCTTCCCTCGGTCACTTCTAGGCTTCCTTGGATGAATCCTTTGAATTTGATACATCACACAATTAGGTGGCACATAATGAGAGAGGCCGAGATTAGGATAGTCATGATAAATGATGAGACTGTATTTACACATAGTCTCATCGTCTAAATCGGGCTTAAAACGCTTAAAAATGTCATTAAATACGCCAATATATGCTTGTGTTTGTTCACTGTGTATTTTAGGTACGGATATCGTGAAATCAACAAAAGATTACAAGAATCAAGCAAAAAACAAACACGGGAAACGAAGCCGCACAAAGAACCAGACCCGAATCATGATTTTCCATTGAAGTCGTTAAAGTTTTGAAGATTGTCAAGAATGGTCCCTCTACTTTGGAATACTTTTCATTTTATACCCTTATAAAACTTCAAATTTTCATATGGGACCCTAAAATGACAAGAAATTATAAGATTGGTCCTTGCAGAATACCAAAATTGCATTAATGATCCTTGGAAAAAGTTTGCAAGATTAAATGTGCCACTTTTAACAACTTATCTGAAGTTAAATACAAAGGAATTGGAACTTGGCTGTTGGAAACTTTATATGGACACAATATGGAAACTAAATGACCAATTCTGCCCAAACATAGAAATCCCTTCCACCATTCACAACCTGCCACATCACCACCCCCACCCCACTCCATCAATCACAGCCATCCAATTCACCACTCCCCTCCACGTCTACCTCCACTCACTTAACTTATATATACATTAATCAGTTTATTTAAATTGAATAATAAAACATTTTAAGTGACGCTAAACCTTTTCTGTATCATCATATCCCCTAAATCCACTCCTAATCCCACCTATAAACCCGAATCTAATTCACTCACAACTCAAAGGGGTTTTCCCCCATAACATCCAGATCCTAAATTAAACACATCTTAACCAAAACCCCACTCCCAATATTCCACCCCGTGACCATAAAGGGCCCACGTGGACTCCCCTATCACACTAAATATGGAAACAATGGTATCTTCGCAGCAATCCAACATCTCATACACATTCCTTGGTCCCCCAATGGTTGTTTCAATGTCCAAGATCATCACAAGCAAACTGTCAACAGCAGGCATGCCATGGGAACTTTTGACCACTTTTCTTGAAAATTCAAACAAGGGGCAGAAAAGGAATTTCGTTACTAGGGGTTTTCTTTAATCTTGTAGCACTAGAACCATCTTCTCATTAGTATATAAGGATCTTGCAACTTGTGCAAAGCCCTTTGTTCCAGAATTTTGTAAACCCTCTTTTATGAATAGTTAACGTATAATTTTGGCCTTACAAGATCTCTGAGTTCCATTTGTTTATTTTGTTTGAAGTTGTCTTAATTTTTTTATTTTTTTTAACTTTATATGTTACCAAAGATTTTTGTAAAGAAAGCTATTGGGACGCAAGTAGTAAAAAGAAGTCGTATACTTTGATTGACAATTAAAGGATTGGACTTGGTCAGTACTGCTTGTTATTTTCCTGTTTATCATTTGCAAATTTTATTCAAAGTTTTCAACAAAAATACATTTTATCATTTTCTGTTTACTATCCCTACAACCTTAAGCCCTTGATAAACTCTATTAAGACTAGAGCGTATCAATCAGCTTAAGGGTGTGGATATTACTTGTGTGTTCATGTCATTTGAAGGTTTTTCAAGTGTAGAAGAAAAATTCCATTCTCCTTCAGTTTTTTGGTTTACGTTGTTGAACCCCAACAAGACACTTCATAGCTGCTTCATAAGCTCTTTTATCCCAAAGCTAGCTAATATTGAGATGGCATCAGCAAGCCATTGTGGGGCCTGGATGTAGGTCCCATAAGGTAGGTAGCTTGAACCCTCCTAAATTAAGAAGATTTGTGAATTTGTGTGGTTTTGGAAATCTGTGAGTTTAGACTATTTGTGTTAGTATTTGATTGTTCATGGTGTTTTTTCCGATGGTATGTGTATGCTAGATTAGGTGTCTTTGATTTTAAGTTAGTGTGTTAAAAACTTTCTTTGATAAATCTGTTAAGAGCTAGTTAAGGGGTGTTTGGATTGGTATGATTTAGTATGTATGTGACAACATGTTAAGTCTTAGATACCTCAGACATACTCCCTTTTTCAGTTTATGGTAGATAGGTAGTGGTTCTTATTTACATCTCTTTTAAAACAATTTTTTGTATGTTATTATTTGGTTAAAATCTACTTAGATCATACAGTAGGTCTTATTAGGCTTAATTTTTTGTTTTAATCATTATAAACTTGTTGGATAGTAGATTATACGGTCACCTAGGGTTGTGTTTAGAAATCTTTGAGGTTTGTGTAGCTTAGAGTCAAGTTTTGATAAGCCAAAGTTCACTTGAGTGACCAAGTAGATCAACAACTCTCACCAAACCCCCCCCCCCCCCTTTGTATCTGTAGCTCATTATTGCTTGATATTGTGGTTTTTGTGTGTTGGATATGCTAGGTTTTTACTTGTACTTGACCCCCCACACTCCACTGAGTGTGGGGGTTCCTTTGTCTCCAAGAATCATCCACAAACAAGCAAGAAATCGCCACTTTTCGGTTTCTGTGATCCAATAGTGGGAACAAGGTTCCCACTGCTAGAGTTAGAGTTGCCACTGCTAGGGTTAAAGACAAAAGCCCCAACATTTCACTATCAGATTGTTCTAGTTTTTGTCTTTAGTGCCATAAAATCTACTTTTACTTGTTTTTTTTAATTTTCCTAGTTTAAATTCTTTATTTTAAGATTTTTAGAAAAGTTGTTTTAATTTTGTGAGTATTTATTTATTTTTCAGCATTATTTTAAGTTAAAATAGATTTTTATTAATTCTGTATTTGTCTTTAGTGTGTAATCTATTGTTTTTCAGTTCTTTCAAATATCCTATCTTTATTTATTTATTTTAAGATTTTTAGAAAAAGAATTTTATTTTTCTATTTATTTTATTATTTTTAGCATTATTTTAAGTTTAAATTAGTTTTTAACTATACTGTTTTTTGTCCTATTAGGGCCAAATTTACTTGTGTACAACTTTTATATTTTTCTCATATTTATATAAGTGATTTACGATTTTTCAAAAAGTAAAAATATTTTTCTCATTATTTTAATATTTTTTTATCATTATTTTAGTTAAAATTAGTTTTTAGCCTTTTAAAAATAGAAAAATAGTTTTAGAAATTTAGGAAAAATACTTTTTAGCATTTAATTAATATAAGTAAGATATTTGTTTGATAAAATATAATTTTGGACTTTTTTTTAATTATATTTAATTTTAGGGCTTTAATTATAATTTAAAACTGAACATTTAATTGATAATAAGCTTTAAAATTTATTTATTAAATTTTTATTCTTATTTATATTATTTTAGACTTATTTTTAATTTTTAAATTGTTTTAAGTTTAAAATTTTTAATTTCGTCGCGTTTTACGTCATTACGTTTACGTTTTACGTTATTCGTCGTAGTTTAATTGTAGTGTAACTCGTCTTTTAAGTTTCTCTCTTCAAACCCAAAAACGTCACTAATCCAAGCTTGATTTTATATTATTGGCACCTAATACACCCACCTATTTCGAGAACGAACTCGCACTTATTTGATTTGTCGGTTTTCCTAAATCGTCGAATTTAATACTTGCCGCACATACGTGTTTTTCCTAAAACGTGTACGATTTTACTACATCAATCAACCCTTTTCATAAGACGAGTGAGGAGCATGGCATAGGGAAGGTTGGCGGTTGATTTTGAGATGACGTAGTTGATCTATCGAGCGATGAAGTATGCAAGATTCTACTCGGTGTAGGTGAATATGCAACACATCATGTGAGCCGGACACGCCGGAACATGATCCCAATTTCCACTATGACAAAATAAATTCTCCCTAATGATATAGGCCCAAGAGACCATACACTCATTAAGGTTCCTTACGAGTATCTCATGGTGTTTCAAAGACCGCTTCTTTGAATGGATACTACGTACAACGGCTTGATCATGTCCTTTTATAATGGTATCAAGGATGAGTTCTATGTTCGGAATTTTTGTGTCATATGGAGGATTGTCGATACACAATTCCAAGGAATCAATTTTCAATCAATCCGTGAACCAAAATTGACCTTAATATGACACTTTAAGTGCCTTACCGAATTCCTTGAGAGAGTAAGTGATGAGTTGACCATTAATGGAAAACCTAACCAAGATTCCACCTTCATTATATTGAAGTCAATATGTGCTAAATAACTCTAGAAGGAATTGGGGATAAATAAGTTCTTCGATGTCTAGCAAGCAATCAAACTTAATTTCACTAAACATATGTCTAGTATAATCGTATCCCACAATGTCCCTATAGATAACTCTACCATCATGAAAATAACGTTTTTGAAGTGAACGATAAGTATTACCAAATGTTATGGATGGACACGAGTACACAAGATTAGGCCTATAGTCCTTAGTTTTATGGTGGTCTTGTTGATAAATCGAAGGCATGATTAAGCACCTATACAACATATAAAAATTTGTCCACAATCACTCTTATGTTATATAATGAGTAAAAATCAAAATCATAAGGATGTTTTTAATCTATTACTTGACTAACCAACGGATAAATACTTAACATTCTTATGTCCACAATGTACCAATTTCATCCTTGACAACTACATATGAATTAATTAACAATGCAATTACCAATGTGTTCAAGGGTTCATATCAATTCCATCATTCAAGCAAAATAAATTAGTAAAGATTTGGATTTGTTCTACATGTGGGTTTTAGTGAAATAGCAAGGACTTCAAACCTAAGGAATCATAGCATTACAACTATGTCAACCCACATTCCTAATTAGGTTCTAATTCGATTTTAATTTAAAAAAATCCCCTATTATGAAATTAATAACCCTAGAACAAATTGATTGAAATTGAATGAATATACTTACAATTATTTGATGTTAGATGAAGGATGAGTGAAACCCTTGTCTTGAAACCAATTAATTTGAGTGATTTGGAAGCTTTTATAAGTTGTTAATGGAGGTTTTTAAGAGGAACTCGTTGCTACCATGGAGAAGAAAGAGTGGGGGTTTTCAAAAAAATAATATTTTAATAAAAAAACGGATTAATTTATCCTTAGTAGCATGCAGTTCATTATCAATTTTGAACCGCACATTTAAAATTTGACAAAGAATGAACCACCGGCATAGGACTAATTTAAACCATGATAATAAAAAATATTCAAAACCAAGTTTATCTAAAATACTTAAAACATATATCAAGCCTTTTAGAAATCATTGTACCACTCCGAGGGTAGGTTATAATGCCTTAATGAAGGATTACGAGTTAAATCGAGACTGAAAAAGACCGAATAACACCCGATGGAAAAACGACTACTCGTAAGAAAAGAGAAAGAGGAGAGAGACCAAGAGGAGTGAATTAAGGCTAAGTTCAATGCTCAAGAGATGAGTGTCAATCTTCAAGTTGTAGAAACAAAGAGCTTGTGTCATCTATAGTGGTTTAAGACGTGCCTTTTTGGCGTAAGTCTAAACGGCTTTGGTAAGGAACCATACCAGGCAATTTTTTATAAAGAATAAGATCACTTTCAAGTAATTGTCTTAATCTTTTACAAAATATGAGCAAGCGTATAGATTCACTTTCTCTCCTACGTGATCGGACAAATATCATTGCTTAGTATTACAATGGCAATATCCTTGGAATATTTCTATTCCAAATTTGTAATATCATAACTACAACCTATGATGTAGTTTGGTATCTCAAAGGATTAATCAATCATCTTAGAGACAAGCTCAATTGCACATATTACACAAGATATTGGGCCTACTAATCGTATAAGTTTCAAACCATAAAAATCATGCTTGATACTTAATCTTGCAATATTGAGAACTTATATTGCACATATTACACATGATATAGGGCCTACTAATATCCAAGACATGAAGATTTGAGAGGGTGAAAGAATAGAATCACATATCACAGATAAATGTCAAGGAAAGGATGCCAAGAACAAGCACATAGTCAATTAGTGATCAAAAGAATGATCAATAGGGCGTGTAGAAGGCCGAAAACATACCTTAGCCTCAATGTGCATCCCAAGTCTTCTAAGGACCAATGTGTTAGCCTCAAAATATTGAGTCAAACAAGATTGATCGGTCATAGGTTTATTATGTATCGTTTATTAGAACGTTGTAATGGGTAGTAGGTTAGTCGTCACAATACGGACTTGATGGTTAGCTTAAAATACCTCCTTCAAGGTACTAAGCATTTATTCAAGCCCCGTCCAACCTATATAGCCGATTAACGTCCACATGTGGGTGGACTATATAAACACCCCTCTCAGCATGTTAGGAGGGTTGGTTGATTCATTTTTCTTAATCTAATCTCACATAGTTATCCCACTTTCTCTCTTCTCTCTCTAGATCTCATCTATTTTTATCTTTCTTGCATCTATTTTCTTAGATCAAACATGTTGAACCGATTATTATTATGTGTACAACAATAGGTATCATTCGCCACGGGGTATATTCGTGATTGGTTTGTGGTTTCTTATTGTGTTCGTGTGTTTTTAAGATCAACAACTAGCATCTCAAATAAATTTCGTGTTCTTATGGTCTAAATCTTTCAAAAAACCATCTACATAGTTCTGGTAGTGATTTGGATTTTTTGTTTTGGTTCAAAACCCAAAAGAAATTTGCGTTTGGCTCGATTTTGGTGAAAAGTCTCGAAAAACTACGTTTTTGCGAAATCCTAAACCCTAATTATTGCGAAATTGGCATTTTTTACGAGATCATCGTTTTGCGAAATTGTAAACCCTAACTTTTGCGAAATTGGAGTTATTGCGAAATCAGACAGCCTTTTTGCAAGATTGGTGGTTTTTGCGATACTGGTGGTTTTCGCGAAATTATTGGTTATTGCGAGATTGGTGGTTTTTGCGAGATTGGTGTTTTGCGATATAAGTTCTCAATATTGCGAGATTAAAAAGTTTTCAATATTTTGAGATTATAAAGTTTTCAATATTACGAGATTACAAAGTTCAGATGTGGCAAGATTACAAAGTTCAAATATTGCGAGATTACAAAGTTCCAATATTGCGATATCACAAAGTTTCAATATTCTGAGATAGCATTTGGTCTATATTCCGTGATAGTGTTTTTGCTACATAGAAAGTTTTTAACAATCGTAAGTTATTTGGTCTAGGAAATTTTGGTTTTTCAACGAGACTACTTAGGGGATTTCAACAACTTTTCTAGTCAACAACACACGAACTTAGGAATATTTACGGTTTAATTGCTGGTTAGTAAAATCCCGCGAATTTATTTTTTTGTTTCTCCACGATTAGTAAAACTCCGTATTGATTATTCAACAACCTAATCACAACAACATATAATTGAGATCCGAATTCACTTCATCATTTCAGAAATCATCGAGATGGATTCTACTACAGAGTATCGAGTGACCAACAATAACATCATGGTGGCAGGTAACAAAGAAAGACCACCAACGTTTGTGTCCAGTCGATATGCACAATGGCAATCACGTTTTCTTCGATATCTAATACAAGACCCAATGGTGATGTTCTACGATGTTGCATCAAAGATGGGCCTTATACTCTCACCTCAATTAGCATTCCTGCAACCCCAGCTATCGAAACTACACCACGTGTCGAAAAAGAGAATCTTCCTGAAACGTATGAGAATACTACGAAAGAGAACCGTGATTGGATTGATGTAGAGAAGGAAGCAATCTATATGATTCTAAATGGGATTGGGGATGATATTTATTCCACGGTCGATGCATGCTCTACTGCAAAAGAAATGTGGACTGTCATTGAACGATTACAACAAAGAGAATCACTCAACAAGCAAGATGTCAAAACAAACTTGTTTTGGAACTTAGTCAAGTTTACTTTATTGGATTGAGAATCAATTGATTCATATTACTCCTGATTCAACAAAATGATTAATGATTAATGACATGACACGGTTTTTCACTTTGGTGAAACAACATAAAAAGTTAGACGAGGTCAATTATCATACGCTCATTGACATTTTGTAACAATTTTAGAATGAGGCAAATGAATTTCGAGCTGAATGGGAAGCAAAGACTACTAATCCACTTCCTTTGGTGTCACAACTCAACATTACCAAGATCATTGCTCTCGTGCTCCAAAGTCATACTCTAATCAATCATCATCCCCAAGATAATCCACTACATCAAAGTCTTTTATTCCCACAAGAACAAGAGGTAAAGAACCTAGAGCACCATCACCCCCATCTGAATACTTATCCGAAGAAGAAAGTGATGAAGAACAAGCTTAGAAGGATCAAGAAATGAAGCAACAAATTGCTTTCATCATGAATTCTTACAAGAAGATTTACAAACCCACCAACAACAACCTAGAACTTCATCTAACATACGGAACAAATATGTTGAGATCCCTCCAAGGTATGATACACGTTGGCATGGGGAGAGTCCTTCTAGGTATGATCGACGCAATCCAACATATGTTGAGGGTTCTACAAGATATGATAGACAAACTACTACATATGATAATTAGAGGGTTTCTACTGTTTCTGGGAATAGGGAAACGGTTGGTACTCAAGTGGTTCAGCAAAGTGGGATTCAAGGTTTTAACTTCAAAGGGTATGGGCATATGGCAAAGTAATGCTGGCAGCCAAAACGGGTAAGGATTATGCATATCATAAGGAGAAAATGTTGCTATACAAGAAGATGGATACATGGGTTAAATTATCGGCTGAGGAAGGAGAAATGATTGACGACACTGATGATGAACTCTCTGACCAAGGTCCTTAAAGTCACTGAAGATGACAATGGTCATATCTTTGATACCGAGCCAATTGATAAGGTACAAACTAATGAGGATTATAATGGGTTTGGTGATACTCATGAGCATAGTGAGCTACCAACAAACATTATTGACACATGTATGATGGGAAGGTTGATAGCAAACCACACACGATTCATCAGACATGTGCAATAATGAGTCTAAGGATGATCTACATGCAAATGAGTATGATGATGAGGAGCGTGTTGCACTTGCTAATTTAATTTTGACTTTAAAATGATGTCAAAGAAACTGGAAAGAGTTAAAAGCGATTAAAGAAGGAAAATGCAACACTCACTCAAAACTTTGAAGGAATCAAAGATGTAGTTATAAAATATAGTGAGCTTCTTGCAAGCTGCAAAGCTGAGCTTCTTCAAAAAGACAAGGAGCTTGAGAGGTACAAAGGGTATGCCATTAATACTGTAAAAGATGTTTTTGAAACCAAATACAACGAAACTCTTAAGATTTAACAACAAGAGAAACGTAATTATAACACATATTTATGTAACGGACGATACAAAACATATCTGGCTACCACTAAAGTGAATGAGCTAACTCAAAAGATTGATTTTCTTCAAGAGGATAAAACTAAACTAGTCACTGAGAAAATGGCAGAGCTTGCAAACTTGCAAAAAGTTTTCAAAACTAAACAAGCTAAATACATTGACAAAGTCGTGGAACTTGAAACACAAATTGATTTTTATAATAAAATCTTTTATAAAACAAATCAATCTATTCAAACCATGAGACTTTTGGCACTGTGACAACCCTGGTTTTGAGGTTCGCCACTTAGTTTTGTTTTGTGCTAGTTGCGTGTCTTTACGTGTTTATGTGCTTATTGGTGTGTATAGATTGTGGTTTGGATATCGTTTCCGGTACGGGGTACCTTGTGAATGAAACGATGTGTGATGATTTCATGTTCATGAGTTCACATGGTAGTGACTATGAAGTTAGATGGTGTTATTTGGTGGTTCTAAGTATACGTATATGTATTATAGAAAATCGTATTTTTACGATTTACGGTTTAGCATTTAGAGGTCGCGGATGAGGTAATTAGTCATATGAATATTTTTCGGGATGGTTTTAAGTCATTTAGGACTTATTTATAAAGTTTATTGCAAAATTTGAGATTTTTTTTTAAAAGTGTCTATTTTACGTCTTTTACGGTAAAACGCGTAAATTTGACTAGTTTTACGGTTTTGTGGTTTTGGAAGCTTTAGGAGCTGAAATAAATTAAGGAAAATTAAAGTAATATTAATAACATAATATAAAATAATAAAAATAAAAAAAAACGAATTTAGGGGTGTTTGGGTCGGTTTAGACGCACCAAAGAAGAAAGAAAGAATGGAAAAGCCCAAAACAGGCCCAATGGACTTGTAATGGGATTAGGGGGCCTTTAGGACTTAACCAAACCCAACTCATAGCCATAATAATCAGGTTTTTAACCTCCATAACATCTCCTAGCCGAAATTCATCAATGGTGGCCAATTTGGGTTCTTCCAAAATTAGGTTTTCTCATCTTCCATTAAATTAAAGGTAAAACCTTCTTAACCCTTTTCATATTAATTGTTTTTAATGTTTTCTATGATCATCTTATGATGGATTTAGGTTAGGGTTTAATTAAAAACAGTATATTAATCATATTTTAATGATTAAATAAATTAGGGCTTGTAATTAGAGGGATTAAGGTTAATTAATGAGGTTGATTTTGTTAAACCCGTTTTTAAAAACTGGACATAATTTTGAGTCAATTGTTTGGATCATATCTGGAGTTCTAGGAACATTCAAGATGCGATCAAACTAGCTCTGAAAAGTTATTTGAAGTGGCTTTCTAATGCAAGAAACTAGAACTAAATTGGAGGTCGGGAAGTGGGTCAAAAACAGGTTACAACAGTCGGAGGTCAAAACAATTTTGAATTCAACCTGTTTTCTTTTTTAGTTTTGGGTTGTTTGGGGTACTTAGGGTTGCATTGGGATCTTCTCATGAACATGAGAGATGGTTTATACGTTGTAGTGAGTATCTGCACTTGGGCTAAGGTTTTGGTTTAGGTTAAGACCCTCTAATGGTAACAAACTTTTCATACGTTTAAAATCAGTGAATTCTGGATAGGTAGCAATATATATACATATATCAGGGCCTTAACAGTAGCTTTAAGGTTAGGGCAAGTGGGAGGTTTTAACTAACATGTATAAAAGTGTGAATATTCCTTTTATAGAAACCATGAGAATATTTAAGTGGACTTTTGACTTAATGTTTTGAGACCTAAAACTGGGACTGTTTTGTGTAAAATTATGAACGAGATAGCTATTAAACTTAACCAAGTTAGGGACTTGTTAAGGAAGGGTAATGGGGTGATTAGAACTTAACAATGAGGTAATTATATGGGAATATGCTAGATTTCCATCATAGGTTGATGAGCCATCTAGGTGATTGGTTCGGGTATTGATTGTGTGTTTTTGGTTTGTTAGCTCGTTGCTAGTGCGAGGACTTGTGAAGAAGCTATCAGGTGAGTTTCATATTCCCATGTTTACTTTTGATTTTGACTTCCAGATGGGATGGAAGAGACACTGTGTTGAGTTGTTTATAAATTGATGTTGTGAATGTTTTTAAGGTTTGAGATGGACTTGTGTGTACATTATGTGATTAACTGCTATGTGATTCTTGTTTGTGTATGATCTGGATTGGAAAGGTACATAGGTGTATGGGCGCCTATGGGACCAATGTTTAATGACAAGGTCGTGGCCTTGGGATATGTACATAGCATGATCGTCTATGGGACCAATGGTTAATGACAAGGTAGTGACCTTGTGATAGGTACATAGTGTGATCATCTATGGTACCATGTTGTTTGGCAAGGTAGGAGCCTTGGATTTGGTTTGGTATGTTTGATCTTGAATTTTTAGTTGTTAATGCATACTTGTAGCACATTGTCCATATGTTATTGTATTGGTGTTTGTTATTCACACCTTGTAACTGATTTAGCGTTAGAGTCTAAACCTATGACTCTCACCAACTTTATGTTGACGTGTTTTAGTGTCTCTTTCAGGTGATAACGTGGTTAAGCGTGAGAACTTATGTGGCTAGGATTTGGAGAGCGTAGGAATGCATATAGAAGGATATCCCCGTTTCCTTTTTAGTTTACCTTTATGTTTTTGTTTTATAAGTGATGCATGTTGGCACCTATATGTTTGATATGTTTGTGTTATTTGTTTGTCTCGGGTAAATGGTAGTACTGTTACCTATTTACCTAGACTCTTGCATGTTGAGATATTGTCATGACATTTGTGTCGCCATTTATGACATTTCTTATTTCATTTAGTTATCTCTATAGACACGCCATGTTGTGATGATATCCATACTTCGCGCCCCATATTCCGCCATGGTGGGGTGTGACAGAATGGTATTAGAGCCAATGGTTATAAAGAATTAGGTTGCCTAGTCGTGTAGCCTAGTCTATAGCTTAAGGGTCCCTGCATATAGGCGTCATAGGAGTATGTGTGCATTTTATTATAATTGATGTGTTTGAATGTTATTTATTGTGATGTTTTGACTAGTATGAATTGAACCATAGTAAGTTCATACTTAGCCACATGTTATTTTCTTTTTGGGTGGTGACTAGTGCGGGTTGAACCATAATCGTCCACACTATTCATTGTCGTATTTTGCTTAAATTGTACATTATAGTACATAATTTGGTACATGGTAGTTCTATCTTTTGTTGGGTTATTTTATGTACCTGAGGTACAGTATTTTTCTTTTGATGTTTAAGTCATGTTCCCTAAGAATCGTGTAGTGGTTCGAGTTACTAGGAGTACATGGGTAGGAAGGATTTTAAGCCGTTTCCACTCTTATGGGCGACATGACTTATAACTGATTATGTTTTCGTTTTGGATTTAGTCTAGGCTGTTTAAGCTAGACTATGGATTTCTGTATTCCAAGAGTTTTATTATATTATTTTTATAGATGAAGTTTTGGATCTTATTGGTTATGTGGTTATGAGCTTATGTAAGTAGATGGATTTATGTGTTATATGTTGTATTGATTCTTATAAGTGTCATCATAGGAGGGAGTGCATTGGGGAAAGGGTAATTGTATAAGTATGGTGGCCAACATAGTTATACAAGTACCACAACTTCAATGGGTTCCCAAGTATGGTTGCATGTAAGAGGGTTAGTACATGCTTGTATATGATGAGATGTAGAATTTGGGTAAACGAATTATATATGAGTTTATGTAATGGCTACCTACGATATGGATATTGTTCTTTTTGTGTTATATGTTTTGGGTTATAGATGTGTTGTGTGATTTTGGGGTCACACGATATGGTTTGGTTTTGGAGGTGGGCTTTATGCCTTGTTGTGGCATGGTGAGATGGTGATTACTCGTATGGAAAAAACGAGCGTATAAAGCGATTGATTGACTTACGTGTATGATAACGAGTATGTTTGGGGGATTCAGTAGGTATACATATGCGGATGTATATATACTACTATGTGTTAAGTTATGGTATATGGTCGTTCATTAGTTATTATAGCTTGAACGTACCTTGTGTTTATTCGTGTTTTATGGTGCTGGAGTTTGGTGGAGTTTCAACGACGTTTTGAATCTTTTGAACTGTGTCTTGTAGCGTATTCTTTGAGTTTCGTATTTCACATGTACGTTTTAAAACAGTGTTCTTGGTTTTAAGTCTATTGAAATAACCTGGGATTTCTTTTGAGATAATGAAATCTTTTGTGTTGAGTCTTACATTTCTTTTGGTTGGTATATGGAAAGAGGGGACTTGGAAATCTAGTATAGGGTTAGATAGTTGGTCGTATTTGGTAAAATAAGGGTAAGGTGTTGGGGTCGTGTTTGAAACAAGATGTAACATAAGATTTCTTTTTAGTCAACACTTATTTATTTCAAATTCTAAAAGACTTTCTTTAAAATAAAGCGAAGTAAAATTTCTTTCTACTTACATAGGTTATATAATTGGGTTTAACCGATTCACGCCATTTATAATCATTAATTCAAGGTTAAATTGAGTTTATGAAGATTTCACATACAATTTTATCTTTTATTAATATAAAACTATTTTGGTCATAACTTGTTCGTTTTTAGAGCTTTTTGAGTGATTCAAAAGCCAAAAATTATGTACTCGGAACGTACTTTTCAAATATTCAGAAAGTATAGTCATGGGAGGTCAGTGGACTGGTCGGAATTGTTGTACAAGTGTCGGGTTCTAGGTTGAATTTTGAATAGTAGTTTATTTTTATTTGGGGTGCACGGGATACCTAGTCCTTGGGTTGAGTTTTGAGATCGCCTAGAAGGTTGTTTGTAGATGGTTTGAGTCACATAGATGTGGGGAGGTAAAATAATAATAATAATAATAAATAAGAGTATATTCTTTTCGAAAGGTCGGCCTTTTGCACGGTTTAAATAATATGTTGCGGGGCGTAATATGTTTTGGTTGCCATTGGGTGTTTCTTGGATTATTTTTTGTTGTCATGGGTCATTTTGAATTGATACATGTTCTGGGTTTGAGTTTTCTTGTGAGTCTCGTGGTTTTTGACTTGTTTTAATTGGTGCACGTGAAATGTCGTTAGTTATCCGTTGGTTTGATTCGTTGATCGTATCTGATGGATTCAGGATGTAGTTTTGGTTTCGTATTATTCGGGAGCGTTGAGGTAGTCGTATGAAAGACTTGGTCGCGCCTACACGCTTAAGTAGGTGACCATGAGAGAACAGTCGGAATACCCTTAGTGGGGAGGAAAGAAGTTCGTAGACGAACTAGTGTGGTCATGAGGTCTCTTAGGAGTACCAAGGAGATGAATAGAGATTTGTGGGATATTAGCACAAGTAACGCGCCATAGAGAGTGTTGGAAGGGGAAGTAATACCTCAAAGGTATTTATGATTGTTCGTAGGGCATGTAAGTTTTCCGAAAATTTCCTGAAATTTAGTAGGTTTGCCTATTACTGTGAGGTAGAACCATAAATAGAGCAAGTAGGAGAAGTGAGAGGAGTTGTAGTTAGTGCCCTTCTAAGGCAAATCGTTGATGGAGTGATTTAAAAAAAACAAGAGCTGTTAGAGATTGCAAGGAATGCCGGATAAAAGTTGAGTTGCTTAGTAGTAGATTGGATGTGGAAAGAGGTTGAGTGGTCTGATGAGAGGAAGTACCGGTCTTTTAAGATGCGTGTAGAATTTTGCAAGTAGAACAAGGTAGGAATTTATTCGTATTGCCGCTAAGAGAGGGTGCAAGGAGGACATAGTTGAAACTGCTAAGGATGTTGTATGAACGCTTTGGGTTTACGGTTATGTATTTGGCTTCACCAAAGCACTAGCGGTTTTCATGGTGTCAATGAACCAAGTGTAACGTGTATAAACGAGTTGTCATCGGGAGCGTCGACGACATCTTGAACTACTCAAACCTGAGAAGGAGAGTGAGGCGAATTATGCGTTGGTTTTGGAGTGGAGTTATACGTGATATTTTCGAGTGTGAGTTTTTAGTATTAAGTTTAGCATGATGAGTAGTTAGAGATGATGGCGTATCATGGAACCAGCAAGGGGCGAAGTGAAGAAGGATGAGGAAGCGTTTTGGAGGCTGAAGAGGTGGATTGGATAATGAGCCGATCTTGGCATTATCGAAAGGACCGGATTAATTCGCGAAGCATGACGATACGTGGAGCAAGGATTTGGACGCGTACGAGGACGACAAAGAAAGGCGATCGCTTATACGTTGCAGGAACTGAAGATTTGGAAGAACTAGATGGACTTAGTTAGTGTGGCTGGATTGTTATATCTGCCTAGAATGCTAGAGGCATTTGGTGTACGAGACGTGGAGAATGATCTATACGGATCATGAACGTCTCCAACACATATTCAATCATCTTGATTGAACATTTGGCAAAGGTGGTAGGTGGAGTTAAGTGACGAAAGAAAATTGCAAGGCCAAGTACCATCTGGGAAAGGCAAGCATGGTCGATGAGACATGGAATAAGAAGAATGAGGTGAAGCTGAGACGAACTTGAACTATAGGGATGACGTATTGGAGCGGTTTGGATAAAGGATATAGGTTGCACGAGTTGAGTTTCCTAAAGTAGAGAACGCGTCAACGTGTATGATGCGTGGCTTGAACAATCATACGAAGAAGAGGGACGTAGACTATAATTCCTGTATAGATAGGAGCAGCTTAGAAAGGGCGATGTAAGGACGAAGTTGGTGGAAGGGATACATAATGCGGTGGAGGATTATGTACGATGGGAGTTAGGTGATAGTCGATAGACTGACTAATTCATCACATATTTCAAGAGGAAGGAGAAGTCACATAGTTGAGAAGTTGGAAGGATTGCGTACGGATGTGATGGAATAGAGGATTTTGCGTAAACGTTAGCCTAATTTGTATGGAATGCCTTATGAAGGATTATGGCAAGGGAAGAAACGATGGGAAGCATCACATCGTGATGTATGGTAGGAGTTGAAGAAGAAGAAGGAAGTGTGTATGAAATAGGTCGAGATAGGAACCGAAGGTAAAACTTTGGTAGAGCTTAATGAGTAGAATAAAGCACAAGCAGGCTAATACTATCGTAATGTGGAAAAGGAAATGGCACTGACCTATACTGATTGTTTTAGAGGTAGTTAGGAAACTCGTTAGCGATGGCTGAGTTTTCATATAATGATAGTTATCATACTAGAAGTCGATAAATGCCATTTGAGGCACTATATGAAAGGATATGGTGAGTTGTCCCTATTGTAGACTAGAATTTGTAAAAGAGGCTACTAATGTGGTAATGATGGTTGTGGAAAGGATGAGAGCAACAAGGGATGCTATGTAGAAAAGGAGGAAACCACTAGAGTTAGTGATAAAGTTATGTAGGGAGTTTCACCCATAGTAACGGGTGGTATGTTTTGGTAAAATGGAAGAGTTGATGTAGAGTTTTGTAGGTTCATTTATGATATTTAGAAAGATCAGACCATTAGCTTATGAGCATAGAATTTCCTGGGGGAAATGAGTTGTATACATGATACATTTCATGTATTGAGATTGGTAAAGGTTATTTGAGAATGCATTTTGCATGTACGGTTATTCGGGACTTATGTTAATGAGAGTCTTTGTTTTATCAAAGAGTCATCTAGGAGATTTATTGACTGTGAGGTCAAGAGTTTGGCAATGAGTTTAATTGTTTTTGGTTTGTATATGTGGTATTTTAAAACTTGAACTAAAGTTCACGTTGAAATGAGAGGAGTTCTTTTAGAACAAGTATCCTCGTGTGATTTGTTGTCTGTGTGTTTGATCCTAAGGAGTAAATCTTGGGACGAGATTTCTATTAGGAGGGAGTGATGTGACAACCCTGGTTTTGAGGTTCGCCACTTAGTTTTGTTTTGTGCTAGTTGCGTGTCTTTACGTGTTTATGTGCTTATTGGTGTGTATAGATTGTGGTTTGGATATCGTTTCCGGTACGGGGTACCTTGTGAATGAAACGATGTGTGATGATTTCATGTTCATGAGTTCACATGGTAGTGACTATGAAGTGAGATGGTGTTATTTGGTGGTTCTAAGTATACGTATATGTATTATAGAAAATCGTATTTTTACGATTTACGGTTTAGCATTTAGAGGTCGCGGCTGAGGTAATTAGTCATATGAATATTTTTCGGGATGGTTTTAAGTCATTTAGGACTTAGTTATAAAGTTTATTGCAAAATTTGAGATTTTTTTTAAAAGTGTATATTTTACGTCTTTTACGGTAAAACGCGTAAATTTGACTAGTTTTACGGTTTTGTGGTTTTGGAAGCTTTAGGAGCTGAAATAAATTAAGGAAAATTAAAGTAATATTAATAACATAATATTAAATAATAAAAAAAAAACGAATTTAGGGGTGTTTGGGTCGGTTTAGACGCACCAAAGAAGAAAGAAAGAAGGGAAAAGCCCAAAACAGGCCCAATGGACTTGTAATGGGATTAGGGGGCCTTTAGTACTTAACCAAGCCCAACTCATAACCATAATAATCAGGTTTTTAACCTCCATAACATCTCCTAGCCGAAATTCATCAATGGTGGCCAATTTAGGTTCTTCAAAAATTAGGTTTTCTCATCTTCCATTAAATTAAAGGTAAAACCTTCTTAACCCTTTTCATATTAATTGTTTTTAATGTTTTCTATGATCATATTATGATGGATTTAGGTTAGGGTTTAATTAAAAACAGTATTTTAATCATATTTTAATGATTAAATAAATTTGGGCTTGTAATTAGAGGGATTAAGGTTAATTAATAAGGTTGATTTTATTAAACCCGTTTTTAAAAACTGGACAGAATTTTGAGTCAATTGTTTTGATCATATCTGAAGTTCTAGGAACATTCAAGATGCGATCAAACTAGCCCTGAAAAGGTATTTGAAGTGGCTTTCTAATGCAAGAAACTAGAACTAAATTGGAGGTCGGGAAGTGGGTCAAAAACAGGTTACAACAGTCGGAGGTCAAAACAGTTTTGAATTCAGCCTGTTTTCTTTTTAAGTTTTGGGTTGTTTGTGGTACTTAGGGTTGCATTGGGATCTTCTCACGAACATGAGAGATGGTTTATATGTTTTAGTGAGTATCTGCACTTGGGCTAAGGTTTTAGTTTAGGGTAAGACCTTCTAATCGTAACAAACTTTTCATACGTTTAAAATCAGTGAATTCTGGATAGGTAGCAATATATATACATATATCAGGGCCTTAACAGTAGCTTTAAGGTTAGGGCAAGTGGGAGGTTTTAACTAACATGTATAAAAGTGTGAATATTCCTTTTACAGAAACCATGAGTATATTTAAGTGGACGTTTGACTTAAAGTTTTGAGACCTAAAACTGGGACTGTTTTGTGTAAAATTATGAACGGGATAGCTATTAAACTTAACCAAGTTAGCGACTTGTTAAAGAAGAGTAATGGGGTGATTAGAACTTAACAATGAGGTAATTATATGGGAATAGGCTAGATGTCCATCATAGGTTGATGAGCCATCTTGGTGATTGGTTCGGGTATTGATTGTGTGTTTTTGGTTTGTTAGCTCGTTGCTAGTGCGAGGACTTGTGAAGAAGCTATCAGGTGAGTTTCATAGTCCCATGTTTACTTTTGATTTTGACTTCCAGATGGGATGGAAGAGACACTGTGTTGAGTTGTTTATAAATTGATGCTGTGAATGTTTTTAAGGTTTGAGATGGACTTGTGTGTACATTATGTGATTAACTGCTATGTGATTCTTGTTTGTGTATGATCTGGATTGGAAAGGTACATAGGTGTATGGGCGCCTATGGGACCAATGTTTAATGACAAGGTAGTGGCCTTGGGATAGGTACATAGCGTGATCGTCTATGAGACCAATGGTTAATGACAAGGTAGTGGCCTTGGGATAGGTACATAGTGTGATCATCTATGGTACCATGTTGTTTGGCAAGGTAGGAGCCTTGGATTTGGTTTGGTATGTTTGATCTTGAATTTTTAGTTGTTAATGCATACTTGTAGCACATTGTCCATATGTTATTGTATTGGTGTTTGTTATTCACAGCTTGTAACTGATTTAGCGTTAGAGTCTAAACCTATGACTCTCACCAACTTTATGTTGACGTGTTTTAGTGTCTCTTTCAGGTGATAACGTGGTTAAGCGTGAGAACTTATGTGGCTAGGATTTGGAGAGCGTAGGAATGCATATAGAAGGATATCCTCGTTTCCTTTTTAGTTTACCTTTATGTTTTTGTTTTATAAGTGATGTATGTTGGCACCTATATGTTTGATATGTTTGTGTTATTTGTTTGTCTCGGGTAAATGGTAGTACTGTTACCTATTTACCTAGACTCCTGCATGTTGATATATTGTCATGACATTTGTGTCGCCATTTATGACATTTCTTATTTCATTTAGTTATCTCTATAGACACGCCATGTTGTGATGATATCCATACGTCGCGCCCCATATTACGCCATGGTGGGGTGTGACAGGCACCTTGTTCGTTTTTCAATGGTAAAGCTAGTTTTGCTAGTCCTAAGTACCTCGAGTAAGCTCAATCTGAAAACCAGCGCCTATATCTTGAAGAGTCCCAATGGACCGATCTTGATTGTCTTATTATTAGGCCCGATAGTGACGAGTCACTAACTTTTGAAGAGGATAGTAGATGTGACAATCCGTCAATTTTAGGTCGTTATTTTAATCTCGACTATTACGTATTACATGTTTATCTAATGAGAATTTTAAATTATCGACTAACCGAGAAGGTTATGACTTGGAACTTAACGTAAGAATGTCGTTTAGAAGAAAACTACTAATGATCATGTGAATGATTTTTATTGTATTTATTGTATTTATTGTATTTATACTCTCAATTTATCATGTGAATGATTTTTATTGTATTTATTGTATTTATTGTATTGTATTTATACTCTCAAGAAATATATTAAGTATCGATATTATACTCTCAATTTATCATGTGAATGATTTTTATTGTATTTATTGTATTTATTGTATTTATCTTTATTTCTCGTGTTTTACGTTTTAACGAATGACGAGAACTACTAATGATCGAGATACCGACGGATGCCCAAAAATTTATGTTTTATTATCGATTGTCTCGATATTTTATATTTTCGACGTTTTCGATTTAATTACGTTTTAAGTCGTGTCGAAGTGATATTATTATTTTTAAGAAGCGTTTTAACTTTTAAAAAGTATTTTTACGAAACCCGAGTCCCGTAAATATTTTCAAAATTTATATTTATATTTTCTACCCTTACAACTATTTAATTTCATTTTGGACCAAATCTATGCAAAGTTGGCAAAAACTACCCTCCACCACTACCACTATATATTAATTCTCCACTAACTAAAACACACACATATAATATTTTTATAAAAATCAAACTCTCTCCCTTGTTTTCTCCTCCCTCTTGCCGTCCCATCTTCAAACACAAACACCACCACCATTTTGATTCCCCTTGAATCATTTAAAACTAACAAAAGACCCATCTTGGAAATTCAACAAGGATCATATTGGTATAAATTTTACTTACATGCATAAACTTTATTTTTCTTTTTAATTTTTGGTGAAGAACATGTGTTTGATCCATTTTTATGTTTATGTATGTTGTTAATATTATTATATTTGAGTGGGGTTGTTGTTGCATGTATAATTTTTTATACTTGATTTTTATTAGATTTAATTCAAGAGTGTTAGAGGTTAGATGACTTGATGTAGATGATTGATAGGTGATATTAGAAGCATAAGAATTGTTAAAATGGGTCAAAATATTAATTTGACATGATTTCTAAAATGTATTTTTGGGACAGCAGCTTATAACAGATTATTTCGTGGGTTTAAGTTCTGAGATAGGCTTATATTATTTGATATTATTGTAGTAATCTTCAAGACGCTCGTTTTGCCGCTTGAATGAGCTTCTAACTCATTACGAGCGAAAAGTTATGCTACTTTTAGTATTTGTGTACCGGGAGACGGGTATCGGCACAATCCGAAAATTGTTGTCGATATTTGGATCGAATCTCGGGGACTATAGAATGAGTTTTAAAAATGTTCAAGGACTGATGTTGGAGTCTAAACCTCAGGTCATGAGTGTATTTTCAAACCCGATAGTCGGTTTTATAAATGGAGTTGTTTAGATACGTCAAAATGGTTTTACGAGTAAAAGACGTAAAACTGTCCGGTTTTTATAACACGAAGGTGTGTCGGGCAGAAGGTCTTAGAAGTAATATTTTTGAATGAAATTTAAACTGAGTCTTATTCATATTATATGTGAGTTAGTCACCAAGTTTCGTCGAAATCGGACAAGTGTAGATAGGGTAGATCGGTGTGTACATTCGGAGTGTACATGCTGATTGGTATTTTGGACACGTAGTCCAATGTTCGTGTGGCGTGAGTTTGAGTATTCACTATTGGACATGGTGACTTACTCAAGTGTTAATTCATTATATAAGTGACTTAGTTACTGGTCCGAGGGAAGTAAAATGATAGTTTGACTTGCGTTGACTTGGCGTCTTAAGACGGGTCAATATCGAGAGTGCAAGTGTTTAAAAGAATAGTGTTGAATAAAAGGGTATTGTAATAACACTTGTATTATTAAATTTTTCGGGATTGTTTTGGTTTTGTAATTTTGATTTTTATATTATTTAAGTATGATTTATACTTAAGTCGATTTTTAACGAACGCACCTTATTTGGTAGGTTGCGGTTTTCGTGTTTAAACGGGCATCACTAATCGTCGGTGATCGTCTCATTACCACTATTGGCTAAGGTGAGTCTATAGCCTCGCTTTTAACATGTTTACTTGTTTTATAAACCCGCGAGGGGGATACATGCTTGTTTTATTAAAATAAAAGGGTACACCGATAAGTTATGGAAACTCTACTTATTGGAAAAGTATGGGTGCAACGAGAAGTTGTGGAAACCCTTATTATTGGAAAAGTAATTATTATAAATCAAGGGTACAACGAGAAGTTGTGGTAAACCCTCTTTGTTTTAAAATTGAACACAAAGAACTTGATTGTATGCTTAGATGAAATTTATTGCATAAGCTAGTTTTAGCCTTTAAGGACCCATGAATCGTGAATTGTTAATTGAAGTAACGCTAATGCTATGGATAGATCTATCGGGGTGACGCCCAGTCCGGTCGCGATTAGCTCTCGCGTGGTGTTGTGATGCACTAGTAATGAAACATTGGATGCATTGTATAAGAGAAATATACGCACTTGGCTAGGTGTGTTGGGCTGAAATAATATATGTTAACGTTCAATGTCACGAGGCTTATGTAATGAAACCGATAATTATGTCCGTACAACATAATGGTATTTCGGTAAATTATTAACCATGGAAGGTTATTTTGAATACTTGTGTTCTCTTTGTTTAAATTAAACTCTATAGATTCACTCGGCAAATTTTGCTGACTTTTTAAGCATGTTTTATCTCAGTTCCATATAGAAGGCACTCGAGGAAGGCGGTTTCGTGAAGCTTGCATATTTGAAATGTTTTGGCCCGCTTTTCTAAAAAATATCCATTCAAATAACTTTTATCATTTATAATAGTTTGTAAACTTTTGAATCATCTGGGACCGTGTATGAAATTGTACTTTTATTAAATAAAAATTAATGGATGTTTATTAAAACGACTTGTTTTGAGCCGTTTTCTATGATTACGAGATTGAACCATGATAGTAACACCCAATGACCCTTCCGCTGTTATGACCGAAATTTGGGGGTGTTACAGATTGGCATCAGAGCTCAAGTTATAGAGAACGAAAAGATTTTCCAAAAATGAATTTTTGAAATCTTTTAACTATAACTGTTGCAAGCGAAACCTCCGAGTTGCCAATGGACGAGAATGATAGTATATATATATATATATATATATATATATATATATATATATATATATATATATATATATATATATATATATATATATATATATATATATATATATATATATATATATATATATATATATATATATATATATATATATATGGGATTATATATGTGTTGTAATCTTTAACGATTATTTGAACTTGTGAATTACAAGGTATGTTTTCATTTATTTAACTATAAATGATAATTTTATATTTATACGAGATTTATACGACGTAGATTGTCACGAAGCCACCCTAGTCATTTTTATGCTAGCGCTGAAGCTATTCCTGAAATGAATCCTGTTATTCTCGAGATTAACTAAGTTGTGGATAGACATGATCCAAACGAAATGGTTAATATTCTTGCTGATATTTTTCTGATTACGAGGATTTTGATTTCCTTGGTTCTTATTCTTGATTTATCGATTCGTTCATTTCGTTTAGGAAATTTAATCTGCATTTTCATTAATCTTTGACATTATACTGTTTTGATAAAAACAAGTTTGTCCGAGATGGTACTATTGATTGTTAGGAATTGAGATTGATTTGTATGGTATTCACATGCCAACCAGGATTCCATATCATATCACTGATCATTTTATTTTAAATCAGTTTCTCATTTCTTTCGATCTTAATCTTTCGCGTTGAGCTGGCGATGCTTGAATAAAGTGATTTATAATCGTTGAAATAAATTGGCCATTTATTTGAACAAGAAAATTATAAATTGTTGAACTACAAATTTCTGAATCTTATTTGGAAGGACTTGATCAATCTGGAAATAATGATTCATAAATGTGTAGGCTTAAGCATATAGCATCTGCGTGATTAAACTCTTATTGACTCATAGTGCGTTTGCTCGATTCATTCTTTGATTTTGTTTCTTTAAATCCTTAATCGTGAATGGTTGTATTGAGGCTGTTCCAAAAGCGCCAATTGAGGAGGATATCAAGCGTCTCTGAAAGACATTGAAGAAATCTTCTTCTTGTGGGACCGAGGAGCTTTCTTAGCCATGTTAATTACCTAGTAACTCTTAGTACATTAGTTTATCAATTGTAGTATCTTCTTATTAATTCCTGACTAAACTGTGACAACAGTTAGTAGGACTAGTCTTTTAAGTTATATGGCATTAGACGATGATTATCCATAATGTTGAAAATAGGACTTGTACTAGTTTGTGATCAATGGAATGACTATCTTTTGATTCCTAATTCTACATCGTTCTATTATTATCTTTCTTTGCTTTTCTCTTGTAAATTCCTGTGGTATAACGCAATCATTGAATGAATACTCATTATGATTTGATTTGCGTGCACAATATTCATGCAGTCAATGAAAGCTATGACTAAAGCACGAATGCGCCAAGTTATTAGTGAATAAGTTGCTGTATCTTTAGTTAAATTCATGGCCAACATGAATGATGGATCTAGAACTGGAGCTGAAGCTAAAACTGGTGGAACTGGAACCGGTAGAGCTGAGGCTGGAGCCGATGATATTCGTGGTACGTATGGAACAAATGTGCCCAAAGTTAGAGGCTATAACTACACTTCATTCATAAATTCCAAACCGTAGACTCTTAAGGGGACTAAAGATGATGGAGGATTGTGTCAGTTATGGAAAGCTGGCGTCAGTCTTTCGAATCAGTGACCCTAATCAGGAGGATAAGGTGCAGTTTGAAATCGCTACTCTCCAAGGTCGTGCATTAATTTGGTGGAATGGCAGACTTGCTTCCATAGGTATCCTTACTTATGGGACACCATAGAGTAAGGTGAGGAAACGGTTAACTGAGGAGTTTTTCCTCGAAGTATTTCCAAAGTATGGAGCAAGTGTTGTACAATCTGAAACTGAAGGGAACTAACATTGGTAGATATATCAAGTGTTTCCATAAGTTTACTCTTTTATGTCCAAGAATTGTGGCCCCCGAACCGTCAAGGTCAAGCAGTATATTTACGGCTGACCAGGAATTTATGCGGGGATGTGACTTCTTCTAAGCCAATTGCTTTTGTGAAGCTGTTTGCTTGGCTTATTAGCTCATGGGACACATAATTCAAGGTAAGGCTGATGAGGTTACTGAAGGGAAAAATAATTCCAAATTGAA
This sequence comes from Glebionis coronaria, assembly GCA_025667525.1. NCBI lineage: Eukaryota > Viridiplantae > Streptophyta > Magnoliopsida > Asterales > Asteraceae > Glebionis > Glebionis coronaria. The sequence continues at coordinate 243,285,635 of CM046876.1, forward strand.
AATTGTTTTCGTGCAATAGAGCTCATAAGTATATCGAAAAAGGTTGTGGATTATTCATGGCTTTGGTACCATAGAAGGAATCGTAAGAGAGGTAAGTAGAATTACTCTAGTCATTTGTGACTAGTGTTTCTAGAATATTTGCCAAGGCTTCCGCCTCCAGGGCAATTAGAATTCCTAATTGATCTAATCTCTGGTGCTGCAACTGTGGCACGTGCGCCATATCGATTAGCACCATCCGAGCTGAAGTGATTATTTGTGCAGTTTAAAGAACTATCTGATAGAGGTTTTAGTCGATCGAGCTTGTCAGTTTGTAGAACTCCTATTCTGTTCGCTAAGAAGAAAGATGATTCGTTTCGTATGTGTATCGATTACCGAGAGCTGCATTGGCTAACGATCAAGAATCGTTACCCGCTTCTAAGAATTGATGATCTATTTGATCAACTTCATACTCTCGTGTTTTCTCCAAGATTCTGGTGTTTCCTCCAAGATTGATCTTTGTTTTGCTTATCATCAACTTCGCATACGCGAGGAAGATATTCCTATTACGGCGTTTAGAACTTGTGATGATCATTATGAGTTTAGTGTTATGCCTTCTGGTTTGACCAATACGCCTGTTGTATTCATTGACTTAATGAATTGTATCTGTAAGCCGTGTCTTGATAAATTCGTGATTGTTTTCATTGATGATATTCTAATCTGCTCGAAGAGCGAGGAAGAACATGCCGAACACTTAAGGATTATCTTGAACTTGTTAAAGAACGAAAAGATGTACCCAAAAATTTTAAAGTGTGATTTTTGGCTCTGTTCTGTGCAACTTCTCTGTCATGTGATTGACAAAAGTGGCATTCATGTTGATTCTGCGAAAATCGAAGCCATCAAAAATTTGAATGTTCCAACTACTCCAACTGAAGTACGACAAATTCTAGGTTTAGCTGGTTATTACTGAAGGTTTATCGAAGGATTCTCTTTGATATCAAAACCATTAACTAAGCTAACTAAAAAGAACGAACCGTTTGTGTGTGGCGATGATGAAGAGAAAGCTTTTCAGACTATGAAAAGAAAACTCTGCGAGACGCCGATCTTATCATTACTCGAAGGAAGTGAAGATTTTGTTGTTGATCGTGATACATCTCTTTTATGATTTGGGGTTGTTTTGATTTGTATATGCTTGTAGGAAACCTAGGAAGAATGAGGAAACTGCACAACCCATGACTTGTTATTGGGTGCAGTGATTTTACTCTTCGTCTATTGAGACATTAATTGTATGGCACTAAGGTACGGGATCCACCGATAGTAAGAGCCTACAATGTATTCTGGATTAAAAGAGGTAAATAAGCCTTTAAGTGATTACGATTGTGTTATTCGTTATCATTCGTGAAGTTGGAGCAAATTACAATGGATTCATTGTTAAGCTCTCGAAAACTCAGTCTGAATATGACTCGATTTCTGTCAATGTTGATTGATTGACTCTGCTCATTTTATTTTGATAAATAAGTCGATCGTGCTAGTTAAGAATCGTTTGTTAACTGCTCGTAGTAGACATAGAAGTTATGATAATGTGAAGCGAAAACCTTTGAAATTCGAGGTAGGTGGAAAAGTTATGCCAAGCTATAACCATTGGAAAAGGTGTTATGTATTTTTGAAAACGTGGGAAGTTAAGTCCCAGTTAGTTTGGACCATTCGAGATGATATCGATGGTAGGTCCGATGGCATGAAATCTTATATTACCTCGAGAGCTACAAGGAATTCACAATACTTTTCATATGTCAAACCTAAAGAAATTTCTTCCTGACGAAGATCTTATTATCTCTCTTGATGAAGTATGAATCGACGGTAAGTTGCATTTCATCAAAGTACTTGTTGATATTATCGATAAGGAAGTTAGGCAACAGAAACGAAGTCGAATTTCTATCGTTATGTGTGATGGAACTCAAGACGAGGACCAAAATACATTTAACTCTTTGATTTCAACGAGCGATCGAGGAAGAACGCAAGTTGATCTTCGGGACGAAGATCCCAATATGGTGGGGATAATGTGACAATCCGTCAATTTCAGGTCGTTATTTTAATCTCGACTATTACGTATTACATGTTTATCTAATGAGAATTTTAAATTATCGACTAACCGAGAAGGTTATGACTTGAAACATAACGTAAGAATGTCGTTTCGAAGAAAACTGACAAGAAATATATTAAGTATCGATATTATACTCTCAATTTATCATGTGAATGATTTTTATTGTATTTATTGTATTTATTGTATTTATCTTTATTTCTCGTGTTTTACGTTTTAACGAATGACGAGAACTACTAATGATCACGATACCGACGGATGCCCAAAAATTTATGTTTTATTATCGATTGTCTCGATATTTTATATTTTCGACGTTTTCGATTTAATTACATTTTAAATCGTGTCGAAGTGATATTATTATTTTTAAGAAGCGTTTTAACTTTTAAAAAGTATTTTTACGAAACCCGAGTCCCGTAAATATTTTCAAAATTTATATTTATATTTTCTACCCTTACAACTATTTAATTTCATTTTGGACCAAATCTATGCAAAGTTGGCAAAAACTACCCTCCACCACTACCACTATATATTAATTCTCCACTAACTAAAACACACACATATAATATTTTTATAAAAATCAAACTCTCTCCCTTGTTTTCTCCTCCCTCTTGCCGTCCCATCTTCAAACACAAACACCACCACCATTTTTTATTCACCTTGAATCATTTAAAACTAACAAAAGACCCATCTTGGAAATTCAACAAGGATCATATTGGTATAAATTTTACTTATATGCATAAACTTTATTTTTCTTTTTAATTTTTGGTGAAGAACATGTGTTTGATCCATTTTTATGTTTATGTATGTTGTTAATATTATTATATTTGAGTGGGGTTGTAGTTGCATGTATAATTTTTTATACTTGATTTTTATTAGATTTAATTCAAGAGTGTTAGAGGTTAGATGACTTGATATAGATGATTGATAGGTGATATTAGAAGCATAAGAATTGTTAAAATGGGTCAAAATATTGATTTGACATGATTTCTAAAATGTATTTTTGGGACAGCAGCTTATAACAGATTATTTCGTGGGTTTAAGTTCTGAGATAGGCTTATATTATTTGATATTATTGTAGTAATCTTCAAGACGCTCGTTTTTCCGCTTGAATGAGCTTCTAACTCATTACGAGCGAAAAGTTATGCTAGTTTTAGTATTTGTGTACCGGGAGACGGGTATCGGCACAATCCGAAAATTGTTGTCGATATTTGGATCGAATCTCGGGGACTATAGAATGAGTTTTAAAAATGTTCAAGGACTGATGTTGGAGTCTAAACCTCAGGTCATGAGTGTATTTTCAAACCCGAGAGTCGGTTTTATAAATGGAGTTGTTTAGATACGTCAAAATGTTTTACGAGTAAAAGACGTAAAACTGTCCGGTTTTTATAACACGAAGGTGTGTCGGGCAGAAGGTCTTAGAAGTAATATTTTTGAATGAAATTTAAACTGAGTCTTATTCATATTATATGTGAGTTTGTCACCAAGTTTCGTCGAAATCGGACAAGTGTAGATAGGGTAGATTGGTGTGTACATTCGGAGTGTACATGCTGATTGGTATTTTTGACACGTAGTCCAATGTTCGTGTGGCGTGAGTTTGAGTATTCACTATTGGACATGGTGACTTACTCATGTGTTAAGTCATTATATAAGTGACTTAGTTACTGGTCCGAGGGAAGTAAAATGATAGTTTGACTTGCGTTGACTTGGCGTCTTAAGACGGGTCAATATCGAGATTGCAAGTGTTTAAAAGAATAGTGTTGAATAAAAGGGTATTGTAATAACACTTGTATTATTAAATTTTTCGGGATTGTTTTGGTTTTGTAATTTTGATTTTTATATTATTTAAGTATGATTTATACTTAAGTCGATTTTTAAAGAACGCACCTTATTTGGTAGGTTACGATTTTCGTGTTTAAACGGGCATCACTAATCGTCGGCGATCGTCTCATTACCACTATTGGCTAAGGTGAGTCTATAGCCTCGCTTTTAACATGTTTATTTGTTTTATAAACCCACGAGGGGGATACATGCTTGTTTTATTAAAATAAAAGGGTACAACGATAAGTTGTGGAAACTCTACTTATTGGAAAAGTATGGGTGCAACGAGAAGTTGTGGAAACCCTTATTATTGGAAAAGTAATTATTATAAATGAAGGGTACAACGAGAAGTTGTGGTAAACCCTCTTTGTTTTAAAATTGAACACAAGGAACTTGATAGTATGCTTAGATGAAATTTATTGCATAAGCTAGTTTTAGCCTTAAAGGATCCATGAATCGTGAATTGTTAATCGAAGTAACGCTAATGCTATGGATAGATCTATCGGGGTGACGCCCAGTCCGGTCGCGATTAGCTCTCGCGTGGTGTTGTGATACACTAGTAATGAAACATCGGATGCATTGTATAAGAGAAATATACGCACTTGGCTAGGTGTGTTGGGCTGAAATAATATATGTTAACGTTCAATGTCACGAGGCTTATGTAATGAAACCGATTATGTCCGTACAACATAATGGTATTTCGGTAAACTATTAACTATGGAAGGTTATTTTGAATACTTGTGTTCTGTTTGTTTAAATTAAACTCTATAGATTCACTAGGCAAATTTTGCTGACTTTTTAAGCATGTTTTATCTCAGGTCCATATAGAAGGCACTCGATGAAGGCGGTTTCGTGAAGCTTGCATATTTGAAATATTTTGGCCCGCTTTTCTAAAACATATCCATTCAAATAACATTTATCATTTATAATAGTTTGTAAACTTTTGAATCATCTGGGACCGTGTATGAAATTGTACTTTTATTAAATAAAAATGAATGAATGTTTATTAAAACGACTTGTTTTGAGCCGTTTTCTATGATTACGAGATTGAACCATGATAGTAACACCCAATGACCCTTCCGTTGTTATGACCGAAATTTGGGGGTGTTATAGTAGATCACTAGTAAATAAAAACTTTGTGAAACTATATAATTATACTTATGAAAATGGTCTTTATGAAATTTTCAAATCGCAAAAACAGGTCTTGTGAGTAATTGTTTTTTGATTGTGAAAAAAGAAGAATAAAATGAAGACAAATATTTGCCACTAAGAAAAATAATGTTTCAAAATATATTGGGTACTTGCCGTATCCAGCTTCTATAAGCAAGAGTAAGCAAGCACTTATTATTCTTCAACAAAACATTGAAAATTTTAAAGAAGTTGTAGACGAGGAATGGAAACGAAGTGAATGAATTAAAGGAATTAAATAAATTCCTCACGATATAATTGTGCTTGTGAAAACTATTTTGATTCCGCTTGCGGAAAAAACAAAGAAACATGCTTTGAAATTTGAAACATTAATTCAGCAAGAAATGTTGGATGATTTGAAATATGTGGAATCTCTTGAAAAACAAATTGATGACCATCAACCTTAAAGAGACGAGTTTTATATAGCAAATGATCTAATCTTGCAAGAATGTCGCTCCAAAGAGTGTGAACGTCTTGCAACTGAGCTTTTGAAAAAAGTTAACCAAAAAGAGTTCACGTTAATTGAACATAGATGTGATTTTCTTCAAAAACATTGTCACTCACTTGCACTTGCTTTGCAAAACAAAATTGGAAGATTTTCAAATGACACACCTTTGGAAGTAAAATTATTTGAGTCATGTTGATTATTAAATGAAAAAAGTCTTGACATTACGGATTTGAAAGCCCAGTTACAAGAAAAAGACATAGCAATTGAAGAGTTGAAGAAACTGATTGCTAAAATGGGTGGGAAAATTTTGGAACCTAGAGTTGTGAAACCCATTGTTAGACAACATAATGTACATAAAGTAAATAAAACTTTTGTCTTAGGAAAACCCTCTAGTTTCTCAAATTCTTCTTTTGCAAAATCTGGGTTTGCTCCCAAGACAAATGGGAAGGATAGGTTACAACAGATTAGTCCCAAAACGGTTATTCGAGAACAAAGCACAAATGTGATCAAACTAGGGATGTATAGATTGGACACTAAACCCACACATAAAAAAGAAAGTCAATCGCCTCAGATTTCTAAAAAACTAATAGACGTGTGTCTTTTACTACAGGAGTATTCCTCACTGCTAGTGTTAGCCGACCTCAGCTTAAGAACACTCAACTGAATGATAAGGTTTAGCAAAATAAGAGTCAAGGGAAGATAAAACTTTTGTGATCGCATGTAACGACGATTTGAATGATTCGACTTTGAGAGCTTTGAATGTTAAGTTCGTTTGTGTAAAATGTGGAAAATGTGTTAATGTTATTCATGCTATGTGTACTTCGAATAATGTCAAAGGCGTAGGTACTAGAACTAAGACGCAAATTGCGATGCCTATTAGTGCTAGAAAACCTAAACGCAAAGTGAACCATTTTGGTGAAACCCCCCCTAAGAAAAGAATTGCTTCAAACTCCACTACTGAGAACTTAGAAGCAGAATTAGGGAATTATATGAGTCTACTAGCAAATCATGGAAATGGTGGTTTGCTAATCAATGTCCTCCAGGATATAAATGGATGCCAAAGGTTTAGACTATAAAAACGTGACTACGAGTGTTGGCGTGCCTTTAAGTGTTAAAACTAGGACCACTAATGATTCAGAAATCACAACTAACATGGAATCCAATTTAGCAAATTATCCATCATGTTCTAACTCTTCTACAGGTAACAGAGATAATTCTATTCATACTGGACTCCGGGTGTACCAAGCACATGACGAGAAATCTCAAGCTTCTAATTAACTTCGTGGAGAAGTTCATGGGTACAGTCCGATTCGGAAATGATCAATTTGCACTGTCTCTAGGATATGGAGATTTGGTTCAAGGTAATATCGCAATAAAAAGGGTATACTACATCAAAGGGCCCAATGACAATCTTTTCTCAGTTGGTCAGTTCTATGATGCGGATTTAGAGGTTGTTTTTAGAAAGAAGACATTTTTGTTCGTGATTATGATGGGAATGATTTACTTACTGGTTCACGGGGTACATATCTTTACACAAATTCACTTCAAGACACAAATTCCACAACACCAATTTGCTTCATGGATAAAGCTTCAACGACTCAAGCATGGTTATAGCATCAACGTCTATCTTATCTCAACTTTGATACCATCAACTTGCTTTCCAAGAAAGATATTGTGAGAGGCCTTCCAAGCTTGAAATTCATCAAAGATCATCTTTGTTCTTCTTGTGATCTTTGTAAAGCTAAACGAAGTAGTTTCAAGACCAAGACTACAATAAGCTATAAAGGACTATCAGATCTTCTTCATATGGATTTGTGTGGTCCTATGCGTGTTCAAAGTATCAATGGGAATAAATACATTTTGGTAATTGTCAATGACTACTCAAGGTACACGTGGACTCACTTCTTGAGGTCCAAGGATGAAATACTTGAAGTTCTCATTAACTTCCTAAAGTAGATACAACGTGGTCTTCAAGCTCAAGTAAGAGTATTTCGTACTGACAGAGGCACAAAAATTCTGAATTCAACTCTAAAGAAATATTTTGAAGACGATGGGATTGAACTTGAAACATCTATTTCTAGAACACCTGAACAAAACGTCGTTGTTAAAAGATGAAACCATACTTTGGTTGCGGTTGCTCGAACAATGTTATCTGCTTCAAAACTACCACTCTTCTTGTGGGCTGAAGTCATATCAACCGCATGTTACACACAAAACCATTCCTTAATTATTCCAAGACATGAAAAGACACCATATCATATAATTCATGATCGAAAACCTTCACTCAAACACCTTCACGTTGTTGGATGTACATGTTCCATAATACGAGATAGTGAAAATCAGGATAAGATGAAAGAGAAAGGTGGTGCATGCATTCTAGTAGGATATGCAACTCAGTCTAAGGGATATATATTTTACAACAAGAGAACAAAATTGATAGTCAAGACTATTCATATCAGATTTGATGAATTGCAAGAAATGGCACTTGAAGAAAACAGTTTTAAGTCCCGAACCACAACGACAAAAGACTTCTATGCACAACCGCACGAAACTCGAAACTCAAAACCACAACAATGAACCATTAAGTTCAAAGCTAGTTCAAGGAAATGTTCCAAGAGCAGATATGACAGTGGACACGACAATTGAAGAGTTGGAAATGTTATATGGACCAATGTTTGATGAATACTTCATGTAGAAATGTAAATCTTGCTTATGTTTTAGAGAGAGAAAGAGATAGAGAGATGGTGGATTACACACAATTCTAGAGAGAGAAACTTAATAAGAACTATGTGAAAAATGATTAACCACACACCCTCTCCATCTAAGGAGAGGGTTTATATACCCAAGCCTTGCAATGGGCTTGGGCTTACACGTTTGGGCCTGCCTACACATGTTGTAGGCTAGGCTTGGACTTGTTTGATAAATAAAGAAAGTTAACTAAACTACAAGCTATTACATGGACTATCGTTGGAGTGACCGATCCTTCCTAATACGTAAAACGTATTTCCAACAATCTCCCCCTAAGGGAGGTCACTCCAAACAAGGGCGTTACCCAAGTTACAATAATAAAATAAACCTAGCATATTATGCTTGTCTTGAGCTCGTAGTCTTCATCTTTCTTTTTCTTTTTCTTTTCTGGTGAACATGCTGATGTGATCTTTAATATCAATCTTTGAGCATTAATCTCTTTCCTTGATCTCGTGCATCCATCACTTGTGATCTTCGCCTCTTCGTGACACCATGTCCCACATACTTATACCTTTGTAATTCTTGAAAGCTTCAGAGTTCGATACAGCGGAAGACTTAACTTTTAGGCTTTCTTGAATTAAATGAGATATTAAGTGCATAAAGTATAGGCATGCGGGGACGACTTCTTCTTGGATTCCGCAACGCCACCGTCTTCAAATGCCGCAACATAAGTAGACACGAACGAAATGGCTTTGAATATTTCATTCTAATTCGGTATCATTTTACCTCCGGTCGGTGAAGACCGTTGGACGATATTAGATATCGTACCCGTGACGGATAGTTTCAATTAAGTAACTTCCTGACAGGATTTCGCGGGTAAACCCCGTTCTCTTTATTCGACCGTCCAAAGCTGACTGCGAACATAAAGAGTGAATCATTTGGATAAAATTATCCGCATGATTTGAAGCCGTCAATTTATGTTCCTGGAACAAGTGAAATTCAATTAAGAACCGCACCATCGTTGCTTTCCAGTTGTCACGAGCTTGATTCTTATAGAATCTTGCAAGTTACCTACCAAGTGCTGTTTGAGGTTAACACTAGAAGGATTTCCACTCATCACTGTGAACACTAAGGTATCACTCTGAGTGTTCTGGCAAGATCACTAAGATATTGCGTAGAGGCCTGGAACGTGTTTAAATTCAGTTAAGAATTAAACAGCTGTTGCTTTCCAGTTATCACAAGTTTGATTCATAAAGAATCGCACAAGTCACCTACCATGAGCTTTTTAATGTTCGCTCAAGAAGGATTTCCATCTTCATTGTAAATATTTTCGTATTACTCGGATGTTCAGGCAAGATCATGAAGATTTTGCGTAGGACTCTTAAAATCTTTCTTACTTTTCACAGTGTGTGAAGAAGCAAGGTATTATGGAAGTGTGTCCTAATGAGATATGTGATGATCTCAAATGGTTCTAGACTCGATCGTGCATTTTGGATTTTAGTAATCAGAGGCTGGAGAGGAGTGCCACCATTTCAATACCAATTTATTCGGCGTGAATAAATCAATAGATAATGCGTTGTCTCCGTGTGATTAAAACAAATACCTTTTGAGAGATATCTGAGTTAGCTGGGATGGGTTGTGCATTACATCACTGGGTCCATGATGTATGTCTTCAATATCGAGAATCATTAAAATTATCTCAATAGCATATGTGTTGACCCGGTTTCTGCTTAAGTTGTAAGGAGGGCTTCTTTCTTTACACCCTTTATCTTTACAATTCTTTTTCATTCTTCAACCCCTTCAATGCTTACCAATACGTCATAACTAGCACCTTGTTGTGATTGTTCCAGTGCTAACTTAAGTACTTGGTCGGCATTCAGCTACGTTCACAATCTTTCTCCACCTTTCCTAAGGACTACTATTTCTAGCTATGGAATGTCCTTGGGAAGATTCCTCCGGTTGTAGAAGAATCATTGGACTTAACCTATCCTACCATCCTTATGTCACCACAATCTCCATCGTCGTGAAATAAATATGTTTTGGGTAAGTATATGTCACCATGAAAATCCATTTTGATATGCAAATCCGTTTTGCTCCCCCTTAACATATGCCACGATATTCGAAAACATTTCGCATATGTCGGGATGAGCCAGCACATTAAGTCAAACCATTTGTGATAATATCCCATATTAAATCACATTTTCTCCCCCATATTAAAAATATTAACCCAATCGATGTTTTTAATATCAATTGATTTAATGAAGTTTTAACAAAGGTTTTGGGAAGAAAAATGCAAGTCCATTTTATCTTCATGATATCAAACGTATGAGATATGATACAGATTTGTAACATGATCACATATTCACCATATTAGAAAAGAATTGACAAGGTTGGACCTGATTGATGAGAACATCATATGATAAGATCAAATGGTTCTTGTCGACATATGTCGGTCACCTCGTCACGTCTGAAGTCATCTCTTGACACCACGTGTATGACTGGTATTGTTGTCTTGACAACAACTTGTGAACTTGGCACGTTCGGCATCGAAGATTCTGAATGCTTGACAATTGTTCCCCCTCAATTGTTGACCCGTGTTCTATTGAAAGAGCTGTAGTCGTTAGTTGAGTAGTCGCATCGTCGAGTATGTAGATGCCAATTGTAGATAGCATGGTTGTAGAGATGATAGCTTCATAAAAACAAGACTTCTCTTGTTTTAAAAAATAAATGCACTGAGGCGTACATAGATTTGTGTTAGACCAAGTTATAAAGTAAACTTGATCCCTTACAAGGTTTTAAAGTAAACCTTGCCCGAGAAAATTAATTCCCGTTGTGAGCCAAAGCTTTCATAAGAAATACTTGACTTTAATGTGAAAACCGGGTTGTAGTCTGAAATAACTACAAGCCATTTAGGCATGTTTTATGAAATATTTACAACTTTTTACGAACTCTATTTACGGCGTCGTGTCGATATTAATCAACATTTCTAAGGCCGTAAATATTATCGTACCAAAAGACATGCCTTTGAAAAATAAAGTAAAAATATTTTTGTATTTTTCTAGATTTTTCAATTTTTATGGTTTTTATATGGTTTTATATTTTTGTATTTTGCTTTTGTGGATAAAAATATAAACAATATATACAGATGATCACCAAGGATACGGAGAATAGTTTTACCACCACTATTCTTTCGCTTCATCTGTCAGTTCCTTTAGAGTCTCAGGCGAGAAAGTTCTCATTCCAAGCTTGTCGGCCAAAAAATTAATTCGAGCACGATCTAAAGCCTTCGTGAAAATATCCGCCAATTGATACTCAGATCGGACAAAGTAAAGCTCGATTACTCCATTTTCCACTTGCTCCTTGATGAAGTGGTAGCTAATGTCAATATGCTTCGACCGGGAGAATTGAACGTTGTTGCAGCATAAGGCAATTGCACTCTTGTTGTCACAGTACATCGGAATTTTGTTGAAACCTAGACCATAGTCGGTTAATTGCGATCTCATCCAAAGAATTTGAGCACAGCAACCGGACATAGCTATGTATTCTGCCTCCGTACTTGAAATTGCAGCGCTTTTCTGCCTTTTCGATGCCCAACTGATTAGTCGATCTCCTAGTAGTTGCAAAGTTCCACTCGTGCTACGTCTTGTATCTTGACAACCCGCGTGATCCGCATCTGCATATGCCATTAGTGCAATAGAAGAGTCATTCGAATACCAAAGTCCCCGATTAATGGTTCCTTTAAGATATCGAAAGATCCTTTTAACAGTAGCTAAGTGTAACTCAGTCGGCCTAGTTTGATACCTGACACACATACATATATCAAACTGAAGATCAGGTCGACTGGTTGTGATATACAGAAGAGTACCGATCATTCCACGATAAAGTGTCGGATCAACGGCAACTCCATGTGGATCTGCATCAAGCTTAGATTTTTCCACCATTGGAGTGTCCCCGGGGTCGCAAGATTCCATCTTATATTTATTAAGCGATTCAAGGGCATACTTGGATTGATTAATAAAGATGCCTCTGGGACTCTGAGATATCTGAAGACCTAAGAAGAATGATACCTTGCCCATCATTGACATTTTAAGCTTGGAAGACATGAGTGTCCCAAACTCACCCGATAATGTTTGGGTCGAGGCTGCAAATATAATATCATCAACATATATTTGTACCATAATCATATCTTTACCTCGTTTCTGAATGAACAACGTGGGATCCACCTTGCATTTAGCGAAGCCTTGCGTAATGAGGAATTGTGACAATAGATCATACCATGCGCGTGGAGCTTGCTTCAACCCATAGATAGCCTTCTTAAGCTTGTACACATGATTAGGATAATTAGGATTCACAAAACCATCCGGCTGTTGAACATAGAATTCTTCCTTGATTTCACCATTAAGAAATGTCGTCTTCACATCCATCTGATAGACAATCATATTCATATGGGCTGCATAAGCGAGGAATAGTCTAATAGCTTCCAAACGGGCAACAAGTGCAAAGGATTCCATAAAGTCGACGCCCAATAATTGCTTGTATCCACGAGCTACTAGTCGAGCTTTGTTCTTCAATATTCCGCCTAACTCATCGAGTTTCACCTTGTAAACCCATTTCAAAGTGAGTAACTGCACTTGATCTGGGCATGGGACAAGTTCCCATACTTCAAGACGTATAAATTCATTAAGTTCTTCTTGCATAGCTTCTATCCAACAGGATTGAGTAAAAGCTTGTTGCCATGTCTTAGGTTCAACTTCAGTGAGAAAAGCATCAAAATGACAAAACATTGCATTTTCTTGTAACTGACTTCGTGTGGATACCGGATGATTAGGGTCACCAATAATAGAATCTATAGGATGATCCTTTGTAGAAGGAGCTTCCTCTAAGGTGGACGACCCGGCTTGATTAGGGTCGGGAATAGGTACACCAAAGAATGGAAGTTCACGCATTTGAGCGAATTCCAAATCGTGATCATCATCATCCTCTTCATCATCAATAGGCATGACATGGGTAGTTGAAACAGGTGTTGGTTGAGAATTACTTGTTGAAGGTATATCTTGACCAATTGTAGGTGCAGATGTATCTGATTGTGCAACAGTTGCTGGAGCGACAACTTCGGTTACCAGAGCTATTACCTCAGGTTCTAGAGCAACAATACTTGGAGGAGTAAAGAATTCATCAAAGAACGGTTGAAACAACGTATCCTATTCAGTCCTAGAAGGTGGTGTAAATGATGATGAAGTAGGGTTGTTTGGGACAAGACCAGAGCTAATGTTACTGGGTCCCATTTCATGAAGTGCGGGTTCAGAGCTGCTTTGCTCAGAAGCCATTGCTGTCAGCTCATCAAAATCAACATTCATAGTTTCGAGGATCTTGCGAGAGTTATGGTTGTAGATTCGGTATGCCTTCTTTGCGGGGTCGTAACCAATGAAAATACCAATATCAGCCTTTGGTTGAAGTTTTCCCAAATTTTCACCATCATTATTTGGATAGCAAAGAGAACCAAATACATGAAGATATGATAAATCTGGTAATTTTCCATGGAGAAGCTCATAAGGTGTTTTACCATGGCGTTTACGAATTAGTGACCGGTTTTGGGTGTACACTGCTGTAGATACTGCTTCTGCCCATAAAAACAATGGAGCCTTTGCGTAAATTAACATCGTTCGAGCAGCTTCCATAAGTGTGCGATTTCGCCTTTCAACGACACCGTTTTGTTGTGGAGTGCGAGCAACGGATGTTTCATGAGAAATGCCAACTTCGTCATAATAATCACGCAAAATTTGATTCACAAATTCGGTTCCATTATCTGTACGAATGCATCGGACAGTAGTGTTGAGACGCACTTGAATCATCTTGAGAAATCCGATGATGAATTTAGGTGCCTCATTTTTTGCTTTAAGAAACTTCACCATGTAAACCGAGAGTAATCATCGACAATGACGAGGATGTACTTTTTGCCACTAAGACTTTCAACACGCATTGGCCCAAAAAGATCCATATGAAACATATAAAGTTTCTCTTGGTTGGTGTCTTCCGTCTTGGGTTTGTAAGATTTCTTAGTGCTTTTCCCCATTGTACACGCGGAACACAAATGATCCTTGTGAAATGAAAGTTTAGGAAGACCACGAACAAGGTCGTTTTTCGCCAAGTGATTAATAGCGTCAAAGTTAAGATGAGATAACCGTCGATGCCATAACCATGACTTAGTCTTCGATGCTTTGGAGAGAAGACATACGGGAGAAGCGGCCATCATGTCTTGTAGAGACAAAGTATACAAATTATTCCCTCGAGTACCTTTCAATAAATCAACCCCTTCCAAATTACGAATGAAACATGTATGCTCTCGAAAAGCAACTTCTAGGTTTGCATCACAAAACTGTCCCACAGAAAATAAGTTGTGACCAAGACCTTCAGCGTAATACACTCTTGAAATTATAACATTCCCAATATGATATTCACCATAACCCATTATCTTTGCAATATGATCATTTCCAAATCTAAACGTACCAAGAAACTTGCTGACGAAATTTCTGAGCTGAGAGCGATCTCCGGTCATATGCTTGGAGCAACCAGAGTCCAAATACCAGAGAACAATTTGGACCACCTGTTTTCAATAACAACAGTAGACAATGCATAGGAAACTATTGGTTCCGGAGTGTTAGCAGATACAGATATAAGATTATCAGAATTGCTAACATGTTTGTGACCCTTAGATTTCCTGCTTTTTCTAATGTGAGTTTTAGCACTAACAGGTTTTACTGTTCCAACTTTCTTAGGTTTTGGATTATTCGCGGGCACTACAGTGGGAGTAGACCTATTTAAAGGGCACTTGGTTCCTACGGTAATGTCGGTTTTCCTATTTAAAGGACACGCTTGTGTTTTGGTAGCCTTGGTACTCCTAGTTAAAGGGCACGCTTTCTTCGCGATTAGTGGGAGTGATCCTAGTTAAAGGGCACGCATTTCCTACTATAGTGAAAGTTCTACCAGTGGGGCGCCACATCCAACCAACTTGGGTTAACACTTTCCAAGTCGGTTTCCATTCTAATCCATTTTTCCGGGCATACATCTCATTCACATGGTCAATAAGGCAAGAATCATGATGACTAGAAAACATACATTCATTGCAATTCCAACATTTCAAATTAGAATTCACACTAGGCTTAGAACGCTGCACAACCGCAGAGCCTTTAGGTTTAGCTACATGATTCTTTTTATTCAATACAGAAATAAAATTATAGGATGGGCTTCTACTTTCTTCTTCACTTGACTACTAGATGGGGGCAAGATCCTATCATTCTTCTTGTTTCTTTTAAGCTTAGATCTTTGAGCCTTAGTAGTGGTGCTTACTCTTGTAGAAGGCAACACGGGAATATTAGAAGCTTGTTTTGATTCCGCCTTATCTTTAGTGACCAAAGTTTGAGATGGTTTAGTCCTAGGGCCCTTGTTAAGTGGTGTGACGGCTATAAGGTTCCGTTTGATTGCACTAGAGGACGATGCTGAGACAGTGGATGCGTTATCCACAACATTCTTACCTTTTAGAGTACGAAGTGTTTCCTTAAACTCAGCCAAGACCAGATTCTTATCACAATTTTGTTCCCTCAAATGAGATATTTCCACCGACTTTCGATTCAGTTGTTCAATCAATGATTGATTCTGTGCAGTGGTATTAGCACATGCGGGCTTTACTGAATCGAAGAGTCGTGTATTTTTATGTTTTAAGTTATCAACTTTGGACAAAATCTTGGAAACTCGATTATCTAGATCAAGTTTAAGATTCTTAGCAGCCTCAAGTACGTTCACACAGTTAAGCTCCTTAGATTTCTCTATTTCTATCGGCAACGATGTAGCAACTTTGTCACATGAATATCATGATCATCTAAAAACCACATATCACAAACAACCACGGAACAAATGTTGGAGGGGCACAAATCCCCACATGTAAGCTATATTAGAAAGCGATAATATGTACATGGATAAGCATGGGACTCCCCCATGAGGCACCTCGTTTTTTATTACCGAGTCATGAGCTCGACTCGATCCCCTTAATACTAATTATCATTGGGGAAGGTGACTTGGTCGAGGTAGTTCAAAGAGGGGACTTCCCCGTCAAAGTCGTGCTTCAACCTATGTCCATTCACCTTGAAATTAGGGACATCATTTTGAGTTGCTCGATGGTCCCATATGGAAATACTTGGGTAATGGTGAATGGACCGGACCAACAGGATTTCAACTTGCTGGAAAAGATTTTCAAACGTGAGTTAAAAAGTAACACTTGATCTCCAATGTTAAAAACCCGGTTTTTAATTTTAGAATCGTGAAACTTTTTGGTTTTCTCTTTATAAATCAATGAAATTTCATAAGCAATGTCTCTCAATTCATCTAGTTCATTAAGTTGCATTTTCTGGTGTTTTCTTGCGGTCTCAATGTCATCATTACAATGCTTTAGGGCCCAATAAGCTTTGTGTTCGAGTTCAATTGGCAAGTGACAATTCTTCCCATACACAATCTTGTAAGGAGTGCACCCGATGGGCGTCTTATGAGCGGTATGAAAGGCCCATAAAGCATCGTCTAACTTATCCGACCATGATTTTCGGTTCTCCCCTATCGATCTCTCCAAGATCCTCTTTAACGCTCGGCTTGAAACCTCGACTTGGCCACTCGTTTGTGGGTGATAAGCCGTAGAAATCCGATGTGTAACCCCATATTTCCTTAGGACCCTTTCGAATTGGTCATTACAAAAATGGGTTCCATGATCGCTTATGATTGCACGAGGGGTTCCAAACCGAGAAAACAAACTCTTCAAAAACTTCACTACCATACGAGCATCGTTCGTGGGCAAAGCCTTAGCTTCCACCCACTTGGATAGGTAGTCAACAGCGACAAGGATGTACTTATTACCACGAGATGATAGGAACGGACCCATAAAATCAATTCCCCAAACGTCAAAGATCTCACACACTTGGATGATGTTTTGTGGCATTTCATCGTTTTGTGAGGCTTTGCCTTGATGTTGGCATGAGTCACATGACTTAACAAGTGCATGTGCATCTCGGTAAATAGTAGGCCAAAAGAAACCGACATCAAAGACCTTCTTCGCCTTGAGATTAGCACCATGGTGACCACCCGTGGGTCCCTCGTGACAAGCTATAAGGATATTTGAAGCTTCGGTGCCAAACACACAAGGTTAAATAATATTATCCGCACAAGTCCGAAAAAGGTAAGGGTCGTTCCAAAAGTAGAACTTGACGTCACAAAAGAATTTTCGTTTTTGTTGAGTCGTCATACCCTAAATGATGAAGTTCCGCGCATGGTAATTTGCGATGTCCGCAAACAATGGGGTGGATGAGTCAAGCTTATAATTCACTACAACAAGTGTCTCGAGAGGAAATGTTTCGATAATTTCCTTATTCTTGTACACACTTTGGTGGGGATCTTCCAAGCGAGAAAGATGATCGGCCGCTAGATTCTCGGCTCCTTTTGTGTCAAGGATTTCGTAATCAAATTCTTATAGGAGGAGAATCCAACAAAGAAATCTCGGCTTTGCATCTTGCTTAGCCATGAGATACTTGATTGCCGAGTGATCCGTATACACTATGCATTGGGTCAAGACGAGGTAAGGTCGAAATTTCTCAAATGCATACACCACGACAATTAATTCCTTTTCCGTTGTAGTGTACTTAAGTTGAGCCTCGGTCATCACCTAGCTAGCATGGTGGATAGGCAAGAAGTGATTTTCATGACGTTGCCCCAATACGGCCCTATGGCGTAATCACTTGCGTCACACATGAGCTCAAAGGGGAGGTTCCAATTGGGAGCAACAAGAATGGGAGATTCGGTAAGTTTCCACTTAAGGATTTCAAAGGCTCGTACACAATCTTCGTTAATGACAAAAGGAGCATCTTTTTCGAGGAGATGTGTAATAGCCCGAGATATCTTTGAAGAATCCTTGAAGAATCGACGATAAAAGCCCGCGTAGCTTAGTAAACTCCTAACTCCTTTAATGGTTTTGGGATGAGGTAATTTGGCGATGACGTCTACCTTAGCTTTGTCTACCTCAATCCCCGCTTTCGAGACCTTGTGCCCTAAGACGATTCCTTCCTTAACCATAAAATGACATTTTTCCCAATTGAGCACAAGGTTGGTTTCCTCACAACGTTTCAACATTCTCTCAAGATTCGACAAACACGAAGTGAACGAACAACCAAACACGGAAAAATCATCCATAAAGACTTCCATCGTCTTCTAGATCATGTCATGAAAAATAACCATCATGCACCATTGAAAAGTTCCCGGTTCATTGCAAAGTCCGAATGGCATTCTACGATAGGCAAACATTCCTTATGGACACGTAAACGTAGTTTTTTCTTGATCATGAGGATAAATGGGGATTTGGAAGTAACCGGAACAACCAACATTTGATCCACGAAGGGCAAGGGAAAATGGTCTTTACGAGTGGCGTCATTCAACTTACGATAGTCGATACACACCCTCCAACCGGTCACGAGTCGAGTTGCAATTAACTCGTTGGCATCATTTGGCAAAACGGTCATTCCTCCCTTCTTAGGGACACAATTAATAGGACTCACCCGAGGGCTATCGGAAATAGTGTAAATCATTCCCGCGTCAAGGAGTTTAAGGACTTCCTTTTTTATTACATCGTGAATTTTGGGGTTCACCCTCCTTTGACATTGGATTGAGGGTTTTTAGTCCTCCTCCATAAAGATTTTGTGGGTACTAAATTTAGGATCGATCCCCTTAATGTCGGATAATTTCCACGCAATTGCCCCTTTGTGGTCCTTTAGAACATCGATAAGTGCGGTTTTTCATCATTCGAAAGATCTTTCACAATAATAACCGGCAACTTATCGTCTCCTTCCAAGAATACGTATTCAAGATGAGGAGGTAAATCTTTCAACTCGAGGATTCGTGGTTCCTTAATTGAATATTTGGGCTCGATACTCATAACCTCCTCGGGCGGAGGAATGGGAAATCGTTAAGAAAATCCTTGATAATCGAGAAGTCCTCATCGTTGTCGAGGTCTTCGTTACAAGTACGAGGAACATCAAATTATTCCAACGTAAATCCACCACCCTCAAATTGAGTGAAGGATGGTGTCGAATTATCAAGAATATGATCGAGCATAGTGGGATTGCCATTATATTCATCGTCACCAAAACCTAAAACTTCTTGTGAAAATTCCTCGCAAACGACGTCGATCATATCAATGAGGTTTATGGTCGCGATGGAATAAACATGAGAAATTTGAAAGTTTTGTTTTGGCGTTTATAACAAGTTCCCCGTTGTTGAAACGTAATGTGATTTTTCTAGCATGCACATCAATCAACGCCATTGGCGTATCCAAAAACGAACGACCTAAAATAAGAGGAACTTGAGGATCCATGGGAATATCGACAACAATAAAGTCTACCGGATAATAGAACTTTCCCACTTTCACAAAAACGACTTCGGCCAACCCACATGCGGGAATAGTGGAATGATCGGCATATCCGATTGACATTAGTGAAGGAGTAAGATTAGTGATTATAGTAAAATACAACTCTTGTTTAGGAAAACAAGGAGCGTAAAGTAGGGAAAGTATTAAGTACGACGGTTTAGGAAAACCGTGCTTAAATGACCCTTATGATTCCAAGTTCGTTTCCCAAGGATGTATATGTGTGTGAATAATTCGTAATTGGTTTGAGATTAAATTTTGGAAGAAGGGGATGAGAAAAGAGAATGACGAAGACGTGAAATTAATTACTACTACGACTAAACGTAAAACCGTAAAAAAGAGCAAAAAATAAAAATTAATCCTAAAAATTCCCAAAAATTTAACAAAAATCA
Source organism: Glebionis coronaria (assembly GCA_025667525.1). Taxonomy (NCBI): domain Eukaryota; kingdom Viridiplantae; phylum Streptophyta; class Magnoliopsida; order Asterales; family Asteraceae; genus Glebionis; species Glebionis coronaria. Next base: position 243,305,695 of record CM046876.1, read on the forward strand.
AAATAATTAAACCAAGAGTTTACCAATGATCCAAACTTTTTCAAACCTTTTAATTAATTAAGTATTAATTTTTAAATGCTAATTAAAGCCCTAAAAATCAAATTAACTATCAAAAAGCCCAAATAAAGATTTTTCAATTGGTAAACCTCTAAAAGGACCTAAAAAGATTAAAAAATATTTTTATAAATTTTTTAAACTAATAAAAACTATTTAAAATGTTTTAAAAACTATTAGAACTTAAAATAATTATAAAAATTTATCTAAAGATGATAAAATTAATCTAAGAGTTGGAAAAATCCTATTTTCATGTATTTAAGCTAAAAAAAATATAAAAAGTGCAAAAATGTGAAATTTGAAAAATAATAATAAAATATTATTAAAATAATATTAAAAATCTAAAAATTATAAAAAAATCTAAAAACTTGCAAACTAGTTTATTTTAACCTAAATAATCAGAAAATGAAAGTGAAATTACCAAAATACTCCTAATGGGACCCCAAATGGGCTAAAAGCAAAAGCAGTCAACCTTAATGGGCTTTTTAGCCCAAAAAGTCAAAATAAGCCCAAATGACCTGAAAAAGCCCTATCTGACTCAAAATTCAAATCTAGACACAAAAGTCTGAAGGCCCAAAAGCTGAAAATGAGCTTATCACAACTTAAATAACAAACAACTTATTCTTATTGGGCCAATAAGCCCATTAAGCAATAAGCCAATGCCATAAGCTCTGCTTAAACACAAAACCTTTTTTTGAGATGCCTAAGAGATCTGTAAAAAGAAATTTTGAAAAAAACTCACTCAATAACCCAGAAATAAGCAAAGAACAATGCCACAAAACGACAAAATAGTCGGGTTAGAGTTCTAGGTTGTTTCAGAAGCTCTGGTTTGTTGCAAAAGCTCACAAATAGCTTAACTAAGAATAATCAATCAAGAAAATCACAAAAATCCAAGTAGAATAAGCTGTAAGAACCAATAAGCTGGCTGAAAAAGCCAAATAAGCTAGTTTTCTAGCAAAAGCTTAACCAAAAGACTTGTAACCTTCCAGACTTGTTAAAAAGATGAGAAAAGTGAGTTCTATTACAAAAAACAAGTTGTTGCATGTACCAATAAGCAAAACAGATTCAATAAGCTATTTGACCAAGTTTGACCAATAGTCAAACGCTGACAAGAGTAAATCAAACGCTGACAAGCACAATTTTGGACGTTGACAGACTTAATGAAGTGTTAAAACTTTATTTTCAACCTGCTGGTCAAGGCTTGAGTACAAACCTTATGAATCAAGGTCTACCAGTTGGGCAGACTTGACTAGTACTGGCACAAATAAGCTAATCAGCCAGTAAGCTTATAAGCTAGCAACAAAGAAATCCAAATAGCCAAATATCCTCACAAGCATCACATAAGCAGGAACCAAGCAACAAAACAACAAGCCTTACTCTAGAAATACAAATGCAAGTACCAAATGAGGTGGTCACTTTTGCTGATGCAAATGACCTCTTCAGCCAACTTTGATAAGCTATTGCACACTCAATAAGCCACCAAATTCAACAACCAGATAACCAACAGATAGCTTATCATGCAAACTATTACCAAGCCTGATTTCAGACCTTAGATCCACCAAACAAAGAAGATATTGGATCTGATGTGTTTGACCAATTCCAAAACACTTTTATCAGATTTTTGCAAAACTTGAAATCCTTTTTTCTAAACTTTCAGAACCTTAACCAATGACTAAAACTTGTTCAAACTGACTTGTTTAGACTTCCCAAACCCTAAGAGCCAAGGGCACAAGGCCTCAAGGCCTTATGAACCAGTAATACCAAACAATCCTTTATTAAGCACATTTCAAACAAACTTCTTAACACTTCAAACAACCTACTGATTTTAATGATCAAATAGCTACACTAGGTGACAACTAACAGATACCAACCATAAAACACAAAGCATAAACACAAAATCACCAAATCACATACCAAAACATAAAACAGACCATAACATGTGATTTTTTAGAGGAATCTTAACAAGAGGTTATACCTGTCCTCCACAACATCCTAGGAGGACCAGCAATGCTCCTTGGACCTTGTTCAACAACTAGAACAAGACCAAGGTCCTTCGACAAGAAAGATGGATGACTGCCTTGGTTGATGTTTCAATGCAGAAACTTAAGGTCTTGATTTCTTCAACATAATGAACAAACAGCCCAACCAAAGGCTCCAATCCCTTCACAAGCTTGGTGTCAACAAGCTTATAAGAGCTTATAGCTTTTGGTTAAGGATTAGTACAACAAAAATAGCAAAATCAAAAACATCTTTTCAAGCTTTTTCCAAACTTGAAAACCTTTCCAAACATAAACGTCCTTCAACCACATGATTCAAGCACACTTATAACATATAATGGAACTCAGAATTACCCTTTAACAACACCAACTTTCAAAAACATAAATAGGAATTACAATTTTCTCAAAATGCCAACTTTTATAAAATATAAAAAGGAATTACAATGTTTAAAAGGTAAATCTGGAACAAGGCTCTGTCACAAGTTGAGGAGTCCTTATATAGGCTACAAAGGCTGAGATTACAATGAGAAAACCCTAGGTATGAAGTCCCAAAAATGCCCTTGAATATTCTAGACGCATTTGTTGTTTGAGCTGTCCAAATTCATCTTGGCTGTTCATTTTAGCTTTGTAACCAAGCAAGGAGTGTGGGCTGTTGATTTTGACACCTGGCATTCCTTGGAGGCTAAAATTGGATGTTGATTGGTTGACGTGTGAATGGGTGGGACCCTTTGGTGAGTGGAGGTGAGGGTTTTGTGTGTGGGATAGGTTTCTGCATGTGTGAATCAAGCGTGGGTAAGGGTAATTGCAGTTTACCCTTTGTTTAAGTGGTGGGAGTTACTGGGTTCTTCATGGGGAATAGTAGTAACTTTTGATCCGTTTTTGTAGGGAAAAGGTGGTTGGCGCGTGTTTGCGTGGTTTAAACTTAGGGAAATGACAATAGTAGTCCTTGTGTTTTGATGAAAGTTGTATAATACGTTTTTCAGCCACAAAACATGATTCCCTTTGTTAAAGAAGTTCTGATTTTCACACTTTGGCCACCAAACTTTTGCAAAAGGTAATCAAGGGTAATTTTTGCCGTGTTTGAATATTTGAGGGACTTATTTTGGACATTCTTGATCTTCAAAGGTCTTCATAGTGTCTTTGACTTCATGAGGGATCATAAATGGCAATTTAGAATTGTTGAGGGACTAAACTTACCATTTCTTCAAAGTTGAAGGACCATTTTTGCCATTTTGACAAACTTAAGGGACCAAACTTGTAATTATGAATATACAAGGGTTTTAAGTATCATTTCTTCATATTTTGAGGATCAATCTTGTACATCTTCAAGTCTTCAAGGGTTAATCTTTGATAAATCATGAACTAGGACCCGGTTCTTTGTACGGCTTCGTTTCTCGTGTCCGTTTTTCTTTTTTTCTTGTGATCTTTTGTCTTTTTCACGATATCTATACCTAAAACACACAAGTAAATAAATACAAGCATATATATAGTATTTTATGACATTTTAATGCATTTAAAGCCCGAAAAGAACGACGAGATCATGTATAAATGCCATCTCATCACTCCCCCATACTAAGCCATTGTCGTGCCCTCACACAATGCTAGAATAAAGTATCTAAGCATCACCAAAATTCAATTTTATTAACCTTTTATTGAAAAGTAAAAGACTTGCAACAATACTACGAAGATGTGTAAAGAAATAATGTATGATTTTCATCACGAATGTGACTTTTAGGGTCAATGAATAGAAACAAGTAAATGTCCCTTAGAGTAAATTTCATCATCCTTGATTGTCATACATTCCATGCTATGTGCAAAAATGAGATCATTGTTGGTACAAGTCACAATGCTAACACTACTCATACGTCCAAATTGTGTAATACTTTTTCTCCCCGCAATCCTAGTTATTATAAAAGGAAAATGGGTTACTAGCATTTTTTAACTACTTGTCATGGATCACAAGTGATTCATATTGACTTATTTGAGTATTTATTAGTCCGAAAGCAAAGTAGCACGATTTAATCGATAGTTAGCCGAAGGACAAAATCTTTTAAAACGGCTTCTCGTGTATCTCCGTAAGTTCATATCTTGGCATAACTCGTTTTACGATTTTGAGACCTTTCTCGAACCGATATTTGGCATGTACTTCATACTTCAAATCTTGGGAAGACGTTCTTGAAATTATGGTCTTCTCTTCATATTTTAGAATTTCTTCACTTGACATTTTTGAGAGAGTCTTCATACTTGGACCACGACTTCATCATTTTTCTTCAATCTTTATTTTGGACTTTGATATACAACGATCCGCCTCCTTTTCGGACTTGGATATATTCATCCTCATACCTTGTTAGGGTCTTTTTGGATAGACTTTCTCCATGATCTTTAGGGGAGTAATTGCTTTTCGTCGTGTGTCTCGATCCTTCATATTGATTTTGGAACAATGATACTTTACATCATCTTGGATCTTTAGCAAAAATAGAGCTCCTCATGCCTTGTTAGGGCCTTTTTGGATCTTCACCAATCTTCGCGTCTCGCTTCAATAAGTTATGCCTTGGCTATGAACTCTATCAACCCCGAGCAACTTTTAAACGATCTTGCGCTAGAAGCTAAGTAACCTTTCAAATCGTACGACCTTACTTATTGCAATTATTTTTATTCCTAATGCATTGATCTTATGGGAAGAAAAAGCCACAATTAAAAACATATGAGTTTTTGAAAGAACATTTTCATGTTCTACGTTTAGCATGATCACTTGTCTAACTCTATCACTTCTCGTTCTTCACTATATAAAGACCTCTAATTAAAGAGACTCGTGAATACTTAGCCATGCAAGTCAAAATTAAGCTGAATTTGGATTAGCTTTCATTAAGACTATATCAAATCAAAGTTTTGGGTTTTCAAGCCACCTATAGGATCTTGCACTTTCTTGGACTTTTTCAAGTTTAGAGAATGCATTTTATAGTTCCCTTGATAAGTGACTTTCTAGGATCAATTATAGGAACTTGCGAAAAGTTCTTGTTCTTAACCCGAATGAGCTAAGACTTTCGCGTTTTAAAGTTTCCTATATAAAAGTCTAGCAAAACTTGAATTGAGCGGGTTAAGGAATGTAAAGGTCTCCAAATGCCCATCAAGTAAAAAATTAGCTCTTATTCTACCCATCGGAAAATATACATTCGTGTCTTAAAAACACTTATTAAAACTAAGAAAAATTTTAAATTTTGGCCATTTTTAGCCTTATTAGCAACAAAACAAAATATTGAAAGTTGGAAAACGTGAGGGCGTAGCAAAGCAAGTACCTATTCACCTCCCATACTAAAAGTAAACATTGTGCTCAATGTTTCCAGTCTAAAGGTGGAGCACCCCCATATTAGAGACGAAGAGTCGAATGCTTAGGGTCTAGCATGGAAAGGGTGATCAACAATATATCTAAAGCCGTTTATTAAGTATGCTAAAAGATAATTGTTAGAACAAAAAAGGATATGTCAATGGATTCGTGAAAAACTTCTTCAAGCAAACGATGGAGGCTCATGTAAACGAACACGAGAGTCTTCAATCGTAGATGATGATCTATATAACACAATCACAAACAACCACAAGACAACGAGTTAGAAGGGCACAAATCCCCTCTCATTATTTATTAGAAAGCATAAAAGGATAAGAATGGGATCTCCCACACGAGGCACCTCGTTTTTGATTACCGAGTCATGAGCTCGACTCGATCCCCTCAAAATGTGAACATTTAGGGAAAATCATGGTATGGTCAATTTTTAATGGGGCTTACATGATAAACAAGGCCCAAAAAGCAACCGGTATTAAGGACTAAGTCCTTTAATGATACAAAATACCGGGATCGAAGATGGCGTCTTCGTTTTCATTGGATAAACAATTCAACGCCACTTCAACACGTGCCATAAACTCAAAGAGTTTGAAGAAAAGAGATGAGAAGTAGAAGGGTGGAACAATTGGTAAGACAAACTTTTGAGCTACTCGAGGTAGACTCGCACCAAGCAAATAGATATAGTTTCCATTTATTACATCGGTGGAAGACCGAGATTTCCATTTACATGAAATTCCGGGATCGAATATCTCGTCCTCGGTGGACAAGGATGAGGGAACATAAGGGGCTTCCCCCATACTAAAACCACATAAAGCATCGTCAAAAGGAGTAGACGAGCTTGTAGCACTCAAGACACGTGGTGATGACGGAGTTAGTTTTGTAGAAAAATCAATTAAATCGCATTTAAAATCTTTTCCTTTTTTACCTTTTAAACTCTCCTTATGAAAACCCATTTTGATTATGTCGAAAATATTGGGTGTTTCTAAGACGATGTTAGTCACATTAAAAATTCTCACATTTGAAAACCGTTTTGGTTTTGGTGGTGGTAAGTTCTCAAAACGTTTATCGACAAAGAAAACCTCCCCATCGGGGTCAACATATTCGTCATCCGAAAGATCTTTCGTAGAAACCGAAAACTTATCAACACTTTTCAAGAATGAATGTTCGGGATGAGGTGAAGGATTTTTCGATTCAAGTATTGATGGTTTCTTCTTTGTAGGCTTTACACTCATAACCTCCACCGGCGGAGGAAATGGTAAATTGTTTTTGGGGACATTTCCTAAAACTCTTGGTGAAAATTCTTTGCAAATGACATTGGTTGAATCACCATGGTTTAAAGTTGCAATAGAATAGACATGAGAAAGATTGGAGTTTTGTGTTGCATTGATGACAAGTTCTTCCTCATTGAAACGAAGGGTGATTTTCCGAGCATGAACATCAATAAGTGCTCTTGATGTATCCAAAAATGAACGACCCAAAATGAGAGGAACTTTTCGATCGATAGGAATGTCTACAACGATAAAGTCAACGGGATAGTAAAACTTTCCGACTTTAATGAAAACGTCCTCGGCTACTCCACATGCTAAAATCGTAGAATGATCGGCCATCTCGATAGACATGTTCGAAGGAGTAAGAGCTGGAAGCGAAAGCGGTTTGAAAATCTCAAGAGGCATTAAATTAATACTAGCACCATGATCGGCCAAGACGTAGCATTCCTCCATATCTCGAATTACACACATAATCAAAAATTTACCGGGATCACCGACTTTTTGTGGTATGCGGCTAAGAAAAACCGTTGAACAACTAGATGATTGTTGTAACTTCTCTTTGTTGTTTAGCATACTTTTGAAGTTTGCGGCGAATCGAGGCATCATGATAAAAGCGTCAGCAAAACTTATGTTAAAGTGCATGTCACGAAATTTTTTCATAAAAAGCTCAAATTGATAATTATTCCGTTCTTGTGCCTTTTCCTTGTTACGTCTCGAAGGGTAAGGTAAGGGTGGTGTGGGTTGGACATTAGGCAACATCCTTGGAATCTCTGGTTCCATGATTGGTATTGGTTCAACCGTAGGTGTGGTTTGAGCGGTAATTCGTGTGCTTGGAATTTGCTCCTTTTCTACCACCACCTCGGGTTCTTTCTCGATTTCCTTCTCCGTAGAAGTACTTGGACGAGAGATTGTTCCTTGAAAGTTTTACCACTTCGTGTAGTAATAACCTTCATTTCTCCCCTCGGGGTGTTAATGGTATCACTAGGAAGACCATCCGAGGAAGAGGGTTTACACATGATTGCTTCAAACATTTTTTCCATTCGGTCATCAAATTTTGATTGCCTTAAATCCACTTTTAACAATTCTTGCTTAATCTCATGTTGTCCTTGTTCCATATTTTGTTGATTTTTTTGAAGACGTTGAACATTTCCTTCCATCTTATTTGCATGAGTTTTAAGTTCATTAGCAAGTTCTTTTTTAAGCTTGTTTTTCAACTCGGATCTTAAGCTAATCATCTCACGTTACATGTTATCAAATTTAACATCATTTGCTTTAGCATAATCCAAAAATTCTCCTTGAAGATTTTTAGAGTGAGCATTTTGAAAACCTTGTGTAGTGTTTTGAAAATCACGGTTTTGGTTTTGATTAGTAACTTGTCCATTCCCACTTTGATAATTCCCTTTGTTGTAGTTACGTGAATTGCCTTGATAATTACCACCTTGATTGTTGTTTCGATAGTTATTAGAATTTTTATTTGGTGGAGCTTGATTTGGGCGTGAACCTTGGCCGTTTTGGTTGTAAGTTCCCGTTGCTACGTAAGCACTCGAAGTGTTACCACCGGCGGTAATGCACTCGGAAAGATCATGAGCTCCACCACAAGACAAACAACTCTTATCAACCACTTTAACCGAAGCGGAATTCAAAGCCTCTTGTGCTTTCCAATGAGTCATAAGATTTGAAAACCTATCGAAAAACCGATTTTCCTCATTAGCTTCATCATGTAAGGCATTAATGCTACGAGACGATGACGATGACGAACCCATATTGGCAACACTCGGTGTGTTACGAGGGCTATAAACCTTAGATCTATTCTCGATAATCTTTAAAGCTTCATCGGTCGTTTTGCACAAAAAATACCACCCGCAGCGGCATTCAAATAATCTCATTCATGATCATTAAGCCCATTATAAAAAGTATCAACTTGATGCAATTCCGAAAAATCATGGTGTGGACATTCATGTAACATTTCCTTAAATCGTTCCCATGCCATTGAAAAACTTTCATTATTTCGTTGCACAAATCTTCAAATCTCATTTTTCAAATGTGTTGTTTTAGATGGTGGAAAAAATTTGTTCACAAACTTAGAAACGAGATCACCCCATGTCAAAATTGAATTTGGCGGTTCTTTCTCAAGCCAAATTTTAGCGGTTCCATCTAACAAGTATGGAAACAACATCATCTTAATGGCGTCATGTGGAACATCCTTAAACTTGCTAGTTGCGGTGAGACGATTAAAATTCCTTATGTGGTAATGCGGGTTGTCTTTCTCATGACCTCTAAACTTATTTTCTTGCAACATCGACATTAAACCCGTCTTAATCTCGAAATTCTCCGCAAGGATAGCGGGAATCACAATGGCTACTCCAAAACCCTCGGTGGGTGCTTGAAGAAACTCCATCATAGTACGATTAGCCATGACGACTTCTTGTTCTACAATAGGTTCAATAATTGGAGTTTGTTCTTCAATCAACGTCTCTTGATTTGCTTGTTTTTGAAGACGTTTACGAGCTCGTTTTGCTTGATTACGAGTTATCATAAACTTCACGAAGAATGGGAGGTGAGCAAAGAAGATTCTTTTTGGGTGTTTTGTGAATTTTTAATTTTTTTGTGTTTTTGATTATTTTTAATTTTTTTGGATTTTGGTGTATCTTCGTAGACAACAATCTACCAAATCTCTCCTCGAATCAAACTCTTGATTAAAGAAGCCTCAAAAGAATGAAAGATCACGTGGAGTGAACGCCTTCGATTGACTTTAGAACTTTGGTGAAAACCAAATTGTTCAAGAGGGTTTAATCATAAAGAAAACCAAGCAAATATATTTGATACGTAATAATACTTTAGGCGGCAAAACCCTCGATTAGCTTTCAATCTCAAAATACTCACAACCAAGCAGGGAAACGAGGCGGCGCGAAGCACTTAAGATCCATTTTCCTTAGGGTATATTTTATAATACCCGCCTTATACCCACCTTATAGTTTGTATTTTTCAAAATCGAGCTTCACGAAAGTATTTATCTCTTTTGGAGATATTTTGAAGATATTTTGAGATTAAAATTTGGAAGAAGGGGATGAGAAAAGAGAATGACGAAGTCGTGAAATTAATTAAGGTTGTGTTTTTCACACTTTTGGAGATATTTTGAATTGATTGTGATACTTAATACAATATAGTAATATTAATTTCACAAGAAAAACCAAAAAACCGATAATACGTATTAGTAGATTTCTACTAATACAAATACTATTTATGGTTAATATTAAAAACAACAAGACAAATTAATCATGACACACCTCCCCGGTAGCGGCACCAAAATGATTGTAGTAAAATACAACTATTGTTTAGGAATACAGGGAGCGTAAAGTAGGGAAAGTATTAAGTACGACGGTTTAGGAAAACCGTGCACAAATGACCCTTATGATTCCATGTTCGTTTCCCAAGGAGGTATATGTGTGTGAATAATTCGTAATTTGTTTGAGATTAAAATTTGGAAGAAGGGGATGAGAAAAGAGAATGACGAAGTCGTGAAATTAATTACTACTACGACTAAACGTAAAACCGTAAAAAAGAGCAAAAAATTAAAATTAATCCTAAAAATTCCCAAAAATTTACCAAAAATCAAAATAAATAAACTAAGAGTTTACCAATGATCCAAACTTTTTCAAACCTTTTAATTAATTAAATATTAATTTTTAAATGCTAATTAAAGCCTTAAAAATCAAATTAATTATCAAAAAGCCCAACTAAATATTTTTCAATTGGTAAACCTCAAAAAGGACCTAAAAAGATTAAAAAATATTTTTATAATTTTTTAAACTAAGAAAAACTATTTAAAATGATTTAAAATCTATTAAAACTTAAAATAATTATAAAAATTTATCTAAAGATGATAAAACTAATCTAAGAGTTGCAAAAATCCTATTTTAATGTATTTAAGCTATGAAAAATATAAAAAGTGCAAAAATGTGAAATTTGAAAAATAATAATAAAATATTATTAAAATAATATTAAAAATCCAAAAATTATAAAAAATTCTAAAAACTTGCAAACTAGTTTATTTTACCCTAAATAATCAGAAAATAAAAGTGAAATTACCAAAATACCCCTAATGGGCTAAAAGCAAAATCAGTCAACCTTAATGGGCTTTTTAGCCCAAAAAGTCAAAATAAGCCCAAATGACCTGAAAAAGCCCTATCTGACTCATAATTCAATTCTAAACACAAAAGTTTGAAGGCCCAAAAGCTGACAATGAGCTTATCACATCTTAAATAACAAACAGCTTATTCTTATTGGGCCAATAAGCCCATTAAGCAATAAGCCAATGCCATAATCTCTACATAAACACACAACCTTCTTTTGTGATGCCTAAGATATCTGTAAAAAGAAATTTTGAAAAAAACTCACTCAATAAGCCAGAAATAAGCAAAGAACAATTCCACAAAACGACAAAATAGTCGGGTTAGAGTTCTAGGCTGTTTCAGAAGCTCTGGTTTGTTGCAAAAGCTCACAAATAGCTTAACTAAGAATAATCAATCAAGAAAATCACAAAAAGCCAAGTAGAATAAGATGTAAGAACCAATAAGCTGGCTGAAAAAGCCAAACCTTGTGAATCAAGGTCTACCAGTTGGGCAGACTTGACTAGTATTGGCACAAATAAGCTAATAAGCCAGTAAGCTTATAAGCTAGCAACAAAGAAATCCAAATAGCCAAATATCCTCACAAGCAGCACATAAGCAGAATCCAAGCAACAAAACAACAAGCCTTACACTAGAAATACAAATGCAAGCACCAAATGAGGTGGTCACTTTTGCTGATGCAAATGACCACTTCAGCCAACTTTGATAGGCTATAACACACTCAATAAGCCACCAAATTCAATAACCAGATAACCAACAGATAGCTTATCACCCAAACTATTCCCAAACCTGATTTCAGACCTTAGATCCAACAAACAAAGAAGATATTGGATCTAATGTGTTTGACCAATTCTAAAACACTTTTATCAGATTTTTGCAAAACTTGAAATTCTTTTTCCAAACTTTCAGAAACTTAACCAATGACTAAAACTTGTTCAAACTGACTTGTTTAGACTTCCCAAACCCTAAGAACCAAGGGCACAAGGCCACAAGGCCTTATGAACCAGTAATCCCAAACAATCCTTTATTAAGAACTTTTCAAACAAACTTCTTAACCCTTCAAACAACCTACTGATTTTAATGATCAAATAGCTACACTAGGTGACAACTAACAGATACCAACCATAAAACACAAAGCACAAACACAAAATCACCAAATCGCATACCAAAACATAAAACAGACCATAACATGTGATTTTTTAAAGGAATCTTAACAAGAGATTATACCTGTCCTCCACAACATCCTAGGAGGACCAACAATGCTCCTTGGACCTTGTTCAACAACTAGAACAAGACCAAGGTACTTGAACAAGAAATATGGATGAATGCCTTGGTTGATGTTTCAAAGTAGAAACTCAAAGGCTTGATTTCTTCAACACAATGAACAAACAGCCCAACCAAAGGCTCCAATCCCTTCACAAGCTTGGTGTCAACAAGCGTGTAAGAGCATATAGCTTGTGGTTAAGGATTAGTACAACAAAAATAGCAAAATCAGAAACCTCTTTTCAAGCTTTTTTCAAACTTGAAAACCTTTCCAAACATAAACGTCCTTCAACCACAAGATTCAAGCACACTTATAACATATAATGGAACTCAGAATTACCCTTAAACAACACCAACTTTCAGAATTATCCTTAGGAGATCAAATCCCAATTAAGGTTGTGTTTTTCACACTTTTGGAGATATTTTGAATTGATTGTGATACTTAATACAATATAGTAATAATAATTTCACAAGAAAAACCAAAAAACCGATAATACGTATTAGTAGATTTCTACTAATACAAATACTATTTATTGTTAATATTAAAAACAACAAGACAAATTAATCATGACACACCTCCCCGGCAGCGGCACCAAAATGATTGTAGTAAAATACAACTCTTTCTTAGGAAAACAGGGAGCGTAAAGTAGGGAAAGTATTAAGTACGGCGGTTTAGGAAAACCATGCACAAATGACCCTTATGATTCCAAGTTCGTTTCCCAAGGAGGTATATGTGTGTGAATAATTCGTAATTGGTTTGAGATTAAAATTTGGAAGAAGGGGATGAGAAAAGAGAATGACGAAGTCGTGAAATTAATTACTACTACGACTAAACGTAAAACCGTAAAAAAGAGAAAAAAATTAAAATTGATCCTAAAAATTCCCAAAAATTTACCAAAAATCAAAATGAATAAACTAAGAGTTTACCAATGATCCAAACTTTTTCAAACCTTTTAATTAATTAAATATTAATTTTTAAATGCTAATTAAAGCCCTAAAAATCAAATTAATTATCAAAAAGCCCAAATAAATATTTTTCAATTGGTAAACCTCAAAAAGGACCTAAAAAGATTAAAAATATTTTTATAAATTTTTTAAATTAATAAAAACTATTTAAAATGATTTAAAATCTATTAAAACTTAAAATAATTATAAAAATTTATCTAAAGATGATAAAATTAATCTAAGAGTTGTAAAAATCCTATTTTAATGTATTTAAGCTATGAAAAATATAAAAAGTGCAAAAATGTGAAATTTGAAAAATAATAATAAAATATTATTAAAATAATATTAAAAATCCAAAAATTATAAAAAATTCTAAAAACTTGCAAACTAGTTTATTTTAACCTAAATAATCAGAAAATAAAAATGAAATTACTAAAATACCCCTAATGGGCTAAAAGCAAAATCAGTCAACCTTAATGGGCTTTTTAGCCCAAAAAGTCAAAATAAGCCCAAATGACCTGAAAAAGCCCTATCTGACTCAAAATTCAATTCTAAACACAAAAGTTTGAAGGCCCAAAAGCTGAGAATGAGCTTATCACAGCTTAAATAACAAACAGCTTATTCTTATTGGGCCAATAAGCCCATTAAGCAATAAGCCAATGCCATAATCTCTGCATAAACACACAACCTTCTTTTGTGATGCCTAAGAGATCTGTAAAAAGAAATTTTGAAAAAAACTCACTCAATAAGCCAGAAATAAGCAAAGAACAATTCCACAAAACGACAAAATAGTTGGGTTAGAGTTCTAGGCTGTTTTAGAAGCTCTGGTTTATTGCAAAAGCTCACAAATAGCTTAACTAAGAATAATCAATCAAGAAAATAACAAAAACCAAGTAGAATAAGATGTAAGAACCAATAAGCTGGCTGAAAAAGCCAAATAAGCTAGTTTTCTAGCAAAAGCTTAACCAAAAGACTTATAACCTTCCAGACATGTTATTAAGCTGAGAAAAGTGAATTCTATTACAAAAAACCAAGTTGTTACATGTACCAATAAGCAAAACAGATTCAATAAGCTATTTGACCAAGTTTGACCAATAGTCAAACGCTGACAAGAGTAAATCAAACGCTGACAAGCACAATTTTAGACGTTGACAGACTTAATGAAGTGTTAAAACTTTATTTTCAACCTGCTGGTCAAGGCTTGAGTACAAACCTTGTGAATCAAGGTCTACCAGTTGGGCAGACTTGACTAGTATTGGCACAAATAAGCTAATAAGCCAGTAAGCTTATAAGCTAGCAACAAAGAAATCCAAATAGCCAAATATCCTCACAAGCAGCACATAAGCAGGATCCAAGCAACAAAACAACAAGCCTTACACTTGAAATACAAATGCAAGCACCAAATGAGGTGGTCACTTTTGCTGATGCAAATGACCACTTCAGCCAACTTTGATAGGCTATAGCACACTCAATAAGCCACCAAATTCAACAACCAGATAACCAACAGATAGCTTATCACCCAAACTATTCCCAAACCTGATTTCAGACCTTAGATCCAACAAACAAAGAAGATATTGGATCTGATGTGTTTGACCAATTCTAAAACACTTTTATCAGATTTTTGCAAAACTTGAAATCCTTTTTCCAAACTTTCAGAAACTTAACCAATGACTAAAACTTGTTCAAACTGACTTGTTTAGACTTCCCAAACCCTAAGAACCAAGGGCACAAGGCCACAAGGCCTTATGAACCAGTAATCCCAAACAATCCTTTATTAAGAACTTTTCAAACAAACTTTTTAACCCTTCAAACAACCTACTGATTTTAATGATCAAATAGCTACACTAGGTGACAACTAACAGATACAAACCATAAAACACAAAGCACAAACACAAAATCACCAAATCACATACCAAAACATAAAACAGACCATAACATGTGATTTTTTAAAGGAATCTTAACAAGAGATTATACATGTCCTCCACAACATCCTAGGAGGACCAACAATGCTCCTTGGACCTTGTTCAACAACTAGAACAAGACCAAGGTACTTGAACAAGAAATATGGATGAATGCCTTGGTTGATGTTTCAAAGTAGAAACTCAAAGGCTTGATTTCTTCAACACAATGAACAAACAGCCCAACCAAAGGCTCCAATCCCTTCACAAGCTTGGTGTCAACAAGCCTGTAAGAGCATATAGCTTTTGGTTAAGGATTAGTACAACAAAAATAGCAAAATCAGAAACCTCTTTTCAAGCTTTTTTCAAACTTGAAAACCTTTCCAAACATAAACGTCCTTCAACCACAAGATTCAAGCACACTTATAACATATAATGGAACTCAGAATTACCCTTAAACAACACCAACTTTCAGAATTACCCTTAGGAGATCAAATCCCAATTATGGTTGTGTTTTTCACACTTTTGGAGATATTTTGAATTGATTGTGATACTAAATACAATATAGTAATAATAATTTCACAAGAAAAACCAAAAAACCGATAATACGTATTTGTAGATTTCTACTAATACAAATACTATTTATTGTTAATATTAAAAACAACAAGACAAATTAATCATGACACACCTCCCCGGCAGCGGCACAAAAATGATTGTAGTAAAATACAACTCTTGTTTAGGAAAACAGGTAGCGTAAAGTAGGGAAAGTATTAAGTACGACGGTTTAGGAAAACCATGCACAAATGACCCTTATGATTCCAAGTTCGTTTCCCAAGGAGGTATATGTGTGTGAATAATTCGTAATTGGTTTGAGATTAAAATTTGGAAGAAGGGGATGAGAAAAGAGAATGACGAAGTCGTGAAATTAAGTACTACTACTACGACTAAACGTAAAACCGTAAAAAAGAGCAAAAAATTAAAATTAATCCTAAAAATTCCCAAAAATTTACCAAAAATCAAAATAAATAAACTAAGAGTTTACCAATGATCCAAACTTTTTCAAACCTTTTAATTAATTAAATATTAATTTTTAAATGCTAATTAAAGCCCTAAAAATCAAATTAATTATCAAAAAGCCCAAATAATTATTTTTCAATTGGTAAACCTCAAAAAGGACCTAAAAAGATTAAAAATATTTTTATAAATTTTTTAAACTAATAAAAACTATTTAAAATGATTTAAAATCTATTAAAACAAAAAATAATTATAAAAATTTATCTAAAGATGATAAAATTAATCTAAGAGTTGTAAAAATCCTATTTTAATGTATTTAAGCTATGAAAAATATAAAAAGTGCAAAAATGTGAAATTTGAAAAATGATAATAAAATATTATTAAAATAATATTAAAAATCCAAAAATTATAAAAAATTCTAAAAACTTGCAAACTAGTTTATTTTAACCTAAATAATCAGAAAATAAAAATGAAATTACTAAAATACCCCTAATGGGCTAAAAGCAAAATCATTCAACCTTAGTGGGCTGTTGATTTTGACACCTGGCATTCCTTGGAGGCTAAGATGGATATTGATTGGTTGACGTGTGAATGGGTGGGACCATTTGGTGAGTGGAGGTGAGCGTTTTGTGAGTGGGATGGGTTTCTGCATGTGTGAATCAAGCGTGGGTAAGGGTAATTTCAGTTTACCCTTTGTTTAAGTGGTGGGAGTTACTGGGTTCTTCATGGTGAATAGTAGTAACTTTTGATCCGTTTTTGTAGGAAAAAGGTGTTTAGCGCGTGTTTGTGTGGTTTAAACTTAGGGAAATGACAATAGTAGTCCTTGTTTTTTGATGAAAGTTGTATAATACGTTTTTCAGTCACAAAACATGATTCCCTTTGTTAAATAAGTTCTGATTTTCACACTTTGGCCACCAAACTTTTTCAAAAGGTAATCAAGGGTAATTTTTGCCATGTTTGAATATTTGAGGGACTGATTTTGGACATTATTGATCTTCAAAGGTCTTCATAGTATCTTTGACTTCATGAGGGACCATAATTGGCAATTCAGAATTGTTGAGGGACTAAACATGCCATTTCTTCAAAGTTGAAGGACAATTTTTGTAATTTTGACAAACTTAAGGGACCAAACTTGTAATTATGAATATACAAGGGTTTTAAGTGTCATTTCTTCATATTTTGAGGATCAATCTTGTACATCTTCAAGTCATCAAGGGTTAATCTTGGATAAATCATGAACTAGGACCCAGTTCTTTGTACGGCTTCGTTTCTCGTGTCCGTTTTTCTTTGTTTCTTGTGATCTTTTGTCTTTTTCACGATATCCATACCTAAAACACACAAGTAAACAAATACAAGCATATATATAGTATTTTATGACATTTTAATGCATTTAAAGCCCGAAAAGAACGATGAGATCATGTATAAATGCCATCTCATCAATTAGGAAGATAGAGTGACTTGAAGATTGCAAGTGGCATCAAGTTAATACTAACAACAAGATCGGCCAAGGCATATCATTCTTCCATATCTTGAATAGCACATGGAATCCAGAATTTACCAGGATCACCGACTTTTTGAGGTATGCGGTTAAGATAAATCGATGAACAACTAGACAATTGTTGCAATTTCTCCTTGTTGTTCAACATAATCTTAAAGTTAGCGGCAAATCGAGGCATAATGACCAAAGCGTTGGCAAAATTTATATTGAAATGCAAATCACAAAACATCTTCATAAAAAGATCAAATTGGTAGTTCTCACGTTCTTGTCGTTTCTCCTTACGAAGTCTCGATGGGTAAGGTAAAGGTGGTGTGGGTTAAGGCATAGGCATAGCCTTTGGAATCTAGGGTTCCAATGATGGGTCAATCGTAGGTGTGGTTTGAGCGGTACTTCGTGGGATTGGGATATGCTCCTCTTTGACCACCACCTCGGATTCTTCCTCAATTTCCTCCACCGTTGGAGTAATTGGTTGAGGAGTCGGTTCCTTAAGTGTCTTACAAATACGTGTGGTAATCACTTTCATCTCTCCCTTAGGGTTCGATATGGTGTTTCTAGGAAGACTACTTGAAGATGGTTTACACATTATAGCCTCAAACATAGATGAAATATTATCCTCAAACATAGATTGCCTCTTATCAGCCTTAAGCATCTCTTGTTTTATCTCATGTTGCCCTTGTTCCATATTTTGTTGGTTTTGTTGTAACCTAGTAACATTACCCTCCATTTTGTTGGTATGAATCTTAAGCTCATTTTCTAACTCGTTTTTCGACTCCTTTTTCAAGTCATTCTTAAACTCGGATCTTAGGCTAATGATCTCCCTTTGTATATTATCAAACCTAGCATCATTCCATTTGCATATTCAACAAATTCATTTGGAAGATCTTCAAGTTTTGCAAACTCTTGTTGTTTTTTTGAAAATCATTGTTTTCATTTTTGGTTTGAACATGATTATTAGCCCCTTGATTCCCATAGTTGTTACCCTTGTAATTATTCTTGTAATTTCCTTGATAACCAACTTGATTGTTTCGATAATTGTTAGCATTTTTATTTGGTGCAAAACCCGGTGGAGTCAATTGATTAGTACGGGTAACTTCACCATTTTGGTTATAAGTTCCCGTGGCCGCGTAGGCACTCGAAGTGTTACCACCGTTGGTAATGTACTCGGAGAAATCATGACCTCCACCACAATGCATAAAAGTAACCTTAACCGCTTTATCCGTAGCGGGAGTGGGTTTTCTTACCAACATTAAACTCAATAAAAAGTCCCTTAAGCTTATCAAAGATTTTGTTTTCCAAATTTGCCTCGATTTGGAAAGCGTCGATGGTATGAGACAATGAAGGCAAAGCCGAAGACGAAGTCTTACGAACACTCGATGTGCTACGAGGGCTATAGACCTTAGACCCATTCTCAATGATCAACAACTCTTCCTCGACCGTTTTATACAAAAAATTACCACCCGCACCGACATTAAGATAATCTCTCTCATGATCGTTCAATCCATTGTATAGCGTGTCAATTTGATGCTAGTCGGAAAAACCCATGATGAGGACATTCGTGCAACATTTCCATAAACCAATTCCAAGTCGTAGAAAAACTCTCATTAAACTTGTGACAACCGCGGTTTTGAGGTTCGTCACTTTGTTTTATTTTGTGCTAGTTACGTGTCTTTATGTGTTTATGTGCTAATTTATGTGTATAGATTGTAGTTTGGATATCGTTTCCGGTACGGGGTACCTTGTGAGTGAAACAATGTGTGATGATTTCATGTTCATGAGCTCACATGGTAGTGACTATGAAATGAGATGGTGTTATTTAGTGGTTTATGTATACGTATATGTATTATTGAAAATCGTATTTTTACGATTTACGGTTTAGCATATTGAGGTCTCGGATGAGGAATTTAGTCACGGGAATAAGTTACGGGATGGTTTTAAGTCATTTATGACTTAGTTATAAAGTTTATTTCAAAATTTAAGATTTTTTTTAAAACTGTATATTTTACGTCTTTTACGGTAAACGCGTAAATTTGACTAGTTTTACGGTTTTGAGGTTTTGGAGGCTTTAGGAGTTGTAATAAATTAAGGAAATTTAAGGAAACATTAGTATTTTAATAATAAATAACAAAAAGAAAAAAAAGAAAAAAAGAGAGGGGAGGGTCGGTTTGGACGATCAAAAGAAAAGGGAAGGAGAAAAAAATGGAAAGTGGGCTTATACTTGGACTAGGATTTGTGTACACACTATATAAGGTTTTCTAATAAATCAAAAATATAATTTCTTTTCTCCTGGAAGCTTAAAACCGACGGCCACATAAAAAAATTAGGGTTCTTCATAAAAATCTTGGTTTCCATTAAATCTAAGGTAAAACCTTCAATAACCCTTTTCAATTTAATTGTTTTTAATGTTTTTATAATCATCTTATGATGGATTTAGGTTAGGGTTTAAATTAAAATCTGTATAATAATGATATTATAATGATTATGTGAATTAGGGCTTGTAATTAGTGGAGTTATGGGTAATTAGTTAGGTTAATTTAATTGAATTCGTTTTTAAAACTGGGCAGAATTTGAGGTCAATTGTTTTGATCATATAGAGAGTTATACAAACTCTTATTTTGCGATCCAAATATCCCTGGAAAATTAATTGAGTTGGCTTTCAAATGCAAGAAACGAGATCTAAATTGGAGGTGGGAAGTGGGTCAAAAACAGGTTACAACAGTCGGAGGTCAAAACAGATTTGAAAT
Source organism: Glebionis coronaria (assembly GCA_025667525.1). Taxonomy (NCBI): domain Eukaryota; kingdom Viridiplantae; phylum Streptophyta; class Magnoliopsida; order Asterales; family Asteraceae; genus Glebionis; species Glebionis coronaria. The sequence continues at coordinate 243,325,840 of CM046876.1, forward strand.
CAGCCTGTTTTCTTTTTATGTGTTGGGTTGTTTGGGGTACTTAGGGTTGTATTGGGACTTTAAAACGAACATGGAAGTTGGTTTATATATTATAGGAAGTATCTGCATTGGGGCTAAGATTGTGGGTTAGGGTAAGACCCCCTAAGCATAACAAACTTTTTGTATGTTCAAAATCAGTCAAATCTGGATAGACAAAAGTATATATATATATATATATATATATATATATATATATATATATATATATATATATATATATATATATATATATATATATATATATATATATATATATATATATATATATATATATATATATATATATATATATATATATATATATATATATATATATATATATCCGGGCCTTAACAGTAGCTTTAAGGTTGGGGCAAGTGGGAGGTGTTAGCTAACATATGTAAGGGAATATGGTTTCCTTTAAAGAGATTATGGGTATGTTTAGGTGGGCATTTGGCTTATAGTTTGGAGACCTAAAGACCAGTACTGTTTGGGTAAAATGTTAACGGGACGGGTTATGAAGTAAACTAAGTTAAGGGCTTTATAGAGGGGTGTAATGAGATGCTTAGAGCATATGAATGAGGTATATATATGGGAGAGGGCTAGATGTACATCATAGGTTGATGAGCCGTTTTAGTGTTTGGCTCATGTTTTGATTGTGTGCTTTTGTTTGTTAGCTTTTTGCTAGTGCGCGGGTTTTTTGGAGAATCTTAATCTGGTGAATTTCATAGTCCCATGTCTACTAATGATTTTGACTTCTAGATGGGATGGAAGAGACATTGTCTTGTTTTTTTTTATAAATTATGCTGTGAATGTTTTGTGTTTGGTGATGGACTTGTGCATACTTATGTGATTAACTACTAGTTGATTCTTGATTGTTTTATGTTTTGACTTGGTACCAAGGGGATGTTGACAAGGCGTGGCCTTGGGGAGGTACATAGATGTGTGAGCATCTATGGGACCAAAGGATAATGACAAGGCGGGGCCTTGGGATTGGTACATAGGTGTATGGGCGCCTATGGTACCATGGTGTTTGGTAAGGCTGGGAGCCTTGGATTTGGTTTGGTTGTTAAATCTTGAATATTAGTTGTTAATGCATGTTTGTATCACACTGGCCATATGTTCACTTATTAGTGGTTGTTGTTCACAGCTTATGGTTTGATTTTGGTGTTGGAGTCTAAACCTATGACTCTCACCAACTTTATGTTGACGTGTTTTAGTGTCTCTTTCAGGTGAGAGTGTGGTTAAGCTTGAGAATAGAAGTTGCTAGTTTCGGAGGCATTAGGATGCATTTAGAAGTAGATCCCCGTTCCTTCTTAGTTTCTTTTGCTTGTTTAATAAGTGATACTGTTGGCACCTATATGTTTGATTTGTTTATGTTAATTGTTGTCTTGGGTAAGTGGTAGGATTGTTACCTACTTACCTAGACTCCTGCATTGTTGAGATATTGTCATGACTTTTGTGTCACCATTTTATGACATTTCTTATTTCATTTAGTTATCTCTATAGACACCCCATGTTGTGATGATATCCATACGTCGCGTTCCATATTCCGTCGTGGTAGGGTGTGACAAAACTCTTGTGAAACCTTTAAAATCTAGCTTTTCAAATGCGTAGACTTAGAGGGTGGGAAAAATTTGTTCACGAACTTCGAAACGAGATCCTTCCACGTCAATATAGAAATGGGTGGCTCTTTCTCTAACCAAATTTTAGCGGGCCCCGCTAAGGAATACGGAAAAAGCATCATCTTAATTGATTCGTTAGAGACGTCCTTAAACTTGCAAGTGGCGGTAAGACGATTGAATTGGCGGATGTGGTTGTGACGGTTGTCCCTTTCATCACCACGGAATTTGTTGTTTTGGATCATTGACAACAAACCCTTCTTAACTTCAAAATTCTCCGCAAGGATGGCGGGAATAACAATAGCCTCTCCATAACCCTCGGTGGGTGCTTTAATTAACTCCATCATAGTTCGATTAGCCATGGTTGCTTCTTGTTCTATGATTGGTTCGTCAATAGTAGATTCTTCACTAGAAAGGTTAGGTTTGGTTTCCTTTCGGTTTCTACGTTTACGTGCACGTCTAGCTTGGTTGCGAGTTTGCATAAACGTCACGTACAATTTAGGGGATGAGCAAAGAAGATTCTTTTTGGTGTTTTTAACTTAAAAAAAAATTGTGTTTTTTATTGTTTTTACTTTTTTTTTGATTCTGTGATGTATTACGTAGACAAAAATCTACAAATCTCTCCTCAAATCAAATATCTCGATTAAAGGAGCCTCAAGGAATGAAAACGATCACGTGAAGTGAACGCCTTCGATGACTTTAGAACATTGGTGGAACACCAAAACGTTCAAGAGGGTTTAATCTTTTGAAACCAAGAAAATATATAGATACGTAGATAATACTTTGGTTGGCAAACCCTCGATTAGCCCTTTTTATCTAAACACGCACAAGCAAGCGGAGAAACGAGGCGGCGCGAAGCACTTAAGAGCCTTTTTATTTAGGGTGTATTTTATAACACCCGCCTTATACCCACCTTATAGTTTGTGTTTTTCAAGATTAAGTTTCACGAAAGTAATTATCTGTTTTGCCTTTCTTCTTTGTTTGAGATTCGTATACAATGATCGTGTGATGAAATCTCGAATCAAGGTTGTGAATTTATTGTTTTACGTATACAATATAGTAATAATATTCACACAAAAACAAAAAACCGATAATACGTATGGGATTAGAGTGCTAATCACACAAATAGTTATTATGGCTAATATAAAAACAAAATTTTTTCAAATCAAAACACAACACGCCTCCCCGGCAGCGGCGCCAAAATGATAGTTGTAAATTCACACTCGTTTAGGAAAACGAGGAAAAAGCTGTAAGTATTAAACAAACGGTTTAGGGAAACCAAGTGTTTACGACCCATGATGGTGTGGGATCGTTTTCAAGGAGGCTTGTGTATTGTGTTAAGAGATGACTAATATTTGTGATTATGATTATGAGAAAAGAAAAGAAAAAAGGATGACGATTACGATTAAAATTATACTAAGACGAAAGTCGTACACGTAAAATCGTAAAATATGACGAAATTTAAAAATTGCCCTAAAAATTCCTATAAAATTGCAATAAATCCTAAAAAATGTTATTAGAGTTTACAAAAAATAAACATTCACTCAAACCTTTTATTTAATTAAATAGTAATTTTTTAATGCTAATTAAAGCCCAAAAATATCAATTTAATTAACAAAAACCCCAAAATGAGATTTTTCACTTTGTATACCTCTAAAATAACTTAATTAAACTAAAAACTATTTTTTAAAAATTTAAACTTAATTAAAACTATTTAAAAATGATTAAAAACTATTAAGATATTAAAATAATTTGTAACACTCTCAATTTTCGTATCGGTACAGCGGAAGGGTCTTTTAGAGTGTTACGGGATAGCACAATAACTCCAATCATAGAGAATACATAAAAATAGTTGTACAAGGTTCATCATACATTCATTCGATAAAAAGTTTTAAAGTGTACAACAGGTCCCAAATTATACAGGTCATTAAGTTTACAAAACATAGATCGAATGAACATTTTTAATATTATGTGGACCATCAGAGTCGATCTCCATCCGGATTACCTTCAAGAACCTGAGATAAAAACATGCAAAAATCATATCAGCGAATGCCGAGTGAATTCATAGAGTTTAATAAAATCGTTATATAAAACAATCGTTAAAATCAGAACACAAGTATAATATCAGAAGTAAGTCCTCGTATTGCTAGTCAGGCAATATATAAATCAAGCATACATCTTAAAACCGTCCATGAGACCGTAGCCTCAATATTACCATTATAGGTAATATTATTATCGTTATTAATATCGTATCATATCGGATATTTAGATTATATAGGATTCATTTGGATTATTATTAGCCGCATGACATTGTTACCTTACTATCAAAACAACGGGCGGCGAACCCAAAAAACAATTTCCCCATCTAAGTTAGCGTGTCGTCACAAAAATCACGCTATGTAAATCTTCTCATACATAAATTCGCTTACCAATCAATGTGGTACAACGGGGATCAACCGTCAAGGCGCGAACTGGGGTGATCGTCCCCAAATAGTACTATCATATGCATAAGCGTCTACCAAATCCCGGTAGTTCACAATTCATGCTAATGGGACTTTGAGTGACATAACCTAACTACTAATAATCCTTTTTATCTCGTTTATAGGGTCATAGCATCATTCGGGTCCATATCATTAAGCATACCATCGGGACTACTTGTCTTCTATTTTTATCAAAATCTAGCATATTATCTCCCTCGCGGGTTTACAAATCATTTATAAAACATTTAAAATAGTGCGAGGCTATGAACTCACGTTGATAATGAAAGGCGAATTATCGGCTACGGGCGTGCTTCGGTCACGGAAACCTATATAAATAATAATCAGTCTTAGACTTTTGTCCAATGAATTTATCAAAATAACAATATACATATGATGATTTTGTACATATGATGATGATCAAGTGGGTTTATTTATTCTTATTTACTCATTTTAGTGTTTATGTATTGGTAACTTTTTACTAGTTTACTAGTTTTACCTATTTACATATTTTAAGTCTAATAAGCTTATTATAAGTTCTTTAACTTGTATTAATCCATTTTATACTTGTATTATCAGTATTTATACTTTACATGTTGGGCCCAAATGGTTTAAGCCCAATAAATAATTTTTATAAGTGTTTAACTTATTTAGTTAAATTATTAGTCCAATATACTAACTTAGCTCGTTAATGTCCATATGTCCTATAGTTCGGGTTTTATCGGTTTTTACTTGTATTAGATACTTATATATCAGTATATGACTTTTAAAAACTTTACATTAGACGGGTTTGATCGTCTAAGTTTTAATTGGCGAAAAACGTTAATTTTACGGTAATAGCCGAAAAAGTCGTAAAAATCATGTTTATAGTTTTTATAACTTATAAATCTTATTAAACTACCATTTTTATAAAGTGTCCATTTATTTAGCCTTATACATATTTATATAAATGAAATTCATAAGTTAGTGGGTTTTAATTTCATATTTTATACTATATTATTTGAGTGCTTATATAATAGTATTAAACATTAATTCTTCAAAATCTTATTTTTAGTTTCATCTTCACCATTTTTATCATATCTAGAGTTCTACAATGAGTTAGAAGCTCATTTTTGGATGGCATGAACTTCATATTATGTGCTACAATTAAGTTAGTTATAGCTACTGCTCATTCTATGTCTAACTATCCTTAACTGTCCCTACAAAACAGACTATTAAGATTAGCACACTCATCTTATTTTGATCATATCTCACTCATTTTGATGATTCCATTGCATGGCCAACTCTCACATGTGTATGACATCTTATACTTACTGTAAATGGATTCCACCACGCAATTTTATCAGTTTAAGTCTTGGTTACTTACTGTTTTAATACAGCCAACAATTTATGCATGATTTTAGCCTTGTTTCTTATGGTTATTCATCTTTTTAAGCATATTTATCAACACTTGATCCCCACACAACATTTTTATCATCATATATTCATCATATACATATACAACAAGAAAGAAAATACATTTGATCTTTACAAAAATAACATGAGAAATGGAAAGGATGATCTTCTTTACCAACCAAGATTATATCTTGTTTTTGGAAGACAACAACTTGATGAACACCAAATATATCTCCAAGATCATCAATCACCAAGAAAGTTTGTTGAGAAATTAGCCCTAGGAAATAAGAAAATCACTTCCTTTGTTGTCAAAATAGCCACCAATCAATCAAGGCTTCAAGGTTTCTCCATAATATGGCTAGATAACATGTATCTTGTGGCTAGAAAAGATCAAATGGTGGTGTAGGGTGGTGAAGTGGGACGGCAAGGGTAGAGAGAGGGAGAGAGTTTGTAAGTAGTTTGCATGTGTAAATGGAAGTAATGGGAAGGTTAGATGGTTTTGTGGGATGAGTGGCTTCAAAATGAAGCTAAGTTACAAGTTTAGCTTAAGTTAGTGTAAGGATGCCACATCTTTGATGTGGTGTCCTTGTTTGGGCCGTCCCTAGTTAGTGAGATGGGATAATTTAGTTTGTCCCATCCCGCTAATTTACGGGTATTCCTCGATTCTAGTTTCCTCGATTTGCGTGCCCTCGGGTCGTTTTATGAAAAACGTTTTTATAAATTATGAATCAACGACACAAAACGAATCTAATAAAAATTGTCTCATCAAAAACGGAGTTCAAAAACGTAAATACGTAATCCTAAGGTTTCTGGTTTAGTCGTAAAGGACGCTAAATTATGCACGTAAGCCCAAATTTAAATCCGTAAATTGTGAGTTCATCAACCAACACAAAAATTAGTTTCAAAATATTATACGAGAAAATAATTCACTACCTAAAAATGTTAGATTGTCACAGCTTTTCCTCCTAAAAGGGATCAACGTCCTCGTGATCTATTTCATTTTGATGTCCGATTCTTATTGAAATCGAAGAGGTACGGATATTTCTTCCACATTTCATCCTCTCGTTCCCAAGTATATTCTAGTCCATGCTTTGAATTCCATCGGATCTTGACAGTAGGTATCCGACTTTGTTTCAGTTGCTTTACCTCACGATCCATAACCTCTATGGGTTCTTCGATAAAATGCAACTTCCCATCTATACGAACCTTATCCAACGAAATTTTCTCATCACTCACTGCTAGTCTATTTAGATTAGATACATGGAATGTGTTGTGAACACCATGAAGTTCTGGGGGTAACTCTAGTTTATAAGCCACCGGACCTACTCTAGATAAAATCTTAAAGGGTCCAATATAGCGGGGATTCAATATTCCTCGCTTTCCAAATCTTATAACGCCTTTCCATGGCGATACTTTCAACATTACTCGGTCACCCACTTTAAACTCCATCGGCTTCCGGCGCACATCCGCGTAACTTTTCTGTCTACTACGGGCAGTCAATAAGCTATTCTTAATCTGAACTATCATCTCCGTAGTCTCCCGGATCAATTCCGGTCCCGTGAGTTGGGTATCCCCAACTTCACTCCAACATACAGGAGATCTACACTTCCTACCACATAAAGATTCAAACGGTGCAGCCTTAATACTAGAATGGTAACTATTGTTATACGAAAACTCTACTAACGGCAAATGTTTATCCCAATTCTTACCAAAATCTAACACACAAGCTCTCAACATATCTTCTAGTGTTTGTATCGTCCTTTCAGTCTACCCATCAGTCTGGGGGTGATAAGCAGTGCTCATGTCGAGATTCGTTCCCAAAGATCTTTGGAGGGATTTCCAAAAATTCGATGCGAATCTAGGATCTCGATCTGAAATGATCGATACAGGCACTCCATGCTTGCATACAACATTCTCAAGGTATATACGAGTCAGCTTCTCCAGTGAGAACTGCTCTTTAACCGGAATGAAGTGTGCTGATTTGGTCAGTCTGTCGACAATAACCCAAATCAAGTTGTTTCTATATGATGTTCTAGGAAGCTTGGTGATAAAGTCCATCGTAATTCGCTCCCACTTCCATTCAGGAATCTTTGGTTGTTGAAGTAGTCTTGATGGCTTTTGATGTTCAGCTTTAACTCTAGCATAAGTCAAGCATTGAAGAACATACATAGCAATATCAGCATTCATATTCGGCCACCAGTACAACTTCTTCTAATCATGGTATATCTTATCAGATCCCGGATGAATGGAATACTTAGATTCATGGGATTCTAACATAATCAAGCCTCTTAAGCCTCCAAACTTAGGTATCCACATACGACCTGTTAAGCATTTCACTCCATCAGCTCTAACCTCTAAAGGATCTCCTTCTCCTCGGAACCCTTCATTAAAAAAAATTTTCTTTCTTACAGGCTTCTGTTTGCGCATTTCTAATTTGCTCGGGCAAATTATTGTGCACGGTCAAGACTAGAGAACGTACCCTGATAGGCTCTCTATCTTTCCTGCTTAACACATCGGCAACAACATTGTCTTTTCCTGGGTGATATTTTATATCACAATCATAATCACTTAACAACTCTATCCATCTTCGTTGCCTCATGTTCAATTCCTTCTGATCGAGAATATAATGTAAGCTTTTGTGATCGGTGAATACCGTACACTTGGTGCCATACAGATAGTGTCTCTACAACCTAAGAGCAAAGACTACAGCTCCTAACTCAAGATCATGAGTAGTATAATTCTCCTCATTCTTCCTTAATTTCCTAGAAGCATAAGCTATCACTTTCTCTCGCTGCATCAAAACAGCTCCATAGCCTCTAAGAGATGCATCACAATATACTACAAAATCTTCACTCCCGTCGGGTAATGATAAAATTAGCGCACTACATAATTTTTGCTTCAATGTCATGCTCCATCTTCATCACTTCCCCAAACGAAAGGTTTATTCTTCTGGGTAAGCTTAGTAATGGGTTTAGCTATTAAAGAAAATTCTTTAATGAATCGCCTATAATAGCCAGTCAATCCTAAGAACTGTCGCACTTCCGTTGGTGTTGTCGGTGCAGACCAATTCTTAATGGCTTCAACCTTTGCAGGATCAACATGAATTCCATCCTTGTTAATCACATGACCAAGAAATTGCACAGAATCTACCCAAAAATCACATTTCGAAAACTTAGCATACAACCTTTCATCCTTCAACAAATTCAAAATAATCCTTAAATGTTCTCTATGTTCATCTTCATTCTTAGAATAGATTAGAATATCGTCAATAAACACACTTACAAATTTATCCAAGTAGGGCTTGCACACTTTATTCATTAAATCCATGAAAACCGCAGGTGCGTTAGTTAACCCAAATGGCATTACTTGAAATTCATAGTGTCCATAACGAGTTCTAAATGCAGTTATAGAAATATCTTCTTCACGGACGCGAAGTTGGTGATATCCTGACCGCAAATCTATCTTAGAATACACACTAGATCCTTATAGTTGATAAAAAAATCATCAATCCTAGGTAAAGGATATCGATTTTTAATTGTCAACTTATTCAGTTCCATATAATCAATGCACATACGGAAAGATCCATCCTTCTTCTTAACAAACAAGACTGGAGCTCCCCAAGGCGACGAGCTCGATCGAATAAAACCTTTATCAGACAACTCCTTAAGTTGTTCAGATAACTCCTTTAATTCAGAAGGGGCCAATCGGTAAGGCGCACGTGCCACCGGTGCAGCACCAGGAATTAAATCGATTCGAAACTCTACTTGCCTTATCGGTGGAAGTCCGGGTAAATCTTTATGAAATACCTCAGGAAATTCACAAATAATAGGTACATCTTCCAATCGTTTCTCCCTAGACTCATTCCCGGTCACTTGAGCTAAGAATAACTCACAACCGTTCCTGATGTACTTTTGGACTTTAATACATGAAACGATTTTCAAACGGGATTCACCTCGATTACCATCAATTACTAACGTCTTATTCCTAAGAGGAATCTTAACCTTCTTTTCTCCACATAAAATAGTAGCATTATTCAACGACAACCAATCCATACCAATAATAATATCAAAACTACCTAATTCTATCAACATCAAATCAATCGGAAAGGAATAGTTCAAGAGATTTAGAGAGCATCCTTCTAATAGCTTATTAGTTTTCACTAATTTACCATCAGCCAATTCCACCTCGTAACTGGTATTTATCTCAACAGGTTCAATGTCAATAAGGGCACTAAATTTAGTGGATACAAAGCTCCTATCAGCACCCGAATCAAATAAAGCAACAACATAATGATTGTTGAGTAAAAACGTACCGGTAACGACATTTGGATCCTCTTTCTTCACCTCAACTGTTCCAAGTTGATAGACACCACTCTGGGGGTTTCTTCCAGGTACAATCACTTTCAACTTGGGGCATTCCGATTTCCTATGACCTTCTTCATTACAGTTGAAGCAAATGGTTCCCTTCTTACACCTTTCAACCTTGTGTCCAAGCTTTCCGCAATTTCGGCACTTCCAGCAGTCGCCAGCATGCCTCTTGTTGCCACACTTAGGACATCTATCATTGTTGCGCGGTATGTTGTTGGTAAGAGCATTTGCATTCCCCTTTCTCTGGTTCTGACGGCAATTGAAATTCTTCCTATTATCACCTCTATCTACACGATCACCGTCTCCCTTTCTTTTCTCGCCAACACGGGCTTCATCTTTCCTATCCTGAATTATCTGTCCAATGAGTTGGTAAGCCATTCTAACAACATCATCAATGGTCAGTGGTTTTGATGATGTCACGTCCCCCCGGATTATCTTGCTCAACCCTTTGATATATTGTTCAATTCGGATCTCTTCGGGTTCCACCAATCGAGGACATAGCAAGGCCAACTCATGGAATCGGTTTGTGTAACTATCAATGTCGACACCTTTCATTCTCAAATGAATCAACTCTTGTTCTAACCTCATGATCATACTACGGGGATAAAATTCCAAAGTCATCCACTTCTTAATTTCAGCCCAAGGAGTAGCATTAGCAGCATCAATAACCATGAAAGCAATTCTCCCGTTCCACCAAGTCAACGCACGACCTTTAAGAGTAGCCATAGCAAAAGTCACCTTATCTTCCTCCTTACACTTACTAATCCGAAACACCGACTCAATCTTCTCAATCCACTGGCTTAATCCTACAACACCTTCAGTTCCATTAAAAGGTAGAGGTTCACACTTCATGAACGTCACATAAGTACAGCCACCAACTTCAGGTGCATTAGTTCCAAGTCCTCCTATATTTCCTCCAACATTATCATTCACATTATTAGCATTCACATTCACATTAGTACCACCAATTCCACTACCGCCAGCTCCACTACCGCCAGCTCCACTACCGCCAGCTTCATTTCTAGCATTTGCCATAAATTCAGTCATAGATGCGGTAACTTGCTCCATAATAATCCTACGTACATCATCCTCAGTCACAGCTTTCTTGGGCGGCATAGTTCTATAATTTTATAATTTCAAAGTATTAAGCAAACACCCAACAAGGGATTCATATAATAGGGATTGAATTAATAATCAAGATAAAAATAAGACACAATATGGAATTCAAGACAAGATACATATTTTATTGGATTTGAAACAAAAGCATTGTCTTAATTACATCCCATATCAAAGTTCTAGCACTATACATACTCAAAATTCGTGCCAGGTCTACTACTAACAAGTCGGTTCAGTCAAAGCTACAAAAGTACAAAAGATACAAAGGTCACTACTAAACACAGACTGGTCTACTGAAAACCGCCAGATGGTCCATCATCCATCGTCTTCTGTATCTTTGTCGGACGATCACTAGACACATCTTCAGCTGGGCGCTTACGGATCACTCCTCTTTCAACCATGTCAGCATAAAATCTACTATTCCATCCCATAGATATATTCAACTCCTTCTCAGCTTTCTCACGCATCGCACGAGCTACATTCAACTGGATCTCCATAGAATTAACCTTTTTCTTCATAGCAGCAAACTCACCACTTTCTAACACAGATAACCTCCTAAAAGCCTCATTCAAACCACGCTCTACATCAGTCAAATCCAAACTAAGCAATTCCCGCTCTTTCTCACCAACCATAGTCTTCGAATCCAAATAAGGAACATGAGTCTGAACAACACCTAATCCAATCTCTGTCATACTACTCTGAGCACGGGAAGCATCTAAATCACGTCTCAAGGCCCATGGTGCAAGACCATCAATATGAGTAGCCTCTCGAGCACTAGACGACTCTACTATCACACGTCTACGAGTAGTAATACCATCAGTACCGTCAGGTGCATTATCATCCTCATCCTCCTCTGATTCAGAATCAGATTCAGACGATTCAGACATTTCATCTCTAGGTAGCTCAACCTCATAATCAGACAAATAAACTGGTGGGGGTAAGGGCTCGCCCTCTGGAACATCATAAGGGTAAATAAGCTCGGATTCCTATTCATCATCAACCTCATCGTCTATACCTATATCCTCCTCGACATCCTCGTCGTCAATCTCATCATCTAAATTATCTAACCCAATCTCATCATCATCATTCTTAATATTAACATTATCAATCTCATTCTCTACCATATCAACATGAGGGGCAATCTGATCTCCTAGTCCTATCTCGGGCTCGGGATCCTCAAATGGTTCCTCCTCATCATCATCCATATCATAATCTACTAAGTCTAAATAAGGATCATCATCTACATTAGGTTCGGAAATAGCATGGTTCTCTACAGGAATATTAGGGTCAGCCATGACAATCTGCATTTATTTATATATATATATATATATATATATATATATATATATATATATATATATAATATATATATATATATATATATATATATATATATATATATATATATATATATATATCGTATTAGGATAACATACTTATTAAACAATTACATACTGAAATCACGATATATACATATATATAAATTAAATTATATATATCAAATATATATCTTCTCAATAGGGCTTGTTGGTAACGTTGGAGATCTCTGGCACCGTTATAGTCAAAAGATTTTTCAAATATTTTCTCAAATGTTCATAGTTAAAAGATTTTGAAAAGTTTTGTTCAAAACCTTGGTTTTTAAAAGGGAAAATAGACAAATAAGTTACTAAAGTTTGGTTAAATGTTCACCTAAGTTACTAAAGTATTTTTGGTTACAAATCAATTACTTATGTTTGGGTTACCGGTTATATAAGTTACTCTGTTGGTTGCAACCTTTTGTTACCGGTAACTAAGTGACGTGGCATATAATATTAATGGGTTAAAACATAAAAATGTTACCAAAGTTTGCCAAAATGTTCATCTACGTTACTAAAGTTTGTTTTCCTTACAAATAGGTTACTAAAGTTAAGGTAACAGGTTAAATAAGTTACTCTCTATGTTTTGTTTTAACCCTTGGTATTAGGTAAGTGTCGACTTGAAATTAATTATTTTTTATTCGTTTAAAGAGTAAATTATCTTTTATTTTTAAATTATGCGTATCCTAATAACGCATGATTCAAGAAAAATGATCGTTCCAAACAATATGCTCCTAAGCTATCTTCAAATTCTTTCATTTTACTTTTTCACTAAAACATGATGAGCAACTATCCCGATTGGGTTGACGGCAGAAGAAGGGTGTGTGTGTGCCGAATGAATGGGTGACGGTGGTTGTAGTTGTGGATTGGTTACGATGGCCGGAGGTTGTGGTGGCTGGCGAGAGTGACATCAATCTTTTTTCAGTGGTAGCGTTTTTTTCTGTAGATCTGGTGGCGGTGAGAACTGGTGATGGTGATCGTTGTGGTGATGAACGAACATTGAGGAGTCAACAACATTCTTGTTTGAGGTGGGACCCACAAAGTGTTGACGTGGCCATAACAACAGGTTACCAACAGGTTGCCCACCCTCAAAGTAACCTAATTGTAACTTTTTAAAACTTTAGTAACTCATATAACTAACCCGTATACTTGAGTAACCTTTTTGTAACCAAAAATACTTTAGTAACTTAGGTGAACATTTAAGCAAACTTTAGTAACTTATTTGTATATTTTCCCTTTTTAAAATCTTTTGTTCTCTATAACGAGAGCTCTGGTACCAAACTGTAACACTCTCAATTTTCGTATCGTTACAGCGGAAGGGTCTTTTAGAGTGTTACGGGATAGCACAATAACTCCAATCATAGACAACACATAAAAATGGTTGTACAAGGTTCAGCATACATTCATTCGATAAAAATTTTAAAGTGTACAACAGGTCCCAAGTTATACAGGTCATTAAGTTTACAAAACATAGATCGAATGAACATTTTTAATATTATGTGGGCCATCAGAGTCGATCTCCATCCGGATTACCTTCAAGCACCTGAGATAAAAACATGCAAAAATCATATCAGCGAATGTCGAGTGAATTCATAGAGTTTAATAAAATCGTTATATAAAACAATCGTTAAAATCAGAACACAAGTATAATATCAGAAGTAAGTCCTCGTATTGCTAGTCAGGCAATATATAAATCAAGCATACATCTTAAAACCGTCCATGAGACCGTAGACTCAATATTACCATTATAGGTAATATTATTATCGTTATTAACATCGTATCATATCGGATATTTAGATTATATAGGATTCATTTGGATTATTATTAGCCGCATGACATTGTTACCTTACTATCAGAAACAACGGGCCGCGAACCCGACAAACAATTTGCCCATCTAAGTTAGTGTGTCGTCACAAAAATCACGCTATGTAAATCTTCTCATACATAAATTCGCTTACCAATCAATGTGGTACGACGGAGATCAACCGTCAAGGCGCGAACTGGGGTGATCGTCCCCAAATAGTACTATCATATGCATAAGCGTCTACCAAATCCCGGTAGTTCACAATTCATGCTAATGGGACTTTGAGTTTACATAACCTAACTACTAATAATCCTTTTTATCTCGTTTATAGGGTCATTGCATCATTCGGGTCCATATCATTAAGCATGCCATCGAGACTACTTGTGTTCTATTTTTATCAAAATCTAGCATGTTATCTCCCTCGCGGGTTTACAAATCATTTTATAAAACATTTAAAAGAGTGCGAGGCTATGAACTCACGTTGATAATGAAAGGCGGATTATCGGCTACGAGCGTGCTTCGGTCACAGAAACCTATATAAATAATAATCAGTCTTAGACTTTTGTCCAATGACTTTATCAAAATAACAATATACATATGATGATTTTGTACATATTATGATGATCAAGTGGATTTATATATTCGTATTTACTCATTTTAGTGTTTATGTATTGGTAACTTTTTACTAGTTTACTAGTTTTACCTATTTACATATTTTAAGTCTAATAAGCTTATTATAAGTTATTTAACTTGTATTAATCCATTTTATACTTTTATTATCAGTATTTATACTTTACATGTTGGGCCCAAATGGGTTAAGCCCAATAATTAATTTTTATAAGTGTTTAACTTATTTAGTTAAATTATTAGTCCAATATACTAACTTAGCTCGTTAATGTTTGTATGTCCTATAGTTCGGGTTTTATCGGTTTTTACTTGTATTAGATACTTATATATCAGTATATGACTTTTAAAAACATTACATTAGACGGGTTTGATCGTCTAAGTTTTAAATGGCGAAAAACGTTAATTTTACGGTAATAGCCGAAAAAGTCGTAAAAATCATGTTTATAGTTTTTATAACTTATAAATCTTATTCAACTACCATTTTTATAAAGTGTCCATTTATTTAACCTTATACATATTTATATAAATGAAATTCATAAGTTAGTGGGTTTTAATTTCATATTTTATACTATATTATTTGAGTGCTTATATAATAGTATTAAACATTAATTCTTCAAAATCTGATTTTTAGTTTCATCTTCGGCATTTTTATCATATCTAGAGTTCTACAATGAGTTAGAAGCTCATTTTTGGATGGCATGAACTTCATATTATGTACTACAATTAAGTAAGTTATATCTACTGCTCATTCTATGTCTAACTATCCTTAACAGTCCCTACAAAACAGACTATTCAGATTAGCACACTCATCTTGTTTTGATCATATCTCACTCATTTTGATGATTCCATTGCATGGCCAACTCTCACATGTGTATGACATCTTATACTTACTGTAAATGGATTCCACCATGCAATTTTATCAGTTTAAGTCTTTGTTACTTACTGTTTTTATACAGCCAACATTTTATGCATGATTTTAGCCTTGTTTCTTATGGTTATTCATCTTTTTAAGCATATTTATCAACACTTGATCCCCACACAACATTTTTATCATCATATATTCATCATATACATATATAACAAGAAAGAAAATATATTTGATCTTTACAAAAATAACAAGAGAAATAGAAAGGATGATCTTCTTTACCAACCAAGATTATATCTTGTTTTTGGAAGACAACAACTTGATGAACACCAAATATATCTCCAAGATCATCAATCACCAAGAAAGTTTGTTGAGAAATTAGCCCTACGACACAAGAAAATCACTTCCTTTGTTGTTAAAATGGCCACCAATCAATCAAGGCTTCAAGGTTTCTCCATAATATGGCTAGATAACATGTATCTTGTGGCTAGAAAAGATCAAATGGTGGTGTAGGGTGGTGAAGTGGGACGGCAAGGGTAGAGAGAGGGAGAGAGTTTGTAAGTAGTTTGCATGTGTAAATGGAAGTAATGGGAAGGTTAGATGGTTTTGTGGGATGAGTGGCTTCAAAATGAAGCTAAGTTACAAGTGTAGCTTAAGTTAGTGTAAGGATGCCACATCTTTGATGTGATGTCCTAGTTTGGGCCGTCCCTAGTTAGTGGGATGGGATAAATTAGTTTGTCCCATCCCGCTAATTTACGGGTATTCCTCGATTCTAGTTTCCTCGATTTGTGTGCCCTCGGGTCGTTTTACGAAAAACGTTTTTATAAATTATGAATCAACGGCACAAAACGAATTTAATAAAAATTGTCTCATCAAAAACGGAGTTCAAAAACGTAAATACGTAATCCTAAGGTTTCCGGTTTAGTCGTAAAGGACGCTAAATTATGTACGTAAGCCCAAATTTAAATCCGAAAATTGTGAGTTCATCAACCAACACAAAAATAAGTTTCAAAATATTATACGAGAAAATAATTCACTACCTGAAAATGTTAGATTGTCACAATATTTCTTAAATATATTTAAATGATGATAACGCCCAAATCCAACATGTTTTTGGGAGCGTTATCCGTACTTTTGTACATGTATATTGGTTATATCTATGATACTTTTGTGCATATTTGTTCCCAATTGTGTAGAAATGCTAAATGAGATCTGGTGGTCTAATGTGGTGGTATGTGGTGGTGGAAGCCATTGTTGGCTTAGAGAGAGAGAAAGAGAGGTTGAGAGTAAAAATGTGTGTGTTCCCAAATGAACAAAATACAATCAACACCCCTCCTTGGAAGCTAAGGAGGGGTATATATAGTCACGCACTCAACCTAAACTATACAAAGAGCCTAGTCTAGTCTAAATGTGCGTGACTATGATAACTAACGGGAATTCTTAAATGTCGTCACATAAAGTGAGTTTCCAACAATCTTCCCCCATGGGACGACGTGTAGAATTCCTTACAATATTCTACCTATCAAGTACAAAATAATTAAGAACAAGAGCTTCCATGAAGCATCCAATGCTGATGATGTCTTCTGAGGCCTTTGACTTCAAAACGACTCATCTTTAACTTGTAGTAGAAATACTGTAACGGCACGAGCTAAGTAACCCATACACTTCTGGTTAAGGAGAAGCTTCTGAATTAGCTTCCCCCTAATTCATGCCACGTAAACTTGATGTAGAAGCATTTTAAATAGCTTCCCCCAAGTAGATCAACAACTTTTCATCTCACGCTTGAATAATTCTTCTGAATTTTTCTTCCCCCTGAGAGTTCAAGTTACGCATACCAGAAAGAATCAAGACACTTCTTCCCCCACATAGTTGAAGAAGGTAAATCAATCCCAATTATGAAGCTCAAATACTGAAGTGGACACTTTATCCCATTCATGAAGTTGACATCATAACACCAGAGTCAATTAAGTCCCAGAAATGCACACGTCTTCTTCCGGAGATGCACCAGAGTCAATTAAGTCCCGGGAATGCATATAGGATAATGATGATGTTTAATTGCAACAATCAAACAATTAAACCTCGAATCAGTAGTGTACCGTTTGGAGATTGATAACGACACGAGTTAAAACACTGATTTTCTCTGCGGCTATGACAAATGTCATCCCGGAATGTCTTCAAATCAAAAGAAGGTATGAAGTTCATCACGTGTACTCGGTGTGCGTTCAATGTGTCTTCTTCTTCCCCCTTGATGGTTTCGAAACTCGGAACCATCAATAAATTGTACGCACATGAACCTGAAATCTCGTGAGAATAATAAATAAGCAGAATTATATATTTTGTGAGAATCAGCTGTTGATCGAAAATCTCTTCTCATAAACTCTCCATGGCCACCTTTACCATTCCACGTGAAAGCAATTTGAAGTGACCACTGAAAGAATGAACCGGATACATCAAACGTGAAGCTGAATAAAAATCCTTCGATTTTGTGACTTAAGCTTGCACTATTGTTGAATGAAGAACGGTGGAGAAATCTCTAAGTACTCAATGCATCACTGAAGAAGTCTATAAGCACAACACCTCTTGAAATTATCCACGTCGACGAAGCGCGTGACACTGAGTACAACAATGTAACCCCTTTAAGTGATAGTTATCCGAGTCATCAACCATCCACCCCGAACCCGGAAACCAGATAACCAAGTCTTCATTCTAGGATGAAGCACGAGCAAGTTATCTAGTTAAAGATAAAATAAATACACGCCTTCGAAAAATCCGTCTTCAACGTCACGTAATTAGTACCCGATCAAACGAAATCTGTAGCTTACTAAAAAATCGCCCAATTTTTCTTGGTCTCGTCAAAATAAATTCTTGTCACATTTTTCACTTCATTTTGTCGCGTCTCATTTCTCGTCAGCCCATCAGTGTCAAGAAAAAATTAAAGAACCACAAATGCGACAAAAAAACTACAAATTCAAAAAAGGAATTTGCTTGTTTGAGCATCTTTCTCCTTAACAATGTCTCGACACATTTTGTCCCGACCGGATGTTACAATGAATTAAAACATAATACACAACAAATTTATTTAAAAATTTGTAAATTTTTTTAAAAAATTTGTGTGTATGTGTTAATAAAACACACGGTTCAAACTCTTAGCCAATGTTTAACAAATTAACCAAGGCCCAAGAATATATCCGGTCCAAAACATGTCCAAAAACCGGTCCAAACTCGGCCCAATACTAACCCAGTCCACCAATTTTGGTTGCATGGTTTAAATAAAGTCAAACCCTAAATAAACTCATACATCTAATCACTTCATATAATTTCCTCCGCCTCCCTACCTAATCCTCTCACCCCTAGTAACTTCCGCCCCCCATTTCACTCCCACATTGTTATCTCCGCACCCTTCACTCCATTCTTCTCTCAGTATCCAAACAACATTAAAATGTATCATTCATTCTTATCATCACAGATTCATACTAAGCAAATCACCAAACCAATCATCGAAACAAATCACCCTTTATATCATCACGTTATGGTCATCCTGTTACTTTAAAAAATCATCCTTGATGTGAGTAATTCTTCAAAGAACCGAACCACATATATATATCCAAGATGAAGATAAAGTAGTCGCGGATACAAGATCATTCCAAAGATCTCGGGTAGGTTGATTTCGAATTGCATGTTGGTTTCTTTAAATGTTAAATCGAAAAGAAGATTGATGATAACATTTTTGTTATTAATCATTCTTTATATTCGAATATCAAACATGGATCGGTGATGATTGATTTAGTTTCGTTTAAATGATCTTGCTTGTGCAAACACGAAAACTGATGATTTTGAGATCTAGATAAATTGTCTGTTTTGTGTCGAGTCTAGAATCGAATGGGGATAGGTGTCGATGGGATTTTAGCTTTAGTTTTGGAGATTGAGGTGTTGAGGCGGTATAAGGATGGAGGTATCGAGTCAACTCAGTGAGTTTGACTGAGTCAACTCGGTAATGACCGAGTTGACTCGGTTGAGATGGGTCGGTTTGGTCACACATTCCATGTTAGTTTTGGTCATAATTTTTGGTTCACAGGTCTAACAAAAACAGGCCAATCGGAATGTAAAAACAATCCAATCGGAATGTTTTAGTGCGTGGTCATCGGAATATTTTGGTATGTCTCATCGGAATCAAACGAGCTCCCCAATCGGAATGACCAATCCGAAAGTACAATCGGAAAGGCAATCTGAAACCCAATCTGAAAGTTTAATCTGAAACCCAATCTGAAAAGGCCAATCTGAATACCCAATCTGGAAGTACAATCGGAAAAGGCAATCTGAAAACCCAAGCTGAAAGTCAATCTGAATAACCAATCTGAAAACCCAATCTGAAAAGGGTTTTGAATGACCCTAAAAAGATGGAACTGCAGACTTTGTCCTTTTCTGGTTGTATAAACACAGAAAGATAAACCCAGAAAGATAAGACTTTTGACCATGAAATTGATGAAACTGAGACACAAATAATATGATAAGACCCAAACACGTGTAACTGAATGGACAGATTGGACAAAATAATAAGACGTGACCCAAAAAAAATTTTGAGACAATGGACAGAACTATTATAAACGAGACACAAGAACTAATTTAGACCACCAAATCGACTAAATAAACACGATCCAAGGATAGAACCGAGGCTCTGATGCCAAATGTAGAAATGCTAAATGAGATCCGGTGGTCTAATGTGGTGGTATGTGGTGGTGGAAGCCATTGTTGGCTTAGAGAGAGAGAAAGAGAGGTTGAGAGTAAAAATGTGTGTGTTCCCAAATGAACAAAATACAATCAACACCCCTCCTTGGAAGCTAAGGAGGGGTATATATAGTCACGCACTCAACCTAAACTATACAAAGAGCCTAGTCTAGTCTAAATGTGCGTGACTATGATAACTAACGGGAATTCTTAAATGTCGTCACATAAAGTGAGTTTCCAACAAATTGTGTTTGAAAGTCTTTGTGTAGCCAATTGCAGGAATGAAATGTAAAACAACGCAAATGTGAAGATTAGTACGAGTACGAAGAATCCTAGTCAAGTTCAAGACCCGTCTACAAGTTACAAGTCTTTGAAGATCAATTTCGTGTGTAAGAACAACTATTTCCAAGGAGCATACAAGTCATTCAGCATGAAGATGCCACCAGCACCATCAAGTTGCCACTTGCATAAATCATCAAAGAGCCACCAACATGATGAAGAAGCCACCAACATTTGTGTAGGCAGAAATTGTGTCTACATTCATCCAAGCTCATACAAGAAGTTTCTAGACTTACTTTGGCTCCAAGCACTTGTCTTTGGCCCCAAGTATTTGTCTTTGGCTCCAAGCCATGCATTCACTCCATGCCATCAACTTTGCCTATAAATAAGACCCTAGGGGTCATACCTTTCATATATATTTTCACAATTCAAATATCTCTTTATATCATCTCATAAATAACTCTCTCAACCTTGTCCAAACCTCCATTCCCGGATTTGAGCAAGGTGGTGAAAGAAAAGTCACTTTTGGAGTCCGAAAAGCAAAGTTAACATCACGAAACTCTTAGGGATCATTACCCTAATCATTAGCAACATATTTTCACTTTGTAAGGCTCTTAATTATGACTTGTAAGACTATTATTTCAGAGTTTATTTCAAAATTTATTATGAGTAGCTAATTATCATTCTATACTTGGTAGGATGATGTTTGTGGTATGAAGTAGTGGTTGTGATTGTGATTTATGTTTATTTCAATGTCAAACTTTCCTATGAACCATTAGTACTTATGTTTCATGTGAAAATTGTTATCAAAACTTAATTTATTGGTGAAGATTTCATAGGTCGAAAGGGTTATTTTCTATCAACAAGTCATAGCCAGTTTGTCTATGATTGGCTATCTTTTGTATTGATCATTTCTTTGATTATCAAGAAACATAATTATAAGTGTTAACAAATTCGTGAAACGACCGTGAATCGAATGTGTTGAAATTGGATTAAGTCTTGAATTGAGTGATTGAGTCTAATGCTTGTTTTCTTTAACCAAAGTCTTGACGAGGATTGAAGCTTTTCAAAACAATAGATTGGATTATCCATCTAATTATCATAATCATATTTGTTAAACGTGTCATCACAATCATACCATTACGGATGCCTAAACTAGTCTTTACCAAGTGTTGCCTTTAATTTTTTTATTAATCTCATCATTTTTACTTGTTATTTGTTTGTCACCAATTGCTACAATCAAAGATTATAGTTTTATTTTTGAATGATCATAGGTTTTCCAAATCCCCGTGAACGATCTCGGTATTACCACATAAAAGCTATACACAAACGAAAGTGTCATACTTGCCCGTGTGTTTTTAGTCAATCCGGCAATTCGTGTTATAAATTTAAAACTTGTTCTACAAATCCATCACACGACGGACGCATCAAATGACAAGAAAATTAATCTAAAAAATTTAAAACTCCTAACTTAATGTATTTAACCTAGGAAAAATGAAAAAGTTGCAAAAATATTAAAAACTAATTTTAATAATAGAATAATATTAAAAATTCGAAATTTATAAAAAAATCTAAAAACTTGCAAACTAGTTTAATTTAACCTAATTTAAACAGAAATGAACTTGAAATGACCAAATTACCCCTAATAGGCCTTCAAATGGTCAAAAAACCCAAACAGTGAGCTTAATGGGCTAACTTTGGCCCAATAAGAAAAATGACCTCCAAATAAGCCCAAAATCACCTATCTGACTCAAAATTTGTTTTTAAGAATAAAAGTCTAAAGACCCAAAAGCTGAAAATATGCTTATCACAACTTAATAGTCAACAGCTTATTCTTAATATGCTTTTTGGCCCATTAAGCCATAAGCTAATTCCATAAGCTCTAATTTGACACACAAGCTTCTTTTGGGATACTAAAGAGATTTGTAAAAAGAAATTTTGAAAAAGCCCAAGAAATAAGCCTAAAATAAGCAAAAGCTCTCTACACAAAACGACAAAATTGTCGTTTTCGAGTTCTAGGCTGTTTCAAGTGCTGATTCTTTTTGCAAAAGGTTTCAAATGACTTAAATAAGAAAAATCAACAAAACGTTTTCAAAAAGAACCACTCAATAAGCTGGAATAAGCAAATAAGCACTTATGAAAAAGTCAAGTCAAATTGTTTTCTAGTCAAACCTAAAAGTCAAACCCTAAAAAACTCCAGAATAAACAAATGGGTCAAATGATGAAGATTGATCACAAAATCAAAGTTTTTGCAGGTCTGGATAAGCTAGAATAGCTTATTGATAAGCTGTTTGAAAATTAACACTAGCCGTGGCTAGTTTTGGGTGTCCATCAGTGGGAAAAGTTGCCACTGGTTGACTTAATTGAATTTTTGTCTTATATGGATTTTTGTTGGATTCAGAGAACACAAAGGAACCCTTATAACCAGTGGGTTATAAGGAGTCAATATGAATCACAAAATCACAAGAACAACAGGCCAATTGATACAGTTAATTCAAACAAGCATCAGACATGATACAAACTTGGATAATAAGCAGTTTTCAAGAAATAAGTAGATTTAGCAAGCTTAAGTCAACCAAAGTTCACCAAATGCATACACAAGCTATAATAAATTCAAATGAACATAAAAAAACTTGTTTCATACACTGGTTCAAGGTTTAGACAAAGATTCAAGCTATTGAATATTACTGATGAACAAATGAAGAACACAAAGTGAGGTTGCTGATATATTTGACCACAAATCTAATTTCAAACCCTCAAATCTTTCAAACAGGTTACACAAACTTTTTTTAAACACTTTTTAACCCTATACATGCATACACTCTAAGTGTTTCCAAAATTTTAGGTCAAAACAGTCCAAAATAAGCAAGATATAGCCCAATCTAGGATTTGATGTTTCAAAGCATAAAACATGTTGATAATAGCACACAATCACTTACCAAAGAGATACCAATACTTAACAACCTTATACACTAACTCAAAATCAAACAAGAACCTTAAATCAGTAGACCCAAACACCCTTTCACTTTTTAATCCAAGATTTAACAAAGTAAATGTGTGCAACGGGTTTACCCAAGCTTAATCTAGCATCATAACAACATAAACATGCAGTTTAAACCAGATTCAAGCCACAAGAACACCTCAAATAACAGCATATCACAAAATCACTTAATATTACTTTTTTAATAGATTTTTGGTAAGAGAACTCAAACCTCATGAATGTACATCCACACTCACGAATTTTGAGCTTATGTGCCTAGCTTAACAAGGAATAAGCTTCCAATAGCTGCTAAGAACAACAAGGTGAGAACAAACAGATTATATGAATGGAAAATAAAAGCTAATTAATTCAAGCTTGTTCCCACTCCTTGAATATCCCCAAACCACAAGCTCACTACACCTTGATAAGCTCCTTATCAGGGTGCTATGACTACTTGCAATCCAAAAATTTCAAAGGTTTCAACCAAGACTTAGAAAAATATCAGATTTTGGAAAAACTTGCAATTTCTTGCATAATCTTTGAAAACAGGTTTTGGAACTTCAAAATCACAAACTAGAATCAATAACAACAATATATTAAAGGTGGCACTTGGATTTCATCAAACAATTCAAACACTTTTTCATTAATCTTGAAACAAGGATTTATAGAATGTTGACCAAAGAAAAACCAAGAGAAAAAGCAAATCTAGAATGCTAAACCCTTTATATAGAGGGTGTAAATGGACCTAATAAGGTGAAAAACTGAAAACCTTAAGCTTTGATCTTACAGAAATGCCCTTGTGGAATTTTTAATTTTGCTAAGCATGTGAAGTTATTTTGGCGTCTTATGGAGTTGCTAGCTGGTGGAATTTG
This sequence comes from Glebionis coronaria, assembly GCA_025667525.1. Taxonomy (NCBI): domain Eukaryota; kingdom Viridiplantae; phylum Streptophyta; class Magnoliopsida; order Asterales; family Asteraceae; genus Glebionis; species Glebionis coronaria. The sequence continues at coordinate 243,350,342 of CM046876.1, forward strand.
ATCCAAAGGCTCAAAGGAAGCTTAAAATGTAATCTTCAATATGGATGGTTGATTTGCTGGCACATTTTTGGCTTCTGCCTTAAAAGTATATAGCAGGGTGGTTCATGTGAGCTTTGAGGTGAGGTGGCAAAAGGTTTATGAGTTGGGTTATGTGTATTAGTCCCTTAATCTTAAATCTGGAAAAGATTAAGGGTTAATTCCATGCAATTAAGAAATCCCCAAATGTGTTTTTATGATGAATAGTTGAAGGTTTGATCCAGTTTATGTTTTTGGAAAGTGTTTAGCGCGTGTTTTAGTAACTAATTAAATTAGTTATTAAACTCGGCTGAGTGGGATTGTGACATGGCAAGTAGGAGTGTTTTGATTGGTTGAAATGAGATAGTGGGTCACGTGTCATGGTGTGGTTGGTTTAGGTAACTATGATGTCTTGGCAGAACACACCCCTTGTCTTCTATTCTTCTTCCATTCCTTGTTTAATAGCACAAAACTGAAAACCTTTGTTATTAAAGTTTCAGTTTTCATACTTTTGCCCCAAATAGTTTTGTAAAGTGTTTTCATGGGTATTTCTTGTAAATTAATGATTCTTCAAGGGCTCTTTTGGACATATCTTCATTCTTCATAGTCTTGACTTGTATTTTTAACTTTATGGAGGACTAATATTGACAAGTATTAATTTTTTAGGGACCATTCTTTCCAATTCTTCAAAGTTGAGGGTCCTTTTTGTAATTTGACAAACTTTAAGGACCAAACTTGTAATTATGAATATACAAGGCTTTAAAGTGTCAATTCTTTAATATTGGAGGACCCTTCTTGTAAAATCTTCAATTATTCAAGGGTTTTTCTTGGAAAATCAACTCTAGGGCCCGGTCCATTGTGAGGCTTCGTTTCCCGTGTTCGTTTTTGCTTGTCTATTGTGATCTTTTGCCATTTTCTCAATATCCATTCTTAAAATACACATGGAACAAACACAACCATATATTTGGCACATTTTATGATATTTTATGCATTTTAAGCCCATTTTGGACGATGAGACTATGTATAAAAGCAATCTCATCAATCATCTTTTTCTTCAACTTATGATCTTCTTGTGTCTTGTAAACATTCAATTTTCTTTGCAGCAATAGTAATTGTCTTCTTGAGTTAAATCTATGAACTCTGAATCATGAACTTCCGTCTTGATTTGATGAAACAAAACTTTCTAAGTATCTTTTCTTGAATACTTCTTTGATAGAAATCTTCATACCTGAAATAAAATAGTTAACAACAAAAACCAATCTGTATTGGCTTCATGATTTTTAGCAAATCACCTGCTATCAACGGATTCGGTATATTCTTTACCAGTTAGCCGTACACTCTGGAATAGCCAATACTTTATTCATAAAGAATAAGGTGTACTGATAACCCTACAATTTTTGGTAAATTGTCAACCATCAACGGATTTGATTAAGTCTTTACCTAGTACCGTTTGTCTAGGACTAGCCAACTCTTTGTCTCGAAACAAGGTGAGTCGAAACCATATAGTTTTTAGCAAACTACCAGCTTTCAACGGATTTGAGAAGTCTTTACCACAAACCGTTTGCTTATGGACTATCCGGTTCTTATGGGTGTTAGAAATGGTGAACTGAGAACCATTTGTGAAGTGTGACTGAAAGTCAAACACTTAAGGCTCTTTCTCAGCTTCTTCATCATCTTTCAAATCCTTGATTTGTTGTTTAACCATTCTGGTCAACTCCAAATCATCAACAGACTCTTATGTGACTTCTAATTGTTGTTCCAACATTCCTTCCAACAATCTTCGTCCAAATGGATAACTCTTCTCTTGGAGCATATAGTAAGTAACAACATCTATATCCAAAATATGCAATCCACATGACCTATAATATCTCTAGTAACTAGGAACTTGATTCTCTAACTCCTTTAACATTTCTTGATCACAGTGGTGTGTTTCATACATGAAGAGCAATTCATTATATAATAGTGATACCTTAGTTTTACCTGCACTGGCTTCTTGAACTAATCTGAAAAGATCCTAAATATCTTGTCTGTCAAGAATATGAAGAATATCTTCTAAAAGTCTGAATATTCTTGTTGTGCCATCAGTTCTTTGAATTACATGAGCTTCTAGTCCTTGATCCATCGAGTATATCCATCTAGCAATGGATGAACTATTTCCAAAAATCTTTGTATCAATACATTGATCTTCAAATTTTACTATCTTCAAGTACTTTTTCAAGCTCTCATCATCATCACTATCTTCTGTTGTTAACCTAGATTTTTTGGCTTTCTGCTTCCTCTTTCTTGATCTTTTCCTCTTAACACCTTTGGAGGTTCCTTTAAATTTGATTGAACTTTCTTCCAAGTTTGTATGTACCGGTTCTTCAATATGTACCGTTTCTTCAGTTTGTACTGTTGACTGAGTATGTATTGCTTGTACATTTTCAGTATTGTCAACATCTTGCGCTTTATCTCCTTCATTCATTCTTTGAGCAGTCTCTTCCTCCTTTGAACTTGCCTTCTCCTTTCTACTTTTCCTCACATATGTGCTCTTGATAGGTGGAGATGTAGTTGTAGGTTCAGCAGTACTTGGCTCAATTCTAGGAGCACTTCCAAATTGCCTTTGTTGTTGCAGATGTCTTCTAGCCTTTTCAACAACTATCCTATCTGCTTCAGATCTAATCTTAACAAAATTCAATTCAACTCTTCTATGTTGTTCATACAAAGTCCTGATTTCTTCAAAGTTCTTCTTGACCAGCTGAGTATGAGTGAAATTCTTAACTTTCTTGAGAAATGTCATCATTTGATTCCTAATATGCATGGTAGTTGGAGGCTTCATCTTTTCTCTTCATCTCTTTTTAGCAAAGAATCTTTGTTGCTCCCTTACCAGATCATCAACCAGTTTTGATTTCTCTTCTTCATCATAAGCATGTCTCTCCTCAGCTAACAATAAGTCTGCAAGAAGCTTACTTGCATGTAATTCAGCTTGAATCCTGTCATACTCTTGTATGTTCCATTCTTGCCGGATTCTCTTAGCTTCTAGCAAATGTTGTTTTGCTTCAACTTCCTCTAGCAAGTCTTCTTCATGAATCAGAGCTTGCATTCTGAGGGGAATATTCCTCATCATGGTCTAGTTGATTAAATCTACACATGACTTTGCTGATATCTTCATCTGAATCACTTTCATTTTCAGATTCTGATAGTATCTGCTTCTTCCCCTTATCCTTTGGATTAATCTTAGGTAGCTTCTTATTCAGCTTGGAAGGTCCTTCCTCATCAGCTTGCTGTTGAATAACTATACCTTTAGTAGGGTGTGAAGCTTGGACTTTCTTACCTGTAGTTTGATCCTTTTTGGCAAGAACTTCTTGTTATGTCTTATTCTATGCCTCTGCTAGTTTTGCTTTCTCAGCTGAATTCTTCTCTCTTAAGTTAAGCAGTATTTGGGTTAAAGTCTCATCCTCTCCAAAAGGAGTTTGACTTTATAGTGAAGGATGATCACCAGCGGTACTTGCAGTTGGCTTAGTTGGCTTAGCAGTACTTGGGTCTTCAACAATGTCAGTAGTACTTGCAGTCGGCTTGGTTGTCTTAGCAGTACTTGGATCTTCAACAAAGTTGACTTCACCAGTATTAGACACACCTGTTTCTTCAATCACTTGTGTATCTCCAAATACCCTTTCTTCCACTGAAATTATTCTTTCAACTTACACCTCTTCAGTCTTGTCCGATTCATTTCTCACTCTTGATCTTGACACTACTTGCAAAGATTGTTTCTTGTGAAACCAGATTTGTCTTTGTGGTGGTGGAGTTGAAGATACAGGAAATTGAACATTAATCTCCTCCAGCTTCTCATAGAAAGTAATCCAATTCACTTGAAGTTGTGGTGATTGAGGTTGTGGTGCTGGTCGAGTTACCATCATTTCGTCAACTTGTGGTTCCTCATGAGTAGGCTGTGGTTCTTCCTGTTAAAACTCCATGTTTGTAGGTTCATCCACACCAGTCTCTAAACCAGTTCCATCTTCAAAATTCCCAATGACATCATCATCTAACTCAAAATTGATGTCATTTCCAGAGACCCTTGTTTGATTATCCGAAGAAGGTATTTGTTCTTCATAATTCCTCCCCTGTTTGGTTGCATTCAGTTGCCTTTTCTGATGGTTTCTGAACCTTTGCTTTTTAAGTGCAGCCTTCTGAATAGACCTATTCTGCCTCATCCAAGGTGATACTTTATTCCTCAACTTGATTAGGCTAGCTTCTAATTCAGCAATTTTCTTGTCTTGAACAAGTTTTTCTTTTTGCAACACCTGTACCTGTTGGGTCAAACTAGTACACACAGCAGTTAAATTTGCAACATCCACCACCTCTGGTGCATGTGCTTGTGGTAAACCACTAGCAACAATGGAAGCAGTAGGTGTATGGATCATCTCATCAGTATTTGGTAGAGCACCAATATTGTGAGAAGAAGATTGATAATCTTCTGAGAAATGGGAACTCTTGTGATAATCCGTCAATTTATGGTTTATATTATATTCTCAAATATTATTTAAAAACCATACTTTAATGTTATATTATGAACTCACTTATTTTTGGGAATAAATTTGGATTTTACGTCTTGAAGTAGCATCGTCTACATCTATATCGGAGGATTCTACGTTACATGCTTACGTTTACATACACCGTTTTGGTGACAGTCCGACATTTCAGGAAAAAAATTTATCCGTGAATATTATTTTGGAATTTTAAATTTGTGTTGGTTCATAAACTCATAAATTTACGAGAAGAGATTAGGACTTACGATTATAATTTAACGTCCTTTACGACTAAACCGGAAACCCTAGGATTACATATTTACGTCTTCGAACTCCGTTGATGAGGCAATTTTTATTAGATTCGTTTTGTGCCGTTGATTCATAATTTATAAAAACGTTTTTCGTAAAACGACCCCAGCGCACGTAAATTAAGGAAACTAGAATCGAGGAGTACCCGTAAATAAATGAGGATGAGACAAAATGACTTTTCCCCACCCCCACTAAAAACCAGCCATAACTAGCCACATACACCCTTGAGGTGTCAACTTTACATAAACAAGCTAACACTTGTACTTAGCTTAACTTGTAAGCACCAAAACCACAAAACCACTCACTCCAAAACCATTTCTTCATTTTACACATGCAAACCACTCCATTTTCTCTCTAATCCCTCCTTTATGCCGTCCATATCACCACCACCACCACCTTGTTCATCAAAAATCTAGCTATAAACCAAGGCTATAATCAACATATGTTAAAGCTTAGTTGAAGTTATGAAGATTGGAGGTGATTTTAACAACTAGAAAGGAGTTTCCATGGCGATCAAGGGCTGATTCTTGGAGAAGGCTACAAATATTTGATGATCCTAGAAGTGGTTTTGATATCTCATAAGATTAGTTACCCAAAACCAAGTCTTGTTCATCATCAACCTCACCTTTTCATCACTTTGGTGGTATAGAGATTGTTCTTCCCATCCTCTTGTTATTTTGATTATGTAATCATGTATTTTCTTTCTTATTATATATTTATATGATGAATATATGATGATAAAAATGTTGTGTGGGGATCAAGTGTTGATAAATATGATTAAAGAGATGAAAAACCATAGGTAACAAGGTTAAAATCATGCTTAAAATGATGGTTGTATAAAACAGTAAAGAATATTATGATAAACTGATAAAATGGCTTGAATAAATTAATACACAGTAAGCTATGAGTCTTGTACACATGTGAGAGTTGGTCATACAATGGAATCATTATAATGAGTGAGATATGATCAAGACAAGTTTAGAGTGCAAATCTGACTACACTGTTTTGGACGAATTTTATAAAATACTTAGAAGTTGATTCATCAGTAGCTATAAAAGAATAAAATGAAGCACATATTATGTAGTTTCTGTGATAAAAATTTGGTGTTCTATCTCCATGTAGAACTTTAGATATGACCATTTTAGTAAACTATATTTTTAGGACTGATTTTGTATAAATAATATATAATATAAGCACTCAAAATTTATATAAAATATATAAATATATAAAACCCACTAGTGGATAATAATTATAATAAAAGATTTATATAAATATTGATATTAAAATGGGACATGTTATATAAATTACAGTTATAAATGTTTTTCAAAATTATAAAAACTATATACTAAGTTTTACGTATTTTCGGCTAAAACCGAAAGATTAACCTTTTTTGTCAAATAAAACTTAGACGGTCGGACCCGTCTAATATAAACTTTTATAAACTTGCATACTGATATATGAACTTATATAACAAATAAAAACCGATAAAAAATGAACTTTACAACATATAGACATTAACGGGCCAAAGTAGCCTTATTGGACTAAAAACCCGACTAGTTAGTAACACACTTATAAACTTATTTATTGGGATTAACCCATTTGGGCCCAACATGTAAAGTATAATACTGATAATAAAAGTATAATTGGGCTAATGAATAGTATTGGGCTTGTAATAGGCCCAATGGGCTTCAAAATGTAAACAAAATTGAACTAGTGTAACTAGTCTTGAAAATTACCAACACAAAAACACTATAATGAATGAGTAAAAATATATAAACCCACTTGATCATCATCATATATATAAAATCATCATATGTATACATAATTGTTATTTTATAAAGTCATTGGACAAGAGTCTAAGACAAGTATTATTTGTCTAGGTTTCCGTGATTGAAGCACGTACCGTTCATCCAAATCGCCGAGAACCGCCTTCCCACATCAACGTGAGTTCATAGCCTCGCACTATTTTAAATGTTTTTATGAAATGTTTTATAAACCCGCGAGGGAGATAACATGTTAGTTTTTATGAAATAGGACACTAGTTGTCGCGATTGTTTGTTTATTGATTTGGACCCGAATGATTGTATGACCCGATGAATGATTATATGACCCGATGTATGAAATGAAATAGATTATTAAAGTTAGGTTATGTCACTAAAAGTCCCATTAGCATGAACTGTGAACTACCGGGATTTGGTAGACGCTTATGCATATAATAGTACTATTTGGGGACGATCACCCCAATTCGCGCTTGACGGTTGATCCCCGTCGTGCCACATTGATTGGTAAGCGAATTTATGTATGAGAAGATTTACACAAGCGTGATTATTGTGACGACACGCTAATTTAGATGGGCAAATTGAGTTTCGGGCTAGCTACGCGTTGTTTGTTGTAGTAAGGTAACAATGTCATGCGGCTTATAATAATCCAAAATAACGAAATACTGCTATACGCACCGAATTACGATATATTGCCTGACTAGCAATACGGGGTCATATTATTGATATTATGTTTGTGTTTTGGTTTTACATAACCATATTCATGTAACGGTTTTTATATAACTCTACACGACGTTATAAAACGTAATGTATGATGTTTTTAACGACAATGGTTCGTATAATGATTTTGAAGGCAAAAGCCTATATTATGATTTTAATAAGGATTTGTATAAAATGACTTTGGCTATTTTATGGCCTATTACAATGATTTGTACCAAATGATTTTCGGTAATAATTTTATACTGATGTTATATTGATGGATTTTATTAAACTCTATGAATTCACTCGGCGTTATCGCTGACCATTTCTTTTAACATGTTTTGTCTCAGGTACTTGAAGGTAATTCTCGGGAAGACAACAAGAATTCTTGGCCCGCACTTAAATAACAATTTCCATTCAAATGCTTTGTAAAACTTGTATGAAATACAATGACTTGGGACCTATGTAAAGTTGATATTCATGAATGGAAATGCTTTATTATTAAACAACGCGATTTTTAAGCGTTTTCTATGATGTGAGTAATGTGCTATACTATTTTGAATAAAAATTTTCAAAATCTTTTAACTATACACATTTTTCTAAAAATGTCTAAAAATCTTTTGACTATAACGGTGCCGAAGAATTCCCGAGTTACCGACAAGGCCAGGCTGAGAAGTGTTATTTTAATATATATATAACTTGGATTATATATATATATATATATATATATATATATATATATATATATATATATATATATATATATATATATATATATATATATATATATATATATATATATATATATATATATATATATATATATATATATATATATATATATATATATATATATATATGATGTAATTTTATTACATGATTGTTTGATGATTATTTTGATATTTATATGAGGTATTTATACGACGTAGATTGTCACAAGAAACCCTAACTTCCCTAGCAAATTAATCGAAGCTATTTCTATAGGAATTCTAGCTATTCCAGATCTAAACCAAGTTGTGGATATTTATGATCCCAACAAAATGGTTGACATTCGTAGAAATGTTGATAGTAGTTGATTATGATATTAAAGAAGAATTGATGAGATTAAATATGATATCGATGTCATGACGATCTTTCCTTATAGAGTGGAGTTTGACAAAACTTATCACCTGGAAAGGTGTCATCTGATTCAGTGTCACCCAATTCTTAAATTTGAAAAATCGAAAGGGTGAATGTTGCACTTGAGGGTGTTATTGGAACCATTACCCAAAAGCCTCATGCCACTAGTACCTTTCCGAGAAGTCTAATTGAATGTGTGAGTCATTTCATACTAGTGACTCATTTGATAACTATTGTTGTAAGAGATATAGGATTAGAAATTAAGTGTTTTGCATATTGAGCTTTTGTTGCCCTTTTAAGGTCTAAGAATAAGGTTGAAAATATTGGAGGATGAGGTAGGATATCAAATTGAGTATAAGTTGATTGAAACTTGAATAAAGTAAACTTTAACCCGTATGGAATATGAGATTGATAAGAGGAAGTCGTTAAGTTCTGTGATTGAATTATAAGTTTTTAATTAATTGTTGATTCGTGTTAAGTATTGTTCCTAGGCCATTGTCCAATAATGAGGATGCCCAGTGTCCAAGAAATAAATTGAAGAAATCTTCTTCTGAATTGGGACCGATGGATCTTTTGGTACATGTGGAACACCTAATGACTATTGTAGATTAGTATTCATTGTGGTATCTTTTATAAATAATCCCTAACTTAACTGAGACATCAGTTGGTAGGATGAGTCCTTGGAATTGTATGACATAGTGACACGTAATGTGTTACGATACAATTTTGACTTGTTTGTGATTAATGAAAAGACTACCTTTGATTGCTAAACTCTATATGTATCGAGGTTATATATCTTTTATTGCTTCATCCTAATGCTCGCATTAGTGATACAACCATTGAACAAGTACTCATCTCGATTTGAGTTACGTTGTGGATTATTCTTTTTTAGTGCCATCGAGGTCATGAACCTCATGATTAATTGGCTAAGCTCATCTCCTATCATATTGTAGTTAGTTCTTGGTGAACAACTCTTCATCACTCCTTTGCAGATCACTAATTGTTTTTATAAGTTAAAACAGTATCCCTTGAGAAAAAAAAATTTGGGTTTTCATTACCATATGGATTATTTAAAGTGAGACTTATAAATAATCATTATCGAAATGAAGTTGTTTATAAAACATTTTGGAAAACTTAATTGTTTTCATAACAAAGAAAATCTTTGTAAATTTATTTTTGATTCTTATTTAAGAATTAAGCATGAAAATGTTTTTATTATAAACATAATGATAAAGTTTTGACGAACTGAGTATTGCATCGTTAATATTGAAATTGTATATAGTTGCGCGCCTACATACAATTTTGAATGGACCATACAAGGCTGATTTGTAGTCACCATAAAACTTATTAATATACACTACATTTTCTTTAAATATTGTGAAAGATTAAATTTTATGAGATATGCAAGAAGTGAAAAATAGGGACATACTGTTAGGGACATCTACATATGTGCCCGTACCATCTATTCTTCTAAGTCGAATTTACTCATGTATGGAAATTGTCTTATTTGACAATTGACAATTCTTTCTTGTCCAATTATCCCGTAGTGAGATTCTTAGGAAAAGTATCTGATTACCGAGTGTTGATACCCGAGTGGATGTATCGACGTTCCTATCATTTATTTTGATTTTATTTCATTTGAATGACATGGGTAACGATCCGAGGAGCTTTCGAATGCGTACCCAAATTATGAAAACATGGGATATATTCATATTCGTTAAATTTTTTCGTCTATATCTGATTTGAAATTCTCTCGCGTAGATTATGCGTTGACCTTGCTCTTTTAAGGTTAGTTATGTCTCCAGCTATCCTTGAATTGTGAAGGATTATGAGTTATTATTAGTCTTTTGAGAAATTCACATCTTATCAACAGTAATGAATCTGGAAATTTGATAGTGCCAGTAGAATGGATTGATTGATTCTGACATGACGACATTGTCTTAATTGATGGGAACTCGAGTAGAATTTCCCTAAATGATAAGATGTTTATTATCAAAAGTGATCTAAATAATTCTTGATGGATGACCATATCCTGCTTTTAGACTTGAAATTATACCATGAATGGTTGTGAATTAGTCATAGATATTATAATCTAGAAAGAACCTAATATGAATTTATTAAAAGATGATTCTGTTATCTGAAACTTTAGGAGGTATTTATTAGTGAATTACCTAGACTTTTGCCATTAAGGCAAGTTGAAATTGGTATTGATTATATTCCCAGTGCTGCACCTGTGGCTTGTGCATTGTACGTCAGCACCATCTGAATTAAAAGACTTACCGTACAACTGAGAGAGTTGTCAGAGAAAGATTTTATTCTACCGAGCTCGTCATTATGAAGAGCTATGGTGTTATCATTCCTTATATTTATTTGTTGAATTACTGTGAACTAAGTAAATTGACGATTAAAATCTATATCCACTACCCAAGATGATAGATTGTTCGATCATTTACAAGGTTCTAGCGTATGTTCTAAAGATTTGATCTACGACATGGTTATCACCAACTTCGCGTCCGCGAAAAAGATTATCTATTCCAATCACTACACCAGAACTTGTAATGAACATTATGAGTTTCATGTGATGTCGTTTGGATTACATGTAGAATTCATAAATTTGGTGAAGCATGTGTGTAGGCTATAATTTTATAAATTCATGCTTGTGATCATTAAGGACCATATGTTTGTTTATAAGAATAAGAATGAGTTAATAATTATTTATTGGTTGCCCTGAATTGGCCGAACAATGAAAATCTGTACCTTGAATAATTAACATGTGATTTAAGACTTAATCCTTTATATTATTTGACCATGTGATTAATAAGATCATGGAATATATTGACTCTTCAAAAATTTGAGCCATTTAAGATTTTGGGATATACCAAAAAGAAAGTGCAAATATGTTTTGACAAATGTTTTATCAAAAAGAACTTTTGAGGGATTATTCCCTTATACCTAGAATATTTAACTAAACTCATGTTTAGGGGTAAATGTTTGTGTATACCTCAAGACAACCTAAGAGGGATTGAGGAAACCATTTAAACCATGAATTGAAATTTGAAATGATACTTTTTGCTTTTCAACTAAGAAAACTTTGACCAAAGTATAACCAAAGATTTTTTTTTCAAACATTTATGAATCTTATTAATTATTTTCGATAAATCAGCAAAAATCGTGTTAATTAAATTCAAATTTGTTTTGAACATTTTATTATAACTGGTCGAACTAAGAAATTTAAACTTTTAACGTCTACGTTTCATAAAAACTTAATAATTATTGTTAATTTACGTTTAATAAATATCGACGCTTTAAAACGTCGGATCAAGCAAAACTGATAAAAATAACAGTTGAGATAGAACTAGACTTAGAAAATATGAAGGAATATTTTTTGATAAATACGGTCATGATATTTATTTCATCAAGGAAAGTGAATATAATTACTGACACATTATGTAGTAAAGATAAAGAACCAATTAGGACATGTTCCTTAATAATGAAGGTGCAAAATAAATTGCTGAACAATATAAAAATAAACAATGCTTTTAAGAAGGATAATATAGATAATAAAAAGTGCTTCGTGGCTAATGTGAACCATTAGAATTGAGAAGCCGATGGAGTTGAATGTGTAACAGGACACTTGAGGTTACCTAAAAATGGAGATTTGGAGATATAGTTATGTTGGAATCTTGTAAGTATAAGTATTCTATTCCTGTCATTTCTGATTTAATGTATCATTATCAGAAGAAGTTGTACTGATGGCAAATTATGAAGGCAGACACCGCCTCATACATTAGTAAACGTCTAACTATTTCAAAGGTCATCATCTGAATTTGATTTGATTTGGGTCATCGTCGACAGACTGACCAAATCTGCTAATATCATTCATGTTAATGATAGATTCTTGATGAAGAAATTGACTCTTTTGTATTTAAAGGAGTTGTGTAAACATAGTGTGCACGTATCGATCATCTCTATCAAGATCCTCGCTTCGCATCAAATTTCTAGAGATTTGCTTAGAAGTCATTGAGAACGAATCTTGATGAGAGTACTGTGTACCACCCCAATCGAAGGGAGGAGGTAAAGTAACGATACAAAATACTATAAGTGTTGCTTTATGTTTGAATGATTGACCTTTGGTAATAAATCATATAATCGTTTTCATTTGGAGATATTATCATAGAAAACTATCGTATTAGGATCGAGATCGAATCTTGTGAGGATATATATGAGAGCATCTGTAAGTAGGAGTTGGGATGAAGACACCCGACATACACCCATTGTGAGTTGGACATGTCTTTTAGGTTTAAGGTTTCCTATGATGGCGAACCTAACCTTAAAAAATACTCGACCCGCGAGACCTGAAATGATTGTTGAAATTAGGATCTGAATATTGACTGCCGATAGTGGGCAGGAGGTTATGTGAATATGAAATGTAGATCTTGAAGTGCCAGATGGGTAGCGAAGTTAGGCCAAAAATTTTCACCATGGAAAGAAGAATGAATGATCTTAATGATCATGGGATATAAGTCCCCGTTGTATGGGACCATTGAGATGATGTAAAAGATTGGTTTGAAAGGCATATAAGCTGGATCTACCCTAGGACTTCAAGAGCTGCGTGAATTATGTTTCGTATATCGAACTTGATGAAATGTCTATTGATGTAGTAAAATTAGTCGTTTTACTTACCTTTAGGAAAAAGCAAGCAAACACTAAAGTCGCGGTAAGTATTAATCAATACGTTTTAGGAAAAACGTAAAGACGACAATCGAGTTCGTTCTCGGTGGAGGTACGGTGTTTAGCCAACAATTATAAACGTTATTTAATCGAGTGATTACGTTTTTGGAAAGAAGAAAAGAAAATAAAAAGAAATGGATTACGCTAAAAACGGTCGAAAACTCTTAAACGTACGAACGTAAAAACGCGACCAAACAAAAAATTTCACCTAAAAAATTATTAAAAATACCTAAAAATACGTAAAAAGTCTAACTAAGAAAATTACGTAAACCAAAAAATTTGAAAACTTTTAAATTAATTTATATTAATTTTTAAAATTAATTAAAAAATCTAAAAATAAAACTAGCTAAGAAAAAGACTATATTCAACCTTTTTTATTTTTAAACCTAAAGTGTAATATTTAAAAACTAAAATTGTCTTTTTTTGAAAATAAAAACTTAATTTAACTATTTTTTTATGACTTTTCTCAAATTTAAAACTAAAATAATCCTAGAAAATGAAATAATAAAAAGAAAATTATGAAATTTAAAGCATACAAAAGCAAATTTATTTTTCCTACGTCTTAAATGACAAAAGAAAATTAAACAAAAAGAACAGTATTTTTTTTACTTTTAGATTTTTTTTTTGAATTAAATAAAATGAAAAACTATTTAAATGTTTAAAAATATTAAACTAATTTTGAAAATCTCAAAAAATTATAGAAAGTATATTAAGCTATCTATATCCTAGGAAAATAATCTGGACTAATCAGCTTATCCGATAAGCTCGAAAAGCTGCGAATAAGCTATAACTATTATATATATAAAAAAAAAGAAGAAAACAAAAAGTGTTTATATAGAAAACAAAAGATAACCTTAACAAAAACAATAATTAGAAGAGATGGTTAATTGTTGGGTTGCTGAGCAGTAGGTCTCAGGTTCGACCCCCACTGGCTGCCCCTTCTCAACTTTTTTTTGTAATCAGCTTATAAGCTGAATAAAAATCTGTATAAAATAAAAAGGAAAGGGACTGAAACCAAAGGCTGCAAGGAGAGCAGATGGTGGAATAGTAGAGTGTTGTGTCTGATGGTTTGCACAATGTCAGGGGTTTAAATCTTGCTGAGTACTACTTTTTTGACAGATTACTATCCTATATATATACACCCTATAAATAAGAATATGAAATAATATAAAAGGAAAAGAATCAGAAACTGCCAAGAGAGCAGATGGTGGGCGTATTTTGTTCTGCGATTAATATTGATATGCAGGTCAAGGGTTCAAAACCCACGAGCTGCCAGCTTTATTTTTTGCTTCTTTTTTTTGCGAGTACAGTAAGTCATAGCTTATATAACGAAGCTGTTAACTAATTTTCTACTCAAACATACTAATGAACAATACCAAATATCATTGATTCAGAAACACCAATGAACAAACAAATCACATAAAAGAAGGATCGTAGAAATCACAGCCTAAGAAACTAATGCTACAGTGGCTATGTAATAGAGATAGTGGACAGTAAGTGGACACAAACACCACCTAAAACACGTTCAAACTAACACCATTTTGACAGCAAAAGCACAAAATAAGAATAAAAAGAAAGAAAAAAGTGACAGAATCGGTATTGGAACAAAGGGGCACGATCACAGTCAGTTGCTGAGGACTTGAGCACAAACACACAACACAATCAAACAAGCCAAACTCGTATCAAGTAGCACAAAACATACAAACTAAACAGTGGGCTAAATTAATAACAGATGCTGGTACTATCTTTCTTCTTTGTTTCTAGTATTCTTATGATTCACAGTCAACAAAACTCGACTCAAAACCCAAACACAAACATAAACTCAAAAACACGTCTAAAAGTTCTTAACATAAACTTTCACTTGCCCTTTTTTTCTTTTTGGTTATCTTATTGGTTTGGCATTGGAATCACATGACATTGTACGAACTCAAACCAAACACAAACTCAACCTATCACTTATCAATTTTACGCCACAATTTGTGCTTGTGAGCACGCAGCAGGTGTATTTCTTTTGTTTCTTGGTTACTTTTTTTATTTGGGTTGCTTTTGGTTTCACAAGGCAACCCCCAAGTACAAAACACTTGATCACAACACAACTTAAAATCGAACAGGCGTAGCATTCAAAAACACGTGAAGTACAGTTAAGAAGACAACGGGTTAACAATATTATCTCTCAGAGAAATAACAAAATCAGTAAGCTAGATGATTAAAATAACTAAAACAAGTGATTTCAACGTACTAAAACCTAATGCAAATTTTGACAATACTAGAACTATAACCTGACGCCCCTAAATGATACACTAACAGTGGCTGCTATGTCAATAACTAATTTTTCGTGAACTTAGAATCAGGCTGTGAACTAGTGCAAGCCAAGAAACCAAAAGTTGACATTCTAAACACCTTTGGAAAAGCAGAATATGAAAATACTATACTATAAAAAGTTGTTTAACAAACATTTAAGCATAATAAACAATTAATAGAAATAGATGACAAATAATGAAATCAAATAAATAACAACACAAATAAGCAATTAAGCACATAAGCAGAAAAAGTAAAAGAAAGAAAGAAGAAGAAGTCTTACAAATGGGTCCAAAGCTTGTCAAATCTTCAAAACATCAGGGACTTGTCTTGTAAAATCAACACTTGGGTCCGGTTCATTGTGCGGCTTCGTTTCCCATGTTCGTTTTTGCTTGATTCTTGTAATCTTTTGGTGAATTCACGATATCCGTACCTAAAATACACAAAGAACAAACACAAGCATATTTTGGGGTATTTTTATGATATTTTAAGCGTTTTAAGCGCGTTTTTGACGATGAGACCATGTATAATTGCGGTCTCATCACTCCCCCATACTAAACCATTGTCGTGCCCTCACGCAATGCTAGAATAAAGTATCTTAGCATCTCCAAAATTAATTTTATGATGATATTTATTGAAGACATAAATTTAAATAAACCACAACACGTGGTTTAGACATAATGTATTGTTTTCATCAAGATAAAGTAACTTTTAGGATCATAGAATAAGAACACGTGAATGCTTCGTTAGAAATAATTTCATCGTCCTCAATTTTCACTTGATTGCGTGTAACGAGATCATTGTTATTATAAGACAGCAACACAATCATTACTCATGAGTGTTAATTACGTACCTAAACTCCCTTATTCCTAATTGGTATCTCTTATATTTTATTTTGTCTTAATGATCACGAGGATACATCATTGACTTACGCGTGAATAGAGATTAGGTCTAAAAATAGAGTCTTAACGGTGTAACAAAAATTATCGAATTAATAATTCATCCTAATAGACAACGATGTCAAAAAATTAAGTCAACAAGAACGATCGATAAACATGGTTTTTTAACGGTTTTGAACATGAGACTTATTACCAAGACTTTTATACGCCCCTAACGGAAGGGCCTTATTATCTTTGGTTTACCTCCATCTTTTATTCAACTTCGCCATGAAGCTTTTATTATGACTTCGGTCTTGCCTTGCCTTTTATTATCCGCCTCATCGGTGGTTTTATTAGCCAAAGACGTATATCCTCATGCTAAAGCGAATTTTGGATCTTTAAAGCTTCGAAGATTAAGGCTTGATTCACTTTCAATTTGGGCATAAATTTTTCGGCCTTGTGGGGCTTCAAATTGTTTGCTTGATTTAGGTGAGCACTTGAAATCTTATTATTAGGTGAAGCTTTCGATTATTCGGGTGCCAATACTTCAAAACCGTGACGCTGACGATACCTCAATGTTTTCCCAATTTAATTACATGGAAGCTACGAAAACAAATTAAAAACCAACAATAGTGACTAAACCGCTAAGTCAATATTTATTAATCAATTTATTATCAAAAGCGTGGGGAGAATAAGCTAATAATTACTACACATGAGATCGTGACGATTACGAGACTTATAAATAACTCTATCATTTCTCGTCCTCATTTAAGAGACTTATCCTAAAAAGTTAAGGAATCGAAGCTAAGTGCTCAACACGCACGGTCGAATCAAAAATTACTCTTATTCTCACCATCGGAAAACCTACATTCGTGTCTTAAACACTTATGAAAAATACGAAAAATTTTAAAATTTGGCCATTTTTAGCCTTATTTGCAACAAAACGTTAACAAAAAGATGAAATTTTGGATTGCGTGTTGACGTAAGCAAGGTTAAGTATCTACTCACCCCCCCCCCCCATACTAAAACTAAACATTGTCCTCAATGTTTCGAGTTTAGGGGTGAAACACCCCCATACTAGAGACGTAGTCGAATGCTTAATCTCGAACATGGAAAGGGTAAAACGAATAACCTAAAAGCCGTTTATGATTTATGCTAATAAGATAAACGTTAGAACATAAAAGGATATCATCGGATATCGGAATCTCCAAAGGCAACGATCGAAGCTCGAGTGCTACGTAAAACGAACACGAGAGGCTTCAATGATGTCGATGTACCTAATGAATCACAATCACGAACAACCACGAAACAAAGGTTGGAAGGGCACAAATCCCCTCACATTAAACTAATTAGAAAGCAATAATATGTACATGGATAAGCATGGGTCTTCCCCACGAGGCAACTTGTTTCTGATAACCGAGTCAAAAGCTCGACTCGAATCCCCATAAATGTGATCATTTAGGGATAATCATGGTTTGGTCATTTTTTGTGGGACTTACATGTAATCAAGGCCCAAAAGCAACCGTGAATAAAGGCAAAGCCTTTATACCGGGATCAAAGATCGTGTCTTCGTTTTCGGATGATAAACGAAACAACACGACTTCAAGTAACAACGTCCCAATGGGACACAAGAAAATAGAATGAGAAGAGAAGGGTGAGACATTGGGTGGGCAAACAAATCGAGTTACTCAAAGTAAACTCTCACCATAAGTGTAGAAAGATTTTCTAGTGACTACTTCGGTAAAAGACCGATATTTTATCTTAAATGTGATATCGGGGTAAAAAATCTCGTCCTCTGTGGAGAAGTGTGAGGGAACAAATGGGGCTTCCCCCATACTAGGTCCACACAAAACGTCGTCAAAATAAGTAGACGCGTTTGTAGCAAGTTCAATTAAACGAGATGATGACGGAGTTATCTTTGGAAAATCTTTAAAATCAATTTTAAAATCATTCCCTTTTTCATTTTTTAACTCTTTGTTACGAAAACCCAAGTTGATTAAATTGAAAATATTTGGTGTTTCCAAAACAATTCTAGGCACACTTAAAATTTTCACATTTATCTTAAAGGCGAGAGGAGGATTTGAATTTTTAAAACGTGAATCGATTAATAAAACATCCCCCTCCGGGCTAACGCAACGGTCTTCATCAAACTCAAAAATTGACGGCGGATCATCAAGTATACGTTTGATCTCGGAAAAATCACCGTCGGGATAAAAAACGTCTTCTCTTCCTCGTGGAAGAGGTTGGGAAATCAAGTCGTCGATAATCGAGTCGTTAGCTTCAACCGTCGTGAAACTAGGAATAGAAGGCTCTTCGATTTAAGATTTTGCATTTGTCGTTTCGACCTCGACATCGAAATACGTATCAATGTGAGCAATGCCATCGACGTACTTCTCACATGATAAATCCAAAATCTCACTCGGTGTGGGATTAGGAGTAAAAGGCTCGTCTCGTGACGATTTTGCCTGACGGTTTCAATTTTGTCCTTCGAAAGGATGGAATGTGGGTTCTCGAACATTTTAGCAAACTTACTAACACACCCTTCGGAATTAATTGTCGTTCATCTTGTAAAAACGAGGGGTCAACGATTTCTTTTAAAACTTTTTCACATTTTTCTTTTTCAAAATCACTTGATGGAATTTCTTCATTCAAAATTGGTGTGTATTGATTTAGAAAATCCTCAATAATTTCATCCTCATTAGAAAAATTAGGTTTAAAAGGTAAAAGATTTAATATTCCCAAGTATCATACGAGTTTTTCTTTTGGTTTATTTTCAAAAACATTTTTCAAAACTTCGTTAGATGACGTTTTTGTTTCCTCTATGTTTTTGCAAGACGACGAAGGTATCACTACTCTAAAATTCGAGAGATAGGGATCAACACGAGGTGTACGAGTCTTAGGAGTCGATAAGGCTTGAACCTCTCCTTCGAGATTAGGATTGGTGACGTTCGATGAAGAACTCGACTCGTAAGAAGCTACTTTTTTCTCTAAGGTCTCAATCGTTGAAAGAAGTTCATTTCGCTCATTAGTGTAAGCCTCCACAACTTTATCAACAAGTTTATCCCATCTCTCGTCAATTAGGTCAAATAAACGTTCTTGTTCTTTAGAAGCGGAATCATATTCGTTTTCCAACTCGGTTCTCATGGAGGCCATTTCCTTTAAGTAAAATTCCTTTTGAGTTTCCAATTGTTTTTCGTAATGTTCCTTAAGATTCGTAACTTGTTCTTGAATCATCGTTAAGTTTTTATTATTACGTCTCACATAGTCACAAAAGGCGTTTTGATTCATCTCATCATTTTTATCACAATTATAAGACGAATCATATGACGAATAAAACGAAGACGATGGGTGATCTTGGTCGTAAGATCGAAACTTGTCACCACGATCACATGGAGCGGAGTTATAGGTATAACCCTCTTGACCTCCAACAACCTTACAATTAAAACAATTGGCACCATCGGGCGGGCCTCCACAATATGGACACGAATAATATCCACCATCATACGACATGATGCAACGAGAAAGTCTTTCGAGAATTAAACGATATAGAGGGTGAAAGAAGAGAATTATGAATATAGAGGAAAAAAAATCGAAGAATCTTTTTGTGTTTTTGGTTTTTTAATTTTTTTGGAATTTTGGTGTATTACGTAGAAATTAATATATAAAAACTATCCACTAATCAAAGTTCTCGATTAATGAATTCAATAGGAGTGAAGGAAATTACGTGAAGTAAAAACCCTCGTCGACTTTGAAACGTTGGCGGAACGCCAAAACGTTTCGAGGTTCAATAATTAAAACTCAGAAATATAGATTAATAATACATGGTGTGGCAAACACCTAATTAATCGTCACTTTCAAAATACGCACAAGCGAGCGGACAAAACGAGGCGGCGCGAAGCACTTAAGAGACTTTTTTCCTTAGGTCGTGAAATACAACCGCCTTATACCCACCTTATAGTTTGTATTTATCGAGATTAAACCAATTAAGAGTATTTATCTATTTTGCCTTTGATTTCGTTTGAATTCGATACAACAATAGTGACCGGAACGATCAACTATTGAGGTGCGATTTCTCGTGTATTTGGATAATTATTGTTTCTTAGTTGCTCTATTTTAAATACAATATATTATTCACAATAAAAACGAGAAAACGATTTTGTGTTAATTGAGTTCAATTTAACACGTATTTACTTGTATGGCTAATAGTATAGAAAAATAAAAAGAAGTATTTACGATAAAAACGTAAACACTCAAACAAACACGATAAATAAATATGGCTAAACACACCTCCCGGCAGCGGCGCCATTTTTGATGTAGTAAAATTAGTCGTTTTACTTACCTTTAGGAAAAAGCAAGCAAACACTAAAGTCGCGGTAAGTATTAATCAATACGTTTTAGGAAAAACGTAATGACGACAATCGAGTTCGTTCTCGGTGGAGGTATGGTGTTTAGCCAACAATTATAGACGTTATTTAATCGAGTGATTAAGTTTTTGGAAAGAAGAAAAGAAAATAAAACGAAATGGATTACGCTAAAAACGGTCGAAAACGCTTAAACGTAAAAACGTAAAAACGCGACCAAACGAAAAATTTCACCTTAAAATTTATTAAAAATACCTAAAATTACGTAAAAAGTCTAACTAAGAAAATTACGTAAACCAAAAAATTTGAAAACTTTTAAATTAATTTATATTAATTTTTAAAATTAATTAAAAAATCTAAAAATAAAACTAGCTAAGAAAAAGACTATATTCAACCTTTTTTATTTATAAACCTAAAGTGTAATATTTAAAAACTAAAATTGTCTTTTTTGAAAATAAAAACTTAATTTAACTATTTTTTATGACTTTTCTCTAATTTAAAACTAAAATAATCCTAGAAAATGAAATAATAAAAAGAAAATTATGAAATTTAAAGAATACAAAAGCAAATTTATTTTTCCTACGTCCTAAATGACAAAAGAAAATTAAACAAAAAGAACTATATTTTTTTTACTTTTAGATTTTTTTTGAATTAAATAAAATGAAAAACTATTTAAATGTTTAAAAATATTAAACTAATTTTGAAAAATCTCAAAAAATTATATAAATTATATTAAGCTATCTATATCCTAGGAAAATAATCTGGACTAATCAGATTATCCGATAAGCTCGAAAAGCTGCGAATAAGCTATAACTATTATATATATAAAAAACAAAAGAAGGAAACAAAAAGTGTTTATATAGAAAACAAAAGAGAACCTTAACAAAAACAATAATTAGAAGAGATGGTTAATTATTTGGTTGCTGAGCAGCAGGTCTCAGGTTCGACCCCCACTGGCTGCCCCTTCTCAACTTTTTTTGTAATCAGCTTATAAGCTGAATAAAAATCTGTATAAAATAAAAAGGAAAGGGACTGAAACCAAAGGCTGCAAGGAGAGCAGATGGTGGAAGAGTAGAGTGTTGTGTCTGATGGTTTGCACAATGTTAGGGGTTCAAATCTAGCTGAGTACTGCTTTTTTGACAGATTACTATCCTATATATATACACCCTATAAATAAGAATATGAAAAAATATAAAACGAAAAGGAATCAAAAACTGCCAAGAGAGCAGATGGTGGGCGTATTTTGTTCTGCGATTAATATTGATATGCAGGTCAAGGGTTCAAAACCCACGAGCTGCCAGCTTTATTTTTTGCTTCTTTTTTTTGCCAGTTACAGTAAGTCACAGCTTATATAACGAAGCTGTTAACTAATTTTCTACTCAAACATACTAATGAACAATACCAAATATCATTGATTCAGAAACACCAATGAACAAACAAATCACATAAAAGAAGGATCGTAGAAATCACAGCCTAAGAAACTAATGCTACAGTGGCTATGTAATAGAGCTAGTGGACAGTAAGTGGACACAAACACCACCTAAAACACGTTCAAACTAACACCATTATGACAGCAAAAGCACAAAATAAGAATAAAAAGAAAGAAAAAAGTGACAGAATCAGTATTGGAACAAAGGGGCACGACCACAGTTAGTTGCTGAGGACTTGAGCACAAACACACAACACAATCAAACAAGCCAAACTCGTAACAAGTAGCACAGGCGTAGCATTCAAAAACACGTGAAGTACAGTTAAGAAGACAACGGGTTAACAACACTATCTCTCACAGAAATAACAAAATCAGTAAGCTAGATGATTAAAATAACTAAAACAAGTGATTTCAACGCACTAAAACCTAATGCAAATTTTGACAATACTAGAACTATAACCTGACGCCCCTAAATGATACACTAACAGTGGCTTCTATGTCAATAACTAATTTTTCGTGAACTTAGAATCAGGATGTGAACTAGGGCAAGCCAAGAAACCGAAAGTTGACATTCTAAACACCTTTGTAAAAGCAGAATATGAAAATTCTATACTATAAAAAGTTGTTTAGCAAACATTTAAGCATAATAAACAATTAATAGAAATAGATGACAAATAATGAAAATCAAATAAATAACAAGACAAATAAGCAATTAAGCACATAAGCAGAAAAAGTAAAAGAAAGAAAGAAGAAGAAGTCTTACAAATGGGTCCAAAGCTTGTCAAATCTTCAAAACTTCCGGGACTTATCTTGTAAAATCAACACTTGGATCCGGTTCATTGTGCGACTTCGTTTCCCGTGTTTGTTTTTGCTTGATTCTTGTAATCTTTTGGTGAATTCACGATATCCGTACCTAAAATACACAATGAACAAACACAAGCATATTTTGGGGTATTTTTATGATATTTTAAGCGTTTTAAGCGCTTTTTGGACGATGAGACCATGTATAATTGCGGTCTCATCATCTATCAAGTGAGAATCTGATCACTTCTTGATAAAGTTTAGATCGGCGAAAAGTTGCATTCATCAAAAACCCGTGAACATCATGGATAGAGAAAGTAAGTCAACATTAAGCCTGATCTTAATCCCGTAGTTATGTTTGATGGAACTCGCGTATTGTAATGAATTACACTTGTGAGAAAAGACCGAATGTGGAGGTAATACCCACATGGCTTTAACTCTATAAGAAGCGAGTAGTAAGATAAGATGATCTTTGAGGACAAAGATCTTGTTTAGGGGTAAATGCTATGACAATCCGTCAATTTATGGTTTATATTTTATTCTCAAATATTATTTAAAAACATTACTTTAATGTTATATTATGAACTCACTTATTTTTGGGAAGAAATTTGGATTTTACGTCTTGAAGTATCATCGACTACATCTAAACCGGAGGATTCTACGTTACGTGCTTACGTTTACATACACCATTTTGGTGACAGTCCGACATTTCAGGAAATAAATTTATCTGTGAATATTATTTTGGAATTTTAAATTTGTGTTGGTTAATAAACTCACATATTTACGAGAAGAGATTAGGACTTACGATTATAATTTAACGTCCTTTACGACTAAACCGGAAACCCTAGGATTACGTATTTACGTTTTCGAACTCCGTTTTTGATGAGACAATTTTTATTAGATTCGTTTTGTGTCGTTGATTCATAATTTATAAAAACGTTTTTCGTAAAACGACCCGTGGGCACGTAAATCGAGGAAACTAGAATCGAGGAGTACCCGTAAATAAATGGGGATGAGACAAAATGAATTTTGCCCCACCCCCACTAAAAACTGGCCATAACTAGCCACATACACCCTTGAGGTGTCAACTTTACATAAACAAGCTAACACTTGTACTTAGCTTAACTTGTAAGCACCAAAACCACAAAACCACTCACTCCAAAACCATTTCTTCATTTTACACATGCAAACCACTCCATTTTCTCTCTACTCCATCCTTTATGCCGTCCATATCACCACCACCACCACCTTGTTCATCAAAAATCTAGCCATAAACCAAGGCTATAATCAACATATGTTGAAGCCTAGTTGAAGTTATGAAGATTGGAGGTGATTTTAACAACTAGCAAGGAGTTTCCATGGAGATCAAGGGCTGATTCTTGGAGAAGTCTACAAATATTTGGTGATCATAGAAGTGGTGTTGATATCTCATAAGATTGGTTACCCAAAACCAAGTCTTGTTCATCATCAACCTCACCTTTTCATCACTTTGGTGGTATAGAGATTGTTCTTCCCATCCTCTTGTTATATTGATTATGTAATCATGTATTTTATTTCTTATTGTATATGTATATGATGAATATATGATGATAAAAATGTTGTGTGGGGATCAAGTCTTGATAAATATGATTAAAGAGATGAAAAACCATAGGTAACAAGGTTGAAATCATGCTTAAAATGATGGCTGTATAAAACAGTAAAGAATCTTATGATAAACTGATAAAATGGCTTGAATAAATCAATATACAGTAAGCTATGAGTCTTGTACATAATATCTCGTTTTTTAGTATAGTTGTCTTCTCAGCTCGATTCGAATTGATATAACTATCCAAGCTCAACTTGATTGTTTTTGGTTAAAAAGTTTTGATTGGAATCTATGTCTAATTGGCACAAAGCAAGTAAAAAGGTAAAAATATTCTATAAACTACGTATACGTACTAACCTAAAAACATTTAGCAATCACACATTTAATGCACGAATTTTAAAACTGAAAATACAAATTTATTCTACAAATTTAAAATGCAAAATTCAAAATTTATAAAACTAAACAAATTTATAAGACTACAAATACCAACTTGCAAAATTCACAAATTCAAACTTAAACTAATGATCCACTAATAAAATGGACAGTCCACTTCTATCACTGCCAAGCCCAACAAGATTTTAAGTCCAAAAAAACTAGAAATATCCAGTTAACCAAAAAGGACCATTGGTGCAAAACAGTTTCAACCTAAGGACTAACCAGCTAACCAAACTTAACAGACTTGGATCGTGACTGAAATAGCTAGTATCAAAGTGGAGGATTAAGATTGACAATTGACCAAAACTTTCATAACATTGAATTTGAATAACAGTGATCAAAATTTACTCTCAGTTCTCTTTTTTTTATCTACTGAATTTCTTTGCTTAAACATTTAGAATGCACTTCTAAACTTGCAACAGTTAAAGCTTCAAACTATGACAATTAAAATCAACAAATTATTCTTACCTTTAACTAAAAGCATTCTTAACTTGTAATCTAATGTGACAACTAATCCTATCACTCTATATCAGATAGTCTAACCAAGAATTGAACAACTATAAATGGAAATCAAAAAGTACAAAATGCAAATAGATCCACAGGCAATTCAAAGTACCAATTCAAGCAAGTTTTAAGCTATGATTACTCTACAGCTACAACTATACTTAAAGTATGCAGAAAACTGAAAATGAAGTGACCTGCTACATCCAGGCCAGCCCGTTGATGACGAGAAGCGCGGCGCTGAGCCGGCTTAAGAAAACGCTTAACCTCCACACGATTCCTACTGAAACTGACGGATTGAGTCTACCAAAAACAGAATCTGCATAAACTTCAAGTTATACCTGCAAAATCAAATTGAAAACGAGCGAAGAAACACAAAACACCATCTGCTGATCTAAACTACACAATCTACCTGCATGATGAACTGAAACTCGAACACAACCTATTCTACAAATCTCACTTCAATTTGGTAGAATTAATGGCAGAAGAAATTGAATTCTATCATAACAAACCTGTAACAGAAAACGTAATGCCGAGCTTATAACATGAATCATAGAGCTACTAGAAGTACTTTATAGAATTTATAGACTAAACAAGCTTAAACAAGCTTTCTGAACTATTAAAGAAGTATTACTCATAAGCTCATTAAGACCTATAAGCTTGAAAACTGGAATTGCAATCAAACTGCTCGAAATGAGCTTAAACTGAGTTTCAGTAAATGAATTAACTGTACCAATCTCTGAATGCTAACTGACTGAAAATGAATTCATTAACGGATGTAACCAAACACTTAACTGATCTATTGAAATCTATTAATGGCGGAAAGTAAAATTGATGCTCGACTTCATAACAATCACATCAAGTCGTTACAGAACTTAAATCATATCATCATTTTTAGATTCCTACAATTAAGCAGTAAAACAATAGAGAAATGGAAGAGTTAAGAAATCTCAAAGATTCATTAATGGCGGAAAAATGAGTAATCGGTTACAAAATTCAACTAATTAACAGATTCTAACAAATTTCTAACTAAAAGATTAACTGAAAATCTAATAGCTTTGAGAGAAAAGCTAACTAATTCCTAACTACTATGTGTAAAACTACACCTAAGCTAACCGATTTCTAATGAGGGCTTCGTCTTCTTTATATAGGCGTCAAGAGGAGTGATGTGACGTGGTTTGTCCAATAATCAATTGACACGTGGAAAATACGAGGTTGACTCGTCGTTCTTCATCTTCTACACATTTGGGGTTTTCTTCGTCTTCAACTCTTGGTCTAATTCATTCATATCATCTTGTAGAGGAGATTAAGAGGAGTATTTTTGTAGTTAAAGGCTTCGGCTGAATCTTCGTGTAGCTTGCTTGATTTGCACTTGCAGGTTGGATGATGAAAACAGATAAAGTCATTTTTTTCTTTCTCTCTCTCTTGAAGGTTGAAGAAGACGTGTGTGGGTTTTTTGTGTTTTGACCGGTTTGGTCAACTTGACCAAGATAAGTAAACTTTTTCAAACTTTGCCATTTGGTCCTTCCTTTCTCATTCTTTCATCAAATAGTTATAAAACTTTTAAGTCAAATCTACTTTTCATCCTTTGTTTTGTTGAAAGTACAACTTAAGCCCTCGATCTTTGAAGTAGTGGCAAATAAGGTCCTTGAAAGCTCTTTCGTCTTTTTCTTCGTCTTTTTATCAAATAAATCCATGAAAACGGTCTTTGCTCCAAAATTGTATCTACTTTACCTGAAAACACAAAAACACCAATACCCACGTAATTCTGACGATTTTCAATTAAATATAAGGTATTCGACTGTGTTTTGAGTGGTATTTGGATCATTATTGATGAGTGTTTTTCACACTTATCAACTCCCCTCCACTTGACCATTGCCATGTCCTCATGCAATGCAGCATTTTAAAGCACCAAGTTACACTTTTCTCATAATTAACCAACCTTGGCCATTTTATGATTTAATAAACTACACTATACTACATGATGAATGATTTTGAATATTTACAATGCAATGCAAAAGAATCAATTCTATTTATATATTTTCGATTTTTATTAAAATGGGTTTGATGGAAATAACTCATAAAATCAATGACTTAAATTAGGGCCTTGGTACCATGGACATATATCACCCTCAAGTTTCACTTTCCCCATACCAAGCTTAAAAATGGGATCATTGCATTCACAAGTAAAAAGTGCATCAACTTATTCATGACAATTAAATGTGGAACCGGTTATTATTTGAGCAAATTGCTTGAAGGCAAATTTGTCATTATTCAAGTGTGAAATATATGAAGTGTAAAATCCAAAAATAAGGAAGCACGGTTTTAATCCTAAGTAATCCTCTCATCCATTACTTGAAAAACCACTCACAATTAATATAAGTCCGTTTCAAGAGTAATAAGTCATTCGCCTTATGTGTAAAATCCTCATGTCATGCTTTCATAAGTAGCTACACACTCGCTAAGGAAAGAAAATAAAACTCACGCAATAATTTACATCCGCCATCTTTTTGAGACTTTGGATCTTCAACCCCGCAACCCATCAAGGTAATATTGGATTGGATCAATCTATTGAATCCCCGCAACCCGTCAAGGTAATATTGGAACTCAATAGTCACTATAATTAACACCACACTGCCCCTCTTGGGAGTCTTGTATTATTATTATTTTTTTTTCTTTTTTCTTTCTTTTTCTTTTCTTTTTTTCTAGCCACTCATTTTTTTCATAAGCCGCTCTTATTTTTCTTTATTCCTCACAAAGAAATTTGAAAAGAAGAAAAGGAAAAACACCCGCTAAATATGGAGCATGACATAAGTCTAGTACACATAAAACGTGCTAACTTAGAATCTTAAGACGTACTCATATCAACCATAAATGATTAGCCAAAAATGCATAAGAGATTACAAACCAATTAAAACCGTACTTGATTATTTATTAACAATTATATACATGCGAAGAAAGTAGAGATAAAGAAGAGAAGGGTTTAGCCACAAGTAATTATCATGAAGTCTATCTAGCCCTTTTACACTTGCTTCAACTCTATCATTTCCCATTCTCCACAAATTTAAAATTTCAAATAATGAAATTGGTGGATGCTTAGCCTAATAGACCAATGAAGGACTACATGGTTAAGGATACTAGCTAGAGAATGCTAAAATAAGCAAACTCGGGTTGAGTCAAAATATCCATGGCGGGCCTAATATGTCAAAGAAGTCTAAATTTGTTAAAACCATGTTTTATTATATTTTTTCTTTTTATATATTTTTTTGATGAAAAACAAAAGAAGAAATATATACAATGCAAATGTGTTATGCAAATGAAAAATGATTGATGCAAAATTATGAATGCATATTTTTGTTGGCCAAAGTAGATCAAAAATTTGAAAAATGTTTGAAAAATTCAATTTTTCCATGTTATCATGCAAGACAATGATCTAGGTAAGGTCACTTCGATAGAAGTCTCCCTTACACTTAAGATAAACATTGTCCTCAATGTTTAAGAGCATGGAGTGAACTCCCCTACACTTATGACATTGATTACTTTGCTTAACCCAAATTAAGGAAGAGACAACTAAAGGGTATCCATTTTAAGCACAAGTGTTTAATATCACGATAGCAAAAACTAATCGAAGTGAACCAGATACACGGGCCTCCTCCATAAGCTCCAAGCATGAAATGAGAGAGAGAAACCCTTGAAACAAACACCAAAAGACGAAGAAAGGCACCCCTCCACTTCAACTCTACTATAACATCCTTTTAATTAAACCTAACCTATTGAAAATCTACTCTACGTTTTCTAACCTAGTTATTCATTGCTTGAGTTTTTTTTAACCCTAAGTCGCTAGCTCGACTCGGCCCCGAATTAAGTTTTCCTTGGGGAACCATCATGGAGAATAAAGGATATCACTTTGAAGCACGTCTCACATGATACACTCAAATTTAGCACGTTGCCATTTACTATAAGATTTACAATATCCGGCTCGATAAATGGAACGGTCCAACGTGTCTCAAGTTCGTCCAACATACGAAAGCTCTCATATATGAAGCACTCTAGGATCAAATACATAATTTCCATCTCGACATTCGAACAACTCCAAAATAGGTAACATCACCAAAGTAAACTCATACAAGAAGTCCATATCAATTGAAGGCACACTCTTAAGTGAAGTAGATGAAAACCAAGGTGTCTCAAATTTATGTATCCCAGGATCAAAAACCTTTCCCTTCATGGGAAAATAAGAAGATGAGCTCATATCAACCATATAAGATTCCCCCTTAGTGATTAAAGCATCATGAGAATATGAAGGTGTAGGTATCAAAACATTCATAACAATTATGTCCATATTGGGCTCCTCATCATTATCAAAAGGTGGGTAATCTTCCATAGAAGGCATAGAAAAAGGAGGATCAAGATGAATAGTGTCTTGTGAATGAGGTGTAATCTCTATGTTCCCAAAAAGCAAGTTCTCACTAAGACGAATCTCCTCTTCCCAATTAGAATCACTATCATCATCCTCAATATCAATATCAACAAGATAAGCCTCTATGGTGGCATCATTATCCATATGAGAATCCATATCAAAGGTTGTAGGTTCTTAAGGTGCCATAGGTGAAAAAGGATCAGTCTCTAAGAGTATAGGATCTTCATCAATAACCAACTTCAAGGGTGGGAGGGTGGGAATAGAAGGCTCAGAAGAAGGTGTATTGAGAGAATCTCTCAAAGGGATGATATCATCATAAAAATCAATAGGTGCAACCTCAAAAACCGGTGAAGAAATGTCAATGAAAGGTTCTTCTTCTATGGAATCATCATTATGGTGTGTGTTCAATGATTCAATCGAGGAGATAAGATGATAAACGTTTGATAAAACCTCACGAATATGAACATCTTCCCCTTCTTCTATATGATCAACATCATCATCCAAATTAGGAAGGTCATCTTGACATGAAAAGTCCTCGGATAATATATCATAAGATGTCTCACTAGAATCACAATCATCATCCTCTACTTGTGGAAAATCTTGCATAAACTCTTCCTCAATCTCATTATCCCTTTCTTTGAACAATTCATCAAGATCAAAGTCACCAAAATCACTAGTAGTAGCATGAAAGTCAACATGGGATGAAATCTCAATGTGATCATGAGGAGAAGAGGTATCAATACAAAGCTCGTCACATAGTTCATTGGAAACACACTCAAGCTCTCTTTGGATTGGGATAAGGTTCTCAACACTAGAAGCGGTTAATTCATCCAAATCGGTGTTTGTATTAGTGCTAAGAGGCTCGTCCCCCATGGTTAAAGAGTCGGTGGGTTCCACGTGAGGTAAAGGTGATGAATGTGTGTCATCATTAAGTGTCATACAAATCGAAGGTTCCTCAGCATCTTCATCTAATAATGGATAAGGCCTACGAGTAAAAGTAGTCATGTATTGTCCGTCTTCCTCGATTATAAGAGTCTTAAGGAATAAATCATTTGAATATTTCTTGAGGCGACAAGAAAATTTGTTCAACGATTCACGATACAAATCACCGAATTCCTTGTCATCATATTGCCAAGACTTAATTTCCTCTTCCTGAGTAGAGTTAATTAGTTCCTTTAACCATCGATGCGTGTCTTTCATTTCCTTGTAGCTCATGTTTTTCATACCATCAAGCATCTTATATACGTCATCGTTCGACTTGTTCATTTTCTCAAGTAAAGAATGAAACTTCTTGACATTATCAAGGACATAGGATGGCGGATCCCTCGGTCTACAATCATAACCATAATGGGGTGCGTTCCCACAAAACTCACATGAATAAGTCGAAGAATATGGTGGAGGTGGATTTCCATAATTAGGTGGATTATAGTTTTGAAAAGAGTCATGATTATGAAAGTTCTCATGATTGTAACCTTGAAAATTTCCTTCATTTTGAAAACCCTCATAATGTGAAAATTCTTGATTTTGAAAAGTATCTTGATTATGGCATGGAAAATTTTCATCATTTTGAAAGCCTTCATTATTTGAAAATCCTTGATTATGAAAGGTTTCTTGATTATAGCCTTGAAAAGTATCATTATTTTGAAAACCTTCATAATTGGAAAATCCTTGGTTTTGGTATGGCACATTAAAGGTTTGATCATGAAATGATGGTGGAGGTTGTGATGAAAAACCGGAATATCCCATATAGTCATTACAAGTGTAGTCCATTTGAGTGTTAGGTTGAAAATTAGGGTTCTAGGTTCCATTGTAAGCATATCCCTCCCCATAATAACCATTGTTTTGATCACATAAATAAGTATCGTGTGGACCACCACAAGTCGAACAAGGCGAATAATTAGCGTTGGCGGATCGTTGTTGCAAAATCTCCAACATGGAACGAGTATCCATGTTTAACAAGGTGGCCGTATGTATATACAAGTATAATGACGTTTTAAAAGCTTCCTCGGGGAAGGAAGTAATACACCAAAGGTGGTATGTTTACACGTGTGCGAGTACACGTATAAGTAAACACAAGGAATGAGGGAGTAGCCCTCGGTCGACTTTGAAGAGAAAAGGATTATCCTCTTCGAGGTTCGATATGAAATATCCACAAGAAAGTATATATATAATTACTACTTGGGTGCAAGACCCCCAATAAAGCCTTCCTTCTCAAAATACGCACTAGTGAACGGGGGGTTAGGTGGCACGAAGCACTTAAGTACCTATTAACCCTTAGACGGCATTTTATAGCACGTCGCCTATCTATTCACTTTAGTAGTTTGTATTCTTCGAATTATTGCCTATTGGAAGTATTTATCTATTCTTGCTTAATTAAATTGGATCGATACGCGTGTCAAGGACCGGAACGCCCCCTAACACGGTGTATTGCCTCGGCAATACTTATGGAAGATAGGTAACTTGGTTGTTCTTATACGTATACTTATTTACATATAATAATATATAAAAAATATTTTTGTATTTATTTGATTTTTTTTTTTTTTTTTTTTAAGAAAAATACTATATGTACGTAAAAAGCGATAAAAACGATATAATATATATTTTTGGGTGTAATCTTTTAGGAAAAAGATTACTTTTTGGATTTTTTTTTTGGTTCAATTCTTTAGGAAAAGAATTGATTTTTGTGATTTTCTATTTTTTTGTATTTTTATCTTTTTGATTTTTTTTTTATCTTTCTGATTTATAATATGTAAAAAATAACGTTCACAAATTGAACGGATCCCAAAATCCAATCGTCTCACTCGAAATCGTTAATCTTCACGAAAAGAACCGGCAGCGGCGCCATTTAATATCTCGTTTTTTAGTATAGTTGTCTTCTCAGCTCGATTCGAATTGATATAACTATCCAAGCTCAACTTGATTGTTTTTGGTTAAAAAGTTTTGATTGGAATCTATGTCTAATTGGCACAAAGCAAGTAAAAAGGTAAAAATATTCTATAAACTACGTATACGTACTAACCTAAAAACATTTAGCAATCGCACATTTAATGCACGAATTTTAAAACTGAAAATACAAATTTATTCTACAAATTTAAAATGCAAAATTCAGAATTTATAAAACTAAACAAATTTATAAGACTACAAATACCAACTTGCAAATTTCACAAATTCAAACTTAAACTAATGATCCACTAATAAAATGGACAGTCCACTTCTATCACTGCCAAGCCCAACAAGATTTTAAGTCCAAAAAAAACTAGAAATATCCAGTTAACCAAAAAGGACCATTGGTGCAAAACAGTTTCAACCTAAGGACTAACCAGCTAACCAAACATAACAGACTTGGACCGTGACTGAAATAGCTAGTATCAAAGTGGAGGATTAAGATTGACAATTGACCAAAACTTTCATAACATTGAATTTGAATAACAGTGATCGAAATTTACTCTCAGTTCTCTTTTTTTTATCTACTGAATTTCTTTGCTTAAACATTTAGAATGCACTTCTAAACTTGCAACAGTTAAAGCTTCAAACTATGACAATTAAAATCAACAAATTATTCTTACCTTTAACTAAAAGCATTCTTAACTTGTAATCTAATGTGACAACTAATCCTATCACTCTATATCAAATAGTATAACCAAGAATTGAACAACTATAAATGGAAATCAAAAAGTACAAAATGCAAATAGATCCACAGGCAATTCAAAGTAACAATTCAAGCAAGTTTTAAGCTATGATTACTCTACAGCTACAACTATACTTAAAGTATGCAGAAAACTGAAAATGAAGTGACCTGCTACATCCAGGCCAGCCCGTTGATGACGAGAAGCGCGGCGCTGAGCCGGCTTAAGAAAATGCTTAACCTCCACACGATTCCTACTGAAACTGACGGATTGAGTCTACCAAAAACAGAATCTCCATAAACTTCAAATTATACCTGCAAAATCAAATTGAAAACGAGCGAAGAAACACAAAACACCATCTGCTGATCTAAACTACACAATCTACCTGCATGATGAACTGAAACTCGAACACAACCTATTCTACAAATCTCACTTCAATATGGTAGAATTAATTGCAGAAGAAATTGAATTCTATCATAACAAACCTGTAACAGAAAACGTAATGCCGAGCTTATAACATGAATCATAGAGCTACTAGAAGTACTTTATAGAATTTATAGACTAAACAAGCTTAAACATGCTTTCTGAACTATTAAAGAAGTATTACTCATAAGCTCATTAAGACCTATAAGCTTGAAAACTGGAATTGCAATCAAACTGCTCGAAATGAGCTTAAACTGAGTTTCAGTAAATGAATTAACTGTACCAATCTCTGAATGCTAACTGACTGAAAATGAATTCATTAACAGATGTAACCAAACACTTAACTGATCTATTGAAATCTATTAATGGCGGAAAGTAAAACTGATGCTCGACTTCATAACAATCACATCAAGTCGTTACAGAACTTAAATCATATCATCATTTTTAGATTCCTACAATTAAGCAGTAAAACAATAGAGAAATGGAAGAGTTAAGAAATCTCAACGATTCATTAATGGCGGAAAAATGAGTAATCGGTTACAAAATTCAACTAATTAACAGATTCTAACAAATTTCTAACTAAAAGATTAACTGAAAATCTAATAGCTTTGAGAGAAAAGCTAACTAATTCCTAACTACTATGTGTAAAACTACACCTAAGCTAACCGATTTCTAATGAGGGCTTCGTCTTCTTTATATAGGCGTCAAGAGGAGTGATGTGACGTGGTTTGTCCAATAATCAATTGACACGTGGAAAATACGAGGTTGACTCGTCGTTCTTCATCTTCTACACATTTGGGGTTTTCTTCGTCTTCAACTCTTGGTCTAATTCATTCATATCATCTTGTAGAGGAGATTAAGAGGAGTATTTTTGTAGTTAAAGGCTTCGGCTGAATCTTCGTGTAGCTTGCTTGATTTGCACTTGCAGGTTGGATGATGAAAAGAGATAAAGTCGTTTTTTTCTTCTCTCTCTCTTGAAGGTTGAAGAAGACGTGTGTGGGTTTTTTTGTGTTTTGACCGGTTTGGTCAACTTGACCAAGATAAGTAAACTTTTCAAACTTTGCCATTTGGTCCTTCCTTTCTCATTCTTTCATCAAATAGTTATAAAACTTTTAAGTCAAATCTACTTTTCATCCTTTGTTTTGTTGAAAGTACAACTTAAGCCCTCGATCTTTGAAGTAGTGGAAAATAAGGTCCTTGAAAGCTCTTTCGTCTTTTTCTTCGTCTTTTTATCAAATAAATCCATGAAAACGCGTCTTTGCTCCAAAATTGTATCTACTTTACCTGAAAACACAAAAACACCAATACCCACGTAATTCTGACAATTTTCAATTAAATATAAGGTATTCGACTGTGTTTTGAGTGGTATTTGAATCATTATTGATGAGTGTTTTCACACTTATCAGTACACATGTGAGAGTTTGCCATACAATGGAATCATTATAATGAGTGAGATATGATCAAAACAAGTTTAGAGTGCAAATCTGACTACACTGTTTTGGACGAATTTTATAAAATACTTAGAGGTTGATTCATCAGTAGCTATAAAAGAATAAAATGAAGAACATATCATGTAGTTTCTGTGATAAAAATTTGGGGTTCTATATCCATGTAGAACTCTAGATATGACAATTTTAGTAAACTAGATTTTTAGGACTGATTTTGTATAAATAATATATAATATAAGCACTCAAAATTTATATAAAATATATAAATATATAAAACCCACTAGTGGATAATAATTATAATAAAAGAGTTATATAAATATTGATATTAAAATGGGACATGTTATATAAATTACAAGTATAAATGTTTTTCCAAGTTATAAAAACTATATACTAAGTTTTATGTCTTTTCGACTAAAACCGAAAGATTAACGTTTTTGTCAAATGAAACTTGGACGGTCGGACCCGTCTAATATAAACTTTTATTAACTCACATACTGATATATGAACTTATATAACAAATAAAAACCGATAAAACCCGAACTTTACAACATATAGACATTAACGGGCCAAAGTAGCCTTATTGGACTATAAACCCGACTAGTTAGTAAAATACTTATAAACTTATTTATTGGGCTTAACCCATTTAGGCCCAAAATGTAAAGTGTAATACTGATAATAAAAGTATAATTGGGCTAATGAATAGTATTGGGCTTGTAATAGGCCCAATGGGCTTCAAAATGTAAACAAAATGGAACTAGTGTAACTAGTCTTGAAAATTACCAACACATAAACACTATAATGAATGAGTAAAAATATATAAACCCACTTGATCATCATCATATATATAAAATCATCATATGTATACATAATTGTTATTTTATAAAGTCATTGGACAAGAGTCTAAGACAAGTATTATTTGTCTACGTTTCCGTGATTGAAGCACATATCGTACATCCAAATCGCCGATAACCGCCTTCCCACATCAACGTGAGTTCATAGCCTCACAATCTTTTAAATGTTTTTATGAAATGTTTTATTAACCCGCGAGGGAGATAACATGTTAGTTTTTATGAAATAGGACACTAGTTGTCCCGATTGTTTGTTTATTGATTTGGACCCGAATGATTGTATGACCCGATGAATGATTATATGACCCGATGTATGAAATGAAACGGATTATTAAAGTTAGGTTATGTCACTAAAAGTCCCATTAGCATGAATTGTGAACTACCGGGATTTGGTAGACGCTTATGCATATTATAGTACTATTTGGGGACGATCACCCCAGTTCGCGCCTTGACGGTTGATCCCCGTCGTGCCACATTGATTGGTAAGCGAATTTATGTATGAGAATATTTACACAAGCGTGATTATTGTGACGACACGCTAACTTAGATGGGAAAATTGAGTTTCGGGCTAGCTACACGTTGTTTGTTGTAGTAAGGTAACAATGTCATGCGGCTTATAATAATACAAAATAACGAAATACTGCTATACGCACCGAATTACGATATATTGCCTGACTAGCAATACGGGTCATATTATTGATATTATGTTTGTGTTTTGGTTTTACATAACCATATTCATGTAACGGTTTTTATTTAACTCTACACGACGTTATAAAACGTAATGTATGATGTTTTTAACGACAATGGTTCATATAATGATTTTGAAGGCAAAAGCCTATATTATGATTTTGATAAGGATTTGTATAAAATGACTTTGGCTATTTTATAGCCTATTACAATGATTTGTACAAAATGATTTTCGGTAATGATTTTATACCGATGTTATATTGATGGATTTTATTAAACTCTATGAATTCACTCGGCGTTATCGCTGACCTTTTCTTTTAACATGTTGTATCTCAGGTACTTGAAGGTAATTCTCGGGAAGACAACAATAATTCATGGCCCGCACTTAAATAACAATTTCCATTCAAATGCTTTGTAAAACTTGTATGAAATACAATGACTTGGGATCTATGTAAATTTGATATTTATGAATGGAAATGCTTTATTATTAAACAACGCGATTTTAAGCGTTGTCTATGATGTAATTAATGTGCTATCCCGTAACACCAACGAGTCTTCCGCGGTATTGAATTATGTTAAATTTGGGGGTGTTACAACTCTGGTTAGAAGGAGTTTGCTGATGTAAAACCCGCATGCTTTTACCATGAATAGTACCCTTACGATAGTACGTACATGTTTATAACTTTCCTTTTTTTTATAACATGTTTACGTTTCACGTACAAGAATTACAAGTATTATGTACGTGTTATAACACGATAAGTATTTATTACGTATTAACACACGATAATTATTTCAATAATAATTATAATCACGAACATACGAACATGAAATCATGAACATAATTAATCACGAGCTAATATTACGTATGTATGTATATTTATTACGATCACGAATAAATATATTAAGTCACGAACGATAATTAATTAAATTACGTAAAACACGAACACGAGAATACACTCGTAATTAGACACAGAAAATGTTCGGGTTACCCCATGTGGGCCCCATACCTGCGGACACAACAAGAGGAAAAAGGGCCAAGCCCATTAATTTTACTAAACAAGGAAAAAGGAAAAGATTATTTTCATTATTCAAGATTTAGAAAATAACTAAAAACCCTAAAAATCCCTTTTCTTCTCGTTGTTCTTTTGGTCGTTGGGTTTTGCATCACCAAAGGGGTGTTTCGGTTTTATTTTGACGTTAGATTTATTGCAAGGATCGCTCTGTTCATCATTCCTTGATTCACGTGATTGGTATAACATTTAACCTTTTTCTTTTTATGTTTTGATTATTAATCACATAAAATCATGAATGTTTTAAATAAACTTGTAGAAACTAGAAAGGGGGGGGGGGGTTGAATAGTTTCTCTTCGATTAGTCACCTAATTAAAATTACTTTCAATTAGGTTTGTATCAAAACTATCTTTTACTTGAAGCTAAGTTGCATAATGATTAGGTTCAATTCAAATGCATTAGCAATGTTAATAGGTAAGAGTAATGATAATGAAATAAATAAAGAGTAAGGAAAGAGATACCCTAATGAGAAGACACCAAGATTTATAGTGGTTCGATAACGAGGCTCTATCCTCGTTTCTACTCCACTCCTCGAGTACACCTACTCGATATTTCCACTATATCCACAAGCTCCCTTATTGGCGGAGAAAACATTACATCGTCGATTACATTATTTTCCGACACTATGTTAAATGTCAAGACCTAATCTATAGCTAGGACCAATCTACACAACGTTGCCTACTTCACAATTTAACGACACAAGGCTAGAGTCGAGTTCTAATCTCAAGGTAGAACCAATCTTCACGACGTTGCCTACTTCCCCATTTTACGACACAAGGCTAGATGTCGAGTTCTAATCCAAAGCTAGAACCAATCTTCACGACTCTTCACTTTGAAGCTAAGTGAGAACTTCACACAACACAACTACTAATCACTTTCAAGTTTAGTGAGAACTCACAAGACACAACCACGTCACTTTATAGTTTAGTGAGAACTACTACACGATCTATTACAACTCAACTAGACATATCCAAGTACACACATGTAGCTTGGATCTACACAACATAAATCCAATCAAACACATATGGAATGGATGTACACAACAAATCCAAGTATTCACAAATATCTTGGATAAACACAACATGTCCAAGTATTCATAAATACAATGGATTAACATAAAACAAAAAGGCTAACATGATGAACATGACTAATTCATGGATTCATCTTTATCACAACACTAATGAGTGAGTGATCTTCTCTTTGTACAAGGTGAAGGAGGGGATCAAGAGGATAATCATATGTAAACATACTTATCACATTAAGTGATCATTTACTAATGATTATGCTATAGAAAACAGAAAGGGGGCTGAGAAAAACATCCAAAAAGGGTTGTTGGAAAATGAGATTTGATCCACTATTTATAGGAGACAAAGTGAAACGGCTAGTTGGGCGCAGTTCCTTATCTAGCCCGGTGGTTCCTTATCGCTAGAGAACCGCCTAGCTATTTAAGGTACCGCCCAATAGACTATGCTCCGATTTTGTCTGTTAGTGGGGTAGGAATATCGGAGGTTTTTTAAACCTTCAAAGGATATTCTTATGGCATATGGAATATACCATTTTCAAATTTACATTTTCCATTTTAATAAAACATTCTCTTAAAAAGAAAGTTTATTAAAAAATCTTTTGTCATATTAACAAAAGTGAGTTTTAAGGATAATCACTTTGATGATCACTAAGTATGATTAAGAAAAGTTAGTGATATGATTATTACCTTGATGATTGTGTTAGTTAA
The DNA here is from genome assembly GCA_025667525.1 of Glebionis coronaria. Lineage (NCBI taxonomy): Eukaryota > Viridiplantae > Streptophyta > Magnoliopsida > Asterales > Asteraceae > Glebionis > Glebionis coronaria. Next base: position 243,390,040 of record CM046876.1, read on the forward strand.
ATAATTCGTTTTGTGTTTTACACTAAATGTGTTGTATAGTTTGTTGTGATCAAAACTAAGAAAGATTAGTTAACTCTAATAATATTTTTAGGCATCACTTGCATTAAAAATCTCCCCTTTTTTGATTACGACAAACTATAAACTCATTTATGTAGAAACACAAAATATCGAATTATTAACGAGTTTATCACTATCATTTCTCCCCCTTTGTCGTAGCAAAAAGGTTAGCACAAGTCTTTGAAGAAAACCGGACTTTGCTAGTAGCTCCCCCTTGGTGGTTGCTCCCCCTTGCTTGGGGCACCAAGTGTATGAGCTAAGGTGACATGCTACACAAAGGTTAGTAGAAAGAAAAGAAAAACCAATGTATATATGATCACTACCTACTAAGTAACTTGAGAGGGAGAATGAGAAGAAATCTCAAATTTGAAGAAAGTATTGCTAAGTATGTCCAAAGAGGTAAATGACAAAATCAATGTTCAATTGGTGGAATGGAGGTAGAGAAGAAACATCCAACCAATGAAGATGATAAATTTGTCAAGGGGTTAAAGTTTAGAATTGATGGAATCACCCATAATCAATTGTAAAGATTAACCACGATCAACTCAAAAGAAAAAGAGAGAATGATCAAAGAAAGAAACAAAAACAACACAATGGTTTCATATTACTAAAATATGAAAGAAACAAACAAGGTAGATAGTCATACGCACAATATGAGTATCTAAAGCAAAAAAATATGGAAAATAAACCACAAAGCATAAGCTATTCTAATAGTGATAATTTTCCAAGATTGCTTAAAATGTTATTGACTCCAAAACAACTAAAGTATTATTGACTCTAAGAGTGCTTAGTCCTTTAGTAGGAAAAATAAGACGACGAGGCATCATTCGAAGTTTTGTCCACGGGAACGGAAAATTTGAGAGGAGGTCGAGTGAAGAGGAATTCAATTAAATTTAACTTCTCATACACATGAGCAAGTTCAATTTGTTGAAATCGACAACAAGCACAAGAGGATCCATGATGCAAAACAAATTCGGTTGATGGGGGAAGGCCATCAAACCTAGGGTTTGGTGGCGGTGAGGAGAGTGGGTAGGAAATGTTTTCACAATGCATTGTGAGGTTTGGGAAGCTTGAAAGGTCATTAAGTTGAGAGGTGTCGAAAGGGTTTGGTGGTGGGGGACCATTTTCCTTTTCTCCGGTCATGGGGTTAATGGAGTAGGTCTCATTCCAATACTTGATTAGAGAGAAGGTGGGGTTCTTGGGTGGTTTTAGAAGAAGAGGGTTCATTTTTCTTGATCCAAATAGGTCGAACCGAGGTCTTAAGTTTATCGAAAATCTTGGATGAGGAAGATTTGGGTGAGGAGGTTTGTGACAATGAAATGTCAAGGTTATGAAAGGAGGAGTTAGGCATTGTTGATGTGTGAGAAGGAAATCTCAAGGTGGGGGGTATAAGAAGAAAGTAGTCAAGGCAAAGATTTGAAAATAAAATGAGAAGTGTCAAGGAATGTTTATCCAAATTAAGTAAACATGGAATCTTGACAGGGGATAGGGTGATGAAGAAAGACAAAAAAACAAGCCAAAAATTGGCTATCTGTCCGCGGTTTCTTATAGGGACCGGCGGTTCCTTAGCATTTAAGGGACCGCACGACATTAATGAGCTGCGTACAGTGGACGTAGAACAATGATTTTTCAGGGTTTTGTGAAAAACTATTACTTTTTCAAAAAATAGCAAATCTTGGAATTTTACCTCTATTAGCACTAAATTATGATAGGGTTGCATAAAAGCAACACATTCACAAATAATGTCTTGACAAAGGGTGACATAATATTTAGTTAACATTTCGAACCAAATTTATTCATGTTTTAGAGGTTGTGATAGATTTAGGTTCAATTTTAATTTAAAATTAAAGTTGATTAATGTGCACATAAAGATAGAAACACATAAAGATAAATCCATAAATCATCCTCATGAAAAACTCATGGAGGGAAGGAAATACAATAAGGAAATGAAAAACAACTAACTAAAACAAAGTTAGCTTAAAACTAGTTCTTGATGAGTAGTCTTCCTTGGCTTGCTTTTTCTTGAGAAGCACTTATTAAAGAAAATCATCATTTCTCTCATAGGAGGATGATTGGCAAAGAGATTGAACAAAAAGCTTTGCAACTTTATGTGAGCCCCAATCATCTCCAATCTAAGGTATCAATGAGATAGTAGTTGTTGAGGCAACAAAGGGCAATTAGTTCCATTGTGCATGAAATACTTATAAAAGCAAGGATCACCCAAGTTTGGAGTGTTTGAGGGAGGTGTAGGTGGAGGAGGCATGTTCTCCAAGGGTGATGTGGGTGAGTGTGGAGGTATGTTCTCCAAGGGTGAAATGGGTGATGTGGGTGAGTTTGGAGAGGTAAAAGGTGAAGTCAACAAGGTATCAACAAAGTCATTCACAATGGGAATGCTTTGGATTGGTTGAGGTTGGGTAGTCACATCCAAGAGAGTACTTGGAGTTTAGGGTAAGGTTAGATCATTCATTCTAGATTGGAATGAAGAGGAGGTAGAACCATGAGAAAGGTTGGTACCATGGGTTGAGGTATTCTTGCATGGAGCAAGAGGTGGTGAGGGTGATGAAGAGATGAGAATTGGAACAATCTCATTCTTGGGTGTGTGAAAGGGTGAAGAGTTAAGTTTGGGCAACTTAATCATAATCTTAAGGTTTTTCTTTGAAGTGGAGGTTTTGAATGAGTTTGAGGTTCTTGTAGAAACCATGGTTGTAATGAGTAGTTTAAGGGTTAAGGATGAATGGTTTGATATGTGAAGAACATGGCTAATAAGGTGGGTTTAAAAGGGTGAGGGGATGATCCAACCAAGTAATGGGTTAAAAACATTTTATGTGAATAATGAATTTAGGTAACCTAGTTTAGGAAATGTGCAGGTTTTTGCAAATAATCAAGCAAGGTTTACACAGATTAAGGAAAATAGTGTAAAGAAAAGATTCTGTCGAACACAGTAGCTGGCGGTTCCCTATCTAGGATGGGTGGTTCCTTATCGATAAGGAACCGCTGGTCGATATGGAACCGCGACCAGAGGTGTTCAAAAATCACACTTCCTCAAACTTTGGTTAGCCCAGATTTTTACCAAAGGATTAACAAGCCAAAGTTAACTACTGACCAAAATCTAGGAAGCTAACTAACACATAGGATGCACAAAGCTATGCAAATCGTAAACACGGTGGCATAGACAACATTAGGATTAAAATAATAAGTAATCCAAACAAGTAGTATTAGTTAATACACAAACAATAAAGTAAAAAGAAGCAAATGTTCAACATCACATTACATGTTTAGCAACATGTATACTTTGAAACAATTCAAAGTCTTCATCTTCTTTTCTTTCCTAATCGCTTAATCATGTTTCTCAAGTACTTGAATCCCTTCCTTGAATCAAATCGATGATTATGTAACTCACCTCGGGTTCGAAGATTTTGACGGTAAAGTTCCTCCATTTTGAGATCATCCCGAACTTCACTAGTGGAATTATGAGGAGGGGAAACAATTTCATCTAAAACGTCCACGAATGAGTTTGTGGAGTGGTGAGAAGTACTCGAAGAGCCAATGGGAGCACTTGTGCCAATGCCATCACCATCACTTGTTGGCATGTCAATGTCCTCATCATTGGAATCTTGTTGGTTGGACTTTCTAGGTCTACGATCACATCTTGTCTTTCTCTCATATACCTCTTGAATAGGTAGCATTACCCGTTTGACCGGTTGAAAATGAGAAAGATCAAGATTGGGAAAATCACGTCCAACCCTTTTAATAATGCGAGTGAGAAGCATTGCGTAAGGGAGTTTTGTTTTAGGCTTGTGAATAGCATAATTGATCCGTTGAGCGATAAAATATGCCAAATTGTAATTGGTGTTGGTAAAGATGCAAAATAACATATGCACTAAACACGCCGGAACATGATCTCGGTTTCCACCAAGACAAAACACATTTTCCCTAAGGATATTGGTCCATTGGACCATATTATCATTAAGGTCGCTTAAGAGAACCTCATGACGTTTCACCGAACGTACCTTAGTATGAAGGCTTCTTACAACGGGTCGATTACGCTTTTTGCAGACAATGTCAAGAATGTAGTCAAGATCAATTTCCGCATGCTCATTTGGAGGACAATTGTTGGATTCAAGGAGAGCACTAAGCTTCCATTTATCCTTGAAGCGACAAGTGCCTACAAATGGGACATCAAGAATTTGACCGAAGAGTTCGAGAGAGTATTGTATGAGTTGATCATTCAAGATTGTAGAAACTAGAAGGGGGGGGGGTTGAATAGTTTCTCTTCGATTGGTAACCAAATTAAAATTACATTCAATTTGGTTTGTATCAAAACTATCTTTTACTTGATGCTAAGTTACATAATGATTAGGTTCAATTGAAATACACTAGCAAGGATAATAAGCAAGTATAATGATAATGAAATAAGTAAAGAGTAAGGAAGGAGACAACCTAGTGGGAAGACACCAAGATTTATAGTGGTTCGACAACGAGGCTCTATCCTCGTTTCTACTCCACTCCTCGAGTACACCTACTCGAGATTTCCACTATATCCACAAGCTCCCTTCTCCGCGGAGAAAACCTTACATCGTTGCTTACATTATTTTCCGACACTAAGCTAAATTTCGAGACCTAATCTTTAGCTAGGACCAATCTACACGACGTTGCCTACTTCACAATTTAACGACACAAGGCTAGATGTCGAGTTCTAATATTAAGGTAGAACCAATCTTCACGACGTTGCCTACTTCACCATTTTACGACACAAGGCTAGATGTCGAGTTCTAATCGAAAGCTAGAACCAATCTTCACGACTCTTCACATTGAAGCTAAGTGAGAACTTCACACAACACAACTATTAATCACTTTAAAGTTTAGTGAGAACTCAAAAGACACAACCACATCACTTTATAGTTTAGTGAGAACTCCTAATCAAATCTATTACAACTCAACTAGACTTATCCAAGTACACACATGTAGCTTGGATTTACACAACACAAATCCAAGCAAACACATATGCAATGGATGTACACAACAAATCCAAGTATCCACAAATAACTTGGATGAACACAACTAGTCCAAGTATTCATAAATACATTGGATTGACCTAAAACAAAAAGGGTATCATGATGAATATGACTAGCTCATAAATTCATCTTTATCACTACACTAGTGAGTGAGTGATCTTCTCATTGGACATGGTAAAGGAGGGGATCAAGAGGATAATCATATGTAAACATCCTTAACAATTTAAGTCATCATTTACTAATGATTATGCTATAGAAAAAAGAAAGAGGGCTGAGAAAAACGTCCAAGAGGCTTGCTGGAAAATGAGATTTGACCCACTATTTAAAGGAGACAAAGTTACAACGGATCTATAACGGCTACTGTGCGCGGTACCTTATCTCACCCCGCGGTACCATATCGCTAAGGTACCGCGTAGGTACTTAAGGTACCGCCACTAGACTCTGCTCCGTTTTTTGTCTTTTAGTGGGGTGGGAATATCTGATGTATTTGAACCCTTCAAAGGATATTCTAATAGCATTTGGAATATGCCATTTTTAAATTTTCATTTTCCATTTTAATAAAACATTTTCTAAAAAAGAAAGTTTATTAAAAAGTCTTTTGTCTTATTAACAAAAGTGAGTTTTAAGGATAATCATTTTGATGATCACTAAGTATGATTAAGAAAGGTTAGTGATATGATTATTACCTTGATGATAGTGTTAGTTAAATAATTCATTTTGTGTTTTACACTAAATGTGTTGTATGGTTTGTTGTGATCAAAACTAAGAAAGATTAGTTAACACTAATAATGTTTTTAGGCATTACTTGCATTAACAATCTCCCCCTTTTTGATTACGACAAACGATAAACTCATTTACGTAGAAACACAAACTATGGAATTATTAACTAGTTTATCACTATCATTTCTCCCCCTTTGTCGTAGCAAAAAGGTTAGCATAAGTCTTTGAAGAGCATCGAACTTTGCTAGTAGCTCCCCCTTGGTGGTTGCTCCCCCTTGCTTGGGGAACCAAGTTTGTGAGATAAGGTGACATGCTACACAAAGATTAGCAGAAAGGAAAGAAACACCAATGTATATATGATCACTACCTACTAAGTAACTTGAGAGGGAGAAAGAGAAGAAATCTCAAATTAGAAGCAAGTATTTTGCTAAGTATGTCCAAAGAGGTAATTGACAAAATCAAACTTCAATCCAATGAAGATGATATGCTTGTCAATGGGTTAAAGCTTTAGAATTGATGGAATCACCCATAAGCAATTGTAAAAAATTAACCAAGATCAACTCAAAGTAGAACTAATTAGATAGCACACAAATAACAAAAAGGTTAAAAAAATACAACGAAGAAGATAGTCATACACATAGTATGAGTATCTAAAAGCAATAAATATGGAAAATAAACCTCTAAGCATACGCTAGTCTAATAGTGATATTTTCCAAGATTGCTAAAAATAAAATAAAACTAAAAAGACGACGATGCATCATTCGATGTTTTGTCCACCGGAACGAAAACTTGAATAGGAGGTCGAGTGAGGAGGAATTCAAGAAAATTTAACTTCTCATATGCATGAGCAAGTTCAATTTGTTGAAATCGGCAACAATCACACGAGGATCCATGATGCAACACAAAATCGTTTGATGGGGGTATGGCATCAAACTTAGGGTTTGGTGGTGGTGGGTTTTATGGTGTAAGTCTCATTCCAATACTTGATTGGAGAGAAGGTAGGGTTTTTGGGTGGTTTGGACGAAGATGGTTCATTCTTCTTAACCCAAACGGGTCGAACCGAGATTTTCGGTTTCTTTGAAAGCTTGGATGAAGAAGCTTTGGGTGAGAGGGGTTGTGACAAAGAAATGTCAAGGTTAGGAATGTAGGAGTTAGGCATTGTGAGAGTGTGAGAATGATATCTCAAGGTTATGTGAGAATGAATTCTCAAGGTTGGGAAGGTGTGAGAATGAAATCTCAAGGTTGGGGTATAAGTAAAATGTAATCAAGGTAAGAATTTGAATACAAAATGTGTAGTGTCAAGGAATGTTTAGTCAGTTTGAGTAAACAAGGAATCTTGACTGGGAATAGGTTTTAAAGGTTTTGACCAAAAAATCGTCAAAAGCCACTTTCTGGCCGCGGTACCTTATAGGGGCCGGCGGTTACATATCAATAAGGAACCGCGGGTCTTTAAGGAACCGCGTCCAGAGGACTTTGAACCATGTTTTTCCTGGGTTTTGGGAAAAACTAAGACTTTTTCAAAAAGTTGCAAATCTTGGAATTTTACCTCTATTAGAACCAAAATATGCTAGGGTTGCATAAAGCAACACATTCACAAAGAATGTCTTGACAGAGGGTGACAAAATAATTTAGATATCATTTTGAACCAATTTTAGTCAAGTTTAGGGGTTGTGATAGATTTAGGTTCAATTTTAATTTCAAATTAAAGTTGATTAGTGTACACAAAAGGATAGAATCACATAAAGCTAAATCCATAAGTCAACAACATAAAACATTCATTAATGAGGCAAGTACAAAGACAAATAAAACTAACTAATACATAGCTAGCTTATCATTAAATCTAGATAAGTAGTTTTCTTTGGCTTGTTGTTGTTGAAAACTCTTATTAAAAGAACTCCATCATTCATCTCCTAGGAGGAGGCATAGAGAACAAAGCAAGAAAGAAGTTTTGCAACCTCCTATGTAGCTCATACATGTCCATCCTAAGGTTATGGATGATGTAGTGATTGTAAAGACAACATGGGAAACTAGGACCATGAGTTTATTGAAACTCAAAGTAAGGATCACCCAAGAGGATGGAAAGAGGGACACCCAAAACTGGGATGTTTGAGTTGGGTGGAGGTGGAGGAGGCAAGTTCTCCAAGGGTGATGTGGGTGAAAGTGGAGGCATGTACCCCAAAGGGGAAATGGGTGAGTGTGGAGGTAAATCCTCCAAGGTTGGTGAAATGGGTGAGTTGTGAGGGGTAAATGGTGAAGTCACCAAGGAGTCATCAAAGTCATTCCCAAAAGGAATGCTTTGGATTGGTTGAGGTTGTGTGGTCACTTCCAAGGGTGCACTTGGAGTGAAGGGTGAAGAAAGCTCATTCATTCTAGAATTGAATGAAGAGGAGGTCGAACCAATGGAGTGGTTAGTACCATGGGTGGAGGAGGTCTTGCATGGGGCAAGAGGTGGGGAAGGCGATGAAGAAATGAGGATAGGAGCATTCTCATTCTTAGGTGTGTGGAAAGGTGAAGAGTTAGGCTTAGCTACCTTAACCCTTATTTTGAGTGTTTTTCTTGGGGTGGAGGTCTTGGAAGTGTTTGAAGTTTTGGTACACACCATGGTTGATTAGGGTGGTTTAAGGTTTAGGGAAGTATGTTTGATGTGTGAAGAACATGGCAAACAAGGTGGGTTTAAATGGGTGAGGGGATGATCCAAACTAGTAACGGGTTAAAATCATTTTAGGTGAATAATGAATTTAGATACCCTAGTTTAGGAAATGTGTAGTTTATTACTGAAAATCATGCAAGGTTTACACAAAATTAAGAAAACAGTGTAAAGCAAAGATGCTATCGTGCATAGTGACCGGCGGTTCCTTATCTAGGACCGACGGTACCTTATCGATAAGGAACCGCGGGTCGATATGGAACCGCGACCAAAAGGTTTTCAAAATTTCCCATCCTAGTTTTTGATAAACCCAGATTTTTCCCAAAAATTTCACAAGCCAAAGTTAACTACAGATCATAATCTAATAAGCTAACTATCAAAAGGCATGCACAAAGCTATGTAAAACACAAACATGATGGCATAATTAACATTAAGGATCAAGATAAATGATAATTCTAACATGCAATCACAAGTTAATACATATCCAAGATAAAATAAAATTGTTCAACAATACATGTTTACCAACATGTATTCTTTGAAAAGCTTCAAAGCTTTCACCTTCTCTTCTTCCCTAATCCCTTGATCATATTCCCCAAAACTTGAAACCTTTTCTTGATTCAACCCGGTGTTCGTGCAATTCCCCTCGAGTTCTAAGGTTTTCACGATAAAGATGCTCCATATTGAGATCTTCCGGTACTTCACTAGAATGATGAGGAGGAGGAGCTAAGTCTTCAAATTCATCCTCGAATGGGTTTGAGGATGGATGGGAATTACTCGAAGAGTGGAAATGAGAACTAGTACCTATGCCATCACCATCACATGTTGGCATGTCCATGTCCTCATCATCCATCTCTTGATGAACATATTTTTTCGATCCTCGATCACTTCTTGTCTTTCTTGCATATGCCTCTTGAATAGGCAATGTGACAATCCGTCAATTTATGGTTGATATTTTATTCTCAAGAATTATTTAAAAATATTATTTTAATGTTATTATATGAACTCACTTATTTTTGGGAAGAAATTTGGATTTACGTCTTAAAGTAGCGTCGACTACGTCTAAATCGGAGGATTCAACGTTACGTGCTTACATTTACATACACCGTCTTTGGTGACAGTCTGACAATTCAGAAAATAAATTTATCCGTGAATATTATTTTGGAGTTCTAAATTTGTGCTGGTTCATAAACTCACAAATTTACGAGAAGAGATTAGGACTTACGATTTTATTTTAACGTCCTTTACGACTAAACTGGAAACCCTAGGATTACGTATTTACGTTTTCGAACTCCGTTTTTGGTGAGACAATTTTTATTAGATTCGGTTTGTGCCGTTGATTCATAATTTATAAAAACGTTTTTCGTTAAACGACCCAAGGGCACGCAAATCGAGGAAACTAGAATCGAGGAGTACCCGTAAATAAATGGGGATGAGACAAGTGGGACACTTGCCCCACTCCCATCAAAACCGGCCATACTAAGCTACTTAACACACTTGATGTGTCAAAACTTAAGCAAAAAGCTTACACATGTAAGCTTAGCTTCCATGTGAAGCTACCTATCCCACTAAGCTAACTAAAAACCATTTGCTTCTTCATTCTACCATTTCACACATGCAAAACCACTCCTTTCTCTCCCATGGCTCTTATTCTTACCGTCCAAAAACAACCCCAAACACCCATTTGATCCAAATTTAACCACAAATCTTATGTTATTCTTGCATAAGATGATGTCCTTTTGAAGACTTATTGATTGGTGGTGCTTATAACATCCAAGGAGGAGTTTCCATGGAGTATTAGGGCTGATTTTCCACAAGGAGATTATGAAGATTGGTGGTCTTGAAGATGGTCTTGGCTATGCACAAGTTTCTCCATCAAAATCCATGTCCAAATCATAACCTACATCAACATGGTGGTATAAAGATTGTCCTCCTCATCCTCTTGATTATTTTTATTATGTAATCATGTATTTTATTTCCTATTGTATATGTTTATGATGATTATATGATGATAAAAATAATGTGTGGGGATTTGGTGTTGATAAACATGCTTGAAAAGATGAAAAACTATAAGAAACAAGGCTAAAATCTTGTTTAAATTTGTTGGCTGTATAAAACAGTAAAGAAACATGTCATGAACTGATAAAATGATGAATTAGAATCCATTTTCAGTAAGCTATGGGTCTTGTACACATGTGAGAGTTGGCCATGCAATGGAATCATTGTAATGGGTGAGATATGATCAAAACAAGTTGGGTGTTCTAATCTGACTAAGCAGTGTTGTAGGGACTGTTAAGGCAAGATAAACTTAAAATATGCAGTAGCTATAACTAAGTTAAATGTAGCACATAATATGAATAACATGTCACCCGAAAATGAGCTTCTAATTCATTATAGAACTCTAGATATGGTAAAAATGGTGAACATGAAGATAAAAATCAGATTTTATGTTTATTATTATTATATAAGCACTCACATTTTATTGTATAAAATTTAAAATAAAAACCCACTAACTTATGGATTTTATTTATATAAATATGTAAAAGGTTAAATAAGTTTATAAATTATAAAAATATTAGTGGAATAATACTTATAAGTAATAGAAACTATAAACTTGATTTTTACGACTTTTTCGGCTATTACCGTAAAATTAACGTTTTTCGCCAAATAAAACTTAGACGATCAAACCCGTCTAATGTAAAGTTTTTAAAACTCATATACTGATATATAAGTAACTAATACAAGTAAAAACCGATAAAAGCCGAACTATAGGACATACGGACATTAACGAGCTAACTAAGCATATTGGACTAATAATTGGACTAAATAAGATAAATACTTATAAAAGAACTTATTGGGCTTAACCCATTTGGGCCCAACATATAAAGTATAACTACTGATAATATAAGTATGAAAAGGATTAATAAGAGTTAAAGAACTTATAATAAGTATATTGGACTTAAAACACGTAAATAGGTAAAACTAGAAAACTAGTATAAAAGTTATCGACATATAACACTAAAATGAGTAAACGAGAATATGTATACCCATTTGATCATCATATATATATAATCATCATATGTATACATAATTGTTATTTTTATAAAGTCATTGGACATGAGTCTAAGACGAGTATTATTTGTCTAGGTTTCCGTGATTGAAGCACGTACCGTACGACCGAATTGCCGATAACGCGCCTTCCCATATCAACGTGAGTTCATAGCCTCGCACTCTTTTAAATGTTTTATGAAATATTTTATAAACCCGCGAGGAAGATAACATGTTAGTTTTTATAAAATAGGACACCATTTGTCCCGATTGTTTGTTTATTGATTTGTACCCGAATGATTGAATGACCCGATTGTATGACCCGATAAATGATTAAAGGACCCGATAGATGAAATTAAATGGATTATTAAAGTTAGGTTATGTCACTAAAAGTCCCATTAGCATGAATTGTGAACTACCGGGATTTGGTAGACGCTTGTGCATATAATAGTACTATTTGGGGACGATCACCCCAGTTCGCGCCTTGACGGTTGATCCCCGTCGTGCCACATTGATTGGTAAGCAAATTTATGTATGAGAAGATTTCCATAGCGTGACCTTTGTGACGACACGCTAACTTAGATGGGAAAATTTGGTATCGGGTTAGCTACCCGTTGTTTGTTTAGTAAGGTAACATTGTCATGCGGCTTATAATAATCCAAAATTAACAAAATACTACTAGACGCACCGAATTACGATGTATTGCCTGACTAGCAATACAGGGTCATACTATTGATATTATGTTTGTGTTTTGGTTTTCATAACCATATTCATATAACGGTTTTTATTTCCATACAACGTCATAAGACGTATTGTATGATGTTTTCACGACATTGGCTCGTATAATGATTTTTAAGGCAAACGCCTATATTATGATTTTGATGAAGATTTGTATAAAATGAATTTGGCTATTTTATGGCCTATCAAAATGATTTGTACAAAATGATTTTCAGTAATAATTTTATACTGATATTATATTGATGGATTTTATTAAACTCTATGAATTCACTCGGCGTTATCGCTGACCCTTTTCTTTTAACATGTTTTATCTCAGGTACTTGAAGGTAATTCTCGGGAAGACAACAAGAATTCATGGCCCGCACTTAAATTATAATTTCCATTCAAATACTTTGTAAAACTTTGTATGAAATAATATGACTTGGGACCTATGTAACTTTGATATTTATGAATGGAAATGGTTTATTATTAAACGACGCGATTTTTATGCGTTGTCTATGATGTGAGTAATGTGCTATCCCGTAACACCAACTAGTCTTCCGCTGTATCGAGTTGTTTAAATTTGGGGGTGTTACAGTTTGGTACCAGAGCTCTCGTTATAGAGAACGATAGATTTTTAAAACCAAGGTTTTGAATAAAACATTTCAAAATCTTTTAACTATAAACATTTTTCTAAAAATGTCTAAAAATCTTTTGACTATAACGGTGCCGAAGAATTCCCGAGTTATCGACAAGGCCAGACTGAGAAGTGTTATTTTAATATATATATAACTTGGATTATATATATATATATATATATATATATATATATATATATATATATATATATATATATATATATATATATATATATATATATATATATATATATATATATATATATATATATATATATATATATATATATATATATATATATATATATATATATATATATATATATATATATATATATATATATATATATAAGTTGTAAATTGATTACATGATTGTTTGATGATTATTTTGATATTTATACGAGGTATTTATAAGACGTAGATTGTCACAAGAAACCCTAAAATCCCCTAGTAAATTAATCGAAGCTATTCTCATAGGAATTCTAGCTATCCTAGATCTAAACCAAGTTGTGGATATTTATGATCCCAACAAATGGTTGATGTTCGTATAATTGTAGATATTAGTTGATTGTGATATTGAAGAAGAATTGGCGAGATTAAATCTGATATCGATGTCATGACGATCTTTTCTTATAGAGTGGAGTTGACAAAACATTACCACCTAGAAAGATGTCATCTGATTCGTTGTCATCTAATTCTTAAATTGAAATTGAAAGGGTGAATGTTGCACTTGAGACTGTCATTGGAACCATTACCCAAAAGCCTCATGCCACTAGTACCTTTCCGAGAAGTCTAGTTTAATGATCAAGTCATTTCATACTAGTGACTCATTTGATAAATATTGTTGTAAGAGCTATAGGATTGGAAATTAAGTGTTGTTCATATTGAGATTTTGTTGCCTTTACAAGGCCGAAGAATAAGGTTGTAAGTATTGGAAAATGAGGTAGGATATCGATTTGAGTATAAAGTTGATTGAAACTTGAATGAAGTAAAATTTTAACCGTATGGAATATGAGATTGTTAAGAAGAAGTCGTTAAGTTCTGTGATTGAATTATAAGGTTTTAATTGATTGTAGGTTTGTGTTAAGGGTTGTTCCTAGGCCATTGTCCACTAACAAGGATGCCCAGTGTCCAAGAAAAAATTGAAGAAATCTTCTTCTGAATTGGGACCGATGGATCTTCTAGGACATGTGGAACACCTAATGACTCTTGTAGATTAGTATTCATTGTGGTATCTTTTAAAAATCCCTAACTTAACTGAGATATCAGTTGGTAGGATGAGTTTTGTAAATTGTATGACATAGTGACACGCAATGTGTTACGGTACAATTTGACTTGTTTGTGATTAATGAAAAGACTACCTTTTATTGCTAAATTCTACATGTATTGATGTTATCTATCTTTTCTTGCTTCATCCTAATGTTCGCATTAGTGATGCAACCATTGAACAAGTACTCATCTTGAATTGAGTTACATTGTAGATTATTCTTGTTGAGTGCCATCGAGGTCACGAACCTCATGATTATTTGGCTAAGCTCATTTCCTATCATATTGTAGTTAGTTCTTGGTGAACAACTCTTCATCACTCTTTTGTAGATCACTCATTCTTTTTATAAGATAAAACCGTATCCTTTGAGAAAACATAATTTTCATCACAATAAGGATAATTCAAAGTGAGATTTATAAGTGATTGATATCAAATGAAGTTGTTTATGAAACGCCTTGGAAAACTTAATTGTTTTCATAACAAAGAAAATCTTTGTAAATTTATTTTTGATTCTTATTTAAGAATTAAGCATAAAAATGTTTTTATTATAAACAGGATGATAAAATTTTGACGAACTGAGTATTGCATCGTTAATCTTGAAATTGTATATAGTTGCGCGCCTACATACAATTTGGAATGGACCATGCAAGGCTGATTAGTAGTCACTCTAAAACTAATGAATAAACATTACATTTTCTTTGAAGATTGTGAAAGATTAAAATTTTATGAGATCTGCAAGAAGTGAAAAATAAGGACATAGTGTTAGGGACACCTACATATGTGCCTGTAGCATCTATCCTCTGAGTCGAATTTACTCCTCTGTGGAAATTGTCTTATTTGACAATTGATATTCCCTTCTTGTCCAATTATCCCGTAGTGAGATTCTTAGGAAAAGTATTTGATTACCGAGTGTTGATACCCGACTGGATGTATCGACATTCCTATGATTTCTTTTGATTTGATTTCATTTGAATGACCTGGGTAACGATCCGAGGAGCTTTCGAATGCGTACTCAAATTATGAAAACATGGGATATATTCATATTCGTTAAATGTTTTCTTCTGTATCTGATTTGAAATTCTCTCGCATAGATTATGCGTTGACCTTAATCTTTTAATAGTAGTTGTGTCTCCAGATATCCTTGAATTAGTGAAGGATTATGAATTATTATTAGTCTTTTGAGAAGTTCACATCTTATCGACGACAATGCAACTGGAAAGTTCATAGTGCCCGTAGAATGAATTGATTGATTATTACATGACGACATTGTCTTAATTGATGGGAACTCGAGTAGAATTCCCCGAAAAGATAAGATGTTGATTATCAAAAGTGATCTAAATAATTCTTGATTGATGACCATATCCTGTATTTAGACTTAAAATTTTACCATGAATGGTTGTGAACTAGTTATAGATATTGTAATATAGAAGAACCTAATATGAATTTATTAAAAGATGTTTATGTTATCTGAAACTTTAGGAGGTATTTGTTGGTGAATTACCTAGACTTTCGCCATTAAGGCAAGTTGAATTTGGTATTGATTATATTCTCAGTGCTGCACCTGTGACATGTGCACTATACGTCAGCACCATCTGAATTAAAGGAATTACCGTAAAATTGAGAGAGTTGTCGGAGAAAGATTTTATTCTACCGAGATCGGTATCATGAAGAGCTATGGTGTTATCATTCCTTATATTTACAGATTACTGTGAACTGAGTAAATTGACAATCGAAAACGATATCCATAACTCGAAATGGAAGATTTGTTCGATCATTTACTAGGTTTTTGATCCTCAGCATGGTTATCATCAACTTCGCATCTGCGAAAAGGATTATCTATTCCAATCACTACATCCAGAACTTGTAATAAACATTATGAGTTTCACGTGGTGTCGTTTAGATTGACCAATGCACATGTAGCATTCATAAATTTGGTGAATCGCGTGTGTAGGCTGTAATTTGATAAATTCACGCTTGTGATAATTAAGGACCATTTGCTTGTTTGTAAGTATAAGAAAGAGTTAATATTTAATTATAGATTGCCCTGAATTGGCCGAACAATTAAAAATTGTACCTTAAATATTTAACATGTGAATTAAGACTAAATCCTTTATATTAATTGACCGTGTGGGTAATAGATAATGGAATATATTGACTCTTCAAATAAGAAGTCATTTAAGACTTTGAGTTATACTAAAAAGAAAGTGCAAATATATTTTGACAGATGTTTTAACAAAGGATTTTTAAGGGATTATTCCCTTATACACAAACCATTTAACTAAACTTCTGTTTAGGGGTAAATGTTCGTGTATACTTCTAGACAACTTAAGAAGAATTGAGGAAACATTTAAACCATGACTTGAAATTTGAAACGATACATTTTGCTTTTCAAACTAAGAAAAAATTTTGACTAAAATATAACCAAAGATTTTTCAAACATTTACGAATCTTATTAATTATTTTCAATAAATCAACAAAAATCTTGTTAATTAAATTCGAATCTATTTTGAACATTTTATATAATTGGTCGAACTAAGAAATTTAAAACTTTTACGTTTACGCTTCATAAAATTAACTAATTATTATTTAATTACTTGTAGTAATTATCGACGCTTTAAAACGTCGGATTGAGAAAAACTGATAAAAATAATAGTTGAGACGAAACAAAAACATAGAAAATATGAAGAATGAAATTATGAGTAAATTGTGGACATGATAATTATTACATCAGGAATAAGGAATATAATTACTGACACATTATGTAGGATAAAGAATCCATTAGGACGTGTTCCTTAATAATGAAGGTGCAAAATAAATTGCTGAACAATTTAAAAATAGCCGATGATTGTAAAAAAAAAAGATAATATAGATAATAAAAAGTGGTTCGCGGCTAATGTGAAGCAACAGATTTGAGAAGTCGATGACGTTACATGTTTAAAAGGCCACTTGCGGTTGCCTAAATATAGAGGATTGTGAGTTATAGTTATGTTGGAATCTTGTAAGTATAAGTATTTTACTCATGACATTTCTGATTTAATGTATCATTATCAGAAGAAGTTGTACTAATGGCAAATTATGAAGGCAGACATCGCCTCATACATTAGTAAACGTCTAGCTATTGCAAAGGTCATCATCTGAATTTGATTCGATTTGGATCATCGTCGACAGACTGACCAAATCTGCTGATATCATTCCCGCTAATGATAATTGCAAAGGAGTTATGTAAACATAGTGTGTCTGTATCGAACATCTTTATCAAGATCCTCGCTTCTCATCGAATTTCTAGTTATTTGCTCAGAAATCATTGAGAACGAACCTTGATGAGAGTACTGTTTACCACCCCAAATCGAAGAGACGAGGTAAAGTAACGATACAAAATACTATAAGCGCTGTTCTATGTTTGAATGATTGACCTTTGGTAATAGACCGTATAATCGTTTTCCTTTGGGGAGATTATCATTGATAATATTCGTGTTAGGATCGAGATCGAATCTTGTTAGGATCTAAATATTAGAGCATCTGTAAGCAGGAGTTAAGATGAAGACACCCGACATACACCCATTGTGAGTTGGACATGTCTTTTAGGTTTAAGGTTTCCTATGATGGCGAACCTCACCTTACAAAATACTCGACCCACGAGACCTGAAATGATTGTTGAAATTAGGATCTGATTATTGACAGCCGGTAGTGGGCAAGAGGTTATGTGAATTTGAAATGTAGATCTTGAAGTGCCAAATGGGTAGCGAAGTTATGCCACATTTTTAACCTTGAAAAAAAAATGAATTCATGATTTGACAAATCATGGGATATAAGTCCCCGTTGTATGGGACCATTGAGATGATGTAAAAGATTGGTTTGAAAGGCATATAAGCTGGATCTACCCTAGGACTTCAAGAACTGCGTGAATTATGTTTCGTAAATCGAACTTGATGGAATATCTATCAAGTGAAAATCTGAATTCTTCTTAGTAAAGCTTAGATCGGCGAAAAGTTTCATTCATCAAAAACCCGTGAACATCATGGATAGAGAAAGTAAGTCAACATTAAGCCTGATCTTATTCCCGTAGTTATGTTTGATGAAACTCGCGTATTGTAAGGAATTGCACTTGTGAGAAAAGACCAAGTGTGGAGGAAATACCCACATGGCTTTAACTCTATAAGAAGCGAGTAGTAAGATGATTTTTGAGGACAAAGATCCTGTTTAGGGGTAAATGCTGTGACAATCCGTCAATTTATGGTTAATATTTTATTTTCAAGAATTATTTAAAAATATTATTTTAATGTTATTATATGAACTCACTTATTTTTGGGAAGAAATTTGGATTTACGTCTTAATGTAGCGTCGACTACGTCTAAACCGGAGGATTCAACGTTACGTGCTTACGTTTACATACACCGTCTTTGGTGACAGTCTGAAAATTCAGAAAATAAATTTATCCGTGAATATTATTTTGGAGTTCTAAATTCGTGTTGGTTCATAAACTCACAAATTTACGAGAAGAGATTAGGACTTACGATTTTATTTTAACGTCCTTTACGACTAAACCGGAAACCCTAGGATTACGTATTTACGTTTTCGAACTCCGTTTTTGGTGAGACAATTTTTATTAGATTCGTTTTGTGTCGTTGATTCATAATTTATAAAAACGTTTTTCGTAAAACGACCCGAGGGCACGCAAATCGAGGAAACTAGAATCAAGGAGTACCCGTAAATAAATGGGTATGAGACAAGTGGGACACTTGCCCCACCCCATCAAAACCGGCCATACTAAGCTACTTAACACATTTGATGTGTCAAAACTTAAGCAAAAAGCTTACACATGTAAGCTTAGCTTCCATGTGAAGCTACCTATCCAACTAAGCTAACTAAAAACCATTTGCTTCTTCATTCTACCATTTCACACATGCAAAACCACTCCTTTCTCTCCCATGGCTCTTATTCTTTCCGTCCAAAAACAACCCCAAACCACCCATTTGATCCAAATTTAACCACAAATCTTATGTTATTCTTGCATAAGATGATGTCCTTTTGAAGACTTATTGATTGGTGGTGCTTATAACATCCAAGGAGGAGTTTCCATGGAGTATTAGGGCTGAGTTTACACAAGTAGATTATGAATATTTGTGGTCTTGAAGATGGTCTTGGCTATGCACAAGTTTCTCCATCAAAATCCATGTCCAAATCATAACCTACATCAACATGATGGTATAAAGATTGTCCTCCTCATCCTCTTGATTATTTTTATTATGTAATCATGTATTTTATTTCCTATTGTATATGTTTATGATGATTATATGATGATAAAAATATTGTGTGGGGATTTGGTGTTGATAAACATGCTTGAAAAGATGAAAAACTATAAGAAACAAGGCTAAAATCTTGTTTAAATTTGTTGGCTGTATAAAACAGTAAAGAAACATGTCATGAAATGATAAAATGATGAAGTAGAATCCATTTACAGTAAGCTATGGGTCTTGTACACATGTGAGAGTTGGCCATGCAATGGAATCATTGTAATGGGTGAGATATGATCAAAACAAGTTGGGTGTTCTAATCTGAATAAGCAGTTTTGTAGGGACTGTTAAGGTAAGATAAACTTAAAATGAGCAGTAGATATAACTAAGTTAAATGTATCACATAATATGAATAACATGTCACCCAAAAATGAGCTTCTAATTCATTATAGAACTCTAGATATGGTAAAAATGGTGAACATGAAGATAAAAATCAGATTTTAAGAAATTAATGTTTATTATTATTATATAAGCACTCACATTTTATTGTATAAAATGTAAAATAAAAACCCACTAACTTATGGATTTTATTTATATAAATATGTAAAAGTTTAAATAAGTGTATAAATTATAAAAATGGTAGTGGAATAATACTTATAAGTAATAGAAACTATAAACTTGATTTTTACGACTTTTTCGGCTATTACCGTAAAATTAACGTTTTTCGCCAAATAAAACTTAGACGATCAAACCCGTCTAATGTAAAGTTTTTAAAACTCATATACTGATATATAAGTAACTAATACAAGTAAAAACCGATAAAACCCGAACTATAGGACATACGGACATTAACGAGCTAACTAAGCATATTGGACTAATAATTGGACTAAATAAGATAAACACTTATAAAAGAACTTATTGGGCTTAACCCATTTGGGCCCAACATATAAAGTATAAATACTGATAATATAAGTATGAAAAGGATTAATAAGAGTTAAAGAACTTATAATAAGTATATTGGACTTAAAACACGTAAATAGGTAAAACCTAAAACTAGTATAAAAGTTATCGACATATAACACAAAAATGAGTAAACGAGAATATGTAAACCCATTTGATCATCATATATATATATAATCATCATATGTATACATAATTGTTATTTTTATAAAGTCATTGGACATGAGTCTAAGACGAGTATTATTTGTCTAGGTTTCCGTGATTGAAGCATGTACCGTACGACCGAATTGCCGATAACGCGCCTTCCCATATCAACGTGAGTTCATAGCCTCGCACTCTTTTAAATGTTTTATGAAATATTTTATAAACCCGCGAGTGAGATAACATGTTAGTTTTTATAAAATAGGACACTATTTGTCCCGATTGTTTGTTTATTGATTTGGACCCGAATGATTGAATGACCCGATTGTATGACCTGATAAATGATTAAAGGACCCGATAGATGAAATTAAATGGATTATTAAAGTTAGGTTATGTCACTAAAAGTCCCATTAGCATGAATTGTGAACTACCGGTGTAACACCCCCACAATTGCTATGCGCAGCGGAACTACAACAATGGGTGCTACACAGTATTCATTGCACACAAGATATATCAAACGACGCTAAAAAGACGTCAACTTAAAACTTGAAATTTAAAATTGTTAGATGATACATGTCCACAGTTTTTCCAACCCCAATTTGGTACAACAGAGTTTAGCGTTTTCGGTCCCCATGAATCTCAACCCAAAAACTTCAGTTTTACAACAACATAACATTAAACTTAAAAATTATTTAAGTAGAAAAAGGAGGAAAAACAAGCGGACTCCAAGCCATACACACAACATCCATCCCATGCATGCTCCATCCTACACCTCAGCGGTTACCTGAAACACATGCCAAAAATTTTGGTCAACGAAAACGTTGAGTGGAATTCATAGGTTTTTCAATCAATTTGAACGTATATAAAATAAAAACCATTCGTGATCATTTATAGACTTGTCGATCAAACAATCTATAATCAGGATACTGACAATTGTGTTTAAGCTCATGACACTAATCCGTTAACTCAATCACCCGCGTAATAAATACCGGCGTGATTCAGATGAAACCAGTGCCCCTTCTAAAGGCATCAGTTGCAATTATACCTTATTTCTCATACAAAATAATCTACCGCAGAACTTACTAAAAGTACAGCTTCTCGGCTAGCATTGGGTCGTTAACCCCGTAGTACTACAAATTGCATAAGCGGCTATTTCCCCCTACTCGAGGGCAGGACAATAGTTAATAGTTCATGATTTTAGGGACTTTTGCAACTTTGGTACTCAACACAATTTCTAAGGCAACTTTCGGGTCTAACAATCATTCATGATATACGTTCCTTTTAAAAACTAGCATGCATTTCCCTCGCGGGTAAAACAATTTGAAATAAACATAAGCGAGGCTATAAATTCACACCTTAGATATTAAGTAGTCGGTAGTTCGAGGGATGATCACTGACGACGAAACGGATGCCCGGGTAAATCAACACCTATCACAAATAACGCGTAATGAGTAATCTCATTTAAATACTTACGGTACTGTATAAAATACATATATACTAGTCACTTAGGACAAGTATAACTCACGCCAAAAACAAAATAACAAGTATCACTCATTTTATACCACTCGTTCTCATTACTTACGCTATCCATTTTTACTAGTTCTCGCCGGTACTTGACTAAAGTACGGGCTGTTTTACCATGTTTAACCACACTTATAAAATTTGACAAAATTCTCAAAAATCCTATAAGACCTGTAGATAACATGTTTTTAAGCCCAATGAAAGTTTTTACTTTTACGACCCGTTACGCAACGCTTTTCCAAAACTATATTTTACGGGCTGAAATTGCACTTCGACCAATTTTGACCTCTTTGACCTATATGAAAAGTACCTTTGACTTCTTTGACACCTAAGTCAACATATAGACTCATTTTTACAGGTTTGGGACCAAATTTTGACCCTTGACCATTTACCAATTCATACTTGTGACCCTCGGGATTTGACTAAAACTTTACACAAATTCGGATTATGAAAGTCCTCGTCTCCCGGTACTCGATCTTAAAAACCTCATAACTTTTAGCTCGTTTTGAGTCACGGGCTCTACCTTATACCAAATTAAAGACAAGAAGACCCTCTATAACTACATTTAGTTTTCAAGACCTGGAAAAAAAATAATTTTTATGAAATGAGCTAAAAGTTTCTGCCTAAATTTTGTTACTCCAAAATCATGCTTAGACTCGATTTCAAACCTTCTAACCACCACTAGGCATCATCCTAAGACTCCCTAAACATATCCAAACACCAAATTTCAGTCCTACCCCTATTGATCAACCAATCTCAAAATCAAAAATCAAAGAATTCAAACATGCAATCACCTAAACCTACTTAAATCATCCTTAAACACATAACCAAACACTAGGATAAGCTCAAAATTCAACAACCACCATGGCTCCCTAAACACCCCTTGTGCCGTGGGGTTTGGGTGCCCCAATCACCACAACTAAATTGATTTTGGTGGGTTTTCATGGTGTTTATGCTTCCATAACTCATAAATTTAACATGCATTACAACATTTAGCCTCAAAAACGAATTTGGATCATCATGAAAAATTTTGGAAAATTTTTGTTAGTGCATGTGGGATTTGAGCACATAGAAATGTAGGGAATGACCAAATTAGATGTGGTCTAACCTTAGTTTTTATGAAAATCAAGTGAAAAAAGTTTTTGATGGATTTCTTGGTGGTTTGGGGGTAACCGTCGGCTAGAGAGGGCAAGAGAGGGAGTGTTTGATTATTTTTGGTGAAAATTTTCTATGTGTTTGTGTTTGTGTCAATTTTGGGCCTTTTTGGTGGGTTGGGAGGGACCTATTTGCAATATTTGGTTTCTTTTGGCCTTAAGTTGAAAACGTCCTCAAAACTTTGCGGGTTCGACCCATTTGTCAATTTTGAAAATTTTACGGGAGTCGGAAATCATCCCGAACACTCCAAAATATTTTTGGGATACTTTAAATGTACTCGGAAGGCTATAAAACTCACCCGACTCAACTTAACACGAACCGTAAATAAAATTCTCGAAAAATTACATTATCGATAAATCGTCAATAATTATATAAAATTGGGCATCCCTCGGGATCGTAAACGTCATCGTCCTTCTTAAATCGTCAAACGTAAAAATTATAACCTCGAACATCGGCTTTAACCAAAATACTTATAAATATAGAAATTAAAATTTATTAAAAATTTCAAAAATTAGCGTAATTTAGGGTATCGTTAATGACCTCGATTCTAGGGTGTCACAACCGGGATTCGGTAGACGCTTGTGCATATAATAGTACTATTTGGGGACGATCACCCCAGTTTGCTCCTTGACGGTTGATCCCCGTCGTGCCACATTGATTGGTAAGAGAATTTATGTATGAGAAGATTTCCATAGCGTGACCTTTGTGACGACACGCTAACTTAGATGGGCAAATTTGGTATCGGGTTAGCTACCAGTTGTTTGTTTAGTAAGGTAACAATGTCATGCGGCTTATAATAATCCAAAATTAACAAAATACTACTAGACGCACCGAATTACGATGTATTGCCTGACTAGCAATACAGGGTCATACTATTGATATTATGTTCGTGTTTTGGTTTTCATAACCATATTCATATAACAGATTTTATTTTCATACAACGTCATAAGACGTATTGTATGATGTTTTCACGACATTGGCTCGTATAATGATTTTTAAGGCAAACGCCTATATTATGATTTTTATGAAGATTTGTATAAAATGACTTTGGCTATTTTATGGCCTATCAAAATGATTTGTACTAAATGATTTTCAGTAATAATTTTATACTGATATTATATTGATGGATTTTATTAAACTCTATGAATTCACTCGGCGTTATCGCTGACCCTTTTCTTTTAACATGTTTTATCTCAGGTACTTGAAGGTAATTCTCGGGAAGACAACAAGAATTCATGGCCCGCACTTAAATTATAATTTCCATTCAAATACTTTGTAAAACTTTGTATGAAATAATATGATTTGGGACCTATGTAACTTTGATATTTATGAATGGAAATGCTTTATTAATAAACGACGCGATTTTTATGCGTTGTCTATGATGTGAGTAATGTGCTATCCCGTAACACCAACTAGTCTTCCGCTGTATCGAGTTGTATAAATTTGGGGGTGTTACAGGCAACATAACCCGATGAACCGGGTAGAAGCGAGAAAGATCAAGGTGGGGAAAATCATGAGCAACCCTTTTGAAAAGGCGAGTTAGAAGCATAGCATAGGGAAGATTTGTCTTGGGCTTCGAAAGGGCATAATTGATTCGTCGAGCGATATAGAATGCCAAGTTGTGCTTGGTGGATGTAAAGATGCAACTCAACATATGCACCATACACACCGGGATATGATCTCGGTTTCCACCAAGACAAAAGACATTCTCCCTAAGGATATTGGCCCATTGAACCATAAAATCCTTAAGGTCGCTAGAGAGCACTTCATATCGATTCACATTTCGTACATTTGAATGAAGGCTTCTCACAACGTTACCATCACGCTCTTTCGAGATGATTTCAAGAATGAACTCTAGATCAATTTCGGTGAGGTCATTTGGAGGTTTATCGAAGGATTCCGAGAGAGCATCAAGTCTCCATTTATCCGTAAAACGACAAGTGCCTTCATATGGCACACCGAGAATTTGACCAAAGTCTTCAAGAGAGTATTGAATTAATTGATCATTCAATACGAAACGAATGAAGATTTCTCCATTGTATTCAATCATCGAGTAGGTGCTAAAGAATTAAAGAAGGAATAAGGGGTAAATATCTTCTTCTATGTTGAGCAAGCAATCAAACCCCGAAAGCTCAAACATAGATAGGATATAGACATAACCCGTTATTTCCTTGTCAACGACTCTACCCTCATGGAAACAACGAGTGGAAAGGGATGGAAACGCGTTTTGAAGTTGGGGGGAAGCATAGGTTTGGGAGATGTCGGGCATATAATCTTTAGTGAATTGATGATCTTTTTGATATTGAGAAGGCATGATTAAGTACCTAAATACAAACACAAGACAATATTTCTCCAATCACTCATATGAAAAATAAAAAGAAAAACGAAAAATAAAAATGTGTTATATCAATTTCTTGACAAACATAGGATTGAATCCATATCATTTTCATGTTCACAATGTGTCTATTCCATCATTAACCAAGAACACATGATCTATGTTAGATCAACAATGGATTAGAACATTGGTTTTTCAAAATAAGGTTTTTAGGTAAGCATTAACAATGTCATTACCTACTTGTTTATGGGTTCATCTCAAATCCATCATTCAACCAAAATCATTTAGCCTAAATTCAGATTTGTTCTACAAGTGGGTTTTAGTGAAATCTTAATGAATATCAACCTAAGGAATCATAGTAAGATTACCATGTCAACCCACATTCCTGTTAAGGTTTTAATTCAATTTCAATTTTAAAAATCCCCAATTATGAAAGGATGAACCCTAGAAAGAAATAGATGAAATTGAAAGAAAATACTTACAATTAATTGATGTTAGATGAAGGATGAGTGAAACCCACAACTTGGAATCAATTAATTTGAGTTATTGAAGGTTTTGGAAGCTTCAACAATGGTGGAAAAGGTAAAACCCGTCGGCTGTGTGTTTTTGGGAGAGAGAGAGTTTGGTTTGAAAAAGAATAAAAAACTCAAACTGGCGCTCTGACAAAAGTTACTGCCCGCGGTACCTTATCGATAAGGAACCGCGGGTTTGAGCCGCGAAGATAAGGAACCGCCTACAGAGGCAGGTTTCTATCTCTGAAAAAACGCCAAATTTTGAAAATCCAATTTTTCTAAAATACTTAAAATTAAATCATGAGCCTTTTAGAATATCATTGGATCATCATAACACTAAGCAATATGCCTTAATGAAGGATTACGAGTTAAATCAAGATCGAAAAAGAACCGAAACGGACAAACGACTACTCGTAGCAAAACGACTAAGTGGAGAGAAGTCAAGAGAAGTGAATCAAGACTAGGATCAATGCTCAAGGGATTAATTACAATCTTCAAGTAGTTGAAACGAAGAGCTTGTGTCATATATAGTGGTTTAAGACGTGCCTTTTCGGCGAAACGATAAACTGCTTTGGTAATGAATAAGCACAAAGCAATTATTCAATTCTAAACTAAGATCACTTTCAATAATAGTCTTAGTCTAAACTAAAATATGAGCAAAGTATTAATTCACTTTCTCTCCCACAAAGGGCCTACTAACCGCATGGGTGCAAACCATGGAAATCATGCTTGATACTTTAAGCTTCTACTAACTCACTCTACATCACCATAGTGAGTCAAGTATCCAAGCAATGAAGGTTTGAGAGGATAAAAGAAAAGAAACACAAACCATAAATAAATGTCAAGGCAAGGATGCCGAGAACAAGCGCATAGTCAAGTAATGATCAATAGAATGATCAAAGGGCGTGTGGAAGAACGAAAGCGTACCTTGACCACAAAGAGCAATCCATAAAGGAATAATTGCTATGCCCAATCAATGACTATGATGAGTACTAAGTCTTCAAGGACTAGTATCATTCCCAATCATCTTGGTATCATCATTCAAAGATGTTAAAGATCAATAAAGATGATTCTTCTAAAAGTGAAAGTAACTCAATCCATAACCAATAAATTGATTGATCTTCATGAGTACCTACACAAAGCAAGATGCAAAATTATCAATTAAAAGACCTATTTTCAAAGAAAACATAGTTTTGACCAAAGAGAAACTTTAGTACAACTAGACCTTCTAATTTGAGGAGACAATGGATCGATCCAAGTTTCAAAGTATAATATACTTCAAAGATCTTGAGTGACCATCGCTCTGATACCAATTGTAGAAACTAGAAGGGGGAGGGGGGGGGGGGTTGAATAGTTTCTCTTCGATTGGTGACCAAATTAAAATTACTTTCAATTTGGTTTGTATCAAAACTATCTTTTACTTGATGCTAAGTTACATAATGATTAGTTTCAATTGAAATACACTAGCAAGGATAATAAGCAAGTATAATGATAATGAAATAAGTAAAGAGTAAGGAAGGAGACAACCTAGTGGGAATACACCAAGATTTATAGTGGTTCGACAATGAGGCTCTATCCTCGTTTCTACTCCACTCCTCGAGTACACCTACTCGAGATTTCCACTATATCCACAAGCTCCCTTCTCGGCGGAGAAAACCTTACATCGTTGCTTACATTATTTTCCGACACTAAGCTAAATGTCGAGACCTAATCTTTAGCTAAGACCAATCTACACGACGTTGCCTACTTCACAATTTAACGACACAAGGCTAGATGTCGAGTTCTAATCTTAAGGTAGAACCAATCATCACGATGTTGCCTACTTCACCATTTTACGACACAAAGCTAGATGTCGAGTTCTAATCGAAAGCTAGAACCAATCTTCACGACTCTTCACTTTGAAGCTAAGTGAGAACTTCACACAACACAACTACTAATCACTTTAAAGTTTAGTGAGAACTCACAAGACACAACCACATCACTTTATAGTTTAGTGAGAACTCCTAATCAAATCTATTACAACTCAACTAGACTTATCCAAGTACACACATGTAGCTTGGATTTACACAACACAAATCCAAGCAAACACATATGCAATGGATGTACACAACAAATCCAAGTATCCACAAATAACTTGGATGAACACAACTAGTCCAAGTATTCATAAATACATTGGATTGACCTAAAACAAAAAGGGTATCATGATGAATATGACTAGCTCATAAATTCATCTTTATCACTACACTAGTGAGTGAGTGATCTTCTCATTGGACATGGTAAAGGAGGGGATCAAGAGGATAATGATATGTAAACATCCTTAACAATTTAAGTGATCATTTACTAATGATTATGCTATAGAAAATAGAAAGAGGGCTGAGAAAAACGTCCAAGAGGCTTGCTAGAAAATGAGATTTGACCCACTATTTAAAGGAGACAAAGTTACAACAGATCTATAACGGCTACTGTGCGCGGTACCTTATCTCACCCCGCGGTACCATATCGCTAAGGTACCGCGTAGGTACTTAAGGTACCGCCACTAGACTCCGCTCCGTTTTTTGTCTTTTAGTGGGGTGGGAATATCTGAGGTATTTGAACCCTTCAAAGGATATTCTAACAGCATTTGGAATATGCCATTTTCAAATTTTCATTTTCCATCATAATAAAACATTTTCTAAAAAAGAAAGTTTATTAAAAAGTCTTTTGTCTTATTAACAAAAGTGAGTTTTAAGGATAATCATTTTGATGATCACTAAGTATGATTAAGAAAGGTTAGTGATATGATTATTACCTTGATGATAGTGTTAGTTAAATAATTCATTTTGTGTTTTACACTAAATGTGTTGTATGGTTTGTTGTGATCAAAATTAAGAAAGATTAGTTAACACTAATAATGTTTTTAGGCATTACTTGCATTAACAAAGATGAACCTAACAAATATTCCATCATTGTTTTCAATGACGGAGTATGTGCTAAAGAACTCCAATAGGAATCGGGGATAGATGTCTTCCTTAATGTGCAACAAACAATCAAACCCAATGTTTTCAAACATAGATTTGATGTAGACATAATCCTTAATATCCTTTTGGACAACTCTACCCTCATGAAAACAACGGGATTGAAGGGAGGAAAAAGTATGGGCGAGATGTGTTGAGTGAGAAAAGTCGAAAAGGTTAGGCATATATTGTTTAGTGAGTTGATGATCCTTTTGGTATTGTGAAGGCATGATTAGTACCTAAATAAACATAAGAAAATATATTTCCAATCACTCATATGAAAAATAAAATCAAAAATCAAAATTTGAGAATGTGTTATATCAATTTCTTGACAAATAAAGGATTGAATCCATATCATTCTCATGTTCACAATGTACCTATTCCATTATTAACCAAGAACATATGAACTATGTTGGATCAATAATGGACTAGAACATTGGTTTTTCAAAACAAGGTTTTTAGGTAAGCATTAACAATGCAATTACCTATTTGTTCATGGGTTCATCTCAATTCCATCTTTTAACCAAAATCATTTAGCCAAAATTTGGATTTGTTCTACAAGTGGGTTTTAGTGAAATCTCAATGAATATGAACTTAAAGAATCATAGTAAAATAACCATGTCAACCCATATTCCTATTAAGGTTCTCATTCAATTTCAATTTTAAAAATCCCTAATTATGAAAGGATGAACCCTAGAACAAAATAGATGATACTGAAAGAAAATATTTACAATTAATTGATGTTTGATGAAGGATTAGTGAAACCCACAACTTGGAATCAATTAACTTGAGTGATTGAAGGTTTTTGAAGCTTCAACAATGGTGGAAAAAGGGAAACCCGTCGGTTGTGTGTTTTTGGTAGAGAGAGGGATTTGTTTGAAAATGATTAAATTAATAAAACTGGCGCTCTGATAAGTTTTACTTCCCATGGTTCCTTATCGATAGAGAACCGCGGGTTTGAACCGCCAGAGATAAAGAACCGCCTACAAAGGCAGGTTTTTATCAATGAAATACACCAAATTTTTGAAAACCAAGTTTTCTAAAATACTTAAAAATATATCTTAAACCTTTTAGAATATCATTGGATCATCATAACATTAAGCAATATGCCTTAATGAAGGATTGCGAGTTGAATCGAGGTCGAAAAGAACCAAAACGGACAAACGACTACTCGTAGCGAAAAAGCAAAGTGGAGAAAAGTCAAGGGAAGGGAATCAAGACTAAGACCAATTCTCAAGGTATTAATGGTAATCTTCAAATCGTGGAGACGAATAGCTTGTGTCATATATAGTGGTTTAAGACGTGCCTTTCCGGCGAAGTGTTAAACGGCTTTGGTAATGAAAAAACACAAAGCAAATGTTGATGCAATAGACTAAGATCACTTTCAATAATACTCTTAGTCTAAACAAAAATATGAGCAAGGTATTAATTCATTTTCTCTCCCACAAAGGTCCTACTAACCGTATGGGTGCAAACCATGGATATCATGCTTGATACTTTAAGCTACTACTAACTCACTCTACATCACCATAGTGAGTCAAGTATCCAGCAATGAAGGTTTGAGAGGATAAAAGAAAAGAATCACAAACCACAAACAAATGTCAAGGCAAGGATGCCAAGAACAAGCACATGGTCAAGTAATGATCAAAAGAATGATCAAAGGGCGTGTGGAAGAACGAAAGCGTACCTTGGCCACAAAGAGCATTCCAATCCATCAAGAAATGAATGAAAAGCCCAACAATGACTATGATGAGTACTAAGTCTTCAAGGACTAGTATCATTCCCAATCATCTTGATATCATCATTCAAAGATGTTGAAGATCAATGAAGATGAGTCTTCTACAAGTGCAAGTAACTCAATCCACAACCAATTAAATGATTAATCTTCATGAGTACCTACACAAAGCAAATGCAAACTAGTAGATACATTTCAAGAGTATATCTAAAATGCATAAAAGTTACTAATCTAAGAGGGATGCAATATTACCAATTAAAAGACCTATTTTCCAAGAAAACAAATAGTTTTGACCAAAGAGAAACTTTAGTACAACTTGACCTTCTAATTTGGAGACAATGGATCGATCCAAGTTTTAAAGTACAATATACTTCAAAGATCTTGAGTGACCATCGCTCTGATACCAATTGTAGAAACTAGAAGGGGGGGGGGGGGGGGGGTTTGAATAGTTTCTCTTCGATTAGTCACCTAATTAAAATTACTTTCAATTAGGTTTGTATCAAAACTATCTTTTACTTGAAGCTAAGTTACATAATGATTAGGTTCAATTCAAATGCATTAGCAATGGTAATAGGTAAGAGTAATGATAATGAAATAAGTAAAGAGTAAGGAAGTAGATAACCTAATGAGAAGGCACCAAGATTTATAGTGGTTCGACAACGAGGGTCTATCCTCGTTTCTACTCCACTCCTCGAGTACACCTACTCGAGATTTCCACTATATCCACAAGCTCCCTTCTTGGCAGAGAAAACCTTACATCGTCGCTTACATTATTTTCCGACACTAAGCTACATGTCGAGACCTAATCTTTAGCTAGGACCAATCTACACAACGTTGCCTACTTCACAATTTAACGACACAAGGCTAGATGTCGAGTTCTAATCTCAAGGTAGAACCAATCTTCACGACGTTACGTACTTCACCATTTTACGACACAAGGATAGATGTCGAGTTCTAATCCAAAGCTAGAACAAATCTTCACGACTCTTCACTTTGAAGCTAAGTGAGAACTTCACACAACACAACTACTAATCACTTTCAAGTTTAGTGAGAACTCACAAGACACAACCACATCACTTTATAGTTTAGTGAGAACTATTACACAATCTATTACAACTCAACTAGATATATCCAAGTACACACATGTAGCTTAGATCTACACAACATAAATCCAAGCAAACACATATGCAATTGATGTACACAACAAATCTAAGTATTCAAAAATAGCTTGGATAAACAAAACTAGTCCAAGTATTCATAAATACAATGGATTAACATAAAACAAAAAGGCTAACATAATGAACATGACTAATTCATGGATTCATCTTTATCACAACACTAGTGAGTGAGTGATCTTCTCTTTGGACAAGGTAAAGGAGGGGATCAAGAGGATAATCATATGTAAACATAAGTGATCATTTACTAATGATTATGCTATAGAAAAGAGAAAGGGGGTTGAGAAAAACGTCCAAAAAGGGCTATTAGAAAATGAGATTTGATCTACTATTTATAGGAGACAAAGTGCAACGGCTAGCTGGGCGCGGTTCCTTATCTAGCCTGGTGGTTCCTTATCGCTAGAGAACCGCCTAGCTATTTAAGGTACCGCCCAGTAGACTACGCTCCGATTTTGTCTTTTAGTGGGGTAGGAATATCTGAGGTTTTTTTAACCTTCAAAGGATATTCTTATGGCATATGGAATATGCCATTTTCAAATTTACATTTTCCATTTTAATAAAACATTTTGATGATCACTAAGTATGATTAAGGAAAGTTAGTGATATTATTACCTTGATGATAGTGTTAGTTAAATAATTCGTTTTGTGTTTTACACTAACTATGTTGTATAGTTTGTTGTGATCAAAACTAAGAAAGATTAGTTAACACTAATAATGTTTTTTGGAATCACTTGCATTAACAATCTCCCCCTTTTTGATTACGACAAACTATAAACTCATTTACATAGAAACATAAAATATCGAATTATTAATGAGTTCATCACAATCATTTCTCCCCATTTGTCATAGCAAAAATGTTAGGCACAAGTCTTTGAAGAAAACCGGACTTTTCTAGTAGCTCCCCCTTGGTGGTTGCTCCCCCTTGCTTGGGGCACCATGTGAATGAGCTAAGGTGACATGCTACACAAAGGTTAGTAGAAAGAAAAGAAACACCAATGTATATATGATCACTACCTACTAAGTAACTTGAGAGGGAGAAGGAGAAGAAATCACAAATTAGAAGCAAGTATTGCTAAGTATGTCCACAGAGGTAAATGACAAAATCAAAGTTCAATTGGTGGAATGGAGGTAGAGAAGAAACATCAAACCAATGAAGATGATAAATTTGTCAAGGGGTTAAAGTTTAGAATTGATGGAATCACCCATAACCAATTGTAAAGATTAACCACGATCAACTCAAAAGAAATAGAGAGAATGATCAAAGAAAGAAAACAAAAACAACACAACGGTTTCATATTACAAAAATATGAAAGAAACCAACAAAGTAGATAGTCATACACACAATATGAGTATCTAAAGCAAAAAAATATGGAAAATAAACCACAAAGCATAAGCTATTCTAATAGTGATAGTTTTCCAAGATTGCTTAAAATGTTATTGACTACAAAACAACTAAAGTATTATTGACTCCAAGAGTGCTTAGTCCTTTAGTTGGAAAAATAAGACGAGGAGGCATCATTCGAAGTTTTGTCTACGGGAACGAAAACTTTGAGAGGAGGTCGAGTGAGGAAGAATTCAAGAAAATTTAACTTCTCATACACATGAGCAAGTTAAATTTGTTGAAATCGACAACAAGCACACGAGGATCCATGATGCAAAACAAATTCGGTTGATGGGGGAAGGCCATCAAACCTAGGGTTTGGTGGTGGTGAGGCGAGTGGGTAGGAAATGTTTTCACAATCCCTTGTGAGGTTTGGGAAGGTTTAAAGGTCATTAAGTTGAGGGGTTTCGAAAGGGTTTGGTGGTGGGAGAACATTTTCCTTTTCTTCGGTGATGGGTTTAATGGAGTAGGTCTCATTCTAATACTTGATTGGAGAGAAGGTGGGGTTCTTAGGTGGTTTGGAAGAAGAGGGTTCAATTTTCTTGATCCAAATAGGTCGAACCGAGATCTTCGGTTTCTTGGAAAGCTTGGATGAGGAAGCTTTGGGTGAGGAGGTTTGTGACGATGAAATGTCAAGGTTATGAAAGAGGAGTTAGGCATTGTTGAGGTGTGAGAATGAAATCTCAAGGTGGGGGGTATAAGAAGAAAGTAGAAAAGGCAAAGATTTGAAAATAAAATGAGAAGTGTCAAGGAATGTTTTTGACAGGGATAGGGTGATGAAGAAAGACCAAAAACGAGCCAAAATTTGGCTATCTGTCTGCGGTTCCTTATAGGGACCGGCGGTTCCTTAGAACTTACGGGACCGCGCGACTTTAATGAGCCGCGTAAAGTGGACGTAGCACCATGATTTTTCATGGTTTTGAGAAAAACTAAGACTTTTTCAAAAAATTGCAAATCTTGGAATTTTACCTCTATTAGCACTAAATTATGCTAGGGTTGCATAAAAGTAACACATTCACAAATAATCTCTTGACAAAGGGTGACAAAATATTTAGATAACATTTTGAACCAATTTTTGTCAAGTTTTAGAGGTTGTGATAGATTTAGCTTCAATTTTAATTTATAATTAAAGTTGATTAATGTGCACATAAAGATAGAAACACATAAAGCTAAATCCATAAATCATCCTCATGAAAAACTCATGGAGGGAAGGAAATACAATAAGGAAATGAAAAACAACTAACTAAAACAAAGTTAGCTTAAAACTAGTTCTTGATGAGTACACAATCTTAAAACTATCTCCTAGGAGGATGATTGGCAAAGAGATTCAACAAAAAGCTTTGCAACTTTATGTGACCCCAATCATCTCCAATCTAAGGATATCAATGAGATAGTAGTTGTTGAGGCAACAAGGGCAATTAGTGCCATTATGCATGAAATACTCATAAAATCGAGGATCACCAAGTTTGGAGTATCTGAGGGAGGTGGAGGTCGAGGAGGTTTTTTCTCCAAGGGTGATATGGGTGATTGTGGAGGTATGTTCTCCAAGGGTGAAATGGGTGATGTGGGTGAGTTTGGAGGGGTAAAAGGTGAAGTCACCAAGTTATCAACAAAGTCATTCACAATGCGAATGCTTTGGATGGGTTGAGGTTAGATAGTCACATCCAAGAGAGTACTTGGAGTGAAGGGTGAGGTTAGCTAATTCATTCTAGATTGGAATGAAGAGGAGGTAGAACCATGAGAATGGTTGGTACCATGGGTTGAGGTAGTCTTGCATGGAGCAAGAGGTGGTGAGGGTGATGAAGAGATGAGAATTGGAACAATCTCATTCTTGGGTGTGTGAAAGGGTAAAGCAAAGATTCTGTCGAACACAGTAGCTGGCGGTTCCCTATCTAGGATGGGCGGTTCCTTATCGATAAGGAACCGCTGGTCAATATGGAACCGTGACCAGAGGTGTTCAAAAATCACAGTTCCTCAAACTATGGTTAGCCCATATTTTTACCAAAGGATTAACAAGCCAAAGTTAACTACTTACCAAAATCTAGGAAGCTAACTAACACATAGGATGCACAAAGCTATGCAAATCGTAAACACGATGGCATAGACAACATTAGGATTAAAATAATAAGTAATCCAAACAAGTAGTATTAGTTAATACACAAACAATAAAGTAAAAAGAAGCAAATATTCAACATCACATTACATGTTTAGCAACATGTATACTTTGAAACAATTCAAAGTCTTCATCTTCTTTTCTTTCATAATCCCTTGATCATGTTTCCCATGTACTTGAATCCCTTCCTTGACTCAACTCTATGATTATGTAACTGACCTCAGGTTCGAAGATTTTGACGGTAAAGTTCCTCCATATTGAGATTATCTGTAACTTCACTAGTGGAATGATGAGGAGGGGAAACAATGTCATCTAAATCGTCCACGAATGAGTTTGTGGAGTGGTGAGAAGTACTCGAAGAGCCAATGGGAGCACTTGTGCCAATGCCATCACCATCACTTGTTGGCATCTCAATGTCCTCATTATTGGACTCTTGTTGGTCGGACTTTCTAGGTCTACGATCACATCTTGTCTTTCTATCATATACCTCTTGAATAGGTAGCATAACCCGTATGACCGGTTTAAAATGAGAAAGATCAAGATTGGGAAAATCACGGCCAACCCTTTTAAAAAGGCGAGTGAGAAGCATTCCATAAGGGAGGTTTGTTTTAGACTTGTGAATAGCATAATTGATCCGTTGAGCGATTAAATATGCCAAATTGTAATTGTTGTTGGTAAATATGCAACATAACATATGCACTAAACACGCCGGAACATGATCCCGGTTTCCACCAAGACAAAACATATTTTCCCTAATTATATTGGTCCATTGGACCATATTATCATTAAGGTTGCTTAAGAGAACCTCATGACGTTTCACCGAACGTACCTTAGTATGGAGGCTTCTTACAACGGGTCGATTACGCTTTTTGGAGACATTGTCAACAATGTAGTCAAGATCAATTTCTGCATGATCATTTGGAGGACACTTGTTGGATTCAAGGAGAGCACTAAGCTTCCATTTATCCGTGAACCGACAAGTGCCAACGAATGGGACATCAAGAATTTGACCGAAGACTTCGAGAGAGTATTGTATGAGTTGATCATTCAAGATGAACCTAACAAATATTTCATCATTGTTTTCAATGACAAAGTATGTGCTAAAGAACTCCAATAGGAATCGGGGATAGATGTCTTCCTTAATGTGCAACAAACAATCAAACCCAATGTTTTCAAACATAGATTTGATTTAGACATAATCCTTAATATCCTTTTGGACAACTCTACCCTCATGAAAACAACATGATTAAAGGGAGGAAATGGTATGGGCGAGATGTGTTGAGTGAGAAAAGTCGGAAAGGTTAGGCATATATTGTTTAGTGAGTTGATGATCCTTTTGGTATTGTGAAGGCATGATTAGTACCTAAATAAACACAAGAAAATATATTTCCAATCACTCATATGAAAAATAAAATCAAAAATCAAAATATGAGAATGTGTTATATCAATTTCTTGACAAACAAAGGATTGAATCCATATCATTCTCATGTTCACAGTGTATCTATTCAATTATTAACCAAGAACATATGAACTATGTTGGATCAACAATGGACTAGAACATTGATTTTTCAAAACAAGGTTTTTAGGTAAGCATTAACAATGCAATTACCTATTTGTTCATGGGTTCATCTCAATTTCGTCTTTTAACCAAAATCATTTAGCCAAAATTCAGATTTGTTCTACAAGTGGGTTTTAGTGAAAT
Source organism: Glebionis coronaria (assembly GCA_025667525.1). Taxonomy (NCBI): domain Eukaryota; kingdom Viridiplantae; phylum Streptophyta; class Magnoliopsida; order Asterales; family Asteraceae; genus Glebionis; species Glebionis coronaria. The sequence continues at coordinate 243,427,103 of CM046876.1, forward strand.
CTCAATGAATATGAACCTAAGGAATCATAGTAGAATAACCATGTCAACCCATATTCCTATTAAGGTTCTAGTTCAATTTCCATTTAAAAAATCCCCAATTATGAAAGGTTGAACCCTAGAACAAAATAGATGATATTGAAAGAAAATACTTACAATTAATTGATGTTTGATGAAGGATAAGTGAAACCCACAACTTGGAATCAATTAATTTGAGTGATTGAAAGTTTTTGAAGCTTCAACAATGGTGGAAAAAGGGAAACCCGTCGGCTGTGTGTTTTTGGAAGAGAGAGGGTTTTGTTTGAAAAAGATTAAATTAATAAAACTGGCTCTCTAACAAGTTTTACTGCCCGCGATTCCTTATCGATAGAGAACCACGGGTTTGAACCGCCAGATAATGAACCACCTACAGAGGCAGGTTTTTATCAATGAAATACGCCAAATTTTTGAAAACCAAGTTTTCTAAAATACTTAAAAATACATCTTAAACCTTTTAGAATATCACTGGATCATCATAACACTAAGCAATATGCCTTAATGAAGGATTACGAGTTGAATCGAGATCGAAAAGAACCGAAACGGACAAACGACTACTCGTTGCGAAAAAGCAAAGTGGATAGAAGTCAAGGGAAGTGAATCAAGGCTAAGACCAATGATCAAGGGATTAGTGACAATCTTCAAATTGTGGAGACGAAGAGCTTGTGTCATATATAGTGGTTTTAGACGTGCCTTTCCGGCGAAGTGTTAAACGACTTTGGTAATGAATAAACACAAAGAAAATATTGATGCATAGACTAAGATCACTTTCAATAATAGTCTTAGTCTAACCAAAATATGAGCAAGGTATTAATTCACTTTCTCTCCCACAAAGGGCATACTAACCGTATGGGTGCAAACCATGGATATCATGCTTGATACTTTAAGCTACTACTAACTCACTCTACATCACCATAGTGAGTCAAGTATCCAAGCAATGAAGGTTTGAGAGGATAAAAGAAAGGAATCACAAACCACAAACAAATGTCTAGGAAAGGATGCCAAGAACAAGAACATAGTCAAGTAATGATCAAAAGAATGATCAAAGGGCGTGTGGAAGAACGAAAGCATACCATGGCCACAAAGAGCATTCCAATCCATCAAGGAATCAATGCAAAGCCCAACAATGACTATGATGAGTACTAAGTCTTCAAGGACTAGTATCATTCCCAATTATCTTGATATCATCATTTAAAGATGTTGAAGATCAATGAAGATGAGTCTTCTACAAGTGCAAGTAACTCAATCCACAACCAATTAAATGATTGATCTTCATGAGTACCTACACAAAGCAAGATGCAAACTAGTAGATACATTTCAAGAGTATATCTAAAATGCATAAAATCTACTAATCTAAGAGGGATGCAATATTATCAATTAAAAGACCTATTTTCCAAGAAAAAAAATAGTTTTGACCAAAGAGAAACTTTAGTACAACTTGACCTTCTAATGTGAGGAGACGATGGATCGATCCAAGTTTTAAAGTACAATATACTTCAAAGATCTTGAGTGACCATCGCTCTGATACCAATTGTAGAAACTAGAAGGGGCGGGGGGTTGAAAAGTTTCTCTTCGATTAGTCACCTAATTAAAATTACTTTCAATTAGGTTTGTATCAAAACTATCTTTTACTTGAAGCTAAGTTTCATAATGATTAGGTTGCATTCAAATGCATTAGCAATGGTAATAGGTGAGAGTAATGATAATGAAAAAAGTAAAGTGTAAGGAAAGAGACAACCTAATGAAAAGACACCAAGATTTATAGTGGTTCGACAACGAGGCTCTATCCTCGTTTCTACTCCACTCCTCGAGTACACCTACTCGAGATTTCCACTATATCCACAAGCTCCCTTCTTGGCGGAGAAAACCTTACATCGTCGCTTACATTATTTTCTGACACTAAGCTAAATGTCGAGACCTAATCTTTAGCTAGGACCAATCTACACAACGTTGCCTACTTCACAATTTAACGACACAAGGCTATATGTCGAGTTATAATCTCAAGGTAGAACCAATCTTCACGACGTTGCCTACTTCACCATTTTACGACACAAGGCTAGATGTCGAGTTCTAATCCAAAGCTAGAACCAATCTTCATGACTCTTCACTTTGAAGCTAAGCGAGAACCATACACAACACAACTACTAATCACTTTCAAGTTTAGTGAGAACTCACAAGACACAACCACATCACTTTATAGTTTAGTGAGAACTACTACACAATCTATTACAACTCAACTAGACATATCCAAGTACACACATGTAGCTTGGATCTACACAACATAAATCCAAGCAAACACATATGCAATGGATGTACACAACAAATCCAAGTATTCACAAATAGCTTGGATAAACACAACTAGTCAAAGTATTCATAAATAAAATGGATTAACATAAAACAAAAAGGCTAACATGATGAACATGACTAATTCATGATTCATCTATATCACAACACTAGTGAGTGAGTGATCTTCTCTTTGGACAAGGTAAAGGAGGGGATCAAGAGGATAATCATATGTAAACATACTTAACACATTAAGTGATCATTTACTAATGATTATGCTATAGAAAAGAGATAGGGGCTTGAGAAAAATGTCTAAAAAGGGTTGTTAGAAAATGAGATTTGATCCACTATTTATAGGAGAAAAGTGCAACGGCTAGCCTGGCGCGGTTCCTTATCTAGCCCGACGGTTCCTTATCTCTAGAGAACCGCCTAGCTATTTAAGGTATCGCCCAGTAGACTACGCTCCGATTTTGTCTTTTAGTGAGGTAGGAATATCTAAGGTTTTTTAAACCATCAAAGGATATTATTATGGCATATGGAATATGCCATTTTCAAATTTACATTTTCCATTTTAATAAAACATTTTCTTAAAAAGAAAGTTTAACAAAATATCTTCGGTCATATTAACAAAAGTGAGTATTAAGTATAATCACTTTGATGATCACTAAGTATGATTCAGAAAAGTTAGTGATATGATTATTACCTTGATGATAGTGTTAGTTAAATAATTCGTTTTGTATTTTACACTAAATGTGTTGTATAGTTTGTTGTGATCAAAACTAAGAAAGATTAGTTAACACTAATAATGTTTTTAGGCATCTCTTGCATTAACAAAACTAATTAAAAACAAGTGTAAAAATGTTGTTTTAATCATGGGGTTTAATTAATTAAGTGTTGAGGGGGTGTTTGTTTGTGGCCGACGCCTAATCCGAGCCCAAGGGGGTCTCGGCTTAGGTTTTACTCGCACCACCGAGACCTTAAGGTCTCGGTTTGGTGGTGGTGATGTCACGGCAGCAGCAAGGAAGGGGAAACCCGACCTAGGTCGGGGCATGGTGGTGCATTTGGGTCCGGTTCACGGGTTAAAACAAGGTCCGATTCATGAGATATTTTTTTTACAAGGTTTAATATTTTTTTACAAGACTTAAATTAAATTAATTTAAAACATGAACATGATTAATTTAATTTACATGACTTAGGTTATTAATTTTATTATTAATGCATGAATTTTAACCTAAGTATTTTATCATTTAATTAGACCACATAATTAATTAATTATTTAAATCATGACCTATATTTAATTAATTTACATGACTTAGGTTATATTATTAATGAATAATAATACATGTTTAACCTAAGTATTTTACCTTAATTTAATTAAATCATGTTATATTTAATTAAATACTTTAACATATGGTTTATTTAATTCACATAAAATAATTAATAAACTATACTATTAATTCATGACTTAGAATAACAATCAGTAAACACTTAAGCTTATATAATTAGCTTAATTATCCAGCTTATATCTAATTATGGAAACTTTCTATTTTTAGAAACTTATTTAATTAAGGCAGCTAATATATTTATAGAAACTTTTTATTTTTAGAAACTTATCTATTTTAAGCAGTGAATTTATTTTTGGAAACTTTCTATTTTTGAAAACTTTCTATCTTTGGTAACTTTCTATTTTTGGAAACTTTCTATTTTAGGAAACTTGCTATGTTTAGAAAGTTACTTATTATTACACAGCAAGTATAATAATACATGAAATACAAGTAATACTTAATCAGAATAGACAGAATATATGATAAACACAGTATAAAGCTTAAATCAGTAAAACATGACATGAACATATAAAACAAGCTAAGACATGATATAAAACCAGTTACGTACTCAGTAATCAGATACTTATACACGTATGTAATTATGTAGCATTAGTGATATTGAAGTAGGACTCTCTTCCGTTCGTCTTCTTCGTTCACTAGACACAAGGTACGAATTCTCCGTCCTTTCAGTATGGACATTCTTCCTTATTAGGATTTCCCATATGCAGCCAACTGTTTTCCCCATTATTATGTTTTATATGTTTTCGAATTGCTTATGTTTAATTAGAATAACTAAAGCCATATACATGCATGACCAGTTTCACCCAGTAATGGAGGTACCATAACCATAACACTGGAGGCACCAGTGTTATGACTTCACTACGGCGGAGTGATAGCTCGTGGCGTCCCTTTCAGCTTTTGGCCATTTATTATATTATCAGGTGAGGCGTATGGGTGCATCCTAGTTTACATGTTTTCAGTAGATTACTCAGTGTGAATGTGGTGTGTGCCTTGCATCCTTCACAAGGAGATGATCCCTCCTACCCAAAACTAGTATATTAAATTAGAGGCAACCCCTCTAATTTTCATGGTAAATATGTTAAACAATTTTTACAAGATAAACATAAGGATTTTCAAACTATAAAACCAGTTTTTCTAAGATATAACCAGGTTATCCAGGACTTAGTCTTTTCCGCTGCTTCATGTTTATATGCTTATATTATTCATGCTATACTTGTATTCCGTGTACTGAGCGTATTGCTCAGTCGTTTTCCTTTTCATGTTCCCAAAACGGTAGGTACTCAGGGACGCTCGTAGACTTTAATCGTACGTGCATATGGATTGGAAGCTTCCTAGCCTTCTTTACTTTAAGTATTTCTTTATACTTTGATACTCATTTCCATGGAAATTGTTTAGTCCTTTCATTTACAGTACTTATGTTTGTGTGTCATGAGTTCTACTTTTGGACTACCGATTTTTGATTCCGGTATTTCCTTTATGGTCAAGTAATGTTTAGACATTTATCCTTGTATGCTTTGATGACACGCCATAATCACGCGTAACATTCCATTTATCAAAAGGGGGTGTTACAATTATGGTATCAGAGCCAAGGCTTCGACCTGTAGGCTCTCAAAACACGACCTGTGATTAGTGGGTAGTCACTATGGTCTTCCTAGAATTGACAGTCGGTTTTCATGCATTCATCATTTTCATGCATACATATATATGTCATTGTCGCATGTTTATGACTATGTAATGGTAGGTACAAGAATGGCCCTATTTAGGTTTTTTATCGAAACTTTTAAATTTGGGACCGACCCATAGGCGTCCCCTCGCCATGTCTTTTGTTTTAGGTGAACTGACCATAGGCGTTCAGTCTCGCGCATACAAAAGTTTTCATAAAACTACATCATGCATTCATGTACTAGTTTTTCCTACAAAAAATTTTTCTCATGATTTATTGGTATACATTTTTTTTCATGTATATAGTTTATGTTTTAATCAGTTTAATCATGTATTTTATGTCATACTGTTAGATGGCAAACACAAACAATATTCGGAAGATGGTTGCAGCTGCCAAAGCAGATTTGCAAGACATCCTTCATCAGAACGACAACTATCCTCCCCCGCCTAGCATCTTCCCCACGGTAGGAAGGAATAGGCTCATGAGAGTGTACTACACCATTAGACAGCGACGTGAGGAAAACAACAATGATTTCATGTAGCGTTTCCTTCGATTCGCCGGTGTCCTGACAGCAGCTGCAGGCACCACTGATGAGCAGGCACAACATTTTCGTTGGGCCCTTTCTCCAATTATTGCCAATAAATTAGAAGGTGCTCCATTGTACACGGTAGCACAAGTGGACGATGCAGCACGTAAACTAGAGATGCTGCAGGAGAGAGATGAGTTCGGGGAAGCAGAGAGACCCGATAAGAGGTAAACATTCGTATTCAAGTGGTGACGAATCCGTATTCTTTCAGTATCTGTCAATATATCATCTCTTTAAATTGTACCTTCCAGGCAGAAGACTTGGGACCGGTCTCAGTCGGCTACTCAACAACAGCCTAATCAGCCCAAGGGAAACGGTCATACTCACGAACGTTCTGCTACGGATAAGCGTGGCGGTAATGATAATTACCGTAACAACGTTGGACACTCCAACAGCAGCAGGTCCTTATACTTACGCATTTTCTTATGATTACATGATATGATTCTTAATTCTGACACATTAGCAAATCTTCTACTAGGAATCATGGTAACGGTAGGGACCAAACCAGAGAGGTTCACAGCCTAACCGTCCAGCTATCACTTGTATTAAATTTTATGATTATCCGCATTGTCCTTTGTAACCTATTTTCATGTCTCATGTATAGTGTTTTTATCAGGTTCTCAGCCAGTCAGGACACCTGCTGGAGGATATACTCATTTTGTTTGCTCTACTTGCCACCATAGGCACCAAGGGCCATGTCGCCACGACAGTGATGCATGCTTCAAGTGTGGCCTTCCTGGCCATCACATGAAGGACTACCGCAAGGGCGAGCTGGAGGGTACATCAGGACATGCTGATACCAAGCCGCCTTCTACTACTGGACGCGTTTACACGACATCTCGCGAACAGGCTAACAAGTCTAAAGGTACCAACAAGTTTATATGTATGGTCAAGCTGCATGTGTTCTTTTTGATACGGGTGCTACTCACTCGGTCATTTCTACTACTTATGCCAAGAATGTTAGGATACTCCCCATGCCACTAAAGAATAGACTCAGTATTTCCACGCCTTTGAGAGACTCTGTACTTATAACCTATGTGTACAAGAGTCTTCCCCTAGAGTTTGAAGACAAGGTTCGTCCTATTGACGCACTTCCGCTGGACAGGAATGATTTTGACATGATTTTGGACATGGATTGGCTATCCAAGCATCACGATACCATAGACTGCCATTCATATCGAGTCATCTTCGGTGATGTTAATGCGCCAGCGTACATTCACAACGGGTTCGTACCCGGCAGGTCTGTACAAATCATATCAACCCTGCAAGCACGTGCACTACTTTCACATGGCTGCGAGGTGTATCTAGCTACTGTTCATGACATGGATGCTGAATCCCCATCAATTCAGGATCAGCCGATAGTGTCAGAATTTCCAAATGTATTTCCAGAAGAACTTTCGGGCATACCACCTGCACGTGAAGTAGAATTTAATATCGAGCTCATCCCAGGAGCTGAGCCGATTTCAAAGGCTCCTTATCGCATGGCTCCCATAGAGTTGAAGGAGTTGAAGGATCAATTGCAAGAACTTCTGGAACGAGGATTTATTCGACCGAGCGCAACTCCATGGGGCGCACCGGTCTTATTCATTAAGAAGAAGGATGGCAGTATGCGTCTTTGCATAGACTATCGCTAACTCAACAACATTACCATCAGGAATAGGTATCCACTACCACGTATAGATGATCTGTTTGACCAACTCAAAGGGGCCAAACATTTCTCCAAGATTGATCTAAGGTCAAGCTATCATCAGCTACGGGTTAAGGAGCAGGACATCGCCAAGACTGCTTTCCGTATCCGCTATGGCCACTACGAAATTGTAGTCATGCCATTTGGCCTTACCAATGCTCCAAAAATGTTCATGGATTTGATGAACTGAATCTTCCATGAATTTCTGGACAAGTTCGTCATTGTCTTCATCGATGACATCCTGATTTTCTCTAAGTCCAAGGAGGAACACGAAGACCATCTTCGTACAGTACTACAGATTCTTCGCCAGAAGCAGCTGTATGCTAAATTCTCCAAGTGTGAGTTTTGGTTAGACAAGGTGGCATTCTTAGGTCACATTGTATCAGCAAAAGGAATCACGATGGATCCAGCGAAGGTTGAAGCTATTACCAAATGGCCAAGGCTGACATCAGCGATGGAAGTCCGCAGTTTCCTAGGCTTAGCTGGTTATTAGCGTAGGTTCGTGGAGAACGTTTCCCGCCTAGCACTACCATTGACCAAACTGATGCGGAAAGGGGAGAAATTCGTCTGGACTGAAGAACGAGAGAAGAGCTTTGAAGACCTGAAGCATAAGTTAGTATCTACACCTATTCTTACTCTCCCATCTGGTACGGGTGGATTTCAAATCTATAGTGATGCATCGGGGAAGGGACTTGGCTGTGTTCTCATGCAACATGGGAAAGTGATCGCGTACGCTTCACGGCAGCTTAAGCGTTATTAGGAAAATTACCCTACACATGACTTGGAACTTGCAGCAGTCGTGTTTGCATTGAAGATATGGAGGCACTATTTGTATGGAGAATCGTGTGACATTTTCACGGACCACAAGAGCTTGAAGTATATCTTCACTCAACATGAATTGAACATGAGACAGAGGAGATAGTTAGAGCTGTTGAAGGATTATGACATTAATCTACAGTATCATCCCGGCAAGGAGAATGTAGTAGCAGATGCACTCAGCAGAAAGTCCGGAATGATCAACGGTATTGAGATTGAGGAGGAAATCATAAGCGACTTGGAGCGACTAGACATAGAGATCATGGTACGTGGACAACACGGTTACTGGGTTAATCTTAGAGTAGAACCCGAGCTACTCTCTAAGATCAAGGAAGCTCAGAAAGATGATTGAGAAATCTTGGCGATAATTCAGAATTTAGAGAAGCAGACAGAATTTTGAGTAGATGCAGATGGTATCTTATGGCAGGGCACGAGACTTTGTGTTCCTGATGATCAAGAACTCTGGGAAGCCTTGTTAGCTGAGGCTCATAGCTCCCCATTCTCTATACATCCTGGTTCGACCAAGATGTACCATGACATCAAGCAGTACTTTTGGTGGAGTGGTATGAAACAGGATGCTGCCACTTACGTCTCCAAATGGCTTACCTGCCAGCAGGTCAAGATTGAGCATCAGCGATCTGGCGATCTTCTTCAACCGTTAGATATTCCAGAGTGGAAGTGGGACAAAATCAACATGGATTTTGTTACTGGTCTTCCGCCGACTAAGAGGAAGCACGATGCAATTTGGGTTATCGTAGATCGACTTACCAAATCAGCTCATTTCTTACTGATCCGCAAGGAAGATTCGGTTAGTAAACTCGCTGATACTTATAGAAGGGAGATCATGAGACATCACGGTGCTCCATCCAGCATCGTCTCAGACAGAGATACTCGATTCACTTCGCGATTCTGGAGAAGTCTGCAGAAGCTTGGGGTACACAACTTAAACTTAGCACGGCTTTTCATCCTCAAATAGACGGGCAGTCAGAGAGAACGATTCAGACATTAGAAGACATGTTGAGGTCATGTGCATTGGAATGGACGGGTGATTGGGATGATTACATCTGTTTGGTGGAGTTTGCATACAACAACAGTTGGCACGCAAGTATCAAGTGTGCTCCTTTCGAGATGTTGTATGGCAGAAAGTGTCGTACCCCAATCTGCTGGGATCAGGTTGGTGAGCGAACACTTGAAGGACCAGAGATCATAGAGCTGACTATGAGAAGGTCGCAGTAGCTAAGCAGAAACTGCAAGAAGCACAATCATGTCAGAAGGGCTACGCAGACAAGCATCGTAGGAACTTACATTTTAACGTAGGAGATCACGTTTTCCTTAAGGTTTCGCCGGCACGTGGTGTTAGACGTTTTGGAATAAAAGGGAAGCTCAGTCCTCGATTCATCAGACCGTTTGATATCATTGAACGAGTCCGTGAAGTATGTTACCGTTTAGCGTTACCTCCGCAGCTTTCTCATGTACACAATGTGTTTCATGTGTCCTTACTCAGAGGGTACCAATATCATCCCCTTCACATGGTTCAATATCCACTGGAACAGATTCGTAAAGATCTCACTTTCATAGAAGAACCCGAACGAGTTCTTTACAGACAAGACCGAGTCATGAGAAGGAAGACGTTTCCTTTCGTCAAAATCCTTTGGAGGGATCATACCAAGCGGGAAGTCACTTGGGACACAAAGGAGTCTATCCGGGCTTCTTACCCTCATTTCATATTTTGAATTCGGGTATGTTCTTCTTTTCCAGTTTACTTTATCTATAATTCGGGGACGAATTATTCTTTTTAGGGGGGAAGAGTTGTAAAACCCGCTTGCTTTTACCATGAATAGTACCCTTACGATAGTACGTACATGTTTAGAATTTTCCTTTTTTTATAACATGTTTACGTTTCACGTACAAGAATTACAAGAATTACCTACGTGTTATAACACGATAAGTATTTATTACGTATTAACACACTATAATTATTTCAATAATAATTATAATCACGAACATACGAACATGAAATCATGAAGGTAATTAATCACGAGCTAATATTACGTATGTATGTATATTTATTGCGATCACAAATAAATATATTATGTCACGAACGATAATTAATTAAATTACGTAAAACACGAACACGAGAACACACTTATAATTAGACACGGAAAATGTGCGGGTTACCCCATGTGGGCCCCATTCCCGCAGACACAACAAGAGGAAAAAGGTCCAAGCCCATTCATTTTACTAAACAAGGAAAAAGGGAAAAGATTATTTTCATAATTCAAGATTTAGAAAATAACTAAAAACCTTAAAAATCCCTTTTCTTCTCCTTGTTCTTTTGGCCACCGGGTTTAGCATCACCAAAGGGATGTTTCGGTTTGATTTTGGCGTTAGATTTATTGCAAGGATCGTTGTGTGTTCATCATTCTTTGATTCACGTGATCGGTATAACCTTTAACCTTTTTCTTTTTATGTTTTGATTATTAATCACATAAAATCATGAATGTTTTTAATAAACTAATTAAAAACAAGTGTAAACATGTTGTTTTAATCATGGGGTTTAATTAATAAAGTGTTAAAGGGGTGTTTGTTTGTCGCGTACGCCTAAACCGAGCCCAAGGGGGTCTCGGCTTGGGTTTTACTCGCACCACCGAGACCTTAAGGTCTCGGTTTGGTGGTAGTGATGTCACGGCAGCAGCAAGGAAGGGAAACCCCGACCTAGGTCGGGGCACGGTGGTGTATTTGGGTCCGGTTCACGGGTTATAACACGTGTCTGGTTCACGTGTTAAAACACGGTCCGGCTCATGAGATATTTTTTTACAAGGTTTAATATTTTTTTTACAAGACTTAAATTAAAATAATTTAAAACATGAAGATGATTAATTTAACATACATGACTTAGGTTATTAATTTTATTATTAATGCATCAATTTTAACCTAAGTATTTTATCATTTAATTAGACTACATAATTAATTAATTATTAAAATCATGACCTATAATTAATTAATTTATATGACTTAGGTTATATTATTAATGAATAATAATGCATGTTTAACCTAAGTATTTTACCTTTATTTAATTAAATCATGTTATATTTAATTAAATACTTTAACCTATAGTTTATTTAATTCACATGAAATAATTAATAAACTATACTATTAATTCATGACTTAGAATAATAATCAGTAAACACTTAAGCTTATATAATTAGCTTAATTATCCAACTTATATCTAATTATGGAAACTTTCTATTTTTAGAAACTTATTTAATTCAGGAAAATAGTCTATTTATGGAAACTTTCTATTTTTAGAAACTTATCTATTTTAAGCAGTGAATCTATTTTTAGAAACTTTCTATTTTTGGAAACTTTCTATTTTTGATAACTTTTTCTTTTTGGAAACTTTCTAATTTAGGAAACCTTCTATTTTTAGAAAGTTACTTATTATTACACAACAAGTATAATAATACATGAAATACAAGTAATACTTAATCAGAATAGACAGAATATATGATATACACAGTATAAAGCTTAAATCAGTAAAACATGACATGAACATATAAAACAAGCTAAGACATGATATAAGACCAGTTACGTACTCAGTAATCAGATACTTATACACGTATGTATTTATGTAGCATTAGTGATACCGAAGTAGGAATCTCTTCCGTTCGTCTTCTTCGTTCACTGGACACAAGGTACGGATTCTCCTTCCTTTCAGTATGGACATTCTTCCTTATTAGGATTTCCCGTATGCAGCCAACTGTTTTCCACAGTATATGTTTTATATGTTTTCTAATTGCTTATGTTTAATTAGAATACCTAAAGCCATATACATGCATGACCAGTTTCACCTAGTTATGCATGTTTAACCTAAGTATTTTACCTTTATTTAATTAAATCATGTTATATTTAATTAAATACTTTAACCTATAGTTTATTTAATTCACATGAAATAATTAATAAACTATACTATTAATTCATAACTTAGAATAATAATTAGTAAACACTTAAGCTTATATAATTAGCTTAATTATCCAGCTTATATCTAATTATAGGAACTTTCTATTTTTAGAAACTTATTTAATTAAGGCAACTAATCTATTTATGGAAACTTTCTATTTTTAGAAACTTATCTATTTTAAGAAGTGAATCTATTTTTGGAAACTTTCTATTTTTGGAAACTTTCTATTTTTGATAACTTTCTCTTTTTAGAAACTTTCTATTTTAGGAAACCTACTATTTTTAGAAAGTTACTTATTATTACACAACAAGTATAATAATACATGAAATACAAGTAATACTTAATCAGAATAGACAGAATATATGATATACACAGTATAAAGCTTAAATCAGTAAAACATGACATGAACATATAAAACAAGCTAAGACATGATATAAGACCAGTTACGTACTCAGTACTCATATACTTATACACATATGTATTTATGTAGCATTAGTGATACCGAAGTAGGACTCTCTTCCGTTCGTCTTCTTCGTTCACTGGACACAAGGTACGGATTCTCCTTCCTTTCAGTATGGACATTCTTCCTTATTAGGATTTCCCGTATGTAGCCAACTGTTTTCCCCAGTATATGTTTTATATGTTTTCTAATTGCTTATGTTTAATTAGAATACCTAAAGCCATATACATGCATGACCAGTTTCACCTAGTTATGCATGTTTAACCTAAGTATTTTACCTTTATTTAATTAAATCATGTTATATTTAATTAAATACTTTAACCTATAGTTTATTTAATTCACATGAAATAATTAATAAACTATACTATTAATTCATGACTTAGAATAATAATCAGTAAACACTTAAGCTTATATAATTAGCTTAATTATCCAGCTTATATCTAATTATGGGAACTTTCTATTTTTAGAAACTTATTTAATTAAGGCAACTAATCTATTTATGGAAACTTTCTATTTTTAGAAACTTATCTATTTTAAGCAGTGAATCTATTTTTGGAAACTTTCTATTTTTGGAAACTTTCAATTTTTGATAACTTTCTCTTTTTGGAAACTTTCTATTTTAGGAAACCTGTTATTTTTAGAAAGTTACTTATTATTACACAACAAGTATAATAATACATGAAATACAAGTAATACTTAATCAGAATAGACAGAATATATGATACACACAGTATAAAGCTTAAATCAGTAAAACATGACATGAACATATAAAACAAGCTAAGACATGATATAAGACCAGTTACGTACTCAGTAATCATATACTTATACACGTATGTATTTATGTAGCATTAGTGATACCGAAGTAGGACTCTCTTCCGTTCGTCTTCTTCGTTCACTGGACACAAGGTACGGATTCTCCTTCCTTTCAGTATGGACATTCTTCCTTATTAGGATTTTCCGTATGCAGCAACTGTTTTCCCCAGTATATGTTTTATATGTTTTCTAATTGCTTATGTTTAATTAGAATACCTAAAGCCATATACATGCATGATCAGTTTCACCTAGTTATGCATGTTTAACCTAAGTATTTTACCTTTATTTAATTAAATCATGTTATATTTAATTAAATACTTTAACCTATAGTTTATTTAATTCACATGAAATAATTAATAATCTATACTATTAATTAATGACTTAGAATAATAATCAGTAAACACTTAAGCTTATATAATTAGCTCAATTATCCAACTTATATCTAATTATGGAAACTTTCTATTTTTAGAAACTTATTTAATTCAGGCAACTAATCTATTTATGGAAACTTTCTATTTTTAGAAACTTATCTATTTTAAGCAGTGAATCTATTTTTAGAAACTTTCTATTTTTGGAAACTTTCTATTTTTGATAACTTTTTCTTTTTGGAAACTTTCTAATTTAGGAAACCTGCTATTTTTAGAAAGTTACTTATTATTACACAACAAGTATAATAATACATGAAATACAAGTAATACTTAATCAGAATAGACAGAATATATGATATACACAGTATAAAGCTTAAATCAGTAAAACATGACATGAACATATAAAACAAGCTAAGACCTGATATAAGACCAGTTACGTACTCAGTAATCAGATACTTATACACGTATGTATTTATGTAGCATTAGTGATACCAAAGTAGGACTCTCTTCCGTTCGTCTTCTTCGTTCACTGGACACAAGGTACGGATTCTCCTTCCTTTCAGTATGGACATTCTTCCTTATTAGGATTTCCCGTATGCAGCCAACTCTTTTCCCCAGTATATGTTTTATATGTTTTCTAATTGCTTATGTTTAATTAGAATACCTAAAGCCATATACATGCATGACCAGTTTCACCTAGTTATGCATGTTTAACCTAACTATTTTACCTTTATTTAATTAAATCATGTTATATTTAATTAAATACTTTAACCTATAGTTTATTTAATTCACATGAAATAATTAATAAACTATACTATTAATTCATGACTTAGAATAATAATCAGTAAACACTTAAGCTTATATAATTAGCTTAATTATCCAGCTTATATCTAATTATGGGAACTTTCTATTTTTAGAAACTTTATTAATTAAGGCAACTAATCTATTTATGGAAACTTTCTATTTTTAGAAACTTATCTTTTTTAAGCAGTGAATCTATTTTTGGAAACTTTCTATTTTTGGAAACTTTCTATTCTTGATAACTTTCTCTTTTTGGAAACTTTCTATTTTAGGAAACCTGCTATTTTTAGAAAGTTACTTATTATTACACAACAAGTATAATAATACATGAAATACAAGTAATACTTAATCAGAATAGACAGAATATATGATACACACAGTATAAAGCTTAAATCAGTATAACATGACATGAACATATAAAACAAGCTAAGACATGATATAAGACCAGTTACGTACTCAGTAATCATATACTTATACACGTATGTATTTATGTAGCATTAGTGATACCGAAGTAGGACTCTCTTCCGTTCGTCTTCTTCGTTCACTGGACACAAGGTACGGATTCTCCTTCCTTTCAGTATGGACATTCTTCCTTATTAGGATTTCCCGTATGCAGCCAACTGTTTTCCCCAATATATGTTTTATATGTTTTCTAATTGCTTATGTTTAATTAGAATACCTAAAGCCATATACATGCATGATCAGTTTCACCTAGTTATGCATGTTTAACCTAAGTATTTTACCTTTATTTAATTAAATCATGTTATATTTAATTAAATACTTAAACCTATAGTTTATTTAATTCACATGAAATAATTAATAAACTATACTATTAATTCATGACTTAGATTAATAATCAGTAAACACTTAAGCTTATATAATTAGCTTAATTATCAAGCTTATATCTAATTATAGGAACTTTCTATTTTTAGAAACTTATTTAATTAAGGCAACTAATCTATTTATGGAAACTTTCTATTTTTAGAAACTTATCTATTTTAAGCAGTGAATCTATTTTTGGAAACTTTCTATTTTTGGAAACTTTCTATTTTTGATAACTTTCTCTTTTTGGAAACTTTCTATTTTAGGAAACCTGCTATTTTTAGAAAGTTACTTATTATTACACAACAAGTATAATAATACATGAAATACAAGTAATACTTAATCAGAATAGACAGAATATATGATACACACAGTATAAAGCTTAAATCAGTAAAACATGACATGAACATATAAAACAAGCTAAGACATGATATAAGACCAGTTACGTACTCAGTAATCATATACTTATACACGTATGTATTTATGTAGCATTAGTGATACCGAAGTAGGACTCTCTTCCGTTCGTCTTCTTCGTTCACTGGACACAAGGTACAGATTCTCCTTCCTTTCAGTATGGACATTCTTCCTTATTAGGATTTCCCGTATGCAGCAACTGTTTTCCCCAGTATATGTTTTATATGTTTTCTAATTGCTTATGTTTAATTAGAATACCTAAAGCCATATACATGCATGATCAGTTTCACCTAGTTATGCATGTTTAACCTAAGTATTTTACCTTTATTTAATTAAATCATGTTATATTTAATTAAATACTTTAACTTATAGTTTATTTAATTCACATGAAATAATTAATAAACTATACTATTAATTCATGACTTAGAATAATAATCAGTAAACACTTAAGCTTATATAATTAGCTTAATTATCCAACTTATATCTAATTATGGAAACTTTCTATTTTTAGAAACTTATTTAATTCAGGCAACTAATCTATTTATGGAAACTTTCTATTTTTAGAAACTTATCTATTTTAAGCAGTGAATCTATTTTTAGAAACTTTCTATTTTTGGAAACTTTCTATTTTTGATAACTTTTTCTTTTTGGAAACTTTCTAATTTAGGAAACCTGCTATTTTTAGAAAGTTACTTATTATTACACAACAAGTATAATAATACATGAAATACAAGTAATACTTAATCAGAATAGACAGAATATATGATATACACAATATAAAGCTTAAATCAGTAAAACATGACATGAACATATAAAACAAGCTAAGACATGATATAAGACCAGTTACGTACTCAGTAATCAGATACTTATACACGTATGTATTTATGTAGCATTAGTGATACCGAAGTAGGACTCTCTTCCGTTCGTCTTCTTCGTTCACTGGACACAAGGTACGGATTCTCCTTCCTTTCAGTATGCACATTCTTCCTTATTAGGATTTCCCGTATGCAGCCAACTGTTTTCCCCAGTATATGTTTTATATGTTTTCTAATTGCTTATGTTTAATTAGAATACCTAAAGCCATATACATGCATGACCAGTTTCACCTAGTTATGCATGTTTAACCTAAGTATTTTACCTTTATTTAATTAAATCATGTTATATTTAATTAAATACTTTAACCTATAGTTTATTTAATTCACATGAAATAATTAATAAACTATACTATTAATTCATGACTTAGAATAATAATCAGTAAACACTTAAGCTTATATAATTAGCTTAATTATCCTGCTTATATCTAATTATAGGAACTTTCTATTTTTAGAAACTTATTTAATTAAGGCAACTAATCTATTTATGGAAACTTTCTATTTTTAGAAACTTATCTATTTTAAGCAGTGAATCTATTTTTGGAAACTTTCTATTTTTGGAAACTTTCAATTTTTGATAACTTTCTCTTTTTGGAAACTTTCTATTTTAGGAAACCTGCTATTTTTAGAAAGTTACTTATTATTACACAACAAGTATAATAATACATGAAATACAAGTAATACTTAATCAGAATAAACAGAATATATGATATACACAGTATAAAGCTTAAATCAGTAAAACATGACATGAACATATAAAACAAGCTAAGACATGATATAAGACCAGTTACGTACTCAGTAATCATATACTTATACACGTATGTATTTAGGTAGCATTAGTGATACCGAAGTAGGACTCTCTTCCGTTCGTCTTCTTCGTTCACTGGACACAAGGTACGGATTCTCCTTCCTTTCAGTATGGACATTCTTCCTTATTAGGATTTCCCGTATGCAGCCAACTGTTTTCCCCAGTATATGTTTTATATGTTTTCTAATTGCTTATGTTTAAGTAGAATACCTAAAGCCATATACATGCATGATCAGTTTCACCTAGTTATGAATGTTTAACCTAAGTATTTTACCTTTATTCAATTAAATCATGTTATATTTAATTAAATACTTTAACCTATAGTTTATTTAATTCACATGAAATAATTAATAAACTATACTATTAATTAATGACTTAGAATAATAATCAGTAAACACTTAAGCTTATATAATTAGCTTAATTATCCAACTTATATCTAATTATGGAAACTTTCTATTTTTAGAAACTTTTTTAATTCAGGCAACTAATCTATTTATGAAACTTTCTATTTTTAGAAACTTATCTATTTTAAGCAGTGAATCTATTTTTAGAAACTTTCTATTTTTGGAAACTTTCTATTTTTGATAACTTTTTCTTTTTGGAAACTTTCTAATTTAGGAAACCTGCTATTTTTAGAAAGTTACTTATTATTACACAACAAGTATAATAATACATGAAATACAAGTAATACTTAATCAGAATAGACAGAATATATGATATACACAGTATAAAGCTTAAATCAGTAAAACATGACATGAACATATAAAACAAGCTAAGACCTGATATAAGACCAGTTACGTACTCAGTAATCAGATACTTATACACGTATGTATTTATGTAGCATTAGTGATACCGAAGTAGGACTCTCTTCCGTTCGTCTTCTTCGTTCACTGGACACAAGGTACGGATTCTCCTTCCTTTCAGTATGGACATTCTTCCTTATTAGGATTTCCCGTATGCAGCCAACTGTTTTCCCCAGTATATGTTTTCTAATTGCTTATGTTTAATTAGAATACCTAAAGCCATATACATGCATGACCAGTTTCACCTAGTTATGCATGTTTAACCTAACTATTTTACCTTTATTTAATTAAATCATGTTATATTTAATTAAATACTTTAACCTATAGTTTATTTAATTCACATGAAATAATTAATAAACTATACTATTAATTCATGACTTAGAATAATAATCAGTAAACACTTAAGCTTATATAATTAGCTTAATTATCCTGCTTATATCTAATAATAGGAACTTTCTATTTTTAGAAACTTATTTAATTAAGGCAACTAATCTATTTATGGAAACTTTCTATTTTTAGAAACTTATCTATTTTAAGCAGTGAATCTATTTTTGGAAACTTTCTATTTTTGGAAACTTTCAATTTTTGATAACTTTCTCTTTTTGGAAACATTCTATTTTAGGAAACCTGCTATTTTTAGAAAGTTACTTATTATTACACAACAAGTATAATAATACATGAAATACAAGTAATACTTAATCAGAATAAACAGAATATATGATATACACAGTATAAAGCTTAAATCAGTAAAACATGACATGAACATATAAAACAAGCTAAGACATGATATAAGACAAGTTACGTACTCAGTAATCATATACTTATACACGTATGTATTTAGGTAGCATTAGTGATACCGAAGTAGGACTCTCTTCCGTTCGTCTTCTTCGTTCACTGGACACAAGGTACGGAGTCTCCTTCCTTTCAGTATGGACATTCTTCCTTATTAGGATTTCCCGTATGCAGCCAACTGTTTTCCCCAGTATATGTTTTATATGTTTTCTAATTGCTTATGTTTAATTAGAATACCTAAAGCCATATACATGCATGATCAGTTTCACCTAGTTATGCATGTTTAACCTAAGTATTTTACCTTTATTTAATTAAATCATGTTATATTTAATTAAATACTTTAACCTATAGTTTATTTAATTCACATGAAATAATTAATAAACTATACTATTAATTAATGACTTAGAATAATAATCAGTAAACACTTAAGCTTATATAATTAGCTTAATTATCCAACTTATATCTAATTATGGAAACTTTCTATTTTTAGAAACTTTTTTAATTCAGGCAACTAATCTATTTATGAAACTTTCTATTTTTAGAAACTTATCTATTTTAAGCAGTGAATCTATTTTTAGAAACTATCTATTTTTGGAAACTTTCTATTTTTGATAACTTTTTCTTTTTGGAAACTTTCTAATTTAGGAAACCTGCTATTTTTAGAAAGTTACTTATTATTACATAACAAGTATAATAATACATGAAATACAAGTAATACTTAATCAGAATAGACAGAATATATGATATACACAGTATAAAGCTTAAATCAGTAAAACATGACATGAACATATAAAACAAGCTAAGACCTGATATAAGACCAGTTACGTACTCAGTAATCAGATACTTATACACGTATGTATTTATGTAGCATTAGTGATACCGAAGTAGGACTCTCTTCCGTTCGTCTTCTTCGTTCACTGGACACAAGGTACGGATTCTCCTTCCTTTCAGTATGGACATTCTTCCTTATTAGGATTTCCCGTATGCAGCCAACTGTTTTCCCCAGTATATGTTTTCTAATTGCTTATGTTTAATTAGAATACCTAAAGCCATATACATGCATGACCAGTTTCACCTAGTTATGCATGTTTAACCTAACTATTTTACCTTTATTTAATTAAATCATGTTATATTTAATTAAATACTTTAACCTATAGTTTATTTAATTCACATGAAATAATTAATAAACTATACTATTAATTCATGACTTAGAATAATAATCAGTAAACACTTAAGCTTATATAATTAGCTTAATTATCCTGCTTATATCTAATTATAGGAACTTTCTATTTTTAGAAACTTATTTAATTAAGGCAACTAATCTATTTATGGAAACTTTCTATTTTTAGAAACTTATCTATTTTAAGCAGTGAATCTATTTTTGGAAACTTTCTATTTTTGGAAACTTTCAATTTTTGATAACTTTCTCTTTTTGGAAACTTTCTATTTTAGGAAACCTGCTATTTTTAGAAAGTTACTTATTATTACACAACAAGTATAATAATACATGAAATACAAGTAATACTTAATCAGAATAAACAGAATATATGATATACACAGTATAAAGCTTAAATCAGTAAAACATGACATGAACATATAAAACAAGCTAAGACATGATATAAGACAAGTTACGTACTCAGTAATCATATACTTATACACGTATGTATTTAGGTAGCATTAGTGATACCGAAGTAGGACTCTCTTCCGTTCGTCTTCTTCGTTCACTGGACACAAGGTACGGAGTCTCCTTCCTTTCAGTATGGACATTCTTCCTTATTAGGATTTCCCGTATGCAGCCAACTGTTTTCCCCAGTATATGTTTTATATGTTTTCTAATTGCTTATGTTTAATTAGAATACCTAAAGCCATATACATGCATGATCAGTTTCACCTAGTTATGCATGTTTAACCTAAGTATTTTACCTTTATTTAATTAAATCATGTTATATTTAATTAAATACTTTAACCTATAGTTTATTTAATTCACATGAAATAATTAATAAACTATACTATTAATTAATGACTTAGAATAATAATCAGTAAACACTTAAGCTTATATAATTAGCTTAATTATCCAACTTATATCTAATTATGGAAACTTTCTATTTTTAGAAACTTTTTTAATTCAGGCAACTAATCTATTTATGAAACTTTCTATTTTTAGAAACTTATCTATTTTAAGCAGTGAATCTATTTTTAGAAACTATCTATTTTTGGAAACTTTCTATTTTTGATAACTTTTTCTTTTTGGAAACTTTCTAATTTAGGAAACCTGCTATTTTTAGAAAGTTACTTATTATTACATAACAAGTATAATAATACATGAAATACAAGTAATACTTAATCAGAATAGACAGAATATATGATATACACAGTATAAAGCTTAAATCAGTAAAACATGACATGAACATATAAAACAAGCTAAGACCTGATATAAGACCAGTTACGTACTCAGTAATCAGATACTTATACACGTATGTATTTATGTAGCATTAGTGATACCGAAGTAGGACTCTCTTCCGTTCGTCTTCTTCGTTCACTGGACACAAGGTACGGATTCTCCTTCCTTTCAGTATGGACATTCTTCCTTATTAGGATTTCCCGTATGCAGCCAACTGTTTTCCCCAATATATGTTTTATATGTTTTCTAATTGCTTATGTTTAATTAGAATACCTAAAGCCATATACATGCATGACCAGTTTCACCTAGTTATGCATGTTTAACCTAACTATTTTACCTTTATTTAATTAAATCATGTTATATTTAATTAAATACTTTAACCTATAGTTTATTTAATTCACATGAAATAATTAATAAACTATACTATTAATTCATGACTTAGAATAATAATCAGTAAACACTTAAGCTTATATATATAGCTTAATTATCCAGCTTATATCTAATTATGGGAACTTTCTATTTTTAGAAACTTATTTAATTAAGGCAACTAATCTATTTATGGAAACTTTCTATTTTTAGAAACTTATCTTTTTTAAGCAGTGAATCTGTTTTTGGAAACTTTCTGTTTTTGGAAACTTTCTATTTTTGATAACTTTCTCTTTTTGGAAACTTTCTATTTTAGGAAACCTGCTATTTTTAGAAAGTTACTTATTATTACACAACAAGTATAATAATACATGAAATACAAGTAATACTTAATCAGAATAGACAGAATATATGATACACACAGTATAAAGCTTAAATCAGTAAAACATGACATGAACATATAAAACAAGCTAAGACATGATATAAGACCAGTTACGTACTCAGTAATCATATACTTATACACGTATGTATTTATGTAGCATTAGTGATACCGAAGTAGGACTCTCTTCCGTTCGTCTTATTCGTTCACTGGACACAAGGTACGGATTCTCCTTCCTTTCAGTATGGACATTCTTCCTTATTAGGATTTCCCGTATGCAGCCAACTATTTTCCCCAATATATGTTTTATATGTTTTCTAATTGCTTATGTTTAATTAGAATACCTAAAGCCATATACATGCATGATCAGTTTCACCTAGTTATGCATGTTTAACCTAAGTATTTTACCTTTATTTAATTAAATCATGTTATATTTAATTAAATACTTTAACCTATAGTTTATTTAAGTCACATGAAATAATTAATAAACTATACTATTAATTCATGACTTAGAATAATAATCAGTAAACACTTAAGCTTATATAATTAGCTTAATTATCCAACTTATATCTAATTATGGAAACTTTCTATTTTTAGAAACTTATTTAATTCAGGCAACTAATCTATTTATGGAAACTTTCTATTTTTAGAAACTTATCTAATTTAAGCAGTGAATCTATTTTTAGAAACTTTCTATTTTTGGAAACTTTCTATTTTTGATAACTTTTTCTTTTTGGAAACTTTCTAATTTAGGAAACCTGCTATTTTTAGAAAGTTACTTATTATTACACAACAAGTATAATAATACATGAAATACAAGTAATACTTAATCAGAATAGACAGAATATATGATATACACAATATAAAGCTTAAATCAGTAAAACATGACATGAACATATAAAACAAGCTAAGACATGATATAAGACCAGTTACGTACTCAGTAATCAGATACTTATACACGTATGTATTTATGTAGCATTAGTGATACCGAAGTAGGACTCTCTTCCGTTCGTCTTCTTCGTTCACTGGACACAAGGTACGGATTCTCCTTCCTTTCAGTATGGACATTCTTCCTTATTAGGATTTCCCGTATACAGCCAACTGTTTTCCCCAGTATATGTTTTATATGTTTTCTAATTGCTTATGTTTAATTAGAATACCTAAAGCCATATACATGCATGACCAGTTTCACCTAGTTATGCATGTTTAACCTAAGTATTTTACCTTTATTTAATTAAATCATGTTATATTTAATTAAATACTTTAACCTATAGTTTATTTAATTCACATGAAATAATTAATAAACTATACTATTAATTCATGACTTAGAATAATAATCAATAAACACTTAAGCTTATATAATTAGCTTAATTATCCAGCTTATATCTAATTATAGGAACTTTCTATTTTTAGAAACTTATTTAATTAAGGCAACTAATCTATTTATGGAAACTTTCTATTTTTAGAAACTTATCTATTTTAAGTAGTGAATCTATTTTTGGAAACTTTCTATTTTTGATAACTTTCTCCTTTTGGAAACTTTCTATTTTAGGAAACCTGCTATTTTTAGAAAGTTACTTATTATTACACAACAAGTATAATAATACATGAAATACAAGTAATACTTAATCAGAATAGACAGAATATATGATATACACAGTATAAAGCTTAAATCAGTAAAACATGACATGAACATATAAAACAAGCTAAGACATGATATAAGACCAGTTACGTACTCAGTAATCAGATACTTATACACGTATGTATTTATGTAGCATTAGTGATACCGAAGTAGGACTCTCTTCCGTTCGTCTTCTTCGTTCACTGGACACAAGGTACGGATTCTCCTTCCTTTCAGTATGGACATTCTTCCTTATTAGGATTTCCCGTATGCAGCCAACTGTTTTCCCCAGTATATGTTTTATATGTTTTCTAATTGCTTATGTTTAATTAGAATACCTAAAGCCATATACATGCATGATCAGTTTCACCTAGTTATGCATGTTTAACCTAAGTATTTTACCTTTATTTAATTAAATCATGTTATATTTAATTAAATACTTTAACCTATAGTTTATTTAATTCACATGAAATAATTAATAAACTATACTATTAATTCATGACTTAGAATAATAATCAGTAAACACTTAAGCTTATATAATTAGCTTAATTATCCAACTTATATCTAATTATGGAAACTTTCTATTTTTAGAAACTTATTTAATTAAGGCAACTAATCTATTTATGGAAACTTTCTATTTTTAGAAACTTATCTATTTTAAGCAGTGAATCTATTTTTGGATACTTTCTATTTTTGGAAACTTTCTATTTTTTATAACTTTCTCTTTTTGGAAACTTTCTATTTTAGGAAACCTGCTATTTTTAGAAAGTTACTTATTATTACACAACAAGTATAATAATACATGAAATACAAGTAATACTTAATCAGAATAGACAGAATATATGATATACACAGTATAAAGCTTAAATCAGTAAAACAAGACATGAACATATAAAACAAGCTAAGACATGATATAAGACCAGTTACGTACTCAGTAATCATATACTTATACACGTATGTATTTATGTAGCATTAGTGATACCGAAGTAGGACTCTCTTCCGTTCGTCTTCTTCGTTCACTGGACACAAGGTACGGATTCTCCTTCCTTTCAGTATGGACATTCTTCCTTATTAGGATTTCCCGTATGCAACCAACTGTTTTCCCCAGTATATGTTTTATATGTTTTCTAATTGCTTATGTTTAATTAGAATACCTAAAGCCATATACATGCATGACCAGTTTCACCTAGTTATGCATGTTTAACCTAAGTATTTTACCTTTATTTAATTAAATCATGTTATATTTAATTAAATACTTTAACCTATAGTTTATTTAATTCACATGAAATAATTAATAAACTATACTATTAATTCATGACTTAGAATAATAATCAGTAAACACTTAAGCTTATATAATTAGCTTAATTATCCCGCTTATATCTAATTATGGGAACTTTCTATTTTTAGAAACTTATTTAATTAAGGCAACTAATCTATTTATGGAAACTTTCTATATTTAGAAACTTATCTATTTTAAGCAGTGAATCTATTTTTGGAAACTTTCTATTTTTGGAAACTTTCTATTTTTGGAAACATTCTATTTTTGATAACTTTCTCTTTTTGGAAACTTTCTATTTTAGGAAACATGCTATTTTTAGAAAGTTATTTATTATTACACAACAAGTATAATAATACATGAAATACAAGTAATACTTAATCAGAATAGACAGAATATATGATACACACAGTATAAAGCTTAAATCAGTAAAACATGACATGAACATATAAAACAAGCTAAGACATGATATAAGACCAGTTACGTACTCAGTAATCATATACTTATACACGTATGTATTTATGTAGCATTAGTGATACCGAAGTAGGACTCTCTTCCGTTCGTCTTCTTCGTTCACTGGACACAAGGTACGGATTCTCCTTCCTTTCAGTATGGACATTCTTCCTTATTAGGATTTCCCGTATGCAACCAACTGTTTTCCCCAGTATATGTTTTATATGTTTTCTAATTGCTTATGTTTAATTAGAATACCTAAAGCCATATACATGCATGACCAGTTTCACCTAGTTATGCATGTTTAACCTAAGTATTTTACCTTTATTTAATTAAATCATGTTATATTTAATTAAATACTTTAACCTATAGTTTATTTAATTCACATGAAATAATTAATAAACTATACTATTAATTCATGACTTAGAATAATAATCAGTAAACACTTAAGCTTATATAATTAGCTTAATTATCCAGCTTATATCTAATTATGGGAACTTTCTATTTTTAGAAACTTATTTAATTAAGGCAACTAATCTATTTATGGAAACTTTCTATATTTAGAAACTTATCTATGTTAAGCAGTGAATCTATTTTTGGAAACTTTCTATTTTTGGAAACTTTCTATTTTTGATAACTTTCTCTTTTTGGAAACTTTCTATTTTAGGAAACCTGCTATTTTTAGAAAGTTACTTATTATTACACAACAAGTATAATAATACATGAAATACAAGTAATACTTAATCAGAATAGACAGAATATATGATACACACAGTATAAAGCTTAAATCAGTAAAACATGACATGAACATTGTAACACCCCCACAATTTTTATGCGCAGCGGAACTACAACAATGGGTGCTACACAGTATTCATTGCACACAAGAGATATCAAACGACGTTAAAAAGACGTCGACTTAAAAATTCAACATTTAAAATTGTTAGATGATACATGTCCACAGTTTTTCCAACCCCAAATAGTGCACAGAGTTTAGCGTTTTCGGTCCCCATGAATCTCAACCCCAAAAACTTCAGTTTTACAATGACATTAAACATAAAAATTGTTTAAGTAGAAAAGGAGGGAAAAACAAGCGGACACCAAGCCGATCACACAACATCCATCCCATGCATGCTCCATCCTACTGCTCAGCGGTTACCTGAAATACATGCCAAAAATTTGGTCAACGAAAACGTTGAGTGGAATTCATAGGTTTTTCAATCCATTTGAACGTATATATAATAAAAACCATTCGTGATCATTTATAGTCTTGTCGATCAAACAAACTATAATCAGGATACTGACAATTGTGTTTAAGCTCATGACACTAATCCGTTAACTCAATCACCCGCGTAAATATACCGGTATGATTCAGATGAAACCAGTGCCCCTCTAAAGGCATCAGTTGCAATTATACCTTATTTCTCATACAAAATAATCTACCGCAGAACTTACTATAAGTACAGCTTCTCGGCTAGCATTGGGTCGTTAACCCCGTAGTACTACAAATTGCATAAGCGGCTATTTCCCCCTTCGCAAGGGCAAGACAATAGTTAATAGTTCATGAATTTAGGGACTTTTGCAACTTTGGTACTCAACACAATTTCTAAGGCAACTTTCGGGTCTAACAATCATTCATGATATACGTTCCTTTTAAAAACTAGCATGCATTTCCCTCGCGGGTAAAACAATTTGAAATAATATAAGCGAGGCTATAAATTCACACCTTAGATATTAAGTAGTCGGTAGTTCGAGGAGTGTTCACTGACGATGTTACGGATGCCCGGGTAATTCAACACCTATCACAAATAACGCGTAATGAGTAATCTCATTTAAATACTTACGGTACTGTATAAAATACATATATATAAGTCACTTAAGACCAATATAACTCACGCCAAAAACAAAAACAACAAGTATCATTCATTTTATACCATTCATTCTTATAACCTACGTTGTCCATTTTTACACGTTCTCGCCGGTACTTGACTAAAGTACGGGCTGATTTACCTTATTAAACCATGCTTATAAAATTTGATAAAATTTCCAAAAATCCTATATGACCTGTAGATAACATGTTTTTAAGTCCAACAAAAGTTTTCACTTTTACGACCCGTTACGCAACTCATTTCCACGACTACATTTTACGGGCTGAAATTGCGCTTCGACCAATTTTGACCACTTTGACCTATATGAAAAATACCTTTGACTTTCTTGACTCATAAGTCAACATATAGACTCATTTGTACAGGTTAGGGACCAAATTTTGACCCTTGATCATTCACCAAATTATACTTGTGACCCTCGGGATTTGACTAAAACTTTACACAAATCCGGATTGTGAAAGTCCTCGTCTCCCGGTACCCGATCTTTAAAATGTCATAACTTTTAGCTCGTTTTGAGTCACGGGCTCTACCTTATACCAAATTAAAGCTAGAAAAACCCTCTATCACTATATTTGGTTTTCAAGACTTGGAACAAAAATCATTTTTCCAAAATAGACCAAATGTTTCTGCCTAAAAATGACTATACCAAAAACATGCTTAGACTCGATTCCAAGACTTCTAACCAACACTAAACATCATCCTAAGACTTCCCAAACATATCCTAACATCAAACTTCCATCCTACCCCTATTGATCAACCAATCTCAATATCAAAATCAAAGAAAAATACACATGCAAGTAGTAACACCTATGTAAATCATCATAAAACAAATAACCAAACACAATAATAACATGCATGATCAACAACCACCATGGCTCCCCAAACACCCCCCTTTGCCGTGGGGTTTGGGTGACCAAATCACCACAACCAAATTAATTTTGGTGGGTTTTCATGGTGTTTATACTTCCATAACACTCAAAATTAACATGCATTAGCTCAAATAGCCACAAAAACGAATTTTGGATCATATGAAAAATCTTGAAAAATTTTTATCAATGCATGTTGGATTTGATTACATGAATAGGTGGGTAATGACCAAACTAAGCGTGGTCTAACCTTAGATTTTTGAAAAATCAAGTAGAAAAGATTTTTGGTGGATTTTTGTGTGTTGTGGGTGTGCCGTGAGTTTAGAGAGACAAGGGAGGGAGAGTGTTTGATTTTTCTTGTAAATTTTTGTGTGTGTTTGTGTGTTTGTCCACTTTGCCCCTTTTTGATAGTTAGGAGGGACCTAAGTGCAATATTGGGCTTCTTTTGTCCTTAAATAGAAAACAACCTCAAAACTTTGCGGGTTTGACTCAATTGTCACTTTTGAAAATTTTACGGGAGTCGGAAATCTTCCCGAACGCTCCAAAATATTTTTGGGATACTTTAAATGTACTTGGAAGGCTATAAAACTCACACGACTCAACTTAACACGAACCGTAAATAAAATTCTCGAAAAATTACATTATCGATAAATCGTCAAAAATTATATAAAATTGGGCATCTCTCGGGATCGTAATCGTCATCGTCCTCCTCAAAACGTCAACCGTAAAAATTATAACCTCGAACATCGGCTCTAACCAAAATACTTATAATTATAGAAATTAAAATTTATCAAAAATTTCAAAAATTAGCGTAATTTAGGGTATCGTTTATGACCTCGATTCTAGGGTGTCACATCCACCCCTCCTTAAAGAGAGCGACGTCCCGGCGCTCGCCTCTTCTTGGGCTCACATTTCGTCTACTGGAACAAATGAGGATACCTTTCCTTGAAAAAGTCCTCACGTTCCCAGGTGTATTCCGGTCCACGCTTAGAATTCCATCGGACCTTCACAATAGGAATCCTACTATGCTTCAACCGCTTGACCTCCCGGTCCATGATTTCCACAGGTTCTTCCACAAAGTGCATTTTGTCGTCTAGTCGAATCTCGTCCAAAGGAATCACCAATTCCTTGTCCGCCAAACTCTTCTTCAGGTTCGATACGTGGAACGTGTCATGAATAGCACTAAGCTCGGTCGGCAATTCTAACTTGTACGCTACTGGTCCAATTCGTTCAACGATCTTAAACGGTCCAATATACCTCGGACTCAACTTTCCTTTCTTTCCAAAACGAATTACACCCTTCCATGGCGATACCTTGAGCATAACCATATCTCCAACTTCAAACTCCAACGGTTTCCTTCGGTTATCAGCATAACTTTTCTGTCGGCTTCTCGCAGCAAGTAGTCGGTTCTTGATCTGCACGATCTTCTCTGTCGTTTCTAATACCATTTCGGGTCCAGTCAATTGACTTTCCCCTACTTCACTCCAACACACAGGCGATCTACACTTCCTTCCATACAATGCTTCGAACGGTGCTGCTTTGATACTCGCATGATAACTATTATTGTACGAAAATTCCACTAGAGGCAAGTGGCGTTCCCAACTTCCTCCAAAATCAATCACGCATGCTCGGAGCATGTCCTCCATCGTTTGAATCGTTCGTTCACTCTGGCCGTCAGTTTCCGGGTGATAAGCCGTGCTTAAACTCAGTTCAGTGCCCATCGCACGTTGAAGCGATCTCCAAAATTCCGACGTAAATCTACTGTCGCGATCCGAAATGATCGATAACGGCACTCCATGTCTACAGACGATCTCTTTCACGTACACGCTGGCGAGTCTTTCCATGCTGTCCGTCTTCTTCATAGGTAAGAAATGAGCAGATTTCGTCAACCTGTCCACAATTACCCATATCATATCGCTTCCACTAGGAGTCCTAGGTAAACCCGTCACAAAATCCATTGCGATTTTCTCCCATTTCCATTCTGGGATCTCCGGTTGTACCAACAATCCAGATGGTTTCTTATGTTCTGCCTGAACCTTCGCGCAAGTCAAACACTTACTAACGTAACGAGCAATATCTGCCTTCATATTCGGCCACCAATAGACTTTCTTCAGGTCGTGGTACATCTTATCCGATCCAGGATGTATCGAATACTTCGACTTATGCGACTCATTCATAATCAATTCTCGAACTCCAGGCTTTCCTTCCTCAGATGGACACAATGGTAACCAAATCCGATTCTCAAAATATCTTAGTCCGTCAGACCTAATCACGAAAAGAGGTTTCAACATTCGTCCCAAATTCTCGGCTTCAACATTCCCTTTCATTAGCCCTCTCTCCTGAGCCTTCAGTATGGTTTCGGTTAAGTCAACGCTCTCACTCATCACTAAAGCTCTAACCCTCAAAGGTTTCTCCCGCTCCTTCCTACTCAATGCATCCGCTACAACATTCGCCTTCCCAGGGTGATAGCGAATTTCACAGTCATAATCACTTAGTAGTTCAACCCATCGTCTTTGTCGCATATTCAACTCCTTTTGATCTAAAATGTGCTGCAAACTCTTGTGATCAGTGAATACAACACACTTTGTCCCATACAGATAGTGTCTCCACAGCTTCAACGCAAAAACTACCGCTCCTAATTCCAAATCGTGCGTCGTGTAGTTCTCCTCGTTCTTCCTTAATTGCCTCGACGCGTAAGCTATCACCTTCTCACGTTGCATTAACACTGCTCCGTAACCCTTACGAGACGCATCACAATACACTACGAAATCTTCGGTTCCTTCAGGCAATGATAAAATCGGCGCGGAACATAACTTATCCTTGAGCGTTTCGAAAGCAAGCTCTTCCTCATTTCCCCATTCATACACCCTATTCTTCTCGGTAAGCCGCGTCAATGGTTTCGCAATCAACGAAAATCCTTCAATAAACCTTCTATAGTACCCAGCTAAACCCAAAAATTGTCGAACTTCAGTCGGCGTCGTCGGTGCTGACCATTCCCTGATTGCTACGATCTTAGCAGGATCTACACGAACTCCTTCCTTATCAATCACATGACCTAGAAACTGCACTGATTCCAACCAAAACTCACACTTAGAGAATTTTGCATACAGCTTCTCCTTCCTTAACAACTCCAAAATCTTTCTCAGGTGCTTCTCGTGCTCCTCCTTACTCTTAGAGTAAATAAGTATGTCGTCGATGAAAACAATAACAAACTTATCTAGATACGGCTTGCACACGCGATTCATAAGATCCATGAATACAGCAGGCGCGTTCGTCAACCCAAACGGCATCACTCGAAATTCAAAGTGTCCATACCGCGTACGAAAGGCAGTTACAGGAATATCCTCCTCTCTTACACGCAGTTGATGATACCCTGATCTTAAATCGATCTTTGAGTAAACACTGGACCCTTGTAATTGATCGAACAAATCATCAATCCTCGGTAATGGGTACCGATTCTTAACCGTCAGCTTATTGAGTTCTCTATAGTCAATACACATTCTAAACGAACCATCCTTCTTCTTTACGAACAACACTGGCGCTCCCCAAGGTGATGAGCTCGGCCTAATAAATCCTTTGTCCATCAATTCCTTCAATTGATCCGCTAACTCCTTTAACTCAGATGGTGCTAAACGATAAGGTGCACGTGCAACCGGCGCAGCTCCTGGCACTAAATCAATTCGAAACTCGACCTCACGATTAGGCGGTAAACCTGGCAACTCGTCTGGAAAAACGTCCGAATACTCGCGAATAATTGGTACCTCTTCAATCCTCGCCTCTACATCACCATCGCTCGAAACCTGTGCCAAAAACACATCGCATCCGCTCTCTACGTACTTCATCATCTTCAAACACGAAATCACCTTCAAACGAGAAGTGCATTCGTCCCCCTTTACCGTCAAAACTCTATTCCTCAGCGGAATCTGCACCAATCTCTCACCACAGACGATTGTAGCACTATGCGCCATTAGCCAATCCATTCCCACAATCACGTCAAACGATCCTAGCTCTATAGGCATCAAGTCGATTTTAAAAGCGTAGTTTCCTAACTTCAAGGTACACCCTTTCAGTATAGAATTCGTACTAACAATTTTTCCATCGGCTAATTCAACATTATAACTAGTCGTTAACAATACCGGTTCTCTATCGATATTACGACTAAATCTAACGTCTACAAAACTCTTGTCGGAGCCAGAATCAAATAAAATACTAGCATAACAAGCGTCTAGCAAAAACGTACCGGTAACCACATTGGGACCTTGTGGTTTATCAGCAGTTCCCACTTGATACACAGCTGCCGCATTATTTCCTCCCCGTCTGTTCCCTGTCTTCGGGCAATTTGCTTGCACATGCCCCCTTTCTCCACAGCTATAACATCCTCTCATCCTGATAGCATTAGCCCCAGTGGCTACTCCTCCCATTCGACAACTAGCAGTCCTAAGACCTGCCTTTCCACACTTGCCGCATGCCTGCGGGCAGTTTCCAACATGATACAAGTTGCACTTTCCACAATGGGGGTTCACTTTCACACCTCTAGGGTTTGTCACGGCCCTCATTCCTTCGTTCCTTCTCTGATTAAACTGCTGATTACGGTTCGGCCCTTGGTTGTTTCGGTTTCCTCCTCGGTTCTGGCCTTGGGATTGATTGCCTTGTGCTGCTTCCCATTTCCTTTTGTTACCCTCAGCAATGTAATTCTGCTTATCCTGAAGCTTAACGTCCATCAAAGCGTGAGCCATTTGAACCGCTTCGTCAAACGTTCCAGGTTTCGACGAAGTTGTTTCACCCTTGATGTTGCTAGATAAACCCTTAATATACTGCTTCATTTTCTTGGCATCATTGGCAAATATGTCCGGACACAAAAGACTTAACTCATTGAATCTCCTGGTGTAAGCAGCTATATCGTTGTTCCTTAAGGTCAAATGCCTCAATTCGTCCTCCAATTGCCCCAATTCCTCCTCTGGGCAGAACTTCTTGGTCAACAAAGCTTTGGTCGCATTCCACGTTCTCGCATTCGCCACAGCCAATCCCACCGTAGCTACCTGGGTGTTCCACCAGCTTAACGCATCATCCAGAAACGTAGCTGCTGCAAACTTTACTTTATCCGCCTCTGCACAACCACTGATTTCAAACGTACTCTCAACTTTTTCCAACCATCGCCTAAGTTCTAGTGCTCCACCCGATCCACGGAACTGCGTAGGACCGCACTTCATAAAGCTTGAATAGGTACACACTCTCGGGGCTGGTTGTCTCCCCGCGTTCCTTCCTGGATCCTGATTTCTCCCAGCTCGGTCTGCTTCCAACGCATTAGCTATCGCTTCCTGAATCATGTTGTTAACACGATCGGCAGTCAACTTTGGAGGCATTGTTTTATCGAATATCTCTTTCTGCAAGACAAGAAAAATAGAAAAACAATGTAAGTATTCATATCAAGTTTCCCAGACATAAAATACATACAACGACACATCACTACGGAGTTACTAATATTCATCAATTCACACCACAAAAGATCAAATTTAAGACATATCACAGATCATGAAAGGTAACATAGATTGTATTGATAGTTAACCAAAATCGTGACAAGTAATGCCACTACAATCATTCACCACAAAACATCAAGTACTTGAGTTTCTCGTCATAATACCATCATACAAAGGTCTAAAATAGTTCTATTACAATGATCAAAGAAAAATACAAAACAAGTAACTAGGCATGTGGTGATCCACACGGCCTCTTGGATGGCGGCTCGTCGTCGTCCTCGGTTTCCTCATCACTCACGTCCTCGTCCACATCATCCACTTTTCCCTTTCCTTTCTCATCTGGCCCACATTCTGTTTCCTTTTTCGTCCCTGATGTGGATCCATGCTCAGTCGCTCCTTGACTTCCCACCGAAATACAAGCACCTCCAGTAGGCGGCTGAACCATGAAGTCATTCGCCTCCATCTCCACATCGTCCACGAATCTCCAATCCGGGGGCAATGAATCCCTCACACGATGCTCCCAACTCTGCATCCTCGACAACCTCATCTGATCTTCCCTCACACGATCAAGACTAGCACTCAAATTCGCAACCATTGATTTCAAACTGTTGATGGCACTTGCGTTCATCATCCCATCATACGCAATTCTTGAAGTCCTTTCCAACAGTCTTTGATGCTCCCTCTCAGTCTTATCAAACTTCTTAATCACCCTAGTCTCAACTACAAACCGCTCATACATCAACCTTTCTATCCTCCCCAAACGACCTGCGGGATCCCAGTAGTGACTCGGTCTCGGAAAATAGACCCTTGCAATATTCTCATGAATCGATGGCGACTTGGATGACTCTCCACTGCTCCCATTACTATTGTCCATCGGGCGATCAAAGGGTTGCTGCTCATAGCGACCGGTCGGTGGTACCTCATAACCCTTCGGCGAACTCGGGGATTGAAACAAATCGGGTTCGGTCTGGCCTACGGCATCCTCGGGAATGCCATCATCCAATAGCTCCTCGGGCTCTTCTTCGGAATCCTCATTGTCGTCACTACTCATGCTGAAGTTATCCACCTCACTTTCGCCATTGTCGTTTTCCGGTCCTATTTCGTCTTCTGGAGCGATCCATCCATTATTATTGTCCGGCGGGTTCGGAGGAAACGGTCCCCCTTCGTGACCTACGACGTAATCGTTCCCGTTATCGTTGGGCGGTACCTCGGCCATTCCTGCAATAACAGCGAATTTCGGAGGGTACATAAGTAATTATACAATAATTATAAATATATGCATGCAAATGCAATGCAAAGGTGGTACATATGCCCGAAATATAATAATATGATGCTCATGCATGATAAATATGAAAATTACGATGTCGGATATTTCACGTAAAATTCAACGTCTACATATAGTAATTCCATACTTATATAATAATTACCCACATATATACTTTACTCAAAAGTATACGTCAAATGCCATAAATACAACAATAAATCTTACCGGAGCCATGCAGGATAGTTGTGTGTGCTTGGACCCTTTCTTACAACACCAAAAGTTATAGTTTAGGATTTTCAAAAACGACCTAGTTCTCTATAACTCGTGGCTCTGATTACCAATCTGTAACACCCCCACAATTTTTATGCGCAGCGGAACTACAACAATGGGTGCTACACAGTATTCATTGCACACAAGAGATATCAAACGACGTTAAAAAGACGTCGACTTAAAAATTCAACATTTAAAATTGTTAGATGATACATGTCCACAGTTTTTCCAACCCCAAATAGTGCACAGAGTTTAGCGTTTTCGGTCCCCATGAATCTCAACCCCAAAAACTTCAGTTTTACAATGACATTAAACATAAAAATTGTTTAAGTAGAAAAGGAGGGAAAAACAAGCGGACACCAAGCCGATCACACAACATCCATCCCATGCATGCTCCATCCTACTGCTCAGCGGTTACCTGAAATACATGCCAAAAATTTGGTCAACGAAAACGTTGAGTGGAATTCATAGGTTTTTCAATCCATTTGAACGTATATATAATAAAAACCATTCGTGATCATTTATAGTCTTGTCGATCAAACAAACTATAATCAGGATACTGACAATTGTGTTTAAGCTCATGACACTAATCCGTTAACTCAATCACCCGCGTAAATATACCGGCATGATTCAGATGAAACCAGTGCCCCTCTAAAGGCATCAGTTGCAATTATACCTTATTTCTCATACAAAATAATCTACCGCAGAACTTACTATAAGTACAGCTTCTCGGCTAGCATTGGGTCGTTAACCCCGTAGTACTACAAATTGCATAAGCGGCTATTTCCCCCTTCGCAAGGGCAAGACAATAGTTAATAGTTCATGAATTTAGGGACTTTTGCAACTTTGGTACTCAACACAATTTCTAAGGCAACTTTCGGGTCTAACAATCATTCATGATATACGTTCCTTTTAAAAACTAGCATGCATTTCCCTCGCGGGTAAAACAATTTGAAATAATATAAGCGAGGCTATAAATTCACACCTTAGATATTAAGTAGTCGGTAGTTCGAGGAGTGTTCACTGACGATGTTACGGATGCCCGGGTAATTCAACACCTATCACAAATAACGCGTAATGAGTAATCTCATTTAAATACTTACGGTACTGTATAAAATACATATATATAAGTCACTTAAGACCAATATAACTCACGCCAAAAACAAAAACAACAAGTATCATTCATTTTATACCATTCATTCTTATAACCTACGTTGTCCATTTTTACACGTTCTCGCCGGTACTTGACTAAAGTACGGGCTGATTTACCTTATTAAACCATGCTTATAAAATTTGATAAAATTTCCAAAACTCCTATATGACCTGTAGATAACATGTTTTTAAGTCCAACAAAAGTTTTCACTTTTACGACCCGTTACGCAACTCATTTCCACGACTACATTTTACGGGCTGAAATTGCGCTTCGACCAATTTTGACCACTTTGACCTATATGAAAAATACCTTTGACTTTCTTGACTCATAAGTCAACATATAGACTCATTTGTACAGGTTAGGGACCAAATTTTGACCCTTGATCATTCACCAAATTATACTTGTGACCCTCGGGATTTGACTAAAACTTTACACAAATCCGGATTGTGAAAGTCCTCGTCTCCCGGTACCCGATCTTTAAAATGTCATAACTTTTAGCTCGTTTTGAGTCACGGGCTCTACCTTATACCAAATTAAAGCTAGAAAAACCCTCTATCACTATATTTGGTTTTCAAGACTTGGAACAAAAATCATTTTTCCAAAATAGACCAAATGTTTCTGCCTAAAAATGACTATACCAAAAACATGCTTAGACTCGATTCCAAGACTTCTAACCAACACTAAACATCATCCTAAGACTTCCCAAACATATCCTAACATCAAACTTCCATCCTACCCCTATTGATCAACCAATCTCAATATCAAAATCAAAGAAAAATACACATGCAAGTAGTAACACCTATGTAAATCATCATAAAATAAATAACCAAACACAATAATAACATGCATGATCAACAACCACCATGGCTCCCCAAACACCCCCCTTTGCCGTGGGGTTTGGGTGACCAAATCACCACAACCAAATTAATTTTGGTGGGTTTTCATGGTGTTTATACTTCCATAACACTCAAAATTAACATGCATTAGCTCAAATAGCCACAAAAACGAATTTTGGATCATATGAAAAATCTTGAAAAATTTTTATCAATGCATGTTGGATTTGATTACATGAATAGGTGGGTAATGACCAAACTAAGCGTGGTCTAACCTTAGATTTTTGAAAAATCAAGTAGAAAAGATTTTTGGTGGATTTTTGTGTGTTGTGGGTGTGCCGTGAGTTTAGAGAGACAAGGGAGGGAGAGTGTTTGATTTTTCTTGTAAATTTTTGTGTGTGTTTGTGTGTTTGTCCACTTTGCCCCTTTTTGATAGTTAGGAGGGACCTAAGTGCAATATTGGGCTTCTTTTGTCCTTAAATAGAAAACAACCTTAAAACTTTGCGGGTTTGACTCAATTGTCACTTTTGAAAATTTTACGGGAGTCGGAAATCTTCCCGAACGCTCCAAAATATTTTTGGGATACTTTAAATGTACTTGGAAGGCTATAAAACTCACACGACTCAACTTAACACGAACCGTAAATAAAATTCTCGAAAAATTACATTATCGATAAATCGTCAAAAATTATATAAAATTGGGCATCTCTCGGGATCGTAATCGTCATCGTCCTCCTCAAAACGTCAACCGTAAAAATTATAACCTCGAACATCGGCTCTAACCAAAATACTTATAATTATAGAAATTAAAATTTATCAAAAATTTCAAAAATTAGCGTAATTTAGGGTATCGTTTATGACCTCGATTCTAGGGTGTCACAAACATATAAAACAAGCTAAGACATGATATAAGACCAGTTACGTACTCAGTAATCATATACTTATACACGTATGTATTTATGTAGCATTAGTGATACCGAAGTAGGACTCTCTTCCGTTCGTCTTCTTCGTTCACTGGACACAAGGTACGGATTCTCCTTCCTTTCAGTATGGACATTCTTCCTTATTAGGATTTCCCGTATGCAGCCAACTGTTTTCCCCAGTATATGTTTTATATGTTTTCTAATTGGTTATGTTTAATTAGAATACCTAAAGCCATATACATGCATGATCAGTTTCACCTAGTTATGCATGTTTAACCTAAGTATTTTACCTTTATTTAATTAAATCATGTTATATTTAATTAAATACTTTAACCTATAGTTTATTTAATTCACATGAAATAATTAATAAACTATACTATTAATTCATGACTTAGAATAATAATCAGTAAACACTTAAGCTTATATAATTAGCTTAATTATCCAGCTTATATCTAATTATGGAAACTTTCAATTTTTAGAAACTTATTTAATTAAGGCAACTAATCTATTTATGGAAACTTTCTATTTTTAGGAACTTATCTATTTTAAGCAGTGAATCTATTTTTGGAAACTTTCTATTTTTGGAAACTTTGTATTTTTGATAACTTTCTTTTTTTTGGAAACTTTCTATTTTAGGAAACCTGTTATTTTTAGAAAGTTACTTATTATTACACAACAAGTATAATAATACATGAAATACAAGTAATACTTAATCAGAATAGACAGAATATATGATACACACAGTATAAAGCTTAAATAAGTAAAACATGACATGAACATATAAAACAAGCTAAGACATGATATAAGACCAGTTACGTACTCAGTAATTAGATACTTATACATGTATGCATTTATGTAGCATTAGTGATACCGAAGTAGGACTCTCTTCCGTTCATCTTCTTCGTTCACTGGACACAAGGTACGGATTCTCCTTCCTTTCAGTATGGACATTCTTCCTTATTAGGATTTCCCGTATGCAGCCAACTGTTTTCCCCAGTATATGTTTTATATGTTTTCTAATTGCTTATGTTTAATTAGAATACCTAAAGCCATATACATGCATGACCAGTTTCACCTAGTTATGCATGTTTAACCTAAGTATTTTACCTTTATTTAATTAAATCATGTTATATTTAATTAAATACTTTAACCTATAGTTTATTTAATTCACATGAAATAATTAATAAACTATACTATTAATTAATGACTTAGAATAATAATCAGTAAACACTTAAGCTTATATAATTAGCTTAATTATCCAACTTATATCTAATTATGGAAACTTTCTATTTTTAGAAACTTTTTTAATTCAGGCAACTAATCTATTTATGAAACTTTCTATTTTTAGAAACTTATCTATTTTAAGCAGTGAATCTATTTTTAGAAACTTTCTATTTTTGGAAACTTTCTATTTTTGATAACTTTTTCTTTTTGGAAACTTTCTAATTTAGGAAACCTGCTATTTTTAGAAAGTTACTTATTATTACACAACAAGTATAATAATACATGAAATACAAGTAATACTTAATCAGAATAGACAGAATATATGATATACACAGTATAAAGCTTAAATCAGTAAAACATGACATGAACATATAAAACAAGCTAAGACCTGATATAAGACCAGTTACGTACTCAGTAATCAGATACTTATACACGTATGTATTTATGTAGCATTAGTGATACCGAAGTAGGACTCTCTTCCGTTCGTCTTCTTCGTTCACTGGACACAAGGTACGGATTCTCCTTCCTTTCAGTATGGACATTCTTCCTTATTAGGATTTCCCGTATGCAGCCAACTGTTTTCCCCAGTATATGTTTTCTAATTGCTTATGTTTAATTAGAATACCTAAAGCCATATACATGCATGACCAGTTTCACCTAGTTATGCATGTTTAACCTAACTATTTTACCTTTATTTAATTAAATCATGTTATATTTAATTAAATACTTTAACCTATAGTTTATTTAATTCACATGAAATAATTAATAAACTATACTATTAATTCATGACTTAGAATAATAATCAGTAAACACTTAAGCTTATATAATTAGCTTAATTATCCTGCTTATATCTAATTATAGGAACTTTCTATTTTTAGAAACTTATTTAATTAAGGCAACTAATCTATTTATGGAAACTTTCTATTTTTAGAAACTTATCTATTTTAAGCAGTGAATCTATTTTTGGAAACTTTCTATTTTTGGAAACTTTCAATTTTTGATAACTTTCTCTTTTTGGAAACTTTCTATTTTAGGAAACCTGCTATTTTTAGAAAGTTACTTATTATTACACAACAAGTATAATAATACATGAAATACAAGTAATACTTAATCAGAATAAACAGAATATATGATATACACAGTATAAAGCTTAAATCAGTAAAACATGACATGAACATATAAAACAAGCTAAGACATGATATAAGACAAGTTACGTACTCAGTAATCATATACTTATACACGTATGTATTTAGGTAGCATTAGTGATACCGAAGTAGGACTCTCTTCCGTTCGTCTTCTTCGTTCACTGGACACAAGGTACGGATTCTCCTTCCTTTCAGTATGGACATTCTTCCTTATTAGGATTTCCCGTATGCAGCCAACTGTTTTCCCCAGTATATGTTTTATATGTTTTCTAATTGCTTATGTTTAATTAGAATACCTAAAGCCATATACATGCATGATCAGTTTCACCTAGTTATGCATGTTTAACCTAAGTATTTTACCTTTATTTAATTAAATCATGTTATATTTAATTAAATACTTTAACCTATAGTTTATTTAATTCACATGAAATAATTAATAAACTATACTATTAATTAATGACTTAGAATAATAATCAGTAAACACTTAAGCTTATATAATTAGCTTAATTATCCAACTTATATCTAATTATGGAAACTTTCTATTTTTAGAAACTTTTTTAATTCAGGCAACTAATCTATTTATGAAACTTTCTATTTTTAGAAACTTATCTATTTTAAGCAGTGAATCTATTTTTAGAAACTATCTATTTTTGGAAACTTTCTATTTTTGATAACTTTTTCTTTTTGGAAACTTTCTAATTTAGGAAACCTGCTATTTTTAGAAAGTTACTTATTATTACACAACAAGTATAATAATACATGAAATACAAGTAATACTTAATCAGAATAGACAGAATATATGATATACACAGTATAAAGCTTAAATCAGTAAAACATGACATGAACATATAAAACAAGCTAAGACCTGATATAAGACCAGTTACGTACTCAGTAATCAGATACTTATACACGTATGTATTTATGTAGCATTAGTGATACCGAAGTAGGACTCTCTTCCGTTCGTCTTCTTCGTTCACTGGACACAAGGTACGGATTCTCCTTCCTTTCAGTATGGACATTCTTCCTTATTAGGATTTCCCGTATGCAGCCAACTGTTTTCCCCAATATATGTTTTATATGTTTTCTAATTGCTTATGTTTAATTAGAATACCTAAAGCCATATACATGCATGACCAGTTTCACCTAGTTATGCATGTTTAACCTAACTATTTTACCTTTATTTAATTAAATCATGTTATATTTAATTAAATACTTTAACCTATAGTTTATTTAATTCACATGAAATAATTAATAAACTATACTATTAATTCATGACTTAGAATAATAATCAGTAAACACTTAAGCTTATATATATAGCTTAATTATCCAGCTTATATCTAATTATGGGAACTTTCTATTTTTAGAAACTTATTTAATTAAGGCAACTAATCTATTTATAGAAACTTTCTATTTTTAGAAACTTATCTTTTTTAAGCAGTGAATCTGTTTTTGGAAACTTTCTGTTTTTGGAAACTTTCTATTTTTGATAACTTTCTCTTTTTGGAAACTTTCTATTTTAGGAAACCTGCTATTTTTAGAAAGTTACTTATTATTACACAACAAGTATAATAATACATGAAATACAAGTAATACTTAATCAGAATAGACAGAATATATGATACACACAGTATAAAGCTTAAATCAGTAAAACATGACATGAACATATAAAACAAGCTAAGACATGATATAAGACCAGTTACGTACTCAGTAATCATATACTTATACACGTATGTATTTATGTAGCATTAGTGATACCGAAGTAGGACTCTCTTCCGTTCGTCTTATTCGTTCACTGGACACAAGGTACGGATTCTCCTTCCTTTCAGTATGGACATTCTTCCTTATTAGGATTTCCCGTATGCAGCCAACTATTTTCCCCAATATATGTTTTATATGTTTTCTAATTGCTTATGTTTAATTAGAATACCTAAAGCCATATACATGCATGATCAGTTTCACCTAGTTATGCATGTTTAACCTAAGTATTTTACCTTTATTTAATTAAATCATGTTATATTTAATTAAATACTTTAACCTATAGTTTATTTAAGTCACATGAAATAATTAATAAACTATACTATTAATTCATGACTTAGAATAATAATCAGTAAACACTTAAGCTTATATAATTAGCTTAATTATCCAACTTATATCTAATTATGGAAACTTTCTATTTTTAGAAACTTATTTAATTCAGGCAACTAATCTATTTATGGAAACTTTCTATTTTTAGAAACTTATCTAATTTAAGCAGTGAATCTATTTTTAGAAACTTTCTATTTTTGGAAACTTTCTATTTTTGATAACTTTTTCTTTTTGGAAACTTTCTAATTTAGGAAACCTGCTATTTTTAGAAAGTTACTTATTATTACACAACAAGTATAATAATACATGAAATACAAGTAATACTTAATCAGAATAGACAGAATATATGATATACACAATATAAAGCTTAAATCAGTAAAACATGACATGAACATATAAAACAAGCTAAGACATGATATAAGACCAGTTACGTACTCAGTAATCAGATACTTATACACGTATGTATTTATGTAGCATTAGTGATACCGAAGTAGGACTCTCTTCCGTTCGTCTTCTTCGTTCACTGGACACAAGGTACGGATTCTCCTTCCTTTCAGTATGGACATTCTTCCTTATTAGGATTTCCCGTATGCAGCCAACTGTTTTCCCCAGTATATGTTTTCTAATTGCTTATGTTTAATTAGAATACCTAAAGCCATATACATGCATGACCAGTTTCACCTAGTTATGCATGTTTAACCTAAGTATTTTACCTTTATTTAATTAAATCATGTTATATTTAATTAAATACTTTAACCTATAGTTTATTTAATTCACATGAAATAATTAATAAACTATACTATTAATTCATGACTTAGAATAATAATCAGTAAACACTTAAGCTTATATAATTAGCTTAATTATCCAGCTTATATCTAATTATAGGAACTTTCTATTTTTAGAAACTTATTTAATTAAGGCAACTAATCTATTTATGGAAACTTTCTATTTTTAGAAACTTATCTATTTTAAGTAGTGAATCTATTTTTGGAAACTTTCTATTTTTGGAAACTTTCTATTTTTGATAACTTTCTCCTTTTGGAAACTTTCTATTTTAGGAAACCTGCTATTTTTAGAAAGTTACTTATTATTACACAACAAGTATAATAATACATGAAATACAAGTAATACTTAATCAGAATAGACAGAATATATGATATACACAGTATAAAGCTTAAATCAGTAAAACATGACATGAACATATAAAACAAGCTAAGACATGATATAAGACCAGTTACGTACTCAGTAATCAGATACTTATACACGTATGTATTTATGTAGCATTAGTGATACCGAAGTAGGACTCTCTTCTGTTCGTCTTCTTCGTTCACTGGACACAAGGTACGGATTCTCCTTCCTTTCAGTATGGACATTCTTCCTTATTAGGATTTCCCGTATGCAGCCAACTGTTTTC
The DNA here is from genome assembly GCA_025667525.1 of Glebionis coronaria. Lineage (NCBI taxonomy): Eukaryota > Viridiplantae > Streptophyta > Magnoliopsida > Asterales > Asteraceae > Glebionis > Glebionis coronaria. The sequence goes on from CM046876.1 coordinate 243,471,463, forward strand.
CCCAGTATATGTTTTATATGTTTTCTAATTGCTTATGTTTAATTAGAATACCTAAAGCCATATACATGCATGATCAGTTTCACCTAGTTATGCATGTTTAACCTAAGTATTTTACCTTTATTTAATTAAATCATGTTATATTTAATTAAATACTTTAACCTATAGTTTATTTAATTCACATGAAATAATTAATAAACTATACTATTAATTCATGACTTAGAATAATAATCAGTAAACACTTAAGCTTATATAATTAGCTTAATTATCCAACTTATATCTAATTATGGAAACTTTCTATTTTTAGAAACTTATTTAATTAAGGCAACTAATCTATTTATGGAAACTTTCTATTTTTAGAAACTTATCTATTTTAAGCAGTGAATCTATTTTTGGATACTTTCTATTTTTGGAAACTTTCTATTTTTTATAACTTTCTCTTTTTGGAAACTTTCTATTTTAGGAAACCTGCTATTTTTAGAAAGTTACTTATTATTACACAACAAGTATAATAATACATGAAATACAAGTAATACTTAATCAGAATAGACAGAATATATGATATACACAGTATAAAGCTTAAATCAGTAAAACAAGACATGAACATATAAAACAAGCTAGGACATGATATAAGACCAGTTACGTACTCAGTAATCATATACTTATACACGTATGTATTTATGTAGCATTAGTGATACCGAAGTAGGACTCTCTTCCGTTCGTCTTCTTCGTTCACTGGACACAAGGTACGGATTCTCCTTCCTTTCAGTATGGACATTCTTCCTTATTAGGATTTCCCGTATGCAACCAACTGTTTTCCCCAGTATATGTTTTATATGTTTTCTAATTGCTTATGTTTAATTAGAATACCTAAAGCCATATACATGCATGACCAGTTTCACCTAGTTATGCATGTTTAACCTAAGTATTTTACCTTTATTTAATTAAATCATGTTATATTTAATTAAATACTTTAACCTATAGTTTATTTAATTCACATGAAATAATTAATAAACTATACTATTAATTCATGACTTAGAATAATAATCAGTAAACACTTAAGCTTATATAATTAGCTTAATTATCCCGCTTATATCTAATTATGGGAACTTTCTATTTTTAGAAACTTATTTAATTAAGGCAACTAATCTATTTATGGAAACTTTCTATATTTAGAAACTTATCTATTTTAAGCAGTGAATCTATTTTTGGAAACTTTCTATTTTTGGAAACATTCTATTTTTGATAACTTTCTCTTTTTGGAAACTTTCTATTTTAGGAAACATGCTATTTTTAGAAAGTTATTTATTATTACACAACAAGTATAATAATACATGAAATACAAGTAATACTTAATCAGAATAGACAGAATATATGATACACACAGTATAAAGCTTAAATCAGTAAAACATGACATGAACATATAAAACAAGCTAAGACATGATATAAGACCAGTTATGTACTCAGTAATCATATACTTATACACGTATGTATTTATGTAGCATTAGTGATACCGAAGTAGGACTCTCTTCCGTTCGTCTTCTTCGTTCACTGGACACAAGGTACGGATTCTCCTTCCTTTCAGTATGGACATTCTTCCTTATTAGGATTTCCCGTATGCAACCAACTGTTTTCCCCAGTATATGTTTTCTAATTGCTTATGTTTAATTAGAATACCTAAAGCCATATACATGCATGACCAGTTTCACCTAGTTATGCATGTTTAACCTAAGTATTTTACCTTTATTTAATTAAATCATGTTATATTTAATTAAATACTTTAACCTATAGTTTATTTAATTCACATGAAATAATTAATAAACTATACTATTAATTCATGACTTAGAATAATAATCAGTAAACACTTAAGCTTATATAATTAGCTTAATTATCCAGCTTATATCTAATTATGGGAACTTTCTATTTTTAGAAACTTATTTAATTAAGGCAACTAATCTATTTATGGAAACTTTCTATATTTAGAAACTTATCTATGTTAAGCAGTGAATCTATTTTTGGAAACTTTCTATTTTTGGAAACTTTCTATTTTTGATAACTTTCTCTTTTTGGAAACTTTCTATTTTAGGAAACCTGCTATTTTTAGAAAGTTACTTATTATTACACAACAAGTATAATAATACATGAAATACAAGTAATACTTAATCAGAATAGACAGAATATATGATACACACAGTATAAAGCTTAAATCAGTAAAACATGACATGAACATATAAAACAAGCTAAGACATGATATAAGACCAGTTACGTACTCAGTAATCATATACTTATACACGTATGTATTTATGTAGCATTAGTGATACCGAAGTAGGACTCTCTTCCGTTCGTCTTCTTCGTTCACTGGACACAAGGTACGGATTCTCCTTCCTTTCAGTATGGACATTCTTCCTTATTAGGATTTCCCGTATGCAGCCAACTGTTTTCCCCAGTATATGTTTTATATGTTTTCTAATTGGTTATGTTTAATTAGAATACCTAAAGCCATATACATGCATGATCAGTTTCACCTAGTTATGCATGTTTAACCTAAGTATTTTACCTTTATTTAATTAAATCATGTTATATTTAATTAAATACTTTAACCTATAGTTTATTTAATTCACATGAAATAATTAATAAACTATACTATTAATTCATGACTTAGAATAATAATCAGTAAACACTTAAGCTTATATAATTAGCTTAATTATCCAGCTTATATCTAATTATGGAAACTTTCTATTTTTAGAAACTTATTTAATTAAGGCAACTAATCTATTTATGGAAACTTTCTATTTTTAGGAACTTATCTATTTTAAGCAGTGAATCTATTTTTGGAAACTTTCTATTTTTGGAAACTTTGTATTTTTGATAACTTTCTTTTTTTTGGAAACTTTCTATTTTAGGAAACCTGTTATTTTTAGAAAGTTACTTATTATTACACAACAAGTATAATAATACATGAAATACAAGTAATACTTAATCAGAATAGACAGAATATATGATACACACAGTATAAAGCTTAAATAAGTAAAACATGACATGAACATATAAAACAAGCTAAGACATGATATAAGACCAGTTACGTACTCAGTAATTAGATACTTATACATGTATGCATTTATGTAGCATTAGTGATACCGAAGTAGGACTCTCTTCCGTTCATCTTCTTCGTTCACTGGACACAAGGTACGGATTCTCCTTCCTTTCAGTATGGACATTCTTCCTTATTAGGATTTCCCGTATGCAGCCAACTGTTTTCCCCAATATATGTTTTATATGTTTTCTAATTGCTTATGTTTAATTAGAATACCTAAAGCCATATACATACATGACCAAGTTCACCTAGTTATGGAGGTACCATAACCATAACACTGGAGGCACCAGTGTTATGACTTCACCACGGCGGAGTGATAGCTCTTGGCGTCCCATTCAGCTTTTGTCCATTTATTATATTATCAGGTGGGGCGTATGGGTGCATCCTAGTTTACATGTTTTCAGTAGATTACTCAGTGTAAATGTGGTGTGTGCCTTGCATCCTTCACAAGGAGCTGATCCTTCCTACCCAAAACCAGTATATTAAATTAGAGGTAGCCCCTCTAATTTGAATGACGAGGTCACCCTTCCAATTATTCATGCACGTTGATATTTCATGACCTATATTGGCTAATGGTAAATATGTAAAACAGTTTTTACAAGATAAACATAAGGCTTTTCATACTATAAAACCAGTTTTACTAAGATATAACCAGGTTATCCAGGACTTAGTCTTTTCCTCATTCTTATATTATTCATGCTATACTTGTATATCCATGCAATGACCGTATTGCTCAGCCGTTTTCCTTTTCATGTTCCCAAAACGGCAGGTACTCAGGGACGCTCGTAGATTTTAAGCGTACGAGCATATGGATTAGAAGCTTCATAGCCTTCTTTACTTTATGCATTTCTTTATACTTTGATACTCATTTCCATGGACATTGTTTAGTCCTTTCATTTACAGTACTTATGTTTGTGTGTGATGAGTTCTACTTTTGGACTACCGATGTTTGATTCCGGTATTTCCTTTATGGTCAAGTAATGTTTATACATTTATCCTTGTATGCTTTCATGACACGCCATAATCACGCGTGACATTCCATTTATCAAAATGGGGTGTTACAGCTGAGAAGCACTAGCATTGCTAGGTTCCTCACCTTCTTGGTTGGCAGGTTGGTCTAACATGTGAGCAAACAATGGTGTAACAGTTCCTGTAAAGGCATTGCCTTGTTTGGTCAAGAAAGAGAAAGTTCTTTTTGTGAATGTAGGAACATCCCATGTATCTGTTAACTCTGGTAGGTTAGGGATTTGATCACTAACTAAAGTCTGAATGAATCTAGGATATATTAAAAACTTTTTAGTTCCTACCAAATTCCTAGTCATGCCTTCAAAAATTAATCTTGAACAATTAAAAACCATGTTATTTGCTAGACAAATACCAGCTAATGCCAATGGAGCATGAATTTGATCAAAAGAAGTACTTTTAGAGATCAAACAGAATAATAGCATGAAAAATCAATTTCCATTGAGGTGAAAACAAAGCTTTAAAGAAAGTAAGTGTTTCCCTACCACCCTCATAACGCATGGCTGCAAGGCCATCATGTATCTCTGTATTGTTAAGCATACTAAGTACATTTTAAAAATTTAATCTCAAACTAGCCCTTAGCAGTACCTCAGTTACATATATATTTCTATGATTTACCCTAGCCTTAATGCAAGGTTGATCGAACCGAGTACCTAACAAAGTAGTGTTCCAGAATTTTTCAACAATGGAAACAGAGACAATGGGACTTACAGTGAGTACGAACCGAACATGACTTCAAGATAAGAATCCAAGAATCTCATGGAAACCAAGAGAGTCATCATTCAGAGCAAGATTCGCAACCAAATTATGCTTAGAAATCACTTGTAAAGCAACCATTAGTAATTTTGATAAACGATAAATTAGAGAGAAAGTTATAGAATCAAGAGATAAAAATAAAAGATTAGGTGAATCAGTTGTGTAATTGGAGTAAGTATTTAAGTAAATAACAAACCTAAGCACGAAGAAACCGCCAAATTTACAAAAGAGACCCTTAACGGTACAATGGACATGTAGCGGTACATGGAACATACTTGGTACTTGGACTTGTGCTAGTGGTACTTGGATCTATAACGTTACCTCACAATTTTGACCAGTTCATGCATTCCACTATCATAATATCCTCTTTTATCTAATTCTATTAACCTGCAATCACATCAAAAAACTAAAAACATAGACTATACAATAAAAACTAGCATAAAAACTGTACAGTTGTTACCTCCCCTCAACATATGAAGGAGTCTATTGGTTGAGCATACCAATTTGTGTTACCAAGAATTCAAATCTCTTTGTATCAAATGCCTTGGTCAATAAATCAGCTACATTGTTGTCTATATGAATCTTCAAGACTTGAATAAGCTTCTTGTCATAGGCATCTCTTATGTAGTGATGTCTTATTTCAATATGCTTGGTCTTGGAGTGAAATGCTGGATTCTTGACAATGCATATAGTACTTTCATTATCAATGTAAATCTTGGTGTTCATGAAGTTGAACGCATAATCTAACAACTAATTTTGAATCCAAAGTACTTGTCCACAACAATGAGCAGTAGCTACATATTCAGCTTCAGTTGTAGAAGTAGCAACAATGGTTTACTTCTTACACTGCCATGATATGAATCTTCTGCCTAAGAATTGATAACCTCCTGTTGTGGATTTCCTATCATGATTAGCTCTAGCATAGTCACTATCTGAGTAAGCTTGTAACACCCCCAAATTTATACAACTCAATACAGCGGAAGACTAGTTGGTGTTACGGGATAACACATTACTCACATCATAGACAACGCATAAAAATCGCGTCGTTTAATAATAAATCATTTCCATTCATAAATATCAAAGTTACATCGGTCCCAAGTCATTATATTTCATACAAAGTTTTACAAAGTATTTGAATGGAAAATATTGTTTAAGTGCGGGCCATGAATTCTTGTCGTCTTCCCGAGAATTACCTTCAAGTACCTGAGATAAAACATGATAAAAGAAAAGGGTCAGCGATAACGCCGAGTGAATTCATAGAGTTTAATAAAATCCATCAATATAATATCAGTATAAGATTATTAATGAAAATCATTTTGTACAAATCATTTTAATAGGCCATAAAATAGCCAAAGTCATTTTATACAAATCTTCATCAAAATCATAATATAGGCATTTGCCTTAAAAATCATTATACGAGCCAATGTCGTAAAAACATCATACAATACGTCTTATGACGTTGTATGAACATAAAAACCGTCATATGAATATGGTTATGAAAAACCAAAACACGAACATAATATCAATAGTATGACCCTGTATTGCTAGTCAGGCAATACATCGTAATTCGGAGCGTCTAGTATTATTTTGTTAATTTTGGATTATTATAAGTCGCATGACATTGTTACCTTACTAAACCAACAACGGGTAGCTAACCCGATACCAATTTTGCCCATCTAAAGTAGCGTGTCGTCACAAAGGTCACGCTATGGAAATCTTCTCATACATAAATTTGCTTACCAATCAATGTGGCACGACGGGGATCAACCGTCAAGGCGCGAACTGGGGTGATCGTCCCCAAATAGTACTATTAAATGCATAAGCGTCTACCAAATCCCGGTAGTTCACAATTCATGCTAATGGGACTTTTAGTGACATAACCTAACTTTAATAATCCATTTAATTTCATCTATCGGGTCCTTTAATCATTTATCGGGTCATACAATCGGGTCATTCAATCATACGGGTCCAAATCAATAAACAAACAATCGGGACAAATGGTGTCCTATTTTATAAAAACTAACATGTTATCTCCCTCGCGGGTTTATAAAACATTTATAAAAACATTTAAAAGAGTGCGAGGCTATGAACTCACGTTGATGTGGGAAGGCGGGTGATCGGCAATTCGGACGTACGGTACGTGCTTTAATCACGGAAACCTAGACAAATAATACTCGTCTTAGACTCATTTCCAATGACTTTATAAAAATAACAATTATGTATACATATGATGATTTTATATATATGATGATCAAGTGGGTTTACATATTCTTATTTACTCATTTTTGTGTTATGTGTCGATAACTTTTATACTAGTTTTCTAGTTTTACCTATTTACGTGTTTTAGGTCCAATAAGCCTATTATAAGTTTATTAACTTGTATTAATCCATTTCATGCTTATATTATCAGTATTTAAACTTTCAAGTTGGGCCCAAATGGGTTAAGTCCAATAAGTTCTTTTTATAAGGGTTTAACTTATTTATTCCAATTATTAGTCCAATATGTTTACTTAGCTCGTTAATGTTCGTATGTCCTATAGTTCGGGTTTTATCGGTTTTTACTTGTTATACATGTTTATATATCAGTATATAAGTTTTACAAAGTTTACATTAGACGGGTCCAACCATCTAAGTTTTATTTAACAAAAACGTTAATTTTACGGTATTAGCCGAAAAAGTCGTAAAAATCATGTTTATAGTTTTATAACTTATAAAACTTAACAAGTTACCATTTTTATAAAATGTACACTTATTTAACCTTATACATATTTATATAAATGAAATATATAAGTTAGTGGGTTTTAATTTCACATTTTATACTATATTATTTGAGTGCTTATATAATACTATTAAACATTAATTTCTCAAAATCTGATTTTTACTTTCACTTTCACCATTTTTACCATATCTTGAGTTCTACAAGGAGATAGAAGCTCATTTTTGGACACCATAAACTTTATGATATGTGCTACAATTAACTTAGTTTTAGCTACTGCTCAATCCAACTCTAAATATCCCTCACAGTCCGTCCAAAACTGACTATTCAGATTGGTACACCAATTTTGTTTTAATCATATCTCACTCATTATAATGATTCCATTGTATGGCCAACTCTCACATGTGTATGACATCTTATACTTACTGTATACTGATTCCACTTTGCTATTTTATCAGTTTAACATGTGGTTAGTTACTGTTTTTATACAGCCAACTTATTAAGCAAGATTTTAACCTTTTTACATATGGTTTTCCATCTTTTTAACCATGTTTATCAAATCTATCAACACCAAATCCCACATAATATTTTTAATCATCATTCATCATCATATAAATATACATAAATAAAGAAATTACAAGATTACATAATAAAAATAACAAGAGGATAGGAAGAACAATCTCTATACCACCATTAGTGATGAAAATATGAGGTTTTTGATGAACAAGACTTGGTTTTGGGTAACCAATCTTATGAGATATCAACACCACTTCTAGGATCACCAAATATTTGTAGACTCCTTGAGAAATCAGCCCTTGATCTTCATGAAATCTCCTCCTTGGATGTTAAAATCACCACCAATCAATAGAGCTTCAAAAGGGCTTCATCATATGTATGAATAACATATGATTCCATGGTTAAATTTGATCAAATTAGGGTGTTTAGTGGTGGCGGTAGACGAAAATATATATAGAGAGAGAGTTTTGAGAGTTGTTTGCATGTATGAATGGTGGTAATGGGAAAGGTTGGATGGTTTTGTTAGTTTGGTGGGTAAAAATAAGCTTAAGTGTTAAGCTAAGCTTACACTTGTAAGCTACTAGTGTGTAAGGATGCCACATCTTTGATGTGGTGTCCTCTTGGCCTTCCCTTTTAGTTAGTGGGGTGGGATAAACTTGTTTTGTCCCATCCCGCTAATTTACGGGTATTCCTCGATTCTAGTTTCCTCGATTTGCGTGCCCTCGGGTCGTTTTATGAAAAACGTTTTTATAAATTATGAATCAACGTCACAAAACGAATCCAATAAAAATTGTCTCATCAAAAACGGAGTTCGAAAACGTAAATACGTAATCCTAGGGTTTCCGGTTTAGTCGTAAAGGACGTTAAAATAAAATCGTAAGTCCTAATCTCTTCTCGTAAATTTGTGAGTTTATGAACCAACACAAATTTAAAACTCCAAAATAATATTCATGGATAAATTTATTTTTCTGAAATGTCGGACTGTCACCAAGGACGGTGTATGTAAACGTAAGCACGTAACGTTGAATCCTCCGGTTTAGACGTAGTTGATGCTACTTCAAGACGTAAATCCAAATTTCTTCCCAAAAATAAGTGAGTTCATAAAATAATATTTTCAAATAAATATTGAGAATAAAATATCAATCATAAATTGACGGATTGTCACAGCATTTACCCCTAAACAGGATCTTTGTCCTCAAAGATCATCTTACCTTACTACTCGCTTCTTATAGAGTTAAAGCCATGTGGGTATTTCCTCCACATTCGGTCCTTTCTCACAAGTGTAATCTATTACAATACGCGAGTTTCATCAAACATAACTACGGGAAGATCAGGCTTAATGTTGACTTACTTTCTCTATCCATGATGTTCACGGGTTTCTGATGAATGCAACCTTCCGCCGATCTAAACTTTACTTAAGAAGATTTCAGATTTTCACTTGATAGATATTTATCAAGTTCGATTTACGAAACATAATTCACGTGGTCCTTGAAGTCCTAGGGTAGATCCAGCTTATATGCCTTTCAATCCCAACTTTTACATCATCACAATGGTCCCATACAACGGGGACTTATATCCCATGATTTGTCAGATCATGAATTCATTTTTCCAAGGTTAAAAATTGTGGCATAACTTCGCTACCCATTTGCCACTTCAAGATCTACATTTCATATTCACATAACCTCCTGCCTACTACCGGCTGTCAATAATCAGATCCTAATTTTAACAATCATTTCAGGTCTCGCGGGTCGGTTATTTTGTAAGGTTAGGTTTGCCGTCATAGGAAACCTTAACCTAAAAGACATGTCCAACTCATAGTTGGTGTATGTCGGATGTCTTCATCTCAACTCCTGCTTACAGATGCTCTAATATAGATTCTAACAAGATTCGATCTCAATCCTAATACGATGATTATCAAGGATAATTTCTTCAAAGGAAAACGATTATACGGTCTATTACCAAAGGTCAATCATTCAAACATAAAACAGCACTTATATTACTTTGTATCGTTACTTTACCTCGTCCCTTCGATTTGGGGTGGTATATAGTACTCTCATCAAGGTTCGTTCTCAATGATTTCTGAGCAAATCTCTAGAAATTCGATGCGAAGCGAGGATCTTGATATAGATGTTCGATACAGGCACACTATGTTTACATAACTCTTTTGCATTTATCATTAACGGGAATGATATTAGCAGATTTGGTCAGTCTGTCGACGATGACCCAAATCGAATCAAATTCAGATGATGACCTTTGCAATAGCTAGACGTTTACTAATGTGTGAGGTGATGTCTGCCTTCATAATTACCATCAGTACAACTTCTTCAGACAAAGATACTTCTAGTCATAAATGACATAAATAGAATACTTATACTTACAAATTCCAACATAACTATATCTCCCAATCTCCATATTTAGGCAACCACAAGTGGCCTTTAAAATATTTAACGTTATCGGCTCTCTATTCTAATGGTTCACATTAGCCGCGAACCACTTTTATTATCTATATTATCCTTTTTTACAAGTATTGTTTATTTTTATATTGTTCGGCAAATTATTTTGCACCTTCATTATCAAGGAACATGTCCTAATTGGTTCTTTATCTTTTCTACATAATGCATCGGTATCTATATTCACTTCTCATGATGACATAATTATCATGTCCACAATTCACTCAGATATTCTTTCTATATTATGCGTCAGTAATTATGTTCACTTTCTCCTGATGAAATAAATATCATAACTGTATTTAATCAAAATTCTTTCTTCATATCTTTTTTTGTTTCAGTTTCATCTCAACTATCATTTTTATCAGTTTTTCTCAATCCGGCGTCTAAAGCGTCGATAATTATTATATGTAAATTAACAATAATTATTTAATTTTTATGAAACGTAAACGTTAAAAGTTTAAATTTCTTAGTTTGACTAATTATATAAAAATGTTCAAAATAAATTTGGATTTAATTAACAAGATTTTTGTTGATTTATCGAAAATATTTAATAAGATTCGTAAATGTTTGACAAACCTTTGTTTATACTTTGGTCAAAGTTTTCTTAGTTTGAAAAGCAAAAATTGTCGTTTTAAGTTTTCAGGTTATGGTATAAATGGTTTTACTCAGTCCTTCTTAAGTTATATTGAGGTATACATAAACATTTACCCCTAAACAGAAGTTTAGTTAAATGGTTTGTGTATAAGGGAATAATCCCTTAAGATCCTTTGTTAAAACAATTGTCAAAACATATGTGCACTTTCTTTTTGGTAAAAATCCAAAGTCTTAAAAGGGCTCTTAATTTTTAAAGAGTCGATGTATTCCATTATCTTATTGATCACACAGTCAAATCATGTAAACGATTAAGTCTTAAGTCTTATGTTAAATATTCAAGGTACAGGTTTTTAGTTGTTCGGCCAATTTAGGGCAATCTATAAATAATTATTAACTTCATTCTTATTCTTATAAACAAACAAATAGTCCTTAATGATCACGAGCATGAATTTATCAAATTACAGCCTACACACGAGATTCACCAATTTTATGAATACTACATGTGCATTAGTCAATCCAAACGACATCACGTGAAACTCATAATGTTCATTACAAGTACCGGATGTAGTGATTGGAATATTTAATCTTCTTCGCGGACGCGAAGTTGATAATAACCATACCGTGGATCAAATTGCTAGAACCTTGTAAATGATCGAACAAATCTTCTATTTCGAGTTATGGATTTCGTTTTCGATTGTCAATTTACTCAATTCACAGTAATCTATAAATATAAGGAATGATAACACCATAGCTCTTCAGGATGACAGGCTTGGTATAATAAAATCTTTCTCCGACAACTCTCTCAGTTGTACGGTAATTCCTTAAATTCAGATGGTGCTGACGTACAGTGCACAAGCCACAAGTGCAGCACCGGAAATATAATCAATGTCAATTTCAACTTGCGTTAATGGCGAAAGTCTAGTTAATTCGTCAACAAATACCTCCTAAAATGTCAGATAACAGAATTATCTTTTTAATAAATTCGTTTTAAGTTTATTCTAGATTATAATATCTATGACTAATTCACAACCATTTACGGTATAATTTCAAATCTAAATACAGGATATCGTCATCCACCAAGAATTATTTAGATCACTTTTGATAATCAACATCTTATCATTTTAGGGGAATTCTACTCGAGTTCCCATCAATTAAGACAATATCGTCATGTCATCATCAATCAATCCATTCTACCGGCATTATCAACTTTTCAGTTTCATTGCCGTCGATAAGATGTGAACTTCTCAAAAGACTAATAATAACTCATAATCCTTCACAAATTCAAGGATATATGGAGACACAACTACCATCTAAAGAGTAAGGTCAACGCATAATCTACGCGAGAGAATTTCAAATCAGATTCAGACGAAAACATTTAACGAATATGAATATATCCCATGTTTTCATGATTCGAGTACGCATTCGAAAGCTCCTCGGATCGTTACCCAGGTCACTCAAATGAAATCAAATCAAGAGAAATGATAAGAACGTCGATACATCCAGTCGGGTATCAACACTCGGTAATCAGATACTTTTCCTAAGAATCTTACTACAGGAGAATTGGACAAGAAAGAATTGTCAATTGTCAAATAAGACAATTTCCACAGATGAGTAAATTTGAATCAGAAGAATAGGTGTTACAGGCACATATGTAGGTGTCCCTAACATTATGTCCTTATTTTTCACTTCTTGCAGATCTCATAAAATTTATTCTTTCACAATCTTTAAAGAAAATGTAGTGTTTATCCATTAGTTTTATGGTGACTACTAATCAGTCTTGCATGGTCCATTCCAAATTGTATGTAGGCGCGCAACTATATACAATTTCAAGATTCACGATGCAATACTCAGTTCGTCAAAATTTTATCATCATGTTTATAATAAAAACATTTTCATGCTTAATTCTTTAGATAAGAATCAAAAAAAAATTTACAAAGATTTTCTTTGCTACGAAAACAATTAAGTTTTCCAATGTATTTCATAAACAACTTCATTTTGATATCAATCACTTATAAATCTCACTTTGAATAATCCTTATTGTGTTGAAAATTAAATTTTCTCAAAGGATACCGTTTTAACTTTATAAAAACAATGTGTGATCTGCAAAGGAGTGATGAAGAGTGGTTCACCAAGAACTAACTATGATATGATAGGAAATGAGCTTTAGCCTAATAATCATGAGGTTCATGACCTTGATGGCGCTCAAAAAGATTTATCCACAACGTAACTCAATTCAAGATGAGTACTTGTTCAATGGTTGCATCACTAATGCGAACATTAGGATGAAGAAATAAAAGATAGATAACATCGATACATGTACGATTTAGCAATCAAAGGTAGTCTTTTCATTAATCACAAACAAGTCAAATTGCACCATAACACATTACGTCTCACTATGTCATACAATTCTCAAAACTCATCCTACCAACTGATATCTCAGTTAAGTTAGGGATTTTTAAAAGATACCACAATGAATACTAATCTACAAGAGTCATTAGGTGTTCCACATGTCCCGGAAGATCCATCGGTCCCAATTCAGAAGAAGATTTCTTCAATTTATTTATTGGACACTGGGCATCCTCGTCAGTGGACAATGGCCTAGGAACAATCCTTAACACAAACCTACAATCAATTAAAACCTTATAATTCAATCACAGAACTTAACGACTTCCTCTTAACAATCTCATATTCCATATAAGTTAAATTTTACTTCATTCAAGTTTCAACCAACTTATACTCAATTCGATATTCTACCTCATTCTCTAATACTTACAACCTTATTCTTCGGCCTTGTAAAGGCAATAAAAGCTCAATATGATCAACACTTAATTTCCAATCCTATAGCTCTTACAACAACAATTATCAAATGAGTCACTAGTATGAATTGACTTGATCATTCAACTAGACTTCTCGGAAAGGTATTAGTGGCATGAGGCTTTTGGGTACTGGTTCCAATGACAGCCTCAAATGCAACATTCACCCTTTCGATTTCAATTTAAGAATTGGATGACAACGAATCAGATGACATCTTTCTAGGTGATAACATTTTGTCAAACTCCACTCTATAAGGAAAGATCGTCATGACATCGATATCAGTTTTAATCTCGCCAATTCTTTTTCAATATCGCAATCAACTAATATCTACACTTCTACGAATTTCAACCATTTGTTGGGATCATAAATATCCACAACTTGGTTTAGATCTAGGATAGCTAGAATTCCTACGAGAATAGCTTCGATTAATTTACTAGGGAAGTTAGGGTTTCTTGTGACAATCTACGTCGTATAAATACCTCGTATAAATATCAAAATAATCATCAAACAATCATGTAATAAAATTACATCCTATATATATATAATCCAAGTTATATATATATTAAAATAACACTTCTCAGTCTGGCCTTGTCGGTAACTCGGGAATTCTTCGGCACCGTTATAGTCAAAAGATTTTTAGACATTTTGTGAAAAATGTTTATAGTTAAAAGATTTTGAAATGTTTTATTCAAAAACTTGGTTTTAAAAATCTTTTGTTCTCTATAACGAGAGCTCTGGTACCAAACTGTAACACCCCCAAATTTATACAACTCAATACAGCGGAAGACTAGTTGGTGTTACGGGATAGCACATTACTCACATCATAGACAACGCATAAAAATCGCGTCGTTTAATAATAAATCATTTCCATTCATAAATATCAAAGTTACATCGGTCCCAAGTCATTATATTTCATACAAAGTTTTACAAAGTATTTGAATGGAAAATATTGTTTAAGTGCGGGCCATGAATTCTTGTCGTCTTCCCGAGAATTACCTTCAAGTACCTGAGATAAAACATGTTAAAAGAAAAGGGTCAGCGATAACGCCGAGTGAATTCATAGAGTTTAATAAAATCCATCAATATAATATCAGTATAAGATTATTACTGAAAATCATTTTGTACAAATCATTTTAATAGGCCATAAAATAGCCAAAGTCATTTTATACAAATCTTCATCAAAATCATAATATAGGCATTTGCCTTAAAAATCATTATACGAGCCAATGTCGTAAAAACATCATACAATACGTCTTATGACGTTGTATGAACATAAAAACCGTCATATGAATATGGTTATGAAAAACCAAAACACGAACATAATATCAATAGTATGACCCTGTATTGCTAGTCAGGCAATACATCGTAATTCGGAGCGTCTAGTATTATTTTGTTAATTTTGGATTATTATAAGTCGCATGACATTGTTACCTTACTAAACCAACAACGGGTAGCTAACCCGATACCAATTTTGCCCATCTAAAGTAGCGTGTCGTCACAAAGGTCACGCTATGGAAATCTTCTCATACATAAATTCGCTTACCAATCAATGTGGCACGATGGGGATCAACCGTCAAGGCGCGAACTGGGGTGATCGTCCCCAAATAGTACTATTAAATGCATAAGCGTCTACCAAATACCGGTAGTTCACAATTCATGCTAATGGGACTTTTAGCGACATAACCTAACTTTAATAATCCATTTAATTTCATCTATCGGGTCCTTTAATCATTTATCGGGTCATACAATCGGGTCATTCAATCATACGGGTCCAAATCAATAAACAAACAATCGGGACAAATGGTGTCCTATTTTATAAAAACTAACATGTTATCTCCCTCGCGGGTTTATAAAACATTTATAAAAACATTTAAAAGAGTGCGAGTCTATGAACTCACCTTGATGTGGGAAGGGGGGTGATCGGCAATTCGGGCGTACGGTACGTGCTTTAATCACGGAAACCTAGACAAATAATACTCGTCTTAGACTCATTTCCAATGACTTTATAAAAATAACAATTATGTATACATATGATGATTTTATATATATAATGATCAAGTGGGTTTACATATTCTTATTTACTCATTTTTGTGTTATGTGTCGATAACTTTTATACTAGTTTTCTAGTTTTACCTATTTACGTGTTTTAGGTCCAATAAGCCTATTATAAGTTTATTAACTTGTATTAATCCATTTCATGCTTATATTATCCGTATTTAAACTTTCAAGTTGGGCCCAAATGGGTTAAGTCCAATAAGTTCTTTTTATAAGGGTTTAACTTATTTATTCCAATTATTAGTCCAATATGTTTACTTAGCTCGTTAATGTCCGTATGTCCTATAGTTCGGGTTTTATCGGTTTTTACTTGTTATACATGTTTATATATCAGTATATAAGTTTTACAAAGTTTACATTAGACGGGTCCAACCATCTAAGTTTTATTTAACAAAAACATTAATTTTACGGTATTAGCCGAAAAAGTCGTAAAAATCATGTTTATAGTTTTATAACTTATAAAACTTAACAAGTTACCATTTTTATAAAATGTACACTTATTTAACCTTATACATATTTATATAAATGAAATATATAAGTTAGTGGGTTTTAATTTCACATTTTATACTATATTATTTGAGTGCTTATATAATACTATTAAATTTTAATTTCTCAAAATCTGATTTTTACTTTCACTTTCACCATTTTTACCATATCTTGAGTTCTACAAGGAGATAGAAGCTCATTTTTGGATACCATAAACTACATGATATGTGCTACAATTAACTTAGTTTTAGCTACTGCTCAATCCAACTCTAAATATCCCTAACAGTCCGTCCAAAACTGACTATTCAGATTGGTACACCAATTTTGTTTTAATCATATCTCACTCATTATAATGATTCCATTGTATGGCCAACTCTCACATGTGTATGACATCTTATACTTACTGTATACTGATTCCACTTTGCTATTTTATCAGTTTAACATGTGGTTAGTTACTGTTTTTATACAGCCAACTTATTAAGCAAGATTTTAACCTTTTTACATATGATTTTCCATCTTTTTAACCATGTTTATCAAATCTATCAACACCAAATCCCCACATAATATTTTTAATCATCATTCATCATCATATAAATATACATAAATAAAGAAATTACAAGATTACATAATAAAAATAACAAGAGGATAGGAAGAACAATCTCTATACCACCATTAGTGATGAAAAGATGAGGTTTTTGATGAACAAGACTTGGTTTTGGGTAACCAATCTTATGAGATATCAACACCACTTCTAGGATCACCAAATATTTGTAGACTCCTTGAGAAATCAGCCCTTGATCTTCATTAAATCTCCTCCTTGGATGTTAAAATCACCACCAATCAATAGAGCTTCAAAAGGGCTTCATCATATGTATGAATAACATATGATTCCATGGTTAAATTTGATCAAATTAGGGTGTTTAGTGGTGGTGGTAGACGAAAATATAGAGAGAGAGAGAGAGAGAGAGTTTTGAGAGTTGTTTGCATGTATGAATGGTGGTAATGGGAAAGGTTGGATGGTTTTGTTAGTTTGGTGGGTAAAAATAAGCTTAAGTGTTAAGCTAAGCTTACACTTGTAAGCTACTAGTGTGTAAGGATGTCCCATCTTTGATGTGGTGTCCTCTTGGCCTTCCCTTTTAGTTAGTGGGGTGGGATAAACTTGTTTTGTCCCATCCCGCTAATTTACGGGTATTCCTCGATTCTAGTTTCCTTGATTTGCGTGCCCTCGGGTCATTTTATGAAAAACGTTTTTATAAATTATGAATCAACGTCACAAAACGAATCCAATAAAAATTGTCTCATCAAAAACGGAGTTCGAAAACGTAAATACGTAATCCTAGGGTTTCCGGTTTAGTCGTAAAGGACGTTAAAATAAAATCGTAAGTCCTAATCTCTTCTCGTAAATTTGTGAGTTTATGAACCAACACAAATTTAAAACTCCAAAATAATATTCATGGATAAATTTATTTTTCTGAAATGTCGGACTGTCACCAAGGACGGTGTATGTAAACGTAAGCACGTAACGTTGAATCCTCCGGTTTAGACGTAGTTGATGCTACTTCAAGACGTAAATCCAAATTTCTTCCCAAAAATAAGTGAGTTCATAAAATAATATTTTCAAATAAATATTGAGAATAAAATATCAATCATAAATTGACGGATTGTCACAAAGCTTCCAATTCAAAGTCTGAATCTCTAGGATACCATAAACCTAAATTAGGTTGACTTTTAAGATACTTAAAAATCCTTTTCACATCATCTAGATGTGACACCTTTGGATTAACTTGGAACCTTGAACAGGCACACACAACAAACATAATATCTGGCCTTGAAGCAGTAAGATACATCAATGAACCAATCATTGACATGTATAGATGAATATCAACATTTTCACCATGTTTATCTTTTGACAAGACTTCTTAGCTTCAAAAGGTGTTCTTGTACTCCTTGTATCCATACATGAAAATTTCTTCAAGATTTCAGCAACATACACATCTTGTGTGATAAATATTCAATCTTTCCTTTGTTTGAATTGTAGTCCTAAAAAGAAAGTAATTTCTCCTATTGAACTCATCTAAAATCTTCCTTTCATCAAAGCCTCAAACTCTTTACACCATGATTTCTTGGTAGAACCAAAAATGATATCTTCAACATAGACTTGTACTAGAATAATATCCTTTGCATTCTACTTAATGAATAGAGTTTTGTCGATGGTCCCTCTCCTATATCTATGCTCTAACAGAAAATTGGATGAAGTTGCATACCAGGCCCTTGGAGCTTGATGAAGACCATAAAGTGATTTGATAACCTTGTAGACTCTGTTGGGGAACTTAGGATCTACAAAACCTGGAGGTTTTGAAACATATACCTCCTCTGAAATAGTACCATAAAGAAAGGCACTTTTCACATCCATCTGATAGACTATAAAACCCATATATGATGCAAAGGCAAAAATAACCTAATGGCTTCTAGCCTTGCCACTGGTGCAAAAACCTCATCATAGTATATCCCTTATTCTTGTCTATAGCCTTTAGCAACAAGCCTTGCCTTGTTTCTCACAACAACTCCTCCTTCATCCTTCTTATTCCCGAAAACCCATCTAGTACCAATTACTCTCTTACCTGAGGGAAGATCCACAAGAATCCAAACCTTTTGTGCTAAAATTGTGTTAATTATTCTTGCATGGCATCTACCCAACTTTCTTCATGAAGAGCCTGAGAAATGTTTTTGGGCTCTACTTGTGATAAGAAACAGGCAAACAAACAATGTTGAGTATCCTTATGATTAGTTCTCTGCTGTTGTTTGACATAACTCACAAGTGCATGAGTTTTAGTATTGGCTTGAAGTTGTCTTCTGGTTTGCACAACAGACTTGGGATTTCTAATGATCTGTGTAGTAGGATAGTTGTTGTTGACTCTATGAGTGGGAATAGAACTGACTGGAATTTCAGTTTCCAAATTGTTGAAATCAGTTACTATACCCTACTCATTATAGGAAGCTTTGGAGAAGATTTCTTCAGCTGGACTAGTATAAACGTCTTCATCATCCATAGCTTGTAAAATATCTTCTAATGAATCAGCAGACTTTGTAGATTCTGACTTAGCAGTACTTGCAGATGAGGTACCGCTAGGTGTAGTATGTACTGCTGAGTGTTGTGACTCAAAATATTCTTCTCATGAATGCTTATTAGCAGATGTAGCATTCTTTTCTTGATCTTGAAGCCTCTGAAGCTCCTGGGAGGCTTGATCATCTATTGATGGCATAGTTTGCTTCTTGGGAGTAGCACACATAGGAGCAACGGTACGCATACTAGGTACATAGATGCAAACATCATCATCTGATGAAGAAGCTTCTTCTTGAGTACCTGAATTAGTTGTACCAGACTCCTCACCTGCATTGATAGTTTGACAATCCTTTTGCACAGAATAGTAATCCATGGAATTAGTTAGATAATCTAAATCAAACATCAAAGCATAACCTATTGCTGGAATATTGGGTTTATTTTCTAAGAAATTTGCATGGGCATTTCTTCAAACTTTTTAGATGCAAAATTGTAAACCCTATATGCTTTACTTTTCAATATGCTTTACTTTGCAATGAATATCCTACAAGATATCCTAAGTCAGATTTTCCATCAAACTTTCCCAAATGATCAAGAGTATTTAGTATAGACACATGACACCAAAAAGGTCTTAAATGACTTATGGTTGGCTTAATACTAGTCAAAATTTCATAAGGTGTTTTTTTCGAGGCTTGGTCACTAAGACTCTATATAACACATAACATGTAGTATTGATTGCTTCTGCCCAAAATGTATTTAGAAAAAGAGAATCAGCCAACATAGTTCTAGCAGCCTCAATTAGTGTCCTATTCTTCCTTTTAGCTACTCCATTTTGTTGTAGAGTCCTAGGATTACTAAATTATCTCTTAATGCCTTTAGACCTACAAAATTCATCAAATTCAACATTCTTGAATTTTGTATTATCTGTCCTAATGATTAAGACTTGTTTAGTGAACTGCTTTTCAACTAAAGTGATAAAATCCTTAAGTAATTCATTGGTTTCACTCTTAGGAGCTAAAAAGAAAACCCAACTGAATCTACTATAATCATCAGTTATGACTAGACAAAAGGTCTTATGACTAATTCTTTTTATAGAAACTGGACCAAACAAATCCATATGCAAGAGTTGCAAAGGCTTTATCATAGTATTGATAGTCTTGGTCTTACAAGAGGCTCTATGTTGTTTACCTTTTTGACAAGCAGCACATGTGAAATCATTTTGAAAAGATTTGTTAGGTAACCCTCTAACCAAATTCCTATTCACTAATCTGTTAAGATTCTTGAAATTCACATGACTCAACCTTCTATGCCATAAATTAGACTCATCATAAGAAGCCTTAGCTAGCAAACATGTAATACCACCTGTTGGAGTAATAGAATGAAGATTAAAGGTGTATATATTTTCTTGCCTAGGAACTTTAAGAAGTACTTGAGATTCTTTAGGCATCTCAAATTCTTTGGATAGTACCAAGCAGTCTGTTTCTATGAACAACACCTTGTTCTTCTTATCACTTATTTGTGATACAGAAAAGAGATTGAATTCATTCAATTCTTTCACAAAGAACACATCTTCAAATTCCAACTTTCTTGTATTGATTTTTCCTTTACCAGTAATTCTACCTTTGCTACCTCCAAAGGCTACTGGTCCACCTCTGAAGTCTTCAAATTCAGCAAGGAAATCTTTATTCCCTATCATGTGTCTTGAGAATCCACTATCTACTATACCTTTATCTTTCAATTCATCAATAAGATGCCCCTGCACATAAGCAAAACTTATTAGTTTTTAACAGGGACCCAAGCCACATTTGGCTCGGATCTTGTGGGACCTACACATTTAAGAGTCTATTTAGAAGCATTTCCAGTAATGCTTCTTTAGCTCTTATACTTCATGGTTTCAGTTATGTAGTCAAAGACATATGGTGACTCTATGTTCTCAGACTTCTTTGTCTTAAGTACTGCTTTAGTAGTACTTGCTTTAACACATGGTTTTTCTCTTTTAGGAACCCACATTTAAATTGGTTTGTTATTAGGCTTACTTCTAGATGCTTTGGCTTTCTCAACAACGATCTTATAAGTCTTGGGAAAATTTGGTGTAACAAACTTTGAACCAACAGTACTTGAGTTTGGTCTCACAGTACTTGTAGTTCTAGACTTGCCGGTACTTGGTTTACTAGACTTTAAAGGTACTAGACCTTGTTTCATATGTACTGCTGTAGGAACAAAAATTTTGGTAGAGTTATTTTTAACCTTTTTAGCTACCCCTTTTGAATGATCAAACTCAGGTTTGTCATCTTTAAATCTCTGTTGCCTATTAACTTGTGCATTTTTCCCATTCCTGTTTCTCATGACCTTTTGTGCAGCCTTTTGTTTCACAATTTTATCTTCATGCAAAGTACAATCTTTGATAAAATAACTTAGACTACCACAAACATAACATCCTTTTCTTGTTAAAGAAGACCCAAAAGGTTGTTTTGACTTAACATTCTCAAAACCTATCCCATCCCTCTTGGTTTTATTATGTTTTACATCATTATCCAATGTCTTGCTAGGAGTTTTTACCTGCTTGGGAGCAGAACTAGTTTTAGACTCTTCAGAAACAAAATTGTTCATTAGAGGTGGATAAACAATGTTCTTGGTCACAACAGTCTTATCATGGGACTGTTGATTCCAAACTTAGATCGATTTAGCTTGTGTAAACGAGATTAGATCAAGTTAAACACGTAGAAAAACTTTGTTGTGTATAAAACAATTTAAGTATTATGCGGAATTAATACTCAAACAAGAACACACAAACAATTGTAAAACAAACTTTCACTTGATTGATTAGAACAAACTTGCTTACAATGAAAGTGTTAAACGTATGAAAAACTTATATGAAACAAAACCTAAATGTCTTCTTTTATAGACATATGAAGCCTTGTACAAGAGTCTATGTATCAGCTATTCTAGGTAAAGATAAATATAGAAAATACATTGTTGATCCTATCTTTACTAGAAAAAAACTAGAAACATAATACGCGTAGACTAAATCTTTCTATCAGTGCTTGACTTCAACTTATCAGCGCTTGACTTCTTCCTGTCAACGCTTGTTTTCTTCTTATCAACGCTTGTTTTCTTCTTGTCAGCGTTCAAGTGTACTGGCTATATTTTATTCCCAACAATCCTCCCCTAAACTTGATATCTACTCTAGTAATCAAGTTTCCGAATAAAAATTAAGAACTAGGAGGAATCTTACAAATCTTATCATATTGGTAATAAACATGCCTAATCAAATCTTTGGCCACGTCACTTGAATAGTCAATCTCCAGCTGTGTTGTTTTCATCTTGTCCAAAACTTCTTTGGACATGCGACACTCAACATCTACAAGAAGATACTCAGCAAACTTTGTATAACTCAAATAATACACACCAGCAGCTGAATACAAACGCCATTGAAGTCCACTGATGTCATCCTCAAGATCCTTCCAAACAGGATCTTCTTCTTCTGGTGCACACATTCTTTTGAATGTTGACCAAAGCTTTATTCCATTGATTGAAGTAGATGCTTCAGTCTCATACTTGGCCATCAACAACCTCCAAAGGTCTGCTAAGTATTCCCTATCCATACTTGCAAAGAGAGACATAAGAGTAGTAAATGTGTGTACCTCTTTCCTATATCTACCAATCATCTAAAACCCACTTGCATCTTCTTCATAGCTAATGATAGGGTTTATGGCATCAAGAGGTAACACTTGTACCATATCTGAAGCTTCCATGGGTAAGAGCTTAATGCTCCTTCTAAGAACAGCTTCACTGGGAACCACTTTATTTAAATCTTTAGGAAACTCATGTGGAACTCCCTTCTTCAAAGGCCTTGGAACAATCATTGCCTTTTGAATCTCCATCTCTTTTGCAAGTGCTTCTTTCCTTTCATCTGAAAGAAGTCTGTCAGTATTCATTTCCTGCTCTCTTGCCCAAATGGGATAAGCCTTATACTCCAACTCTTTAAAGGTTAATCCCTGCAATTTCTTAAAGGTCCAGCCTGTTCCATGACATCTGAGTAGCATGTAGTAAAGCTCCCTTCTATCTCTTTTCAGCAGTGAGAAAACATTACTAGCCTTATGCTTCAGAATGACCTTGCAATCTTTTTGAACTCTTAGAAGAATCTCCAATCCCCAAATTTGGTCTGAAATTGTCAAATCTGGATTCTCCATAATCATACTCTCCCAAGCATGGTACATCTGAGCAACTTCTGGCATATCATAATCTACTTGCAATTTTAACTCTCTAAGCTTATCCCTTGCCAACTCATCACCATATTCAAGTGTTTCTGGTTGTTAAATTATCATCACACTTGAATCTGAACTCCCTTCATCACTTCCTTCTTGTTCTTCAAAAGTAACAACAAATGGTGATTCATCAACCTTCTTCATTTCTTGTTCCACAAGTTGTGCAACCAATTTTGAATCAAACTCTACTTGTGCTGCATCCTTTGGAACTACTGTTTCTACCATGATTCCTTTACCCTTATCTAATGGATCAATGATAGGTAAAGATGATGATGGTACATCTGAAGACACTTCCTTGATGATAGCTGATGACTGGAATACATCAACCACATCTACATGTCTATCAACGTTCAAATCCTGAGTGTCAGCGCCCAAATTACTCTTGTCAGCGCTTCGTGTGTCAGCGTCCAAAGTCTGCTTGTCAACTTTTACCTTACTCGTCTTAGCGCCCCTTGTGAACTGCTCCATCATTGCTGTAAAGGACAAGTTCAAGTTTGTAGGAGTAACCAAAGATGTATCAAAACCTGGTTGCTTCTTCAATTCAGTAAGGGCTTCAGCCACACCTAAAGATTCTCCATCATGTGAGCCTTTGTCACTCACATGAATTTGCTCAATCCTCTCCCTCAATTGCTTCATCATTGAATATTCCTCCATTCCACGCCTATTGTTAGCATCCTCCAAAAGAACAATCCTCTCCCTCAATTGCTTCAGTTCAAGGACTTGTGTACTGACTGTTTGTACCAGGTCTGCATTTTGCTTTTACAAGCTAATGCAGACAGCTGTCAATTCCAACATTGTGTATGGTTCTAATCTACCCTCCTCTAGAATGGGTATTTGACCGCCCAAAGAAGAGTCACGAGGCATGGATGAGGTCTTAAAGATGTTAGGACTGGCTTGGCCTGTATCTAAGCGATTACCAATAGTCCTAGCCTCATCCATAACACCAACCACACTTGTGGTGGTGGTTCTCTCTGCAACATGGCTAGGACCACTAGAGGAGAACACTCTGGTAGTCCTTTGGCGTTTTTGCAACCTATATTCAGGGGGTGTAGAAGATGATGTGGATTGATTGGTAGTTTGAAGGTTAAGGGGTGTTTGGGTCAGTGAAGGAAAGGTGTCAACGTTTGGATTACAAGTGTCAACGCCAACATTTAACGTGTCAGTGTTGAAGGATTCTTGGTCAAGTTCCATGTGTTGAGGTGAAGGTAAGGGATCTGGTATTGGGTCAAGTTGTGGTTGTGGGTCAGGTTGAGGTTGTGCTGCTGTAATAACAGCAAGCATAGCTTGGGTGAGCGGTAAGTCACGGTGAGGGGGTGAATTCATCTTACTAAAAATAGTTTTCTTTTGCATAGGGATCTCATAAAAATCATCATGATCCCGTGTGCAGTAATTTTGCTCATCAAAAACCATTTGTAAAAATATGGGATAAGCCAAAGTCATCTTATTACCCTTGTTTTTACACATGCCATCAAAAATCAGTTTAGAAAAATTAAACTTTTGCCCATTTGTAATGAACACAATTGCACTAGCAATAGATCTATTAATTTCATTATGTGCAGTACATTTGGGACTCAAACATTGAAGGATGACATGTATGAGGTACTTCGAGGCTGGGGGGAATTCTTGTTTATGATATTTATTTAAAGTACCCTCATCAGGGAAAGGATACCCCAAACCCCGAAGCCCTTGTTCTATCTCATTAAAGGGGAGAGTGGTTATACCATATGCATCATTAAGATGCAAAGCCTGGCGAACCAAGGCTTCAGTAACCACCCAAGTGCGACCATGAACAATAGCTGTTAATGTAGTCACATTATTAAGCGTTGAGGAACTAAAAGTGTTCCAAATCTGTTTAATATGAGTGACAGGGATGAGAGGAGCATGAGAAAGTGCATACCTAAGAGGAGATGCATTCAAATACGTGACCATCTGAGTGTATTGTGGAAACAAAGTATCATCAGCCTCCAAATAAGCAATCATATTGTGCTGACTCCTGCATCCCAATACCAAGTCACTTGGTTTAAACTTTTGTGCCATTGTAGAAGAAAGATGTTTGTAAAAGATTGATGAAAGATGAATTATAGGAGAAAAAGTGTTAGACAAGAATATGAGAGTACCCTGTTTAAAAATAGGAGCCAAATATATAGGAGAGATAGGCGCATGTGATTGGTCAAAAATAAGGCAAGTATTTTCAAAATATAATGATGAAAAATATTGAAAAGAAAATAAGTTATCTTGTGCATTAATTAAAAGTTATCTACTCCCAAAATTACAGCCCCAAAATTCGTCAAAAATAACAACTGCGTAGGTCCCAATGAGTGTCAACGGTCAAAAATAACCCATCAACGCCCAATGGCTATATTATTGTCAATGTTTGCAAAAGCCATGTCAACGTCTAAATTTGTCACAACAACGCTTGGAAATATATTTGTAAGCGTCCAAAAATAAAAGTAATAAAAATGAAAAAGGACCTTAACAAAGTAATTTATCCTACTGAAGATAACCTATAAACTGAAAATTATTATAGGGCGGCAAGCATTGTCCAGTTATGCACACTTGCTTATGCTAGATAGACATAACAGTCCTCTAGTGTCCCTTGCTAACCAAAATTCTTAACAATTAAGTTATCTTATAAAATCTCTTGTAACTCCCAGGTAAACCTATTATAAATCATTCCCAAGTCTCCCATCAGACCACATCCAATTCTAGGCCAAAAAGGTCTTGGCAGCATGCATAGTATATCAACTTTGCATGCTACAGTGCCTCATGAGATAGAAAACTAACTCATACTCACCTATGGACACAATCTAGAATTGTGATAAGAGTATTATAAGAATACCCAAAATTCCTAAAGGTTCCTAAAACCTCCCCTTAAACTGTGATACATAAGTTGCCAAATAATATGCATGTAAATAAAAATTTATGTCAAGATAGGAATATAAATATTCCAACCATCATCCATAAATTGAAACATGCTCCAATGATTCTTCAAGGATCCATAAGCAACTCTGTATCCAATGGTACAATGCTAACAACGCCTGCATACTTAGATCAAAAACAACAAAACTAACATGTGGTTGACAACGTCACGATAACACTTATCAGCGATAAGATAACCTTGTCAGCGTTAGACAAATAAAGTGAAAAATCTAACTTCTCAAAAAGACCAATAACATTGCATATCCTGTACATACTTTTACACTAAGACCCCAAAACACATATTAAGTGAGATTGATCTTTCCAATACTTGTTACCAAGTATTGAAATCTCCCAGTATCAAAAGGTTTAGTTAATAAATCAAACACATTTTCTTCTGTGTCAACCCTATCTGGTTGTATTAAACCCTTTTCAAAACAATCTCTTATAAAATGATGTCTAATTTCTATGTGTTTTGTTTTAGAGTGATGTACAGGATTTTTAATAATGCATACAGTACTGTTATTGTCTACAAAAATCTTGGTATGCATGAAATTATACCCATAATCTAACAGCTGGTTCTGAATCCATAAGACTTGTCCACAACAAGCAGCTGCTGCAACATACTATGCTTCAGTTGTAGAATTGGCCACCACTGTTTGTTTCTTGCATTGCGAAGTTATCAAACTACTCCCAAGAAACTGACATCCACCAGTTGTGGATTTTCTATCAAATTTTTCACCACCATAGTCACTGTCTGAATATGCAATAAGCTCCAATGGTGAATCTTTTGGATACCATAATCCCAGGTCTGGATAACATCTAAGGTACCTAAAGATTCTCTTGACAGCATGAAGATGACACTCTTTGGGAGTCACTTGATGGCGTGCACATGCACACAGAGCAAACATAATATCAGGTCTTGAAGCTGTGAGATTCATCAATGAACCAATCATTGATCTATAGGGCCTGACATCCACATCTTTTCCATCTCCAACTTTTCCCCTCTCTATCAATAGGAGTGCTAGCCCTTTTCTCATGTGGAGAAAAGTCAAACTTCTTCAAGATTTCTGCTGCATATTTATCCTGAGAGATGAATATACCATCTTCTTTCTGCTGAACTTGTAACCTTTGAAAGAAGTTCATCTCCACCATTGCACTCATCTTGAATTTGTCTGTCATAAGCTTGGAAAAGTCTTCACTTATCTTTGGACTTGAAGAACCAAAGATGATATCATCCACATAAACCTAGACAAGTAAGATGTAAAACCCGCATGCTTTTACCATGAATAGTACCCTTAAGATCGTACGTACTAGGTTAAAACTTTCCTATTATAGCACGATTACGATTACGAGTTAGGA
Organism: Glebionis coronaria; assembly: GCA_025667525.1. NCBI lineage: Eukaryota > Viridiplantae > Streptophyta > Magnoliopsida > Asterales > Asteraceae > Glebionis > Glebionis coronaria. The sequence goes on from CM046876.1 coordinate 243,499,571, forward strand.
TTTTACGTATTATGTACGTGTTAGAACACGATAAGTATTTACTACGCATGAGCACGCAATAATTATTTGACAATAAATAATCACGAACATGCGATTATGAAATCATGAACGTAATTAAATCACGAGCTAATATTAATTACGTATATATATATATATATATATATATATATATATATATATATATATATATATATTTATCACGAACACGAATAAATATATTAAGTCACGATCGATAACTAATTAAAACATGTAAATTACGAACACGAGAACACACTATAATATTTAGACTCGGGAAATGTATGGGTTACCCCATGTGGGTCCCATACCACGAAATTAGGGAGGAATAATGGGCTTAGCCCATCAATTTTTACTAAACAAGAAAAACTAGGGAAAAAGGATGTCATTTTTTACTTTACAAGAAAACATCAAAAACCCTAATTCTTTTATTTCTCCCTCTTTTGGACGACACCTTCAAACACACCAAAGGGGTGTTTGTTGATCTTGGATCTTGGAATTCTTGTTGGTGTTCGTGTTTGTTCATCGTTCTTTAGATCCACGTATTCGGTAAATCATTTAAACATTTTTCTTTTGATTTAATCTTTTAATTAATTAAGAACATGTTATGTTTTTTATAAAACCTAATTAAATCATAGATCTAACATGAATTTGGGTTTGAATAAAATCAAAAGGGTTGTTTCGGGGTGTTTTTATTTTTGCCGCAGCCTACACCGAACCCGAGAGGGTCTCGGTTTGGCCACTTGACCACCACCGAGACCATATGGTCCCGGTTGGTTGGTGTGGGTCCCACGGCAGCAACAAGACAAGGGGAACCCCGATGTGGTTTGGGGTATGGTGTCGATTTCATGTCCGGTTCAAGGTTCTTAGTCAAGATCCGGTTCACGGTATATGTGAAGATTTTTATTTTTATGATCTTATGTTAAAATTAAATTAATAACATGACCTGATTAATTTAATAACATGACTTAGGTTATTTTAATTATTAAAATCATGAAATTATTAACCTAAGTATTTTATATTTTTAGACTTATAAATTAATTAATTATTTAAAAACCATGGTTATAATTAATTAATTAACATGACTTAGGTTATATTATTAATAGATAATAATACATGTTTTAACCTAAGTATTTAACTTTATTTATTTAAAAACATGATATACTTTAATTAAATATTTTAACCTATAGTTTATTTTAATTACATGAAATAATTAATAAACTATACATTATATCATATGACTTAGAAAATAATCATGAAAACACTTAGGCTTATATACTTAGTTTATTTAACCAGCTTATTTCTAATTATGGAAACTTCTATTTTTAGAAACTTATTTAAATAAGGCATCTAATCTATTTATGGAAATGTTCTATGTTTAAAAACTTATTTATTTCAGGCAGCTAATCTATTTATGGAAACTTTCTATTTTTAGAAACTTATCTATTTTAAGCAGGAATTCTATTTTTAAAAACTTTATATTTTTGGAAACTTTCTATTTTTGGAAACTTTCTATTTTGGAAACTTTCTATTTTTGGAAACTTTCTATTTTTGGTAACTTTCTATTCTTGGAAACTTTCTATTTTAGGAAACTTTCTATTTTAGGAAACCTGCTATTTTTGGAAAGTTACTTATTATTACATAGTAAGTATAATAATACATGAAATACCAGAAATACTTAATCAGATTAAACAGAATATAAGATAAACACAGTTTTTAGGCATAAAACAGTAAAACATGACCTGAACATATAAAATAAGCTAAGACCTGACATAAAACCAGTTACGTATTTAGTAAGCAGATACTTATTCACGTATGTATTTATGTAGCATTAGTGATACCGAAGTAGGATTCTCCTCATTTCTCCTCATTCTTTCCTTATTAGGATTCCCCGTATGCAGCCAACTGTTTTCCCAGTATTTGTTTTATATGTTTTTGAATTGATTATGTTTAATTAGAATACCTAAAGCCATATACATGCATGACCAGTTTCACCTAGTTATGGAGGTACCATAACCATAACATTAGAGGCACTGATGTTATGACTTCACCACGGCGGAGTGATTGCTCGTGGCGTCCCTTCAGCTTTTTTCCATATTATTATATTTATCATGTGGGGCGTATGGGTGCATCCTAGTTACATGTTTTCAGTCAGGATTTCATGGTGAATGTGGTGTGTGCCTTGCATCCTTCACAAGGAGCTGATCCCTCCTACCCAAAAACCAGTATATTAAATTAGAGGCAGCCCCTCTAATTTGCATGATGAGGTCACCCCTCCAAGTATTCATGCACGGTGGATTTTCATGACCTATATTGGCTAATGGTAAAACATGCTAAACAGTTTTTATAAGATAAACATAAGGCTTTTCGAAATATAAAACAAGTTTTATGAACATGTTCCAGGTTTTCCAGGACTTATGCATTTCCGCTGCTTTTAAGTCTTTATTATGTTTCAGTCATTCATACTATGTCTATATCCGTGCACTAAGCGTTTTGCTCAGCCGTTACTTTCTTTTCCATGTCCCAAAACGGCAGGTACCCTTGGAAAGACTCGAGCATTTGGAGGACGTGCATAGGATGGAAGCTGCTAGAGACTTCTTTTCCTTTTTCCTTCATATACTTATGCTTGGTTAGTCTTTCATTCATTTCTTTCGCTTTATTATGTTTTGGGCTTATGTTTGGGGACCGATGTTTGATTCCGGTTATCCCTATGGTCATGTAATGTTTTAGACATTTATCCTTGTATGCTTTGATGACACGCCATAATTACGCGTGACATTCCATTATCAAAATAGGGTGTTACAATTATGGTATCAGAGCCCAAGGCTTCGACCTGTAGGCTCTAAAACTCTACCTGTGACTAGTGGGTAGTCACCAGGAGCTTCCTAAGCCAACGTCTGTTATTCTACGTATTGATGTTTTTAGCGCATTGTTGTTTTAGCCATGATGTTTTCAGCACCTTGAGGTTTTAACCTTGTTGTTTTCATCGATATTGTTTTGCTAATATGGATGGACAACTGTCATTCATATTTAGTTATGTGTCATTGTTTCATGCATAATGTTCCTCGTGAACTGTGGCTATGTGGACTGAACCCCAGTAGTTCATAATTAGTCACATAAAAAAAATTTTCTGGTAAGTTTTGACATATGAGTTTCATTTATTTATGTTTCATGTATCGTTGTTGCAGGGATTATGACTAAGTAATGGTTGGTACAGGACTGGCCCTATTTAGTCGCATGTGCTTTTATCAAAACTTTTAATTTTGGGACCGACCCATAGGCGTTCCCTCGCCATGTCCTTTGTTTTGGGACCGACCCATAGGCGTCCCCTCGCACATATAAAAGGTTTTTATAAACTAACATTACGCATTCATGCATAAAATTTTTCTCATGATTTATTGGCAAAAAAAATTTTTATGTCCCCTCATAGGTTACTATGTTTTTTATGTCAACTATGTTTTCATACTGTCATGGTTAACTTCGGTTTCATGTTGATTATGTTATACACTACTTTATGATAGATCGTTTTTTGTTCCTTCATGATAATTCCGTCTTCATGTTGATTACGTCTTACGCCTCTTTTGTTATTTATGCTTTCACGTAAGACATTGTTGGATTTCATTGAATTCTGCTTTCATGATAGTCATGGTTGGTTTTCATTGATGATGCTGTCAGGCAAATCATCGTTGAATTTTGTGTAAGCACACTTTAGCGTTTCTCTATGCAACCAGAATGAGGTATATACTAGCATTGCCAGGTTATCATGATGGTTTTCCTAACCGTTTAACCGATATACTTTCCTTAAATGATGACAAATGATTGACCCCAATACCGATCATTTCATGTGCATTCCATGTGTACTCCAGGTACCGTATTCCATGTCTATTACACGTACCTAAATCCATGTGTATTTCACTTGCAATACTTCACGAGTATTCGCTAGTCGATTCTAAATCATCTCACGCGTATGTTCACTTGCTAATATTCTACAAGATTTCCAATGCCGCTCATAGCTTGGAGATGTTACTAAAGGTTGATGCTACTGATGTTCGGAGACTCTACGAGATGCGGATGCTGTTCACAACCTGAAGATCCCACGAGACGAAGACAAAGGCGTCAGAGCAAAGCAATTGGACGAGAAGATGCTTCACCATCAGACGATTTCCATCAATCATTGTCCCTAATTCTTAGTTACATGTCACACGTCATTCAGCTGTCATTTCAGCCATATGAGTGCAAACCGGTACCAGCCGGCCACTCAGCTGAATAGTTACATGAATCACGGTCATGAGAATGATCTTTATGGAACTGACAGACAGGACGATAGTAACCACTACTATGACAGAAACTATCCTAGAAATCGCAACCGAGGCTCCGACCGCGGACGTGATCAGACATACAAATGATCAGTAGTCCAACCGATCCGCCAATTCTGGCATAATAACCTAATATTGTAGTTCTATTGTTTTACCTCTCGAGACACATGTCAAGACATCAGTCAAGACACATGTCTCACGTATACCTTTGAAGACATATGTCAAGACATCAGTCAAGACACATGTGTCACGTATACCTCCTGAAGACACATGTCAATACACCAGTCTATGTCATGCTTATAGTTCCAAGAAACGAGCCAAGACACATGACTCACGTCCAACTATGGAACATTTCTAAGAAATTCAAGGTACCCTCCAAGGGTATATCTATTTTTGTTGTGCCATGTATTAATCAGGCCACAAGAATTTCTATACTATTATCGGCGCATCAGTGAGAACTGTCACGTTGCCGATGTCACTTTCATTTCTTTCACCATTGTTCATATGTTCATGACCATGAAGGACGCCTTTCGTATTCCCACGTATACGAAGGTTTTCCTTTAGCTTAATGATGAGATCCAAGCTGCTAACGCATTTCGTCGGACAAACACGAGATGAATTTTATCCTAATTATGTACTATGAACAGCACACCATGCTACGATTCATAATTATGTACAGTAATGTTCAGGCTCCTGAATACATTCAGCTTGATTTTCCATCGGGAAAATCCGTAAAAATTATCTAAGCTTACAAGCATGTGCGTTGTTAGCCATGGTCGCTAAAATTTTCTAGCTGTCAGTAAGACATGACCACTTAAGTCTTTTACGCATAGCAAGTTGATTATTCCAAAATCTTCCCATACATTCCAGAAGAACTTACAAGGAGAAGGACGGTACCATGAGATTATGTGTCGACTACCGTCGGCGTAAACAAATCACCATTCATGACCGTTATTCTCGTCCACGTATTGACAACATGTCCAATCGACCCTATAGTGTTAATCACTTTTCCAAGATTGAACTCATGATCATGCTGCCATCAGTGACGGGTGAAACACCAGGACATGTCCATGACTGCTATTCGTACACGACTCGGTCATGCTAGATTTATAATTTTGAATTAGTCTCATCAATGCTCCAACGGTATTATAAGAATGAGTTTCCATGAACTCATAGCAAATTCATCAGTGTTTTCTTTAAGGATAACCTGATTTACTTTAAGCCCAGAGAATAACAGGAAGACCATATCTGCACTATGTTGCAAATTCTATGACAAGAGAAATTTAACCCTAGAAATTTTTCCAATATCAATTCTGTTTGTTTACAGTGACACGCTGAATCACATGGGTTTCTACGGTTAATCTTACTATGACTCAGCTTATGCGTAAAGTAGAGAATCCTACATTACATTAGGTGTTCTAGAAAATCCTATGCTAAGAGAAGTTTGGATTCATAGACTCAGAGTTTCGCAAACTCCTAGGTATCAAGTTCGATGAAGCAGGATATAGTTACGTTCATATCTTCATACCTGTCATACAAACAGGCTAAGATAGGACACCAACAGACTGGTATGTTTCATCATCTGAAACTGTGAATTGAAATGGGACAAGATCTCCACGGATTTTGGTTACCAGATTAACGCAAACTCAGAAGAAGCATGATGCTATCTGGTTTATTGCAAACAGTTTGATCAAGTCTGCAGAATCCTTACATCCGCAAGGATTTCAGAACCATAAGATTGATCGGACATGTTCCAGCCAACGCTCATCCGATCACTTGGCAATTCCTCAGTTATCGAGTCAGACAAATATTCATAATTGTGCTCCTTATTTACTTCACGTCCTTGTTCTACTTTCACGACTTGCTTTCGCGCTCGCGTTCATGAAACCATTCACATTCATGATGGTATCTTGGCTTACGATTTTACGTTCATTTTGTTCTCATTCTGAGGAGTTTGCAAGAAATTGAGAGACCAGACCCAAGTTTAGTATAACTCTCCATCATCAGATAGACGTTTCACTTCATATTCCACGTCTCACCTTGTAGCGTTTGGTGTTACCGCCATTATATTCTATGTTCACGATATGTTTCACATGTCATGTTCATTCCACGTTCCTCATATCATGATCAAGATATGTTACACGTATCATGGATCACGATATGTTTACTCATACTACACTCGCCATATCTCCACGTAGCACGTTCAAAATTTTTCACGTATCACGTTCAAAATTTTTCACGTACTACGTTTATTTATGTCTCGCGCATCGTTTCTAGTTAACAGTTAAGTCAGATTGTCTTGCATCGTAGCGTTTCAGTTACCCTTGCACGTTAACTCTTATTTTCCTCGATCGAATTTAGGGGATCTACCTTCCGTTGATAACCAAGAATTTCTTCGGATTCCAAGTCAAGGTCAGGAGGACCAAGATTTATCTTTAGTGTCAAGATTTTCTGAAGGAACCGCTCCAAGAGGGAGGCCACTTGGAAACGGACAAGTTCATCCGAACTTCTTATCCGTTTTTCACTTATCAATTAGATATGTCCTTTCAGCCACGTCATGTTCCATGTCCTTTTAAGACATGTCACGTTCCGCGTTCTTTCTGCCAGGTCACCTGTACGTCAATTTATCTTACATACCCTCTCAGTTTGATTCGGGTATGTTTCTCTTTCAGTTATGTTATCTATAATTCGGGGACGAATTATTCGTTTTAGGGGGGAAGAGTTGTAAAACCCGCATGCTTTTACCATGAATAGTACCCTTAAGATCGTACGTACTAGGTTAAAACTTTCCTATTATAGCACGATTACGATTACGAGTTAGGATTTTACGTATTACGTACGTGTTAGAACACGATAAGTATTTACTACGTATGAGCACGCAATAATTATTTGACAATAAATAATCACGAACATGCGATCATGAAATCATGAACGTAATTAAATCACGAGCTAATATTAATTACGTATATATATATTTATCACGAACACGAATAAATATATTAAGTCACGATCGATAACTAATTAAAACATGTAAATTACGAACACGGGAACAAACGAGAACACACTATAATATTTAGACTCGGGAAATGTATGGGTTACCCCATGTGGGCCCCATACCACGAAATTAGGGAGGAATAATGGGCTTAGCCCATCAATTTTTACTAAACAAGAAAAACTAGGGAAAAAGGATGTCATTTTTCACTTTACAGGAATACATCAAAAACCCTAATTCTTTTCCTTCTACCTCTTTTGGCCGCCACCTTCAAACACACCAAAGGGGTGTTTGTTGATCTTGGATCTTGGAATTCTTGTTCGTGTTCGTGTTTGTTCATCGTTCTTTAGATCCACGTATTCGGTAAATCATTTAAACCTTTTTCTTTTGATTTAATCTTTTAATTAATTAAGAACATGTTATGTTTTTTTATAAAACCTAATTAAATCATAGATCTAACATGAATTTAGGTTTGAATAACATCAAAAGGGTTGTTTAGGGATGTTTTTGTTTTTGCCGCAGCCTACACCGAACCCGAGAGGGTCTCGTTTTGGCCACTTGACCACCACCGAGACCATATGGTCCCGGTTGGTTGGTGTGGGTCCCACGGCAACACCAAGACAAGGGGAACCCCGATGTGGTTCAGGGTATGGTGTCGATTTCATGTCCGGTTCATGGTTCTTAGTCAAGATCCGGTTCATGGTGTATGTTAAGATTTTTATTTTTATGATCTTATGTTAAAATTAAATTAATAACATGACATGATTAATTTAATAACATGACTTAGGTTATTTTAATTATTAAAATCATGAAATTATTAACCTAAGTATTTTATATTTTAGACTTATAAATTAATTAATTATTTAAAAACCATGGTTATAATTAATTAATTAACATGACTTAGGTTATATTATTAATAGATAATAATACATGTTTTAACCTAAGTATTTAACTTTATTTAATTAAAAAGATGATATACTTTAATTAAATATTTTAACCTATAGTTTATTTTAATTACATGAAATAATTAATAAACTATACATTATATCATATGACTTAGAAAATAATCATGAAAACACTTAGGCTTATATACTTAGCTTATTTAACCAGCTTATTTCTAATTATGGAAACTTCTATTTTTAGAAACTTATTTAAATAAGGCAGCTAATCTATTTATGGAAACGTTCTATTTTTAGAAACTTATTTATTTCAGGCAGCTAATCTATTTATGGAAACTTTCTATTTTTAGAAACTTATCTATTTTAAGCAGTAATTCTATTTTTGGAAACTTTCTATTTTTGGAAACTTTCTATTTTTGGAAACTTTATATTTTTGGAAACTTTCTATTTTTGGAAACTTTCTATTTTTGGAAACTTTCTATTTTTGGTAACTTTCTATTTTTGGAAATTTTCTATTTTAGGAAACTTTCTATTTTAGGAAACCTGCTATTTTTGGAAAGTTACTTATTATTACATAGTAAGTATAATAATACATGAAATACCAAAAATACTTAATCAGATTAAATAGAATTTAAGATAAACACAGTTTAAGGCTTAAAACAGTAAAACATGACCTGAACATATAAAATAAGCTAAGACATGACGTAAAACCAGTTACGTATTTAGTAAGCAAATACTTATTCACGTATGTATTTATGTAGCATTAGTGATACCGAAGTAGGATTCTCCTCAGTTCGTCTTCTTCGTTCACTGGACATAAGGTACGGATTCCCGTCCTTTCAGTATGGACATTCTTTCCTTATTAGGATTCCACGTATGCAGCCAACTGTTTTCCCAGTATTTGTTTTATATGTTTTTGAATTGATTATGTTTAATTAGAATACCTAAAGCCATATACATGCATGACCAGTTTCACCTAGTTATGGAGGTACCATAACCATAACATTAGAGGCACTGATGTTATGACTTCACCACGGCGGAGTGATTGCTCGTGGCGTCCCTTCAGCTTTTGGCCATATTATTATATTTATCATGTGGGGCGTATGGGTGCATCCTAGTTACATGTTTTCAGTCAGGATTTCATGGTGAATGTGGTGTGTGCCTTGCATTCTTCACAAGGAGCTGATCCCTCCTACCCAAAAACCAGTATATTAAATTAGAGGCAGCCCCTCTAATTTGCATAATGAGGTCACCCCTCCAAGTATTCATGTAGGGTGGATTTTCATGACCTATATTGGCTAATGGTAAAACATGCTAAACAGTTTTTATAAGATAAACATAAGGCTTTTCGAAATATAAAACCAGTTTTATGAACATGTTCCAGGTTTTCCAGGACTTATGCATTTCCGCTGCTTTTAAGTCTTTATTATGTTTCAGTCATTCATACTATGTTTATATCCGTGCACTGAGCGTTTTGCTCAGCCGTTACTTTCTTTTCCATGTCCCAAAACGGCAGGTACCCTTGAAAAGACTCGAGCATTTGGAGGACGTGCATAGGATGGAAGCTGCTAGAGACTTTTTTTCCTTTTGCCTTCATATACTTATGCTTGTTTATTCTTTCATTCATTTCTTTCGCTTTATTATGTTTTGGGCTTATGTTTGGGGACCGATGTTTGATTCCGGTTATCCCTATGGTCATGTAATGTTTTAGACATTTATCCTTGTATGCTTTGATGACACGCCATAATTACGCGTGACATTCCATTATCAGAATGGGTGTTACATAAGAAATCCTTACCAGTCTTCTTTGTAAATAAGGTCTCGTCTATAGTGCCCCTTTTGAATCCATTTTCCACTAGATAGGTGGACAGTGTGCCATACCATGCTCTTGGGGCTTAATGAAGTCCATACATAGCTTTCTTGACTCTATATACCTTGTTTTGATGCTCTGAATCTTCAAAACCAGGAGGTTGCATTACAAAAACCTCCTCTACAATTATGCCATAAAGAAAAGCACTCTTCACATCCATTTTATAGACAGTAAAGCCCATGCAGGAAGCATAGGCTAGAAATATCCTTATAGCCTCAATCCTTGCAACTGGTGCAAAGACCTCCGCATAGTCTATCGCTTCCTCTTGTGTATATCCTTGAGCCACTAAATGTGCCTTGTTTCTGACCACAATGCCTCTTTCATCCTTTTTGTTTCTAAGAACCCATCTTGTCCCAATAGGTCTGACATGTCTAGGACAATCAACCAACTCCCAAACATCCTGTATAGCAAATTGGTGAAGCTCATCATGCATTTCTTCCACCCAACTTGGTTCTTTGAGAGCATCAAAAATCTTCTTGGTTTCCTGTTGTGATAGAAAACAGGCAAACAAACATGCTTGAATAAGAGGGGTATCAACCTTCTTGTGAATATTTGTAATAAATCCTCCAAGATTCTGATGAGATCTTCTAGTTTGAACAGGAGACATCACATCACCAATAATCAGAGAAGAGGGGTGATCATTGATTGTAGAAGTGAGAACTCCTCCCTCAAAAAGTGTGTTGTCTTCAATCTCATCTTCCATGTTACCAATATCTTCTTCAGACTCTCTTCCCTCAATATCTGAATGAACCTCTACATTTCTGTTTGAAGGTTCACCTTGTTCAATATTGGAAGAGAAAATATGGTCAAAAGAGTTGTTAACGCCTGAATCAAGGTTTTCAGCATTTGAGTCATCTACGCATGAATTAGAGTTGTCAACGTTTGAGCCATCAACGCCTGAATTTTTCTTGTCAGCGCCAGATTTTCCTTTGTCAGCGCCTAAAAGATAATGCATGTTGTTAACTGGTGATACATGGGGACCACCATTTTCCTTTCCGGCAGCAGCAGCAACAGCAAATGCATCTGTCCATATGGGAATAGTGACATACTCAAGTATGGGTGATGACTTGTCTGCTTGTGATCCAACCTCTTCATTAACCTGTATACCTAAAACATCAACAACTGGTTCTTCCACAACATTTGAAGTTACCTTCACAATGTTTGGATTAGTAACAAGCGTATAATTCAAAGTCCTAGATAGAGGTTCCAAGTCAAATAACAAATTTGGACCACTTTCAGGATCACTGGGTTTACTTTCTAAAAACCTAACATGTACTTTTTCAAGTATATGTTTTTCCTTCTTAATCTAAACCCTATATCCTTTACTCTGCACTGAATAACTCATGAAGTAGCCTTCATCACCTTTAGCACTAAATTTACCTAAGGCATCACTAGTATCCAACACAACTACATGACAACCAAAAGGTTTAAGAAAACCAATATTAGGTTTCCTTCCCCAAAGTAACTCATAATGTGTTTTTTTATGAATCTTGTTGACTAATGCTCTATTCTGAACATAACAAGCTGTATTCACAGCCTCAGCCCAAAAAGCAATGGGAAAGTGAGCATCAGCCAACATAGTCCTGGATGCTTCTATGAGGGTTCTATTCTTTCTCTCAGCAACCATATTTTGCTGTGGGGTTCTAGATATACTAAACGGTCTAGTAATCCCTTTCTTGGCACAAAAATCATGCAACAGCTTATTTCTAAACTCACCACCATTATCACTTCTAAGCATCTTAACTTCATTACCAGTCTTCTTCTCAATTTGGTTAATAAAGTTAATTAAAGTATCAGCAGTGTCACTTTTCAAAGATAAAAAGAAAGTCCAAGTAAACCTTGAAAAGTCATCAATGATGAAAAAACAGTAATATTTTCCATTCAAACTTTCTATATTAGTTGGACCAAACAGGTCCATATGCAGCAAGTGAAGTGGTTTAGAACTAGAGTGCACCGGCTTAGACTTAAATGAGACCTTGTGCTGTTTGTCTTTAAGGCATGCAACACAAGAGTGGTAATTCTGGAAAGCCTTTTCAGGCAAACTATCAACCAAGCCATGTCTCACAAGTCTATTTATATTTTTAAAGTTAATGTGCCCTAATCTCCTGTGCCAAAGATTACTCTCATCAACTGAAGCCTTAGCATAAAGACATGACAAGTTATTATTCATCCTAATTCCATTAAGATTCACATTATAAATGTCCTTATTCCTAGTTGTTCTATAATCAATGAATCAATGAATCAATGAATTCCATTAAGATTCACAGTATCAGTGAAAAGAACCTTATTTTTGTTATCACACACTTGTGATACACTAAACAAATTATAGTCAAGTTCTTTTACTAGAAACACGTTTTCAAAACGCAAATTGTTGGTGAGAAGAGTTCCTTTGCCTGTGATAGTTCCATATCCGCCTCCAAAGTAAACTGTATCACCATCCTTAATGGGAGTGAAGTTTGTGAGATAATCTTCCTTCCCAGTCATGTGCCTAGAGCATCCACTATCCCAATAGCCATAATCATTAACCTGCTTTTGAATGCCCTACACATGAAGAAAACAAATTAGTTTTCTTTGGGAACCCAAGCCTGAGCAGGCTTGGATTCATTTGGTTGTTCAACAAGAACAGACTTAGTCCTCATAACAACCCCTTGTTCATCCCTTTTTGGATTGAACACCCAGTTAACCCCAATTGGTTTTGTTATGACCTTTGAAATATAATTAAATCTGTTACAGGTCATAGAAATCCCATCTGAATTAGGGTTTTGATCTTGCTTAGGTCTCCATGTCAAGCTATAAGAAGCTTTAGACCCCTTTCCATGTGGTTGCAAATATTTACCATTATTTGGTCTGGCAACGTTTTTGTCAGCGTTTGATTTGGTCTTGTCAACGCTGAAATTACCCTTGTCAGCGTTGAACCTAGGGTTTGCTACAGGAACCAATTGTCTATTAGACCATGTATTGGCCTTCTGAAAAGGTCTTTGTCCATAAGTATTAGACCCTTTAGTAAAGAATGGGGCTGGTCTAACAACTTGTGGACTTTGCTGAACAAAAGTTTAGGGTTTGACAGTGTTTGGCTTTTTGTCAGCGTTGACCTTGGAAGCGTTGACACACTTATAGGCTAAATGTGAAAAACTACCACAAGTATAACAGGATTTTCTAGACATAACTCTAGGTCTAGAAGAAAAGAAGCCTGTTCCATCATCACTAACTTGGTTTTTTGGTGACCTAGTTTTTCTATACATTTATGCATATTTAATGCTAGGTTTTCTAACAACGTTTGAGCCAAGGTCAACAGTTTTGCCAGTGATTGGGTTTGTTATTTTGATAGGGGTAGACTCATTAGGACTATCACTAAGCATGCCACCCTTAACAAACAAGGTAGGGTTGGCTTTCTTCCATTGGTCCAAATCAGCCAACTTCTGCCTATATTATTCTACTGGGGTAAGAATCCTCGGTGGAGGAATAAATTCCTCTTCTTGGAGTTCTGGTAAACCAGTCCAAGATAAGTCCTTTCTTTGGACACCATAGAAGTCCCCAGCTGGTGGTGGAACACCAGCATATTCTTTCATCCCAATCCCAGTCATATCCCTAGAATCCCTTTGTTTACTAACACATTCTCCTAGGGTTTGTGAGGCTTTATCAAATCTCTGAATTTTAAGATCTACATTATCCTTATTCTTAATAGCCTCATCTAAATTAGACTATAATTCAGCATTGACCCTCTCCATGATGTTTCTAATATCAATACTAGCATTTAAATCATGGTTTAAGATATTGATTTTATTTTTTAGGTCAAGCTCCATTTTCTTATACTCAGCTACAGTCTTTTCAGTTTGAGTAAGAGCAAGTTGATAGTTAGACAACTTGCATCTTTCATTACCTACATCTGTTGACAATCTTAAAATTTCTTTGTTAAGTCTTTTAGTATTTAGACGACAACCCTTACTACAAAAAGCATCATCATATACCTCATTGTCTGATGAAGATGAGGAGTGTGCCATGAGAGCATAGTGAACATGATCTTCTTCTTCCATCTCAGCAACCAAAGCTTTATTCTGTTCCTCATCCTTAGCCAAATAGATCCAATCCCATCCAACACCATCAATTTCTTACATTGCAACCATGGCTTTAGGATCCTGAGCCTTAATGATTTGGCTTGAGGGTTTTCCAGCATCAGATCTTCTTGGAGATCTGCATTCTCTCATAAAGTATCCCATACGATGACAATTCTAACACTCAACCTTGGATTTATAAAATCCAGCAGTGTCCTTAGCATTAAAAGTCATCTTCTTCTTGAATCTTCTATTCCATCTGTTTGCTCTTATACTTGCAAGAGCCATATTCCACTTTATGTCCATCTCCTCCAAATGCTCATCACTAATTTGCTCAAGATCCTCATATGTAATTACTGAACCATTGTGCAATGAAGCAATGTATGCACACACAGTATCTAGATCAAGACCAGCAGGCTTAACTCTTGGTGAGTCAAATTTGTATGTGTCAGCGTATGAATGTGAGGCGTTGACAGGATATGATCCAGCGTTGACACAAGTTGATCCAGTAACTGGGTGCATGTATGACTCCTGTTGATCAAATTGACCTTCACTATGTAAGAAGAAGGCCATGTTTCCATTGGTAGACTTGCTTCCATGATCCAAAAGAGTTACATTCTCTATCAGCCTCAGTTTATTATAAACATCATCTAAAGTAGAACTTTTGTTAGTGTTATTAACAATTATAGACCTTGCTTCAATCTTCCATGCGTCACCAAGGCTTTTAAGAAAAGTGGAGATGATATCAACATCACCAAGCACTGTTCCCATGAAGGACAGTTTGCTTGTAATTTCAAGAAGTCTGCTTCTCACACTACTTAGCTTCTCATTAGGTTGAGCCTTAAAAATAGCATATTCATGCAAGAGTTGCTTCTTTTTCTCTTGCACAGTATCAGCATTACCACCATAAGCAACTTCAAGAGCTGCCCAAAGATCTTTTGTAGACTCATAGCTTCTGTATTTGTGCTGATTTTATTGCCCCAAAGAGAGTTTCAGAATTCTTAGGGTTTTCATATCAACCCTTCTCTTTGCTGTATCCTCACTTGAGACAGCTCTACCATCTTCAGATTTTTCTCTTCGTTCCTCTTCAGTAGAACCTTGAACAGCTGTTCTTTAGGCAATGGCATCTGCAATCTTTTGAGCCTTATTGAATGTGTTTCCATATTCAATAATTTCCCATAGGGTGTAGTCATGGATTTGTAGATATTGCTCAAAGTTAAACTTCCACAGCTCAAAATTGTCTGGGTCTAGCATGGGAATCTTGATGTTGTGGTTTGAGGAGGAGGAAGAGTTTACTTCTGGGGTAGACATGATGTTTTTAGGGTTTTGTGAAAATTAGGGTTTTTGGTAATTTAGGGTTCTTGTGTTCTTTAGATCAAAGTTTCTCAACAAGATCTGAATGATCCAAGCCATGTAAGGAATAGGGTTTTACAAGAGATAAGAATGAATAAACATGTAAATCTTCTATTCAAATAAACTAATACAGAATATATTCTGCATACTTTTCTAAATAGAAGCTTCCAACAACACTTGTCAATATTTCTGTCAATGCTTGGATTATACATGACAATGCTTGGATTGCACTTGACAATGCTTGTCAATGTTGACTGCTGTCAACGCCTGATTTGCTCTTGACAACGCCTGGATTACACTTGTCAACCCTTAGACAAATGCCTTCATGTTTTCTTCGTATTTGAGTTTCTGCCACATCAACTATTTGACCCAACAATCTTCCCCTAGTTGATGTCGGCAAAAATCTTTGTGTATCTCTTGTAAGTTTTACATCATCTTCAAATTGCTTCCCCTCAAATGTAGCATGTATGTCTTCCCCTTTTTGTCACATCAACAGGGAAGTAGACAATGTATGCAATCTTGAAGATTCTCCAAATGTAGGCTCTATGTAATGATCTTGAAGAAAAATAACTATAATATTCTTGATGTAGAAGTAGAATAAACCAAACCTATGTTCCATATCTTGTACGTTGTGATGAAGTGTGTTGTAGACACAAAAATCCTCATCCTTCGTGAGACACTGAGCACGATAATGTAACTCCTTAAAAGTTCATGACTGGAAGTGCACGACTTTAAGATATGATAGAACACAAACTCGCGAAAATCTTCTTCAAACATCAAACTTACCGTAAGAATTATTGCCCATAAGCCAGCACCTCTTCATGATAGGTCTTAATGAACCAATATCTTCATATGTAAAAGCTGTTAGCGAATAACTCTTTCACAAGGCTATCCCGATTACATAATAAACATTACTCCAATAATACTTCACTAATTTGTGCTAACTTAGAAAAGTCATTGACCCCTTTAAAAATATCCGAGCCATTAATATCAACTTGATATTCTAAAGAAAAGCGGAGATTCCATATACCTTTGCGTGTAAATACCTCCTTTTTGTCCTAAAAACGTATTAATTTTTCTCAAACAGCAGCTATTCTTTTGTAATCCAATATCCTCCTTTATCCAACATCATTGTCAGATGTATTATCCAATATCGGACAATACCTATCAGCGTCTGAAACTATATATATCGGACAACACATAGCAGCGCTTGCTGTCAGCGCCCACTTTATTACTTGTCAACGTCCATTCTTGTCAGCGACTAGGAAACACATGTCATCGGTTAGAATTTAGTAGCAAAAATATTACCCACAAACTTGTACATCCAGCCCATGTGTTCCACGTATCAATTATGCATGGAAGTAATCATAGTTCCTAAAAACCAGCCCAATGTCCATGCAATATATCCGACTATTTCAAACACAATCATATCCCATAGAGAATCAAATATAATCCCAAAATAATATCCTGAAAAACAGCAACCCACTTTGCAGTCACGTCTCTTTTTCCATACGTCATATAAATAGTAATATTTACCATATCACTTTTTTTTAAGCTCACACGTCTGTTTCAAAATCCATATATCACATCCACTTTTTCTTTGGATGATATAATGACCAAAACAATACCTCATTCAGCAAATCACGTCCAAGAATAAGAGAGATAAATAAATCCTAAAATTTTGCATGATATTCGACCTTTTCCAAAGCATATCAAACTTTATATTCCTGTGTTTGATCATAACAGCAACCTTACGTTACCTTTTACAGTTTGATTTATGTCTCTGCATCATGCATAAACTGTCTTGGATCATCATCTTCATACTGTTATGATTTAACAATAAACCATAACATGTGCTACATTACGTATCATAACTATGAAGAACGTCTGCCATGAAACCCTAGAACAATAATTGAATAATCTGAAACCCTAATTAGGGTTATGATAAACTAATACAAAGCTTTTGGCTATGTATAAAATAAATTCCTTCCAAGTCTTTTCGAATTGATTACCGATTGAAAGTGTGACTCAATTGTTCTTGGTGGAATAATAAATGGTTTGGTTGATTATAAATTTAAAACTAAAAACAGATAATTGTTGTTGAGTAATGATTAAAGCTTTTAAAAATTAGACTAAAAGTTATTTAGAAATATACTTTGTAAAACTTTAAAACACAAAAACAAGTTCTATCGGAATGTATCAAAATGAAAGCCATCGGAATAATCAAATACAAAGCTGTCGGAATGTTCATCTGAATACCCATCGGAATGTCAAAGTCAATTATGTCGGAATATGGTTCTGTCGCAAAGTCCAGATCGAAATGCAAGTAAACACTTCTGTCGCAATGTGCATTTATCGGAATGATGACCAACCTATCGGAATGTTGCTGACAAAATTTTGGCAGAGTTTCGATACAATGTAACCTTATCACCCGTCGGAATATGCGATCGCAATGAGCGATCACAATCCAGATCAGAATAAGGGGAGTACAAGTTATCGCAAAGTAAAACCACAAGGGGTTATTGCGATAGACAAAAGCTGCTCGCCGGAATGATGTAGCCCCAATATTGCGATGGATCATAAAACAATCCGAAAATGATGGTAAGCTGAAAACTCAATAAGCTCTTACAATAAGCTACCTTGACCGAAACTTAAGTAACTAAAAAAAACTTAAATTCGACAACTTTTAAAGTATAAAATCATTAACTTTATAAAAGAAACTTTAAGAAGACTAAAATCTTTAAGAAATCTGAAAACCAATGAGCAAAAACTTGAAATAAGCCAATAACCATGAAGAGCTTATAGCTTATACGTGTATGAGCTTAGGTAGGAACAAGAAAAATTAACCTTTAATCACGAAAACATCAAATCAAACGAATGAAGTATGAAAATTTCGGATCCAAAGATAAAGTAAACCAAGAAATGTAGAAGGAGATTAAAGAACTTAAAACTTAACTTGAACTTGATTAATGGAATCCAAAATGCAAAAATCTTAAACTTGAAAGATTAAAAGAGAGAAAATATGAAAAACTTAGTGAGAGAAAGTTTGGAACTTTCTCTCTCTAAAAACTAGAAAGGAAAAATTAAAAGTGAAAACTAGCTAACCTCTCTCCTAATGTGATTAGGAGGGTATTTATAGGGCAATGGGAAGTGAATGTGTGGTGTGCTTCCTTCTTTTCTTCTCGACTCAATTTAAATCTTTGTCTTTCTCGACGTCGTCTCGGGATTTGAACTCGTCTTAATAATTTTCTTCTATAATTTAGACTCGAGTTCTTCGCCTTCATTAAACTTCCGTCTTTAGACTAGTTCTTCGATAAATCTTCAGAATAGGTCTTGGACATCCGTTCTTTAAGCACTCTTGATCTCTTGACTTCGTCTTTTCTCGTTTTTCTTCGATAAAAGCCCGTGAAAGCCCGTGTTTTCTTCCTTTTTCATCTTTTGGTCCTAAAACACAATAAAAACACAAACCACGCATAATTCCGACTTTTACGACATAAAATACACGTTTTGGTCTGGTTATTATTGTAAATGAGTGGTAAAAGGATAAGTGTTTTCACACTTATTAAATCCCCTACACTTGACCATTGCAATGCCCTCATGCAATGCATTAATTCTAAGCACGGTTTACATTTTCTATCATAAATAACCCACCTTGGCCTTTATTAAATACTAAACATTTAGGGAAAATAAAAAGATTAAAACAAGTAAAGAAATCAAAGACATACATTGGGTTTTTGGTTGTCATGAATGTTCATCATTCTCAAGTTTCACGTTCCCCATACCAAGCTTAAAAACGAGATCATTGTTATTATAAGTTTGCAAAATAACACGAATTCATGTGGGCCAATTATTTATTTAGACTCCCTTATTCCTAGGTGTATCTCTTATATTTTATTTTTGTCTTGAATGATCACGAGGATGCATTGTTTGACTTATTTCGAAAGTTATTTAGGCCGAAAATAAAGTGGACGATTTAATCAATAGTTAGCTAAAGGACAAAATCTTTTAAAACTGCTTCTCGGGACCTCATAAAGTTCATATCTTGGCATAACTCGCTTTACGATTTTAGACCTTTCTCGGACCGATATTTGGCAGCGACTTCATACTTCGAATCTTTGAGAGACGTTCTTGAAATTATGGTCTTCTCTTCATAATAGGAATTTCTTCACTTGAAGTTTTGAGAGATTCTTCTTTGGACCACGACTTCTTCATTTTTCTCCAATCTTTATTTTGGACTTTGATATACAACGATCCGCCTCCTTTTAGGACTTGGATCTATTTATCCTCATACCTTGTAAGGGTCTTTTCGGATAGACTTCTCCATGATATTTTGGGGAGTATTTGCTTTTCGTCGTGTGTCTCGATCCTTCATATTGATTTTCGATAAATGATTCTTCACATCACTTTTGGATCTTTAGCAACAAAATGTAGCCCTCATGCCTTGTTAGGGCCTTTTCGGACTCGCCAATCTTCGCATCCTGCTTCAAAAAGTTATGCCTTGGCTATGAACCCTAATTAATACCGAGCAACTTTTAAACGATCATGGGCTAGAAGCTATGTAACTATTCAAATCGTACAACCTTATTTATTGCAAATATATTTATTAACAAGCGATGGGAGAATAGGCTCATAATTAACTCACATAAATTCACGAAAGAATACCAAACTTATAATTGACTCTATCATCTCTCGTCCTCCACAATTTAAAATCTCAAGGAATGAGACTCGTGGATGCTTAGCCAATTAAATCAAAGTTTTGGGTTTTCGAGTCATCTATAGGATCTGCAAATTCTTAGACTCTTTCAAGTTTAGAATTCGCATTTTAAAGTTCCCTTGATAAACGACTCTCTAGGATCAATTATAGGAACTTGTGAAAAGTTCTTGTTCTTAACCCGTGAGAGTTAAGACTTTCGCGTTTTAAAGTTCCCTATATAAAAGCCTAGCAAAACTTGACTTAAAGACGTTAAGGATACTAGCTAAAGTAAACTTAGATAAGTAAACTCGGGTTGAGTCAAAATATTCACGACTTTGAAAAATTTAAAACCACTTTATTGAAAATTTATTCTAGCAAGGAAAGAAAATAACCATAACAAAGGAAAATACAACTATAAAACTAGGCTAAAATAGATTAAAAATTTTGAAAAATGTCGAAAAATCAAATTTTCCGGTTAAAATGAAGACAAAATCATGGAAAAGACCACTTACTTCGATAGAAGTCCCCCTACACTTGATATAAACATTGTCCTCAATATTTAAGCATATGGGAGTAAACTCCCCTACACTTATGACATTGTGCACTTTGTTTAAATCTTGTTAAGGAAAGGACAACTATAGTGATTTCAATGTGAACATATAAGATATGAAATATGGAATCACGACAGTTTTAGGATAGAACCAGGAAGACGGGAAAACGGGATCACGGTTCGTCAAAAATCATCGAGGTGCTCTTTGAAGCTTGAATCCCTGTACAAAATAAGAAACAAGACAAACAACACATACGGGGCTCCCCCCTACACTTATTATGAAAGCGGTAAAGGATAGATCACGGGTTGCCTCCCGAGAAGCGCTTGTTTTTTATAACCGAGTCACGAGCCTCACTCGACCCAAAAGTAGTTCATGGGAAACGTGGGGAGGGATGGAATCATCTCATGAGAGATGTCCTCACCAAAGTACAATTTCACGCGCTGGATATTCACCTTAAAATTGGGCCCATTTGGCTGAGAAAGCTCAATGGTGCCATATGGAATGACTTTGGCGACGGTGAATGGACTAGACCAGCGGCTCTTCAACTTGCCCGAGAAGATCTTCAACCGAGAGTTAAAAAGTAAGACTTGATCACCAACGTGGAACTCTCGGTTCTTAATGCTTGCATCATGGATGATCTTGGTCTTCTCCTTGTAGATCAGTGAGTTCTCGTAAGCTTCATTCCTCAGTTCGTTAAGCTCGTTGAGTTGAATCTTCCGATGATCACCGGCTTTGTTGATGTCGAAGTTAGTCCACTTCAAGGCCCAGTATGCCTTATGTTCCAGTTCGATCGGGAGGTGGCACGCTTTCCCGTACACAAGGCGATAAGGTGTACAACCAATCGGCATCTTATAGGCGGTACGGAAAGCCCACAGAGCATCATCTAACTTGTCGGCCCACGCGGCACGATGCTCTCCCACAGTACGTTCCAGAATTCGCTTCAATCCACGGTTGGAAATCTCGGCTTGCCCATTGGCTTGGGGATGATAGGCGGTGGAAAGACGGTGATTGACACCATACTTGGCCATAACTCTTGCAAATTGATCATTGCAAAAATGAGTCCCGCGGTCACTGATTATAGCACGAGGAACACCGAATCGAGCAAACAGCTGCTTCAAAAACTTCACAACCACCCTCGCATAGTTTGTTGGGAGAGCCTTAGCTTCAACCCATTTAGAAACATAGTCAACGGCTACGAGGATATACTTGTTCCCTTTGGATGATAGAAATGGCCCCATAAAGTCGATACCCCAAATAACAAAGATTTCACATTCTTGTATGAAATTTTGAGGCATCTCGTGCTTATGTGTGATCTTGCCTTGTCGTTGGCAAGCATCACAATGCTTAACCATTTCGTGAGCGTCACGATAAATGGTGGGCCAATAGAATCCAGTGTCAAACACTTTCTTCGCGGTGTAGTTGGGACCAAAGTGACCACCGGTGGGTCCTTTGTGGCAAGCATCAAGGATTTGTAAAGCTGCCGGTCCATCAATACATCAACGAATAATCAGATCAACACATTGTTTGAAAAGGTAAGGGTCGTCCCAGAAATAGTGTTCAATGTCTTTAAAGAACTTTTTCTTTTGTTGGGACGTTAACCCTTCCTTGAGAATCCCACCCGCTAAGTAGTTTGCAATGTCCGCAAACCACGGGGTGTCATCAAGATTGGAGTTGATAGACATTAAGGCCTCAAAGGGGAAAGAGTCATTGATCTCTTGATTCGGATGATCCCCTTGATAAGGATCCTCAAGTCTACTTAGATGATCCGCGGCTAGGTTTTCGGCTCCCTTCTTGTCACGAATTTCAATGTTGAATTCTTGAAGGAGCAAAACCCAACGAACAAGTCGTGGCTTAGAATCTTGCTTAGTCAACAAGTACTTCAACGTGGAATGATCGGTATACACGATGGGGGTAGAAAGGACAAGATAGGGGCAGAACTTTTCAAAAGCATACACTACAACTAAAAGCTCTTTTTCGGTAGTGGTATAATGCAATTGAGCCCCCGTCATTGTCTTGCTAGCATAATGGATTGGTTGGAAGTGTTTGATCACTCTTTGGCCTAAAACCGCTCCAATATCAAAGTCGCTAGCATCACACATCAACTCAAAAGGTAGCCCCCGATTAGGGGTAACCAAGACCGGTGCCTTGGTTAGCTTATCCTTAAGAAGATTGAAGGATTCAAGACACTCTTTGGAAAAGATGAAAGGAGTATCTTTTTCCAAGAGGTGGGTCATCGGGCGAGCGATTTTAGAAAAATCTTGGATTAATTGACGATAGAAGCCCGCATGACCAAGGAAACTTCTCACGCCCTTCACGGTTGAAGGTGGAGGTAATTTGCCTATGACATCCACTTTAGCACGGTCTACTTCGAGACCGGCTTTGGAGATTTTATGTCCTAGCACGATGCCTTCTTTTACCATGAAATGGCATTTTTCCCAATTTAGAACAAGGCGAGTGTCTTCACACCGCTTAAGCATTCGTCCAAATTGGCAAGGCAAGAAGAGAAAGAATCACCATAAACCGAGAAATCATCCATGAAGACTTCCATAGTTTCTTCAACCATGTCATGGAAGATAGCCATCATACACCTTTGAAATGTCCCAGGAGCATTGCATAAGCCGAAAGGCATTCTTTTATAAGCAAATATTCTGTAAGGACAAGTGAATGTGATTTTCTCTTGGTTTTTGGGATCGATGGGAATTTGAAAATACCCGGAGAAACCGTCTAAAAAGCAGTAATAGTCATTACCCGCAAGACGTTCAAGCATTTGGTCCATGAAAGGAAGGGGAAAATGATCATTTCTCGTAGCATCATTGAGTTTGCGATAGTCTATACAAACTCTCCAACCTGTAACGAGACGAGTAGGAATCAAATCGTTGTTTTCATTGGCAACAACGGTGATTTCGCCTTTCTTAGGCACATAATGGACGGGACTAACCCACGGTGAATCCGAGATAGGATAGTGATGAGACTGCTTTTATACATAGTCTCATCGTCCAAATAGGGCTTAAAATGCATTAAATATCATCAAAATACCCAAATATATGCTTGTGTTTGTTGCTTGTGTATTTTAGGTACGGATATTGAGAAAATGACAAAAGATCACAAGAATCAATCAAAAACAAACACGGGAAACGAAGCCGCACAATGAACCGGGCCCAAGTTTGGATTTTGCAAAAAGACCCTTGAAGAATTGAAGATTGGCAACTTTAGTCCCTCATCTTTGAAGAACTTGTCACAAATGACCCTCCAAATGTCAATTGTACAAGAATGGTCCTTAAAGTTTGAAGACTATACAAGATCAGTCCTTGGAGAATCAAGAATATGCATTTAAAGCCCTTGGAAAAGTTTTGGAAATATTTGTGCCAAATTTGACAACTTGCCAAAAGTTGTTAAGAGTAAAAGAGGCGTTGATAGCTTTTATTACAAAGTAGACAAAGTTGAAAAGATAAGGGGGCATTCCTGCCATACAACCTAAGCTATTCCCTCCACTCACAGCTTGACACCTCACCAACCTTAAACAATCACCCAATCACCATCACCCTTTCCTCCACGTCACTCTCCACTCACTTAAACTGAATAATTAATTCAGATTAACCCTTCCCTCCAAACACTTAATTTAAAAATCATTAACCCTAAACTGGATTAAACCCGTCCCTAATCCACCCATAAACCCTAATTTTTCCAGGAAGAACAATAATCAAAACAAGGGGTTTTTGGGTAAATCTTTCCAGATCCTTAATTAAACATCACTTAAACCCAAAACCACCCTTAAACTCCCATCACCATCACCTCACATGTCTCTCCAACCCTCCTCTGCCCCACTATTCACTCCCAAACAAAAATGGACAGCAAGATCAACAACTCACAGCAATTTCTTGTTCTCAAAGACAAAATGGACGATCAAGATCATCTTTTTCATTGCTGGCATCACACAAACTACCAAGGATCTTCACATGGATTATTTTTGACTGAAAAATTCAAAATCATCCAAGGGCAAGTTTGGAAGTTCACTTGTTAGGGTTTCTAGTTTCCATTTAGTTCTAGAATCACATTGTAGCCTCTATATAAAGGCCTTGTAGGACGTAGCATAGTTCTTGTTCTTGATTTTTCTCCTTTTTCACAAACTTTGTAAAGCTAGTTTATTAAGGAATATAAATGGTTTAAGTGTTGTTGATGAGAAATATTGAGTTCCCTTTACATTTCAGTTGATTTAAATTATAGTTGTTTGAGTTTGGTTTGATTTTCAGCAAAAGTTTTTAAGTTTCAAAGTTTCTGTTTGTTTTTCAGTCTTTTATCAAATCTTAAATTTCATTCAAAACCTGATAAAATGATGATTAATTGTGTTGGTATGATGGTATTTGAGCTTGTGTATGTCCATAACACCATGGCTTGTTCTGGTGTAGTGGGTACCCAAGTTTAAACAAGCCATTGGTTTGGTCTTTCTTTCTTCTTTAAGTTATCATAATCTGACCTATAAGCTAAGGCTTCCTTCTAGCTTAATCTATAAGCTAGGGGTAGGCTCTAAGCTTTTACACAAGCTTTGTTCCCTTTTCTCTTAGCAGATTTAAAAAGGAACCACTCTTGTTCATTTTTGTTAAGCAAACTTCATCAACCCATCAACAAAGTTCTGCATAGGCCCCAGCCTATATGGAGGTGGTTATTCAACCACTTATAGGTCAGATTATGATAACTTGAGGTAGTCTTATTTTCCATTTTATTTTTAGTAATCTGAAATTTTATGAGCTTTATGTGAGTCTACTTGTTAAGTGTTTAAGTTTAAGTTTGAGTGCTTAAAACTGCTTAAATAGGACTTGTATGCATGTTTAGACAGCTTAGATTTGATTTGATTGAGTTTTGTGTTGAGTTGCTTTGAAAATTTTGATTTCAGTCAAGTTAAAGGGGTGTTTGGATTTTCATATAAATTAAGTTTACTTGGTTGATTATGTGTTAAAAGCTGTTAGAATACACTCACTAGTTAGTAATTAGGTGTTTAGTGTGCTTAAGTCTCAGTTTGGATAAGTTTAGAACACATTGCATGCTTAAAAATTGGAAAAGTGAGCTTGAAATCTGTCACTTGACTTTTCTGATCATTTGTGTGGATTTGAGCCTTCAAATTTGTTAATCTGTTAGAAAATAGGTTTAAGAAGAAGTGTGAGTTGATTGTATGTCATTTGGTGAGAGTGTATGCAAGTTGTTGAGCTTTGAAATCCAATTGTGTGCACATTGATTCAGCAAATAACCATCAGACCTAGCATAGTATATCAGTAACTTGTTTCTTGTTCATTTGGTTTGATCTTGTGTTATATTTGCTTGTTTTGAGTTTGTCTTGACTCCTTGTACTCCAAAGAGTACAAGGGTGTCTTTGTTCCATCAAAATCACCACAAACAAGCAAGTCAAGACCTCTTGACAAACCTTTGCACAAGTGAAGAAACTTCACTTGTGTTCATCAGAAACATTATCAAGTCTGGGCACGTTTTGGCTTTCCTAAGCCTTAATCTTGGTTAAAATTGAATTGTGTTTGAGTTTTTGTGTTTAAATTAGTCACTGGATTGAGTTTTAAAAGTAAAAAAAAAAGAAAAAATTTTGCAAAAAGCACACCCTGCCTGGACTCGAACACGCGACCTTGCTTTCCAAGGGCTAGCGTGTTAACCAGTGATCTAGATGGCTTTTTACGTTTAGTATTCATTTCATTACATATTTAAGTGGTTCTTGTTTTATAGCTTATTTAGATAACAGCTTTTAAATAAGCTATTTCTGGCTTATTTCTTTGAGGATTTAACTGTTTAACAATTTTCTTAGGTTTGTATTAGTGTTTTTGATTTTTCTGAGCAAAAAGTAGATTTTTCCTATTATTATTTTATTTATTAGGATTATTTTAAGTTTAATTTTTAGAAAGTCATTTAAAAATAGTAAAAAGTAATTTAAAAATCTGGAAAAATAATTTTTAGGTTTTTAATCATACTTTTGAGGTTTACAGTTATTTAGGTTTTCAATTTAGCTTATTTTTGATTTTATAGGATTTTAGGGTTTTTAAGCAACTTTAAAATTCAATATAAAATTATTAAATAAGTTTCAGAAAATTTGGATTGCATTTTTGTTTTAGTTACATTATTTAGGATTTTTGGTAAATTTTTAGAATTTATTTACAAACTTTTTATTTTTTTGATTATTTTAATATTATTTTATTATTAAAAACTAAAGTTTTTTTTTAGTTTTTATATTTTTCCTAGGTTAAGGACACTTAATTAGGAGTTTTGTCACTTTCCAAATATTTTTTAGACTTTTCAATTAATTTTTAGAATTAATTTAAGATTTAATAGATTTTAATAGTTTTTAAGTGTTTAAAAATAGTTTAATTTGGTTTTAAAATTTTTAAAAATAGTTTTTAGTTTAATTAGGATATTTTTGAGGTTTACAAACTATTAGATCTTGTTTAGGGCTTTTTAATATTTAAAAGTGATTTTTAGGGCTTTAATTAGCATTAAAAAGTCATTATCTAATTAATTAAAAGGTTTTAGCAAGTTTGGATTTTTTGTAAACTCTTAGAATATTATTGGGGATTTTTAGTAATTTTTAGGAATTTTTAGGATAAAATTTTAATTTTGGCACTATTTACGGTTTTACGTGTTCGCCTTTTTCGTCATAGTTTAATTCGTCTTTGTAACCGTCTTTCTCTTCTAATCCTATTTCTTTCTAAATCTTTATAATCACAAACATTAATCAACTCTCAACACAACGCACTTGCCTCATCGAGAACGAACTCACTTAGGGTCATTCACACACGGTTTTCCTAAATCGTCGTGCACACTTGCCCTACCTTGTGCATCCTTTTCCTAAAGGTGTACAAAACTACCAACATCATTTTGGCGCCGCTGCCGGGGAGGCGTGTTGTGTTTTGGTTGAACCATTGTTGTTTTTATATATAGCCATAAAAGTAATTGTATTAGTAGCACTCTACTAATACGTATTATCGGTTTTTCGTTTTTTGTGAATACTATTACTTGGGAGGTCATTACCCAATCATTGTATTCGAATCTCAAACCAAAGAAAAAGGCAAAAATAGATAAATACTTTCATGAAGCTCGATTTTGAGAAATACAAACTATAAGGTGGGTATAAGGCGGTTGTATATCACGACCTAAAGGAAAAAGGCTCTTAAGTGCTTCGCGCCGCCTCGTTTCCTCCGCTTGCTTGTGCGTATTTTGATTTTGAAAGCTAATCGAGGGTTTTTCCGCCCAAAGTATTACTAAGTATCATATATATTTTCTTGGTTTCATTTGATTAAACCCTCTTGAACGATTTGGTGTTCCACTATCGTTCTAAAGTCATCGAAGGCATTCACTTCAGGTGATCGTTTTCATTCCTTGAGGCTTCTTTAATCAAGAGATTTGATTAAGGAGGAGATTCGTAGATTTTGGTCTACTTAATACATTCCAAAAAATACAAAAAAGTAAAAACAATAAAAAACAACAAAAAAAAATTTGAAAAAGTAAAAACACCAAAAAGAATCTTCTTTGCTCGCCTTCTCGTTGTACGTGACGTTTATGCAAACTCGCTCTAAAGCAAGACGTGCTCGTAAACGAAGAAACAAATCAATCACTCCTACTAGTGAGGAGTCTCCTATTTACGAACCCATTATAATGAAAGAAGCACCCATGGCTAATCGAACTATGATGGAGTTGCTTCAAGCACCCACCGAGGGTTATGGAGAAGCGATTGTGATTCCCGCTATCCTTGCGGAGAATTTTGAGGTTAAGACGGGTTTATTGTCCATGATTCAAAACAACAAGTTTCGAGGGGACGAAAAGGAAAACCCTCATAACCACATTCGCCAATTTAATCGTCTCACCGCCACATGCAAGTTTAAGGACGTCTCAAACGACTCGATTAAGATGATGCTTTTTCCGTATTCCTTAGCGGGGCCCGCAAATATTTGGTTAGAGAAAGAGCCACCCAATTCTATATTGACGTGGAAGGATCTCGTTTCAAAATTCGTGAACCAATTTTTTCCGCCCTCTAAGACTACGCTCTTGAAAAACGAGATTTCAAAGTTTTCACAAGAGTATAATGAGAGTTTTTCAACGGCTTGGAATAGGTTTAAGGAAATGTTGCACGAATGTCCTCATCATGGTTTTTCCGACTTGCATCAAATAGACACGTTTTACAATGGCTTGAACGATCATGAGCGTGATTATCTTAATGCCGCCGCGGGTGGTAATTTTTTGTGTAAGACGGTCGAGGAAGCATTGTTAATCATTGAGAATAGGTCTAAGGTGTATAGTCCTCATAGCACGTCGAGTGTTCGTAAGACTTCGTCTTCGTCTCCGCCTTCATTGTCACACACCGTTGATGCTTGCCAAATCGAGGCTAATTTGGAGAACAAAATTTTTGATATAGTGAAAGGATTGTTAGTTGAGTTTAAAGTTGGTGAACAACCCGCTCCCGCCACGATTAAAGCGGTTGAGGTTTCTTGTATGTATTGTGGTGGAGCTCACGATTATTCCGAGTGCATTACCAACGGTGGTAACACTTCGAGTGCCTTCGCGGCCGCGGGAACTTATAACCAAAACGGTCAAGTTCCTCGCACTAATCAATTGACTCCACCGGGTTTTCCACCAAATCAAAATGCTAACAATTATCGAAACAATCAAGTTGGTTACCAAAGCAATCAAAGGAACAATTACAAGGGTAATAACAACTATGGGAATCAAGGGAGTAGTAGTATCCAATTGCAAAACCAAAACCAAAACCGTAATTTTCAAAACACGAGTCAAGGTCTTCAAAATGTTTACACTAAAGAACTTCCAATGGACTTTGTGAATTACGCCACGGCAAATGATATGATTTTGGAAAACATTCAAGAGCAATTGGCTAATCAAGCTAGGGACACGGCTAAGAACACCAAAGAGTTAGCTAATTTTGTTAAAGAAAATCTTAGCATGAGGAATGAATTGAAAAATGATTTTGCTAACCAAATTCGAGGTCAAAACAACAAGATAGAGCAAAGTCATGCTAGGCTTGAACAAAGATTTGACCAAAAAGCCGCTAGTCAAGATTTGAAGTTTAATAGTTTTGATGCTAAGCTTAATGCCATTTTAGAAGCCGTTATGGGAAACAAAGCCTCTACTTCGAGTGGTTTGCCTAGTAACACCGTTTCAAACCCGAAGGGAGAGATGAAAGTGATTACCACACGAAGTGGTAAGACACTTAAAGAACCGACTCCTCAACCAATTACTCCAACGGTGGAGGAAATTGAGGAAGAACCCGAGGTGGTGGTCAAAAAGGAGCATATTTCAATCCCACAAAGTACCGCTCATGCCACACCTACGGTCGACCCATCACCCATATTGGAACCCGAGATTCCAAAGGCTATGCCTATGCCCCAACCCACACCACCCTTGCCTTACCCATCGAGACTTAGGAAGGAGAAACGACAAGAGCGCGACTACTACCAATTTGAGATTTTTATGAAAATGTTTCGTGATTTGCACTTTAATGTGAGTTTCGCCGATGCTTTGGTCATGATGCCTCGATTTGCCGCTAACTTTAAGAGTATGTTGAAAAACAAGGATAAATTACACCAAATGTCTAGTTGTTCGTCGGTTTATCTTAATCGCATACCTCAAAAAGTAGGTGATCCCGGTAAATTTTTTATCCCTTGTGCAATTAAAGATATGGAAGAATGCTATGCCTTGGCCGATCTTGGTGCTAGCATTAACTTGATGCCACTTGCAATCTTCAAGTCGCTCAATCTTCCTAATCTTACTCTTTCACGAATGTCTATTGAGTTGGCCGACCATCCCACGATTCTTGCATGTGGTTTGGCAGAAGACGTTTTTGTGAAAGTGGGGAAGTTCTACTATCCCGTAGACTTTATCGTTGTTGATATCCTCACAGATCCTCAAGTTCCTCTTATTTTAGGTCGTTCATTTTTAGATACGTCTATGGCTTTGATTGATGTGCATGCTAGAAAGATCACCTTACGTTTCAACGACGAGGAACTTGTTATAAACGCAACTCAAAATTCTCAACTTTCTCATGTTTATTCCGTTGCTACCATAAACCTCGTTGATATGATCGACGTGGTTTGCGAGGAATTTTCACAAGAAGTTTTAGGGTTTGGTGATGAAGAAACTAGTGGCAATCCCACTATGTTAGATCCAATTCTTGATAATTCGACACCAACCTTCACTCCTTTCGAAGGTGGTGGTTTTACGTTGGAAGAATTCGATGTTCCACGTACTTGTGACGAAGACCTCGACAACGATGAGGACTTCTCGATTATCAAGGATTTTCTCAACGATTTCCCATTTCCTCCACCCGAGGAGGTTATAAGTATCGAACCCAAATCTTCACTTGAGGAACCACCTATTCTCGAGTTGAAAGATTTACCTCCTCACCTCGAATATGTCTATTTGGAGGAGGACGACAAGTTGCCGGTTATTATTGCGAAGGATCTTTCGTATGATGAAAAAACCGCACTTGTCGATGTTCTAAAGGATCACAAAGGGGCGATTGCGTGGAAGTTATCCGACATTAAGGGAATTGATCCCAAGTTTTGTACACACAAAATCTTAATGGAGGAGGATTTCAAGCCAACAATCCAAAGTCAAAGGAGGGTGAACCCCAAAATTCACGACGTCATCAAAAAGGAGGTCCTTAAACTCCTTGACGCGGGAATGATTTACCCTATTTCCGATAGCCCTTGGGTGAGTCCTATCTATTGTGTCCCTAAAAAGGGAGGGATGACCGTTGTGCCAAACGATGCCAACGAGTTGATTCCCACTAGACTCGTGACCGGATGGAGAGTGTGCATTGACTATCGTAAGTTGAATGAAGCCACTCGAAAAGACCATTTTCCCTTGCCCTTCATGGACCAAATGTTGGAGCGTCTTGCGGGAAACGATTTCTATTGCTTTCTATATGGTTTTTCCGGTTACTTCCAAATTCCCATCGATCCTCGTGATCAAGAAAAAACTACGTTTACGTGTCCATATGGAACGTTTTCCTATCGTAGAATGCCATTCGGACTTTGCAATGCACCGGGAACTTTTCAACGATGCATGATGGCTATTTTTCATGATATGATCGAGAAGACGCTGGAAGTCTTCATGGATGACTTTTCCGTGTTTGGTGATTCTTTCACTTCGTGTTTGTCGAATCTAGAGAGAATGTTAAAACGTTTTGAGGAAACCAACCGTGTGCTCAATTGGGAAAAATGTCATTTTATGGTTAAGAGTGGAATCGTCTTAGGGCACAAGGTCTCGAAAGCGGGGATTAAGGTAGATCAAGCTAAGGTAGACGTCATCGCCAAATTACTTCATCCCAAAACCGTCAAGGGAGTTAGAAGTTTCCTAGGCCACACGGGCTTTTATCGTCGATTCATCAAGGATTTTTCGAAGATTTCTCGAACTATTACACATCTTCTTGAAAAAGAGGCACGTTTTGTCTTTGACGAAGATTGTGTACGAGCCTTTGAAATCCTTAAGAGGAAACTTACCGAAGCTCCCATCCTTGTTGCTCCCAATTGGAACCTCCCCTTTGAGCTTATGTGTGATGCTAGTGATTACGCTATTGGGGCCGTTTTGGGGCAACGTCATGATAAGCACTTCTTGCCTTTTCACTATGCTAGCAAGACGATGATCGAGGCTCAACTTAAATACACTACAACGGAAAAGGAGTTCCTTGCCGTGGTGTATGCATTTGAGAAATTCCGACCTTATCTCGTCTTGACGAAATGCATAGTGTATACGGACCATTCGGCTATTAAGTATCTCATGGCAAAGCAAGATGCTAAGCCGAGATTACTTCGTTGGATTTTCCTCCTTCAAGAATTTGATCACACCATTGTTGACAAAAAAGGAGCCGAGAATCTAGCGGCCGATCATCTCTCTCGTTTGGAAGATCCTCACCAAAGTGTTTACGAGCCCAAGGAAATCACCGAAACATTTCTGCTCGAAACACTTGGTGTAGTGAATTCTAAGCTTGATTCTTCCACCCCATGGTTTGCGGATTTTGCAAATTACCATGCTGGCAACTTCATCATTAAGGGTATGACGACTCAACAAAAACGAAAATTCTTTCGTGACGTGAAGTTCTACTTTTGGAACGACCCTTACTTGTTTCGAACTTGTGCGGATCAAATCATTCGACGTTGTGTTTTTGGCACCGAAGTTTCTAACATCCTTAGAGCTTGCCATGAGGGACCCACGGGTGGTCACCACGGTGCTAATCTCACGGCTAAAAAGGTGTTTGATGCCGGCTTCTTTTGGCGTACTATTTACCGAGATGCTCAAGATCTTGTGAAGTCTTGTGATTCAGGCCAACGACAAGGAAAAGCCTCACAAAAAGATGAAATGCCACAAAATATCATTCAAGTATGTGAGATCTTTGACGTTTGGGGCATAGACTTTATGGGGCCGTTCCCATCATCTCGTGGTAATAAGTACATTCTCATTGCGGTTGACTACCTATCTAAGTGGGTGGAGGCCAAGGCCTTGCCCACTAATGATGCTCGTGTGGTAGTCAAGTTTTTGAAGCAATTGTTTTCTCGGTTTAGAACCCCTCGTGCTATCATAAGCGATCGTGGAACCCATTTTTGTAATGACCAATTTGAAAGGGTTCTAAAGAAATATGGGGTTACACATCGTCTTTCTACGGCTTATCACCCAGAAACGAGTGGGCAAGTCGAGGTTTCAAACCGAGCTTTGAAGAGGATCTTGGAGAGATCCGTTGGGGAAAACCGACAAAATTGGTCGGATAAGTTAGACGATGCTTTATGGGCCTTTAGGACCGCTCATAAGACGCCCATTGGGTGCACGCCCTATAAGCTTGTGTATGGAAAGAATTGTCATTTGCCTATCGAATTAGAACACAAGGCTTATTGGGCCCTAAAGCATTGTAATGATGATATGGAGACCGCGGGAAAACACCAGAAAATGCAATTAAATGAATTGGATGAATTGAAAGACATTGCTTATGAAAGTTCATTTATTTATAAAGAGAAAACTAAAAAGTTGCATGATTCTAAAATTAAAAACCGGGTTTTTAACATTGGGGATCAAGTTTTGCTTTTTAATTCAAGATTGAAAATCTTTTCCGGTAAGTTGAGATCCCGTTGGTCCGGTCCATTCACCGTGACTCAAGTGTTTCCGTATGGGACCATCGAGTTAGCTCAAGATGATGGTCCTAACTTCAAGGTGAATGGACATAGGTTGAAGCACTACTTTGGCGGGGAAGTTCCATCCTTGAACTACCTCGACCAAGTCACCTTCCCCAATGATATTTAGTATTTAGGGGATCGAGTCGAGCTCATGACTCGGTAATCAAAAACGAGGTGCCTCGTGGGGGAGTCCCATGCTTATCCTATGTACATATTATCGCTTTCTAATGTAGCTTATGTGTGGGTATTTGTGCCCTTCCAACCTTTGTTCCGTGGTTGTTTCTAATATGTGGTTTTTAGATCATGATCTTCACGATTGGAGCCTCTCGTGTTTGTTTTATGGGAGCACTCGATCGTTTGCTTTGGAGACATTTCTCAATATCCATGATATATCCTTTTGATGTTCTAACCTTAGGTTTTTAGCACACTTCATAAATGGCTATTACTTATTGGTTACACCCTTTCCATGCTAGATTAGGCATTCGACTACGTCTCTAGTATGGGGGTGTTTGCACCCTTAGACTCGAAACATTGAGGACAATGTTTAACTTTAGTATGGGGGGTGAATAGATACTTGCCTTGCCAAACCTTCACGCTTTCCAAAGTTTATCTTTTTGTTTATCGTTTTGTTACAAAAATAAGGCTAAAAATGTCCAAATTTTAAAAATTTTCTCATGTTTTATAAGTGTTTGAAGACACGAATGTAGATTTTACGATGGCGAGAATAAGAGTAATTTTTGACTCGACCGTGCGTGTTGAGCACTTAGCTTTGGTTCCTTAACTACACATTAGGCTAAGTCTCTTAAATGAGGACGAGAAATGATAGAGTTAATTATAAGTTACTATGCTAAACGTAGAGTACTCGTATTCTTTCAAAAACTCATGTGTTCTCGTTGTTTGCTTATTCTCCCTTCGCATGTAAATATTTTTTGCTTAATAAATATTGACTTAGCGGTTTAGTTAGGATTGTTGGTTTTCTAGTCTTTTCTAGTAGCTTCCGTGTAATTAAATTGGGAAGACATTAAGGTATCGCCAGCGTCACGGTTTTGAAGTATTGGCATCCCAATAATCGAAAGCTTCACCCAATAATAAGTTTTTAAGTGCTCACCTAAATCTAGCAAACAATTTGAAGCCCCACAAGGCCGAAAAATCTATGCAAAATTGAAAGTGAATCAAGCCTTAATCTTCGAAGCTTTAAAGATCCAAAATTCGCCTTAGCGTGAGGATATACGTCTTTGGCTAATAAAACCACCGATGATGGCGGATAATAAAAGGCACGGCAAGACCGAAGTCATAATAAAAGCTTCATGGCGAAGTTGAATAAAAGATGGAGGTAAACCAAAGATAATAAGGCCCTTCCGTTAGGGGGCGTATAAAAGTCTTGGTAATAAGTCTCATGTTCAAAACCGTTATAAAACCGTGTTTATCGATTCTTCTTGTCAACTTAATTTTTTGACATCGTTGTCTATTAGGAGGGGTTATTGATTTGATGGTCTAAGTTACACCGTTAGGACTCTATTTTTAGACCTAAATCTCTATTATCGCATAAATCAAACAATGTATCCTCGTGAAACATTCAAGACATCATAAAATATAAGAGATACAACTTAGGAATAATGGGAGAATAAGTACGTGATTAGGGCATATGAGTAGTGTTAGCATTACTAAATTATAATGACAATGATCTCGTTGCACGCTTGGCATGGAATTGGGGTGAAAATCGAGGACGACAAAATTATTTCTAACGAAGCATTCACATGTTCTTATTCTATGAACCTAAACGTCTCATTTTTCGATGAAAATCATACATTATGTCTATAACACAAGTAGTAGTAATAGTCGTAGTGTACCTAGTTTATCATTCCAATAAAGTGAATAAAAATGAATTTTGGAGATGCTTTGATACTTAATTCTAGCATTGCGTGAGGGCACATCAATGGTTTAGTATGGGGGAGTGATGAGACTGCTTTTATACATAGTCTCGTCGTCCAAATAGGGCTTAAAATGCATTAAATATCATCAAAATACCCAAATATATGCTTGTGTTTGTTGCTTGTGTATTTTAGGTACGGATATTGAGAAAATGACAAAAGATCACAAGAATCAATCAAAAACGAACACGGGAAACGAAGCCGCACAATGAACCGGGCCCAAGTTTGGATTTTGCAAAAAGACCCTTGAAGAATTGAAGATTGGCAACTTTAGTCCCTCATCTTTGAAGAACTTGTCACAAATGACCCTCCAAATGTCAATTGTACAAGAATGGTCCTTAAAGTTTGAAGACTATACAAGATCAGTCCTTGGAGAATCAAGAATATGCATTTAAAGCCCTTGGAAAAGTTTTGGAAATATTTGTGCCAAATTTGACAACTTGCCAAAAGTTGTTAAGAGTAAAAGAGGCGTTGATAGCTTTTATTACAAAGTGGACAAAGTTGAAAAGATAAGGGGGCATTCCTGCCAGACAACCTAAGCTATTCCCTCAACTCACAGCTTGACACCTCACCAACCTTAAACAATCACCCAATCACCATCACCCTTTCCTCCACGTCACTCTCCACTCACTTAAACTGAATAATTAATTCAGATTAACCCTTCCCTCCAAACACTTAATTTAAAAATCATTAACCCCAAACTGGATTAAACCCGTCCCTAATCCACCCATAAACCCTAGTTTGTTCAGGAAGAACAATAATCAAAACAAGGGGTTTTTGGGTAAATCTTTCCAGATCCTTAATTAAACATCACTTAAACCCAAAACCACCCTTAAACTCCCATTACCATCACCTCACATGTCTCTCCAACCCTCCCCTGCCCCACTATTCACTCCCAAACAAAAATGGACAGCAAGATCAACAACTCACAACAATTTCTTGTTCTCAAAGACAAAATGGACGATCAAGATCATCTTTTTCATTGCTGGCATCACACAAACTGCCAAGGATCTTCATATGGCTTATTTTTGACTGAAAAATTCAAAATCATCCAAGGACAAGTTTGGAAGTTCACTTTTTAGGGTTTCTAGTTTCCATTTAGTTCTAGAATCACATTGTAGCCTCTATATAAAGGCCTTGTAGGACGTAGCATAGTTCTTGTTCTTGATTTTTCTCCTTTTTCACAAACTTTGTAAAGCCAGTTTATTAAGGAATATAAATGGTTTAAGTGTTGTTGATGAGAAATATTGAGTTCCCTTTACATTTCAGTTGATTTAAATTATAGTTGTTTGAGTTTGGTTTGATTTTCAGCAAAAGTTTTTAAGTTTCAAAGTTTCTGTTTGTTTTTCAGTCTTTTCTCAAATCTTAAATTTCATTCAAAACCTGTTAAAATGATGATTAATTGTGTTGGTATGATGGTATTTGAGCTTTTGTATGTCCATAACACCATGGCTTGTTCTGGTGTAGTGGGTACCCAAGTTTAAACAAGCCATTGGTTTGGTCTTTCTTTCTTCTTTAAGTTATCATAATCTGACCTATAAGCTAAGGCTTCCTTCTAGCTTAATCTATAAGCTAGGGGTAGGCTCTAAGCTTTTACACAAGCTTTGTTCCCTTTTCTCTTAGCAGATTCAAAAAGGAACCACTCTTGTTCATTTTTGTTAAGCAAACTTCATCAACCCATCAACAAAGTTCTGCATAGGCCCCAGCCTATATGGAGGTGGTTATTCAACCACTTATAGGTCAGATTATGATAACTTGAGGTAGTCTTATTTTCCATTTTATTTTTAGTAATCTGAAATTTTATGAGCTTTATGTGATTCTACTTGTTAAGTGTTTAAGTTTAAGTTTGAGTGCTTAAAACTGCTTAAATAGGACTTGTATGCATGTTTAGACAGCTTAGATTTGATTTGATTGAGTTTTGTGTTGAGTTGCTTTGAAAATTTTGATTTCAGTCAAGTTAAAGGGGTGTTTGGATTTGCATATAAATTAAGTTTACTTGGTTGATTATGTGTTAAAAGCTGTTAGAATACACTCATTAGTTAGTAATTAGGTGTTTAGTGGGCTTAAGTCTCAGTTTGGATAAGTTTAGAACACATTGCATGCTTAAAAATTGGAAAAGTGAGCTTGAAATCTGTCACTTGACTTTTCTGATCATTTGTGTGGATTTGAGCCTTCAAATTTGTTAATCTGTTAGAAAATAGGTTTAAGAAGAAGTGTGAGTTGATTGTATGTCATTTGGTGAGAGTGTGTGCAAGTTGTTGAGCTTTGAAATCCAATTGTGTGCACATTGATTCAGCAAATAACCATCAGACCTAGCATAGTATATCAGTAACTTGTTTCTTGTTCATTTGGTTTGATCTTGTGTTATATTTGCTTGTTTTGAGTTTGTCTTGACTCCTTGTACTCCAAAGAGTACAAGGGTGCCTTTGTTCCATCAAAATCACCACAAACAAGCAAGTCAAGACCTCTTGACAAACCTTTGCACAAGTGAAGAAACTTCACTTGTGTTCATCAGAAATATTATCAAGTCTGGGCACGTTTTGGCTTTCCTAAGCCTTAATCTTGGTTAAAATTGAATTGTGTTTGAGTTTTTGTGTTTAAATTTGTCACTGGATTGAGTTTTTAAAAGTAAAAAAAAAAAAAGAAAAAAATTTGCAAAAAGCACACCCTGCCTAGACTCGAACACGCGACCTTGCTTTCCAAGGGCTAGCGTGTTAACCAGTGATCTAGATGGCTTTTTACGTTTATTATTCATTTCATTACATATTTAAGTGGTTCTTGTTTTATAGCTTATTTAGATAACAGCTTTTAAATAAGCTATTTCTGGCTTATTTCTTTGAGGATTTTACTGTTTAACAATTTTCTTAGGTTTGTATTAGTGTTTTTGATTTTTCTGAGCAAAAAGTAGATTTTTCCCATTATTATTTTATTTATTAGGATTATTTTAAGTTTAATTTTTAGAAAGTCATTTAAAAATAGTAAAAAGTAATTTAATAATTTGGAAAAATAATTTTTAGGTTTTTAATCATACTTTTGAGGTTTACAGCTATTTAGGTTTTCAATTTGGCTTATTTTTGATTTTATATGATTTTAGGGTTTTTAAGCAACTTTAAAATTCAATATAATATTATTAAATAAGTTTCAGAAAATTTGGATTGCATTTTTGTTTTAGTTACATTATTTAGGATTTTTGGTAATTTTTTAGAATTTATTTACAAACTTTTTATTTTTTTGATTATTTTAATATTATTTTATTATTAAAAATTAAAGTTTTTGTTTTTAGTTTTTATATTTTTCCTAGGTTAAGGACACTTAATTAGGAGTTTTGTCACTTTCCAAATATTTTTTAGACTTTTCAATTAATTTTTAGAATTAATTTAAGATTTAATAGATTTTAATAGTTTTTAAATGTTTAAAAATAGTTTAATTTGGTTTTAAAATTTTTAAAAATAGTTTTTAGTTTAATTAGGATATTTTTGAGGTTTAGAAACTATTAGATCTTGTTTATGGCTTTTTAATATTTAAAAGTGATTTTTAGGGCTTTAATTAGCATTAAAAAGTCATTATCTAATTAATTAAAAGTTTTAGCAAGTTTGGATTTTTTGTAAACTCTTAGAATATTATTGGGGATTTTTAGTAATTTTTAGGAATTTTTAGGACAAAATTTTAATTTTGGCACTATTTACGGTTTTACGTGTTCGCCTTTTTCGTCATAGTTTAATTCGTCTTTGTAACCGTCTTTCTCTTCTAATCCTATTTCTTTCTCAATCTTTATAATCACAAACATTAATCAACTCTCAACACAACGCACTTGCCTCCTCGAGAACAAACTCACTTAGGGTCATTCACACACGGTTTTCCTAAATCGTCGTGCACACTTGCCCTACCTTGTGCATCCTTTTCCTAAAGGTGTACAAAACTACCAACATCAGATAGATCATTCCCGCATCAAGAAGTTTGATAACCTCTTTTTTGATTACGTCATTGATCTTAGGATTCACCCTTCATTGGCTTTGAATAGTGGGTTTAAAGTCGTCCTCCATGAGAATTTTATGTGTGCAAAAGTGAGGATCAATTCCACGAATATCGGAGATCTTCCATGCAATCGCTTTCTTATGATTCTTTAGCACGGCGATAAGTCGGGATTTTTCTTCTTCTTTCAAGTCCTTAGCGATGATGACGGGTGAATTCTTGTTGTCTTCAAGGAAAACGTACTCGAGATGAGACGGTAGGTCCTTAAGCTCTAAATCCGG
The DNA here is from genome assembly GCA_025667525.1 of Glebionis coronaria. Lineage (NCBI taxonomy): Eukaryota > Viridiplantae > Streptophyta > Magnoliopsida > Asterales > Asteraceae > Glebionis > Glebionis coronaria. The sequence goes on from CM046876.1 coordinate 243,539,662, forward strand.
AGGATTTTCGATGGAAGGTGTAGTCAAATTCGGTTCATCGATAGAGATATCCTTAGGAGATGGTGGAGAAATATGGTCCTCATTGAGAAGTTTCTCAATGGTACGAATGTCTTCATCCCAGTTGGAGGGAGAATCATCATATTTTAAGTCCACATCTCCCAAAGTTGCTTCAAATTCTTTCAAGATGAAATCACTTTCTCCAAATGGAGTTAGTGATGGAGCAATAGAGGCAACGGTCTCAACAATGGGAAGAGAAGAAGAACCACTTTTACAAGCGTCTTTGAAATGTTCTTCACAAGCCTCATCAAGAACGTCAATGAAATTAACACTCTCGTTTTCAGAAGGTTGCTTAGAAAGTTTTCCCATGTTGAAGACGATTTTATCGTCACCAACTCTCATGATTAATTCGCCAGCGGCTACATCAATGAGAGTGCGACCGGTCCTCAGGAATGGACGTCCAACGATTAATGGAACACGAGGGTCCATCTCGTAGTCAACGACAACAAAATCCGTCGGAAAGGTGAATTTGTCGACACCAACGAAGACGTCTTCGGCTATCCCCACTGGATAAGCGACCGTACGGTTAGCTAATTCCAAAGTCATTCGGGTGGGGACTAGCTCGGGTAGACACAATTGTTTCCAAACGCTTAAAGGAATTAAGTTTATACTAGCACCTTAGATCGACTAGGGCCATACAATTATCTACCCCAGGAAAGTTGCAAAGAATCAAGAAACGACCCGGATCACCATGTTTGGTTGGTAATTTCCTTAAGAGGAAGACAGAGCAATTCTCATTAAGTTGGGTCTGAGCGATATCAAGGAGTTTCTCCTTATCACTAAGCATATCTTTAAACATTTTGGCGTACTTCGGCATATGAGCGAGAGCCTCAGCAAAGGAGATATTGAAATTCAGTTGTTTAAACATTTTGAGAAAGTTAGAAACCTGAATATCATCCTTGTTCTTCAATTTCTCTTTCCTCAACCTTGAAGGATAAGGTATATTGGGTTAAGATGAAGGCTTTGGTATGGAATTCTCGCTCACATCCTTAGGTGGTGGAGGGGTAGAAGTAGAAGGTGGTGGAATTGGAGAAGTATAAGTTGGAGGAATAGAAGATGGAGGAATTGGAGAAGGAGACTCGTTTTCCTTTGTCACAATCACCGGTGTAGGTATAGGAAGCTCGGGTTCCTTTAAACCTTTTCCACTGCGAGTGGTGATTGCTTTCATCTCCCCTCTTGGATTAGCAACGGTGTTACTCGGAAGAGAACCCGATCCAGAGGCTTGATTACTTGGGAAGAAACTAGCCATCATGTTCCTCAAGTCATTCGTTTGACTTGCCAAAGTGTTTCGCATATCAGCTCGAAGATCATTCCCTTGCTTCACCATATCTGCTTTCATGTAGGCCATTTCCCGCTGAAGATTTTGCACTATCGCATCATTAGTCCTCATGTAGGTTTCAACCTCGTGATGTAATGCAGTGGGTTGGTTGGGAGGAGGAGCGTGGTAGGCGGGTGGTTGATAAGCAGGTTGTTGGTAAACTTGATTGTTTCTTTGAGGTGGATATGGGTTTCTTTTGTTTTGATATGTAGTAGGAGCACGAGGTTGGTTTTGATTATTGCGATTGAGGTTGTTTGGGTTTTGTGGGGGAAAATCGGGTGGTGAAAGAAAGTTGTTTGAGCGTTAGCTGAGCAAGTTGCGGTCACCTTGAGGACGTGCTTGATAGCCTCCTGTAGAATAGGTACCGTTGGCGGCATACACATTTTCCGGATTGTCGTGAGTTGAAGGACAATCGGTGTATGAGTGAGATCCCCTACATATATCATATGATTGAGTCAAAGCACTAGCTTGGGCAATGATAGCTTTGGTATTGTTGGCGGCTTGGAGAGGAAGTGATTCAACAAGCGAAGTAAGCTTATCAAGTCTCTTGTCACTCTCATTAGTGCTAGCACAAGCCGCATTGGTCCGAACACTCTTGGTTTGCACTCTAGACTTGTTCTCAATAATACCCCAAGCGGCATTAGCAGACTTAACCAAAAGATTAACCCCTGAGGCACTATTTAGTGAATCTTGGTCATTCATGCTTAAACCATTGTAAAAATTATTAATTTGATGTACTTTTGTAAAACCATGTTGTGGACACTTTCGTAAAAGTTCCTTAAAACGGTCCCAAGATTCACTAAATGTCTCATCGTACTTTCGTTCAAAAGTAATGATTTCATTCCACAAAGCGGTAGTACGTGAGGGTGGGAAAAAGTAGTTGATGAATTTGGTCTCTAAATCTGTCCACGTAAGAATACTTTGTGGCGGTTCCTTATCAAGCCAATGCCGGGCTTGTCCCTCTAAGGAGAAAGGGAAAAGTTGCAAGCGAATTACCTCTTGTGAAACCCCATTATAGTTAACCGTATTAGTGAGTTGAAGAAACCTCTTAATATGGTCATGAGGATCATCAATTGAACGCCCCAAGAATGGTTGAGCAGAGACCATTTGAATGAATCCGGATTTGAGCTCAAAGTTGTTGGCTCCGATTGCAGGTATGACAATAGCATCGTGGTTGCCCTCTACATGTGCTTGCAAAAGTTCGATCATTGGACGATTGTCCGGTAGAGGTTCATTGTGGTCATTATTCATCTTGGGTTGAGGTGGATTATTATTATTGTTGTGTACACCGGCCATGTCTAAGTTATCGAGAGTCTCGGGCTCGGGATAAGACGTTGATCGAGTGCGCATACACCTGCAAAAGAAATAACAAAGCAGAAATATTTTTGGTTTTTCTTTTTTTTAATGTTTTTTTAATTTTTTTATATTTTTGAAAATTTTATATTTTTTAGGATTTTGAAAATTTTAAAGCAAGGAAAATAACGTTCAACGATGAACGGATCCCAAAATCCAACGCGTCTCTCACTTAAAACCTTTAATCTTAACGAAAAGAGCCGGCAGCGGCGCCATTATACAAAGCTTTTGGCTAAGTATAAAATAAATTCGCTCCAAGTCTTTTCGAATTGATTACCGATTGAAAGTGTGACTCAATTGTTCTTGGTGGAATAATAAATGGTTTGGTTGATTATCTATTTAAAACTAAAAACAGATAATTTTCGTTGAGTAATGATTAAAGCTTTTAAAAATTAGACTAAAAGTTATTTAGAAAAATACTTTGTAAAACTTTAAAACTTAAAAACAAGTTCTATCGGAATGTATCAAAATGAAAGCCATCGGAATAATCAAATACAAAGCTGTCGGAATGTTCATCTGAATACCCATCGGAATGTCAAAGTCAATTCTGTCGGAATATGGTTCTGTCGCAAAGTCCAGATCGGAATGAAAGTAAACACTTCTGTCGCAATGTGCATTTATCGGAATGATGACCAACCTATCGGAATGTAGCTGACAAAATTTTGGCAGAGTTTCGATTCAAAGTAACCTTATCACCCGTCGGAATATGCGATCGCAATGAGCGATCGCAATCCAGATCGGAATAAGGGGGAAGTACAGGTATCGCAAAGTAAAACCACAAGGGGTTATTGCGATAGACAAAAGCTGCTCGTCGGAATGATGTAGCCCCAATATTGTGATGGATCATAAAACAATCTGAAAATGATGGTAAGCTGAAAACTCAATAAGCTTTTACAATAAGCTACCTTGACCGAAACTTAAATAACTAAAAAAAACTTAAATTCGACAACTTTTAAAGTATAAAATCATTAATTTTATAAAAGAAACTTTAAGAAGACTAAAATCTTTAAGAAATCTGAAAACCAATGAGCTAAAACTTGAAATAAGCCAATAAGCATGAAGAGCTTATAGCTTATACGTGTATGAGCTTACGTAGGAACAAGAAAAATTAACCTTTAATCACGAAAACATCAAATCAAACGAATGAAGTATGAAAATTTCGGATCCAAATATAAAGTAAACCAAGAAATGTAGAAGGAGATTAAAGAACTTAAAACTTAACTTGAACTTGATTAATGGAATCCAAAATACAAAAAGTTTAAACTTGAAAGATTAAAAGAGAGAAAAGATGAAAAACTTAGTGAGAGAAAGTTTGGAACTTTCTCTCTCTAAAAACTAGAAAGGAAAAATTAAAAGTGAAAACTAGCTAACCACTCTACTAATGTGATTAGGAGGGTATTTATAGGGCAATGGGAAGTGCATGTGTGGTGTGCTTCCTTCTTTTCTTCTCGACTAGATTTAAATCTTTGTCTTTCTCGACGTCGTCTCGGGATTTGAACTCGTCTTAATAATTTTCTTCTATAATTTAGACTTGAGTTCTTCGACTTCATTAAACTTCCGTCTTTATACTATTTCTTTGATAAATCTTCAGAATAGGTCTTGAACATCCGTTCTTTAAGCACTCTTGATCTCTTGACTTCGTCTTTTCTAGTTTTTCTTTGATAAAAGCCCGTGAAAGTCCGTGTTTTCTTCCTTTTTCATCTTTTGGTCCTAAAACATAATAAAAACATAAACCACGCATAATTCCGACTTTTACGACATAAAATACACGTATTGGTCTAGTTATTATTGGAAATGAGTGGTAAAAGGATAAGTGTTTTCACACTTATTATAAACTTTTACTAGGATCTGAATATTATAAATCATCTTCACATTATAACATCCAAGAACCTCAAACTTTCTGCTTTTCATGTCGATCTAGGGTTTGAGTAACCCTAGTTCATGATTTCATGTGAATAAAACAAAAACATCAATACCTTAGCCAGTGGATTTCGACGTTGAATAATGTCTTCATTAGGGCTCAAATCGAAAACCCCTTCCGTGAGATTCTAGACACAAGTGCCAAGATTCTACAGTTCAAAAATCACGAAGATCCAACGGTTAACGAAGGAGAAAACATGTTTTGAACATGGCTGTTTACAGAAAACTGCATATACTCACTGCTGACTTTGACGCCTAATAACTTTTGATTGGGGATAAAACTCGACAATCCCTCCAGTGGATGTCTAGATATATGTGTATAGAACACACACAAGAAATTTCGTGACGATCCAACCGTCTAATCAAAAGTTATGACCTTCTGAATACTGATGCGCACACAAAAACGTCAAGAAAAACCCTAGACGGATTTTTCTATTCTTCTCGATACATGAACACCTTGTTGGTCCTAGCATCACGAGTAACCAGGCTCTGATACCAACTGTGGAAACTTTGATTTCCTCGATCTTTTAGCTACTAGGAATGCATCATGTTCATATGATTAGATAATCAAAGCAGAATTAGAACATAACATATTAACAAGGTGTTTAGGGAACAAAACACATGAATTACTTTAAACGGATTGCTCATTATATTGATAATAAAAAATCACTAGGTTTGTATACATTGAATCCCATACCTAGTCGACACACGCTTTTAGGTTTACATTTTGAATGAAAGTTATGAATAAAACCTAATACCCTTGGTTCCTTTTATAGTGTAAGGAATAGGGTTTTACAAGAGATAAGAATGAATAAACATGTAAATCTTCTATTCAAATAAACTAATACAGAATATATTCTGCATACTTATCTAAGTAGAAGCTTCCAACATCACTTTTCAATGTTTTTGTGAATGCTTGGATTGTACATGACAATGCTTGGATTGCACTTGACAATGCTTGTCAATGTTGACTTATGTCAATGCCTGATTTGCTCTTGACAACGCATGGATTACACTTGTCAACGCTTAGACAAATGCATTCATGTTTTCTTCGTATTTGAGTTTCTGCCACATCAACTTTTTGACCCATCAGGGACAAAGTAATAGAGTTTGAAGTGTTAAAAACCTTTTGTTTTCCTAACTCTATGCTTGTATCATTATTTGGGGGCAAGAAAAATCCTGATAATGGTGGAGGAACTGCCTTTATTCCTTCAGCATACCTATCATTTTTAGGTGTAGTATCTAACTCACTAGAACTATCAAAAATCCCCTTTGATAAGTCCTTGTCAATTAAGGTTATCCCAGGTTGGTCCTTAATATATCCTACGCCTGACTTATCATAATCCCCCATTTGTGAATTAATCAGTTTACCCAATCCTTTATAGGACTTTTTCCAATGATTAATCACTTCCATTTTATTATTAAGACTGGCTTTTAAAGCTTCATTTTCTGCTGACACTTTCAAAAGTTGTCTTTCAAAAGCATTAATTTCCACATCTTTTTCCCTCATTAGAAGAGTTACAATTCTTATTTTCTCTTCATAGTTTTGTTGACCCTTTTTCTACAAAACTATATTTTCTTCTAACTTAGAAACACCCTGTTTAAAAGAATTTAATTCTACAGTACATGTGTTGACTTTTTGATATTGTTCATCTAGTTCTACTTTTAAGCTATTAAATTTAAGAACACAGTCTTTAGAACAAGGATGTACCTCAGTATCTTCATGTGAGAGAGCCATCAAACCAAGATCTTCTTCTTCTTCATCTTCAGTCCAGTTTACCACTCCATCTACAGTCACCAATGATTTTGTTCCTTTGGGACTCGTACTGTTTCCTTTTGGAAAGCTTTCAGTGATTCTTGGACTGGTTCTATAGTTGTTCTTGGACCTTTGACTGCTACTCTCAGCCTTGTCTCTAGTGCATTTCCTTGCAAAGTGTCCATTCCTTCCATAGTTATAGCATTCAACTTTAGACTTTTCATATCCTAATGGTTCATTAGGATCAACAGTCATCTTCCTTCTAGTCTTCTTGAAGAACCTATTAGATCTTATTAACACCATAGCAGCTTGCCATTTGAGATCCATCTCTTCAAAGTCAGCATCATCCATTTGTAACAAGTCATTGAGAGTTACTCTTGGCCTGTTGTCTTGTCCAACAAAGAATGAGAAGGTATCATTGTCACTAAACAATGGTGAAGGTCTTCCTTGTGGACTTTGAGAGACTATAGGCTGCTTTCAGTACTTTGTGGGTAAGTACCACTTGTAAGTCCCCCAACGGTATTTGTGAAGTATGTACCACTGCTTGATCCACTAGCGGTATTATGAAAGTAAGTACCACTATTACCTTTTGAAACAAAAGCCAAGTTAGACTTTGTTGTTGTTGCCGACTTGGTTACCTCAATGCCTTTTACATCCATCTCGTATGCTCTAAGATTGTTGTAGAGGTGATCAAAAGGAATTTCATCCAGGTCATCTCTTGTGATGAAGTGCATAGCCATAGCTTTCCACTCTTGTGGAACACTCCTAAAGAATTTCAGATTAATTCTTCATTGGGAATAATTTATCCATAAACTGCCAATTGAATAAGCAGCTTACTAAACCTTCCATGGCCACCATGGATCCCTTCTATACTGGATATTGAGAAGTTATCGATTTCTTGCTTCAGAACAATCTTCTTTACCTTATTAGATTTTTCATTACCTCCAAATCTATGTTTGAGAGTTCCGATATAGCCTTTGCATCCTTATAGTGATGAAAGTTAGGTATGATGTCTTTGGAAAGAGCCATAGACAAATCAGTTCTGGCCTTTCTTTCTCTGATCTGTGCTTGTAACTCCTCAGCAGTCACAACAGGTAGAGCATAGCATGTACCATCAGGCAACCAGTATAGCTTCTTATATGTATTCCCATTCTTGATAACTTGCCACACAGTATGATCTATGTGATTCAAGTAATGTTCCATCTGCATAGCCCATGTCTCATAGTTTTCACCTTTGAGAACTGGCAGTTTTACAGCAGAAAGAGTATGAGAAGGTGTTGTAGGTGTAGAGGAAGCTACAACATTCACGGCTTGAACACCTTGTGCTGGTGCAGGATGCACAACTTGAGGCTGTCCCTGTGGTATTGGATCAGGATCTGGAATATCTTCCAAGTGAGGGTCATCACTAGGTTGAGACATTGATTTCTAGTGTGAGTGGAGTGTTTGGGGTTATGTTCTTCTTTTTCAGAGTTTCTCAACAAGCTTTCATACCACTTGTTGATCCCTTTGATTAGATCTATATTCTGTTAAGAACTAGTATAGTAGTTTGTAATCAAACAAAAACACTTTAAGAACTCTTACTCAAGCTAAATAAGTTATGCGGAATCTAACTTATGAAGCACAGAAGAACAGAATTACGTTTAACTATTCGATTCTCTAATTAATCGACTTGAATGAGGTACATGAATGACTTTGTACCTATGCTCCTTTTATAGAGTAAGGAACCCTAGAAACTTTAGAATATTCTATAAAGATAACTATATCACAAACGATATATTATTAATATTCTAACTATTTAAGTATATCACATAAGATATACTCTAACTATAACTATGACATATCATATACAAAGATATATTCGTCCTAATCAATATAGTAGTACTTAGTTTATAAGTAGCAGTACTTACTATGTACCGCGTTAATACTAACGGTACTTGAAAGATACTAACAGTACTTCAATAACACTAACGGTACTTGACACTTACAAATAATTCCCAACAGTTTGAGTACCTCGTTAGGAAAATTGGTATAAGAGGTTTGACTCCAGCGAAACTGGAGATTCTGGCAAAGTTGCCTTCTTGATTCATCTATCAAACATCTACTTGTAAATATCATTGAAAAAGCAAAATGCAAAAATATAAAAAATATAAAAACAAAATAAAAAATTAAAAATCTTTTAAAATCCAAAAAGATTCTTCTTGACATGTCTTTCCGTATCGATAATACGGACGCGCCTAGAAATGTCACTCAATAACGGCACGGGTGTGTACATAAAGCTTGAATGAAAGTTATAAATATTTTTTTAAACATGTCATTTCTGTTTTAAATAAAGGAAAAATGTCTCTTTTGGACAATATTTCCCACAACTAGTAGAGCAATCTATCGTGGGTTGAGCTTGTCACAAAACATTCCATGTTTTAAGCTCAACACGATGGCTTGTAATCACTTGCAGATTGCAACCCAGATCTATATTCACAGGGGAGTGTACGATTTTGTGCCCTTACCCTCAACAAATGAAGAGAAACCTTCTTACACTTGAGTGGATTCGTCAAGACATTCAACGTCTATGAACTCAAGTTTATGCTTTAGAAATACCATGTCGCCAAATAGAAATGGTTTTCAAAAAGCGTTGAACACAATTTTTTCAAGAGTTTTTCAATGATTATTCAAAACCTTTTAGAAATTATGTGTTCAACAACCCCTGTCCTCAAAAAGCGAAATGTGGATTACATCTCATAATGGCATTTCAATTGGATCAATTTTTTAGAGGGGGAGCATTCCATGTTCAAAGTTTTAATGTTGTTGGATATATTAAGTCAAGAGAATTTTTTATGTATCCAACACATTGTGTGTAAGTATCATTTGGTATTATTCACATAAAAAGCTTTGGTGTCGTGAGTACATTCTTCATCGACAATTTTTTATGTGTTCATGAACATGTAGTGTGCGAGTACAATTTTTTCTAGAATTTTTCAATGATTATTCAAAATCTTTCAAAAATTGTGTGCTCGACACTAAATAAAATGTTCCAATAATTCATGCCAAATTAGACACATTTTTCTCCCAAAGATTTTCAAGACTATTTTTCACGATATATTTTAATCAAATTTGGTATCTCTAATATCAAATGATTTTATATATTAGAGATAGGGAGAAAATGTGATAAAATGTGATCTAATATATGTAACAAACATATAAGACTCAAACCCTTCAACTCTTACCCACATGTGCGAAACACTTTCGATTATCGATGCACATGTGAAGGGGGAACTTTTTTGAAACGACAAAAATATCAAGGTGTTAAAAGTTTTTCAAACAATTTGATTGACTTTCAAGTGATTTTATGGTTACGATCTTATATACCCACAACCTCTTTAATTTATGACGTTATTAGTCTCAAAAGGTGGTTAGGTATAACTCCTATGATCAAACCTGTTAGGAATAAAGTATTTAGAAGTTACTCCTGGTCATATAGCAGTTCCTACTGGAGTACTTTGTTCCTCCTGGTCATATTATAAAGTTGAAAGAAGATTATAGATGTTGGAAATACGTTTTACGTATTAGAAAGGATCGGTCACTCCAACAATAGTACATGTTATAGCTCGTAGTTTAGTTATTTAGTTTTATCAAACAAAGCCCAAAACCGAGCCCATGGATTGTATGGGCCGGCGGCCTATTGTAAACCCAAGCCCATCACATGGGCTTGGGTATATAAACCCTCTCCTTAGATGGAGAGGGGTGTGGTTTTTTTTATTTTACACAAAGTTCTTTCTTAGTTTCTCTCTCTAAAGTGTGAAATCCACCATCTCTCTATCTCTTTCTCTCTCTAAAAACATAAGCATAGATTTACAAATCTACAAATGGTATCAAGAGCTTGGGATGAGATAAAGTTTTCTTGGATCAAAAGTGCAAAAAAAGGGTGTGTTCTACATTCCGAAATTTCAGCAGCAACATCCATCGGAAAGTACAATTGTACTTGGGCCTCCATCGCAATAACTTAACCATCGGAAAGGGTTAGGTTTCTACATTGCGATCGTTGGATTTTTATCACTTATTCCGATCTGAATCATTCCGATAGCTATTGTGATCTGAGATTCCGACGGGATAAGGAAGGTTTGTTAAGTCGTTACTCTGCTCGAATTTTGACACCCACTTTGCGATCTGAATCATTCCGATAGGCTTTGCGATCTGAACATTCCGATAGGCTTTGCGATCTGAACATTCCGATAGGGCTTTGCGATCTGAACATTGCGACCGCTCTGCATTGCGATCTAGGCATTCCGATACCATCATCATTCCGACAGTGTTACATTACGATCTGGTATTCCGATCTGGTATTACGATCTGACATTCCGATCTGGCATTCCGATAATCACAATTTTTTTCCATAAAAAATTTCGAGAACATATTTTAGGGGATTTTAACATTGTTTCTCGATTTTAACTCACAACAACACAAAAATACTTAACCTTATTTCATTGTTCGATCAACTTTGTAAATCTTAACTTATTGAAATGGAGTATACATCTCTTACGGATAAGTCCATCCTCTCGGGTATGGATAATCGTCCACCAATGTTGGTGAAGACTATGTATGAGGAATGGGCTTCCCGAATGGAACTTTATATGTTGAACAAGGAAAATGGACATCTAATTTGGGCATCGGTGCTCAATGGACCATTAGATTATGGTACTGTGACGGAAGGTACGACCACTCGTCCTCGCACAACGGGTGAGTTGACTGGAGATATGAAGATTCAAGATAAATGTGATAAGTATGCTACAAACATCATTCTCCAAGCCCTTCCTCCAGATGTCTACAAACTTGTCAGCAAACATAAAGTTGCCAAAGAGTTATGGGATAGAATTCGGGTTCTAATGCAAGGCACCTCGTTAACTAAACAAGAACGAGAGTGTAAGCTTTATGATACTTTTGATAAGTTTGCCTATGTGCCAGGGGAGACTCTCAATGACTACTATCTGAGATTTACCCTATTGTTGAATGAGCTAAATATCTATGGTATGGCAATTCCTACCTTTCAATTGAACACCAAGTATTTGAACACTCTTCCTCCAGAATGGAAAAAATACGTGACGGATGTTAAATTGGCTAATGACTTGCATAACACCAGTGTGGATCAACTTCAAGCTTTTCTTCAACAACAGGAATGCCATGTGATCGAGGCTCGGTTGTCTACACCTCAAGTTCATGATCCACTTGCAATGTATGCTTCTCAACAAAACATGGCTTATACTTATCAACAACCATCATACTTGCAGCAGCCACCACCACACATCTATCAACAACCACAACAACCATCTTATCAACCACCAATGATGCCACAGCAAGAATATCAACAAAGTGTTCATCAACAATCTTTTCAACAGCAACCACCATATCAAACATCCCCATCACAAGCCAACACTTCTCCATTGGGCTATACTCCTCAGCAAGGATATTTTCCAATTGAAGCACAACCAGCACAAGCTTTCTACTCTAATGAACTTCCACCAATCCAAGCACCGGTCTTTACTCCAAATGATACGCCAGCTGATGTTCTAAACCATCTCACCGCCTACTTGTCAAAACTTGTTGCAACTAGAGGATTTCCACCAACAAACAATCAGCTCCGCACCTCATCAAATCCTCGACAACAAGCCACTGTTCAAGATGGTCAAGTGACGGTGCAACCTATTCAGGGAAGGCAAAATTCATATGGACCTCCTACAAGGACTGGGAACAATCAAGCTGTGAATGCTCAAGCTAGTGGAAATGGGAGTCCTATTGGTCCTAAGAAGGTTGTGACTTGCTACAATTGCCGAGGACAAGGTCATATGGCTAGGGAATGCACTCAGCCGAAAAGGAGAAGGGATGATGCATGGTTTCGTGAGAAGATGTATTTGGTTGATGCTCAGTCTAAGGGGAAGATTTTGGATTCAGAGGAGTTAGCATTTCTTGCAGACCCAGGGGCAGCAGATACTGAAGGCATTGCGGTCGTTTCTACTTCTAATGCAGCTTATCAAGCAGATGACCTTGACGCATATGATTCTGATTGTGATGACATTCACTCTGCCCAAGCTGCTCTCGTTGCTAATCTCTCTCACTACGGTTCTGATGTCATCAGTGAGGTGGTCCAAATTGTTCTCTGGTATTTGGACTCTGGTTGCTCCAAGCATATGACCGGAGATCGCTCTCAGCTCAGAAATTTCGTCAGCAAGTTTCTTGGTACGGTTCGATTTGGGAATGATCATATTGCAAAGATAATGGGTTATGGTGAATATCATATTGGGAATGTTATAATTTCAAGAGTGTATTACGTGGAAGGTCTCGGTCACAACTTATTTTCTGTGGGACAATTTTGTGATGCAAACCTAAAAGTTGCTTTTCGAGAGCATACCTGCTTCATTCGTAATTTGGAAGGGGTTGATTTATTGAAAGGTACTCGAGGGAATAATTTGTATACTTTGTCTCTACAAGACATGATGGCCGCTTCTCCCGTATGTCTTCTCTCCAAAGCATCGAAGACTAAGTCATGGTTATGGAATCGACGGTTATCTCATCTTAACTTTGACGCTATTAATCATTTGGCGAAAAACGAACTTGCTCGTGGTCTTCCTAAACTATCATTTCACAAGGATCATTTGTGTTCCGCGTGTACAATGGGGAAAAGCACTAAGAAATCTTACAAACCCAAGACGGAAGACACCAACCAAGAGAAACTTTATCTGTTGCATATGGATCTTTGTGGACCAATGCGTGTTGAAAGTATTAGTGGCAAAAAGTACATCCTCGTCATTGTCGATGATTACTCTCGGTTTACATGAGTGAAATTTCTTAAAGCAAAAAATGAGGCACCTAAATTCATCATCAGATTTCTCAAGATGATTCAAGTGCGTCTCAACACTACTGTCCGACGCATTCGTACAGATAATGGAACCGAATTTGTGAATCAAATTTTGCGTGATTATTATGAAGAAGTTGGTATATCTCATGAAACATCCGTTGCACGCACTCCACAACAAAACGGTGTCGTTGAAAGGCGAAATCGCACACTTATGGAAGCTGCTCGAACGATGTTAATTTACGCAAAGGCTCAATTGTTTTTATGGGCAGAAGCAGTATCTACAGCAGTGTACACCCAAAACCGGTCACTAATTCGTAAACGCCATGGTAAAACACCTTATGAGCTTCTCCATGGAAAAGTACCAGATTTATCATATCTTCATGTATTTGGTTCTCTTTGCTATCCAAATAATGATGGTGACAATTTGGGAAAACTTCAACCAAAGGCTGATATTGGTATTTTCATTGGTTACGCACCCGCAAAGAAGGCATACCGAATCTACAACCGTAACTCTCGCAAGATCCTCGAAACTATGAATGTTGATTTTGATGAGCTGACAGCAATGGCTTCTGAGCAAAGCAGCTCTGAACCCGCACTTCATGAAATGGGACCCAGTAATATTAGTTCTGGTCTTGTCCCAAACAACCCTACTTCATTATTTATACTACCTACTAGGAATGAATGGGATACGTTGTTTCAACCGTTCTTTGATGAATTCTTTACTCCTCCAACTATTGTTGCTCTAGAACCTGAGGTAATAGCTCCGGTAACCGAAGTTGTCGCTCCAGCAACCGAAGCACAATTAGATACATCTGTACCTACAATTGGTCAAGATATACCATCCACAAGTAATTCTCAACCAACACATGTAACAACTACCCACGTCATGCCTATTGATGATGAAGAGGATGATGATGATCACGATTTGGAATTCGCTCAAATGCGTGAACTTCCATTCTTTGGTGTATCTATTCCCGACCCTAATCAAGCCGGGTCGTCCACCTCAGAGGAAGCTCCTTCTACAGTTTACTCCAATCCACGGATTCGTGAACATGACAGCAAGTGGACAAAGGATCATCCTATAGATTCTATTAATGGTGACCCTAATCGTCCGGTATCCACACGAAGTCAGTTACAAGAAAGTGCAATGTTTTGTCACTTTGATGCTTTTCTCACTGAAATTGAACCTAAGACATGGCAACAAGCTTTTACTCAATCATGGATAGAAGCTATGCAAGAAGAACTTAATGAGTTTATACGTCTTGATGTTTGGGAACTTGTCCCATGCCCGGATCAGGTGCAGTTACTCACTTTGAAATGGGTTTACAAGGTGAAACTCGATGAGTTAGGCGGAATATTGAAAAACAAAGCTCGACTAGTAGCTCGTGGATACAAGCAATTATTGGGCGTCGACTTTATGGAATCCTTTGCACCTGTTGCCCGTTTGGAAGCTATTAGACTATTCCTCGCTTATGCAGCCCATATGAATATGATCGTCTATCAGATGGATGTGAAGACGGCATTTCTTAATGGTGAAATCAAGGAAGAAGTCTATGTTCAACAGCCGGATGGTTTTGTGAATCCTAATTATCCTAATCATGTGTACAAGCTTAAGAAGGCTCTCTATGGGTTGAAGCAAGCTCCACGCGCATGGTATGATCTATTGTCACAATTCCTCATTACTCAAGGCTTCGCAAAAGGCAAGGTGGATCCCACGCTGTTCATTCAGAAACGAGGTAAAGATATGATTATGGTACAAATATATGTTGATGATATTATATTTGCAGCCTCGACCTAAACCTTATCGGATGAGTTTGGGACACTCATGTCTTCCAAGTTTAAGATGTCAATGATGGGCAAGGTATCATTCTTCTTAGGTCTTCAGATATCTCAGAGTCCCAGAGGCATCTTTATTAATCAATCCAAATATGCCCTTGAATCGCTTAAGAAATATAAGATGGAATCTTGCGACCCCGTGGACACTCCAATGGTGGAGAAATCTAAGCTTGATGCAGATCCACATGGAGTTGTCGTTGATCCGACACTTTATCGTGGAATGATCGGTACACTTCTGTATATCACAGCCAGTCGACCTGATCTTCAGTTTGCTATATGTATGTGTGCCAGGTATCAAACTAGGCCTACTGAGTTACACTTAGCTACTGTTAAAAGGATCTTTCGATATCTTAAAGGAACCATTAATCGGGGACTTTGGTATTCGAAGGACTCTTCTATTGCACTAATGGCATATGCAGATGCGGATCACGCGGGTTGTCAAGATACAAGGCGTAGCACGAGTGGCACTTTGCAACTACTAGGAGATCGACTAATCAGTTGGGCATCGAAAAGGCAGAAAAGCGCTGCAATTTCAAGTACGAAAGCAGAATACATAGCTATGTCCGGTTGCTGTGCTCAAATTCTTTGGATGAGATCGCAATTAACCGACTATGGTCTAGGTTTCAACAAGATTCCGATGTACTGTGTCAACAAGAGTGCAATTGCCTTATGCTGCAACAACGTTCAATTCTCCCGGTCGAAGCATATTGACATTCGCTACCATTTCATCAAGGAGCAAGTAGAAAATGGAGTAATCGAGCTTTACTTTGTCCGATCTGAGTATCAATTGGCGGATATTTTCACGAAGGCTTTAGATCGCGCTCGAATTGAATTTTTGGCCGACAAGCTAGGAATGAGAACTTTCTCGCCTGAGACTCTTAAGGAACTAGCAGATGAAGCGAAAGAATAGTGGTGGTAAAACTATTCTCTGTATCCTTGGTGATCATTTGTATATATTGTTTATATTTTGATCCACAAAAGCAAAATACAAAAATATAAAACCATATAAAAACCATAAAAATTGAAAAATCTAGAAAAATCCAAAAATATTTTTACTTTATTTTTTCTAAGGCATGTCTTTTGGTACGATAATATTTACGGCCTTAGAAATGTTGATTAATATCGACACAGCGCCATAAATAGAGTTCGTACAAAAGTTGTAAATATTTCATAAAACATGCCTAAATGGCTTGTAGTTATTTCAGACTACAACCCGGTTTTCATATTAAAGTCAAGTATTTCTTATGAAAGCTTTGGCTCAACAACGGGAATTAATTTTCTCGGGCAAGGTTTACTTTAAAACCTTGTAAGGGATCAAGTTTACTTTATAACTTGGTCTAACACAAATATATGTACGTTTCAGTGCATTTATTTGTTAAAACAAGAGAAGTCTTGTTTTTATGAAGCCATCATCTCTACAACCATAGCTATCTAGATTTGGTATCTACATACTCGACGATGCGACTACTCAAACGGCGACTACAGCTCTTTCGATAGAACACGGGTCAACAATTGAGGGGGAGCAATTGCCAAGCATTCAGAATCTTTGATGTCGAACGTGCCATGTTCACAAGTTGGTGTCAAAACTACAATACCAATCGTACATGTGGTGTCAAGAGATGAATTCAGACATGACGAGGCGACCAACATATGCTGAAAAGAACCATTTGATCTTATCATATGATGTTCTCATCTATCAGGTCCAACCTTGTCAATTCTTTTCTAATATGGTGAATATGTGATCATATTACAAATCGATATCATATCTCATACATTTGATATCATGTAGATGAAATGGACTTGCATTTTTCTTCCCAAAACCTTTGTTAAAACTTCATTAAATCAATTGATATTAAAAACATCGATTGGGTTAATATTTTTAATATGGGGGAGAAAATGTGATTTAATATGGGATATTATCACAAATGGTTTGACTTAATGTGCTGGCTCATCCCGACATGTGCGAAATGTTTTCGAATATCGTGGCATATGTTAAGGGGGAGCAAAATGGATTTTCATGGTGACATATACTTACCCAAAACCCATTTAATTCACGACGATGAAGATTGTGGTGACATAAGGATGGTAGGATAGGTTAAGTCCTATGATTCTTCCAGAACCGGTGGAATCTTCCCAAGGACATTCCATAGCTAGAAATAGTCGTCCTTAGGAAAGTTGGAGAAAGATTGTGAACGTAGCTGAATGCCGACCAAGTACTTAAGTTAGCACTGGAACAATCACAACAAGGTGCTAGTTATGACGTATTGGTAAGCATTGAAGGGGTTGAAGAATGAAAAAGAATTGTAAAGATAAAGGGTGTAAAGAAAGAAGCCCTCCTTACAACTTTAGGAAGAAACCGGGTCAATACATATGCTATTAAGATCATTTTTTAATGATTCTTGATATTGAAGACAGACATCATGGACCCAGTGATGCAATGCACAACCCATCCCAGCTAACTCAGATATCTCTCAAAAGGTATTTGTTTTAATCACACGGAGATAACGCATTATCTATTGATTTATTCACTCCGAATAAATTGGTATTGAAAAGGTGGCACTCCTCTCCAGCCTCCGATCACTAAAATCCAAAGTGCACGATCGAGTCTAGAGCCATTTGAGATCATTAAATATCTCATTAGGACACACTTTCATAATTCCTTGCTTCTTCATACACTGTGAAAAGTAAGAAAGATCTTAAGAGTCCTACGCAAAATCTTCATGATCTTGCCTGAACATCCGAGTAATACGAAAGTATTTACAATGAAGATGGAAATCCTTCTTGAGAGAATATCAAAAAGCTCATGGTAGGTGACTTGTGCGATTCTTTATGAATAAAACTTGTGATAACTGGAAAGCAACGGCTGTTTAATTCTTAACTGAATTTAAACACGTTCCAGGCCTCTACGCAATATCTCAGTGATCTTGCCAGAACACTCAGAGTGATACCTTTGTGTTCACGGTGATGAGTGGAAATCCTTCTAGTGTTAACCTCAAACAGCACTTGGTAGGTAACTTGTAAGATTCTATACGAATCAAGCTCGTGACAACTGGAAAGCAACGATGGTGCGGTTCTTAATTGAATTTCACTTGTTCCAGGAACATGAATTGACGGCTTCAAATCATGCGGATATTATTATCCAAATGATTCACTCTTTATGTTCGCTGTCAGCTTTGGACAGTCGAATAAAGAGAACGGGTTTACCCGCGAAATCCTGTCAGGAAGTTACTTAATTGAAACTATCCGTCACGGGTACGATATCTAATATCGTCCAACGGTCTTCACCGACCGGAGGTAAAATGCTACCGATTTAGAATGAAATGTTCAAAGCCATTTCGTTCGTGTCTACTTATGTTACGGCATTTGAAGACGGTGGCGTTGCGGAATCCAAGAAGAAGTCGTCCCCGCATGCTTATACTTTATGCACTTAATATCTCATCTAATTCAAGAAAGCCTAAAAGTTAAGTCTTCCGCTGTTTCAAACTCTGAAGCTTTCAAGAATTACGAAGGTATAAGTATGTGGGACGTGAGGTCACGAAGAGGCGAAGATCACAAGTGATGGATGCACGAGTTCAAGGCAAGAGATTGATGCTCAAAGATTGATATCAAAGATCACATCAGCATGTTCACCAGAAAAAGAAAAAGAAAGAGGAAGACTACGAGCTCAAGACAAGCATAGTATGCTAGGTTTATTTTATTATTGTAACTTGGGTAACGCCCTTGTTTGGAGTGACCTCCCTTAGGGGGAGATTGTTGGAAATACGTTTTACGTATTAGAAAGGATCGGTCACTCCAACAATAGTCCATGTTATAGCTCGTAGTTTAGTTATTTACTTTTATCAAACAAAGCCCAAAACCGAGCCCATGGATTGTATGGGCCGGCGGCCTATTGTAAACCCAAGCCCATCACATGGGCTTGGGTATATAAACCCTCTCCTTAGATGGAGAGGGGTGTGGTTTTTTTTATTTTACACAAAGTTCTTTCTTAGTTTCTCCCTCTAAAGTGTGAAATCCACCATCTCTCTATCTCTTTCTCTCTCTAAAAACATAAGCATAGATTTACAAATCTACAATAGAAGATATGATCAATGAAGATTGTAGAAGATAAGATCAAATATTTAGTCTTCCTATTCATATGGAAAGTATTAAATATATTGATTATGATGAGAAGGTTACAAGTTTGTTTAGGAAACAATTAAATGTTATTAATGTATAATACTTAGGCAAGTATTAATTATATTGTAACCACCTAGGACCCCTTGCACTATAAAAGGAGGTCCTAGGGTGTAGAGATGAATACACTTCTACACACACACATTCTCTACACATATTCTCTCATTGTTTGATATAGCTTAAAGGTTGTAAAACCCTATCACTATTTAGAGTGATCGTATTAATATATTGAGGCTTGAACGTTTGGTTATTTCTATTGTTCTTCTTATATATAAAGATTGGTTTCCGCAGAGTCTTTGTTTTATAATCAAGGTTTCAAAGATCCTTCAAGAAGTAAACCTATAAAGTGGTATCAGAGCCTCGTTGAGAAGCTTTGATTGAGAAGAAAAAGATTCATACATCCATGTTGCCGAAGAAGAAATGGCGTGCAGAACTTCAATCCCAGACAATGAGGTAATTCTTATGACTGAATCTGAAGTTAGAGAATATTATGCTAAATTAAAGAATAATATGCATGCTTATAACAACTATGACTTAGTAATTAGTTATTCAGAAACGTATGAACATAAATATTTAGAACATCAAAAACAATATGCTGATCTGAATGCTGAAAATGACAAATATTATCTAGAAGTTCAAGCATATAAAAGTTCTTTTAAAACCTTGGAACAAAAGAAAAAGTGGTTTCAAAACACCCAATTAGAGTATGAAGAAAAGATTAGAGTGTTAAGTATAGACTTAGAGAACACATCTAATCTACTGAAATATTCTAAAAAGCTTAATACTGAGGTAAATAAAGAGAAGCAGGAGCTAGAGACTAAACTAGATAATGCTTTGGCTAGGTTTGATAAATGGACAAGTTTAACACCCCCAAATTTACACGCAGCGGAATACATCTTTGGGTGCTAAACAATGATACAACAACACATAATTTATAAAGAACGACTCGAAAAGAGACGTTTTAGATTTATCGTTCCTAGAAGATTTGTCAGAGTAGCGTAGTCCCAAGACATCGTAACCGAAGTACAACCAAAACAAAAGATTTAAATTGTTTTGAAACAAAGGAACGACAAACATTTTACAAAAGTAGTGCACAACATCCATTCCCGTGGCTTCCAAGCTTCACCCTTCCTGATTACCTGAAATACATGTGAGAAAATCATCAGCAAAAATGCCGAGTGAATCTATAGGTTTATATAATCATTTTGAACACAAGAAAAGATTATATGTTTGTGGCATGCTTAATAAGCATTGAATAATAATTTGCATCAACAATGATAATTGTATATAGCATAAATTGCAATAAGCTCATGGAACCTAGCCCTTAGACGCTCCCTTTAGAGGTCTGATAAGACAGGAGTTTTATTAATTGTCGGTTACCTCTAGATTATTGGTACATTGCCGTATACCTGACTTCTCAATACAATATGCTCAAACAGTGTGGAGGTAGGGCCTAAGCTTCTATGACAAGTCCACAAAAACTGAACCGGGGCGGCTTCCCCCATAGATCTATTAATTGTACTAGCGGCTAGCCCATCATAAGCTAGTTAACGGTCCATAATTGAGGCTTTAATAAAGGCAATCACTTAATGCAATTTAAAGGCAACCACGGGTCCATTCATAGAGGGACAAGCATACCATAAAAACCTTGTGTTCTATGTTTACAAAACAAGTATTCCCCCTCGCGGGTTTTAAAATATTTGAATGAGCTCAAACGAGGCTATAGACTCACCTTAGTACTTATAGTAGTTGAAGACGATCGCCGACGATAATAGATGCCCGATAAACACGACAACTACAACCTAGCAAATAAGGTGCGTACATTAATAATAAACTCGAGAAATAAATCATACATAACAACGTAGAACTCAACTCATAAAACCACAATACACTCGAGAGTAAACGATATAAATAACTTCATTATACTTTACTACTCATTTACTTAACCATTTTATACTTTTAACAAAATCCGTCGGTACATACTACATGTACTAGCTTATTTACCCCTTTTAAACTTGTCAACCGTTTATGAAACGACTCAATTAACTAACTTACTATATATAGAAAGTCCTCCTACAAGTTTATCAAATGAAATTTCTTTTAAAGTACTTTACCCGACTCATTTTCAAACTACAAAATCCGGACAGATTTACGTAAATTTTTCATACAACCGTTTTAACTTATTTAAACGACTCCGTTTACAAAACCGACACTCGGGTTTTAAAGTAAACTCAACCTATAAATTAAACACCTTATTATCAGTAGGTTACATTTTTCAAAACATCAATTTAGATTCCCCGAGATTTGATCCAAATATCGACAACAACTATATGTAGTGTCGATACTTCTCTCCCGGTACACGATCATTCAAAACATCATAACTTCGCGCTCGTTTTGAGCTAGAAGCTCTACCTTATATCAAATCGAAGCTAATAAAATTATCTACAACCCTAGGATATAAGTTAAGTCATTTTCAAAACATAAAAATTCGGATTTTACAGTTTACTTACTGTTATAAAATGGCTACCAAAATCTTGTACAAAATCAACTTTTTGACCAAAACCAACCATAGAAATGATCATTTATATACTCTAATATCATCATACATCAACCATAACATCAAAATCATAATCAAAAATAAAAATCTTTAGATCAAAATGAAGTTTTTAACAAGATTTCTAGCAAGAACCACCATGGATCATGCTAAAAACACCATGCATGATCATGGCTTCTACCCACCAACATCAAGAAAATAAAAAGTGCTTGCATGTGTGAAATTTTTATACCAATGTGATCCTTGATCAAAAATAGGGATGGGTCTATGCTTGGTTTAGCTTGAATCAACCTCAAACTCAAGTAAAAATTGAAAATGTATAGATTTGGGGCGTGGTGTTGTGTTTCGGCAATAAGAGAGAGAAAGAGAGGAGTGGGTGAATTTTTGGAAGTGAAAAATGAAATGTGTGTGTGTATTTTGGGTTTTTATATAGTGGGGTGGGGACCATAGTTGCAATTTGGCAATAGTTGTGGCTAAAAATGAAAATAGTTAGCTAAAAAGCGGGAAATAATTATTAGTCAATTTTGAAAACATTTACGGGGCTCGGGTTTCGTACAAATACTTAAAAGTGTAAACGCACACAAAAAATAATAATATAACGACTCGATACGTAATTAAAACAATATCGTCGAAAGTATTAAATATCGAAACAATCGATAATAAAATATAAAATTGTGGGCATCCGTCGGTATCGCGATCACTAGTAGTTCTCGTTGCTTGTCAAAATATTAAAATAAAATATTTAATATCGGTTTCAACTTAAAACATTAAACATAATAATATTTAATGTTATAAATACTTCAAAAATATTTGAAAAGTAAGAAATAAGTAATGACCTTATTTTGTGGGTTTTACATCCTCACCACCTTAGGAGAGCACCGTCCCGGGGCTTACTTCTCCTTAGGTCCGTCTACGAATAAATGTGGATACTTGCTCTTGAAGTAGTCCTCTCGCTCCCAAGTGTATTCGGGTCCACGTCGGGAATTCCATCGCACCTTCACTATCGGGATCCGACTTTGCTTAAGCCGTTTCACCTCTCTATCCATAACCTCCACTGGTTCCTCAATAAAATGAAACTTGTCGTCCAGTTGAATCTCCTCAAGTGGAATTATCAAATTCTCATCCGCCAAACACCTCTTAAGATTAGAAACGTGAAAAGTATTGTCAATAGCACTTAACTTCTCCGGCAATTCCAACTTATATGCCATAGGGCCAACTCGATCAATAATCTTGAATGGACCGATATAGCGTGGACTAAGCTTTCCTCGCTTGCCAAATCGAATTACTCCTTTCCAAGGTGATACTTTCAACATAACCATATCGCCAATATCGAACTCCAATGGTTTTCTCCTCTTATCCGCATAACTCTTCTGCCTACTACGAGCTGTCAATAAACGATTCTTGATTTGCACGATCTTCACAGTCGTATCTCTAATCAATTCAGGACCCGTCAACTGACTTTCTCCAACCTCACACCAACCCACTGGTGATCTACACTTCCGCCCGTAAAGTGCTTCAAAAGGCGCAACCTTGATACTTGCATGATAACTGTTATTGTATGAGAACTCCACCAAAGGTAAGTGCCGATCCCAACTACCTCTAAAGTCTATTAAACACGCTCGTAACATATCCTCCAAAGTCTGAATAGTCCTTTCACTTTGTCCGTCCGTTTCCGGATGACACGCAATGCTCATGTCCAACTGAGTCCCCAAAGCTCGCTGAAGCGATTTCCAAAACTCAGATGTGAACCGACTATCTCGATCAGAAATAATTGACAAAGGAACTCTATGTCTACAAACAACTTCCTTCAAATACAACCGAGTAAGTTTGTCTAAGTCATCAGTTTTCTTTATCGGCAAGAAATGAGCCGACTTAGTCAACCGATCAACAATCACCCAAATCGTATCATAACCACTAGAAGTTCTCGGAAGTCCCGAAACAAAGTCCATAGTGATCTTCTCCCATTTCCATTATAGGATTTCAGGTTTTTGCAGTAAACCTGAAGGTCTCTTGTGCTCAAACTTCACCTTAGCACACGTCAAGCATTTACTAACATATGTAGCAATGTTAGCCTTCATATTCGGCCACCAGTAACATTTCTTTAAGTCATGGTACATTTTATCCAATCCTGGGTGAATTGAATATTTAGACTTATGAGATTCATGCATAATTAGATCTCTCAATCCTCCATACACCGGTAACCATACACGATTCTCGAAATACCGAATTCCGCCATCACGAATTTCGAATATAGGTGTCATCCTTCTACCCAAGTCTTCATTTCTCACATTCTCTTCTTTCATCGCCTTCGTTTGAGCTTTAAGTATTCGATTAGATATATCAGAATAAGTTTTCATGGATAAAGATCTAACCCTTTTGGTTATTTCTCTATCCTTCCTACTAAGTGCATCGGCAACTACATTCGCCTTGACGGGATGGTAGCAAATTTGGATTTCGGAATCACTCAACAATTCTACCCATCTTCTCTGCCTCATATTGAGCTCCTTCTAATCTAGAATATGTTGCAGGCTTTTATGATCGGTATATACCACACTCTTTGTACCGTAGAGATAGTGTCTCCAAAGTCTAAGAGCAAAGACAACAGCTCCTAATTCCAAATCATGTGTAGTATAATTCTCCTCATGCTTCCTCAATTGACGAGATGCATACGCGATCACTTTCTCCCTTTGCATCAACACAGCACCAAAACCCTTACGTGATGCGTCACAATATACCACAAAGTCTTCAGATCCGTCGGGAAAAGCCAAAATTGGTGCAGAACACAGCTTCCGCTTCAAAGTTTGGAATGCTTCTTCCTCTTCTGAACCCCACTCATACTTCTAGTTTTACTCGGTAAGTTTAGTAAGAGGTTTAGAAATTAAAGAAAATCCTTCTATAAATCGCCGGTAGTACCCAGCTAATCCCAGGAATTGTCTAACTTCAGTCGGGGTTGTAGGCCTAGCCCAATCTCTAATAGCTTCAATTTTGGAAGGATCAACATGAACACCGCTACTATCGATCACGTGCCCAAGGAATTGGACTGAATCCAACCAAAAATCACACTTGGAGAATTTTGCATACAACTTCTCCTTCTTCAACAACTCCAAAATAATCCTCAGATGACCTTCATGCTCCTCCCGACTTTTAGAATAAATCAGGATATCGTTGATAAGTACAATCACAAACTTGTCGATGTATGGTTTACACACACGATTCATTAATTCCATGAATACCGCAGGTGCATTGGTTAACCCAAACGGCATCACTTGAAATTCAAAGTGTCCATAACGCGTCCGAAAAGCTGTAATAGGTATGTCCTCCTCTTTAACACGAAGTTGATGATAACCCGACCTCAAGTCGATCTTCGAGTACACACACTAACCTTGAAGTTGATCGAATATATCATCGATCCTAGGAAGTGGAAAAACGATTTTTAATAGTTAACTTGTTCAACTCTCGATAGTCTATGCACATTCTGAACGATCCGTCCTTCTTCTTCACGAACAATACTGGAGCTCCCCAAGGTGACGAACTTGGTCTAATGAACCCCTTCTCCATTAACTCCTTCAACTGATCTGCCAACTCCTTCATCTCAGACGGTGCCAAACGATAAGGTGCACGCGCCACCGGTGCAGCTCCCGGCACTAGATCAATCTTGAATTCGACTTCTCGCTGAGGCGGAAGCCCTGGCAAGTCATCGGGAAATACTTCAGGAAAATCATGAATAACCGGAACATCCTCCATACGCCTAACCGGTAGTTCTTTCTCCACTAGTTGATCCAAGAACAGGTGACAACCTCTTTCTACATATTTCCTCGCCTTGATACAAGATATCACCGTCAGACGAGATCTACCGACATCACCTTTAAATACTAACACCTTGCCCTTAACCAGTATGTGAACAACTCTCGCCCCACATACAATCACCGCATCATGAGCAACCAACCAATCCATACCAACAATCAAATCAAACGAACCCAACTCTATCGGCATCAAATCAATTTCAAACAAATGATTTGCTAATTTCAAAGGACACTTCTTAAATATAGTGGTAGTACTAACTAACTGTCCATCAGCTAACTCGACCTCATAACTAGTATTTAGGCTTGTTGGCTCAATATCAATTAAACGACTAAAGGAAGTGCTTATAAAGCTCCTATCAGATCCTGAGTCAAACAACACACTAGCATAACGATGGCTGAGTAAGAACGTACCCGGCACCACATTTGGACCTTGTGCCTGATCCGCATCCTTAACAACATAAACTGCCCCAGCAGCTTTGCCTGCTTTCTTGTTCTTCCACTTCGGACATTGAGGGCGAAGATGATCACGGTCTCCACATTCAAAACAATTCCTGATCGGAATAGCATTCGCTCCAGTGGCAGGGACCCTTGTCTTACATTTCTCCACAACATGACCAACCTTTCCACACTTAGTGCACCTTTGTGGACAATCACCAAAGTGACAAGCACCACAGCTCCTACATTTCTGGGCTGGTCCCCCTTGGTCAGCATTATCATTCTTGTTAGTTGCAGCTCTAGCCCCATCATTTCTCTTATGATTGTACTACCTATGGCGGCTACTACCTTGATTACCACTCTGCGAATTTTCCCATTTCCTTTTACTACCCTTAGCAGCTCTCTCAGCCCTATCTTGAACTTTCTGCCCCATGAGTGTATGAGCCATTCTTACAGTTTCAACAAAGTTCTTGGGTCGAGATGTAGTTGTCTCACCTTTAATGTACACAGGCAACCCTTTAATGTATTGATCCATCTTTTTCTTCTTAGTAACAAAAGCAGCTGGACACAACAAAACCAACTCACTGAATCGGCTAGTGTATGCAGCAATGATATTGTCTTTTAGCTTCAGGTGCCTCAACTCATCCTCCAAAGCAGATAACTCTTCTTATGGGCAGAACTCTTCTTTCAACAACCTTTTAATTTCATCCCAAGGTTTCCTATTTGCAGCTTCTAAACCAACTGTAGCAACTTGAGTCTTCCACCAGCTTAAAGCTCGATCCTTGAAAGTAGCAACTGCGAACTTAACCTTGTTCCTTTCTGAGCAATCACTAATCTCAAATATTGTTTCTGTTTTCTCAATCCACCTGAATAATTCCAGTGCTCCACCAGTTCCTTGAAATGTAGTAGGTCCACCCTTCATGTATCCAGCAAAAGTACATTCTTTAACCGCAGTAGCAGCCGGAGCAACCTCATCTGCAGGATTCTAAGCTACACCTGCTCCTCCAACAGCTTCTAGTCCAGCAGGTTCACCTTCACCTTCAGCACCCGCACCTCCAGAGCCACCTGCTCCTTCAGTGTTAACACGTGCAGCTCTATCCGCAGCTAATGATTTCGCAACCTCTTCAGCAACTAGCCTTGCAATGGCATCATTTGTCATTCTCCTAGGTGGCATGATTCTGTCACATCACAAAGAGAGAAGATAAAATGAATGAGTTAATTGTAATCATGGTATAGTCATCTCATGTACAAAATCAATCATCAAATGCATACACATTCTCGATACAAGAATTCACAATCATTATAAAGATAAAAGGAAACTATTATCATCGATCAACAAGGAATGATCTTAAAGACAAATAGAGTACAATGACACAAAATAATAGACACTAGTCACGTGGGGATCCACATGGCTTAGTTTACTGTGTCTCGCTTGCAGCAGTGGAACCTGCTTCCTCCTCATCGAAGACGTAAACTTGACGGTGGTAAATTCATAAAATAGGTATAAGGTCATAATAAAATGAAATAAAATAATTTCCAAAAATTTAAACAAATATAGAAAATCCTTCAAAATAATTACAGGAATTTTTAGAAATTTATCCAAATAAATCATTAATAAATGATAACTTTTATCGAAAAGTTTAACGATATCAATATATATCGATCAGAGATTATACTATTTATTTATAAATACTTAGCAATAAGGCATACATAATAATGTATACTAAAGTTGTAATCCCAGAAGTAACTTGAACCTGAAGTCACGTGAAATCATGTGCACCGACTCTTTGAAAAATAAAACCGACAGTTATAGGTTAGGTTTTTAGAAAAAGACCTAGTTCTCTATAACTAATGGCTCTGGTACCAATCTTTAACACCCCCAAATTTACACGCAACAGAATACATCTTTGGGTGCTAAACAATGATACAACAACACATAATTTATAAAGAAACTAGAAGGGGGGGGGGGGGGGGGGTTGAATAGTTTCTTATATTTACTTGTTAAAATGTGGTTTCCAAAAATCCTTATTCAAAAACTTAGGCTTGAGGAAATATGTGAAATCTTCTTATGCACAATATGAACAATGATAGTGTAACTAAACTAATACTAACAAAAATATATACATAAAGAATAAAGAATGATAGTGTAACTAATCTAATACTAACACATGTATATGCATAAAGAATAAAGAATGTAAAGAGTTAAGGGTAAAGAAAGATCAAACCGAACACCAAGGATTTATAGTGGTTCGGCAACGAAACTCACTCCTCGTTCCTACTCCACTCCTCGAGTACTCCTTACTCGAGAGTTCACTACACAACAAGCTCCTTATGGTGGAGAAAACCGTACACGTCGCTTAACCAATTTCCGACTCTAAGCTAAAAGTCGAGCCCTAATCGTAGCTAGGCTCAATCTACACAACTATACTTAGTACATACACAACTTCCAAATATACACAACTACTTGGATCTTCAAAAATATGACACAACTACAAATGTATAAAATTAGATCTTCAATGGATCTTTGGTGGTGGACTCAACACTTCACAAAGATAGTGTTCTTCTCTTTGCACTTGGAGAGGAAGGGATGGAAGAACAAGATTCACTTCTTGAACAAGTAATAATCAAACAAATGATCAAAGATTTGAGTGATTAAAGAAGGGGTTTGAATCTGGAAATAAATGTGCAAAAGAGGTGAGTTGAAAAGCTGAGAATGGTCCACTATTTATAGGACAAAGGAGCCAACGGCTATTTCTGCCCGCGGTACCTTATCTTAGCCCGTGGTACCTTATCGATAAGGTACCGCCTAGGCGCTAAGGTACCGCCGGACTAGACTCCGCTCCTTTTTGTCCTTTAGTGGTGGAGGTCTTATCTGGATATAAAAAATATCCTGAAAGGATATTCTTAACCAAATAAGAATATGCCATTTTCAAATTTCAAATAATTAATTTAATAAAACATTTTCTTAAAAATAAAGTTTAATAAAAACTTGTCACACTTAATAAAAAGTGAGTTTTAAGAAAAGATTAAATCACTTGATCACTTG
This sequence comes from Glebionis coronaria, assembly GCA_025667525.1. Classification (NCBI taxonomy): domain Eukaryota; kingdom Viridiplantae; phylum Streptophyta; class Magnoliopsida; order Asterales; family Asteraceae; genus Glebionis; species Glebionis coronaria. Next base: position 243,568,757 of record CM046876.1, read on the forward strand.
ATTAAGGTTAGTACTTGTTTATCCATACCTTAAGTGAAAATGGGTAAAATGAAAAATACTTGAACTCAAGAATTCGTTTTTCGTCGTTTTCGTAAATGCTTGTTTTTACATATTGTCGTAATCAAAACTAAGCGAGACCGAAAAATGCAAGTAACGTTTTTAGGCATTTATTGCATTAACAATCTCCCATTTTTTGATTCCGACAATACATAAACTCAATCACACAAAAACAAGATTTTCGAAGACGAGTTTATTCATTTGTCCCCCTTTGTCGAAGCAAAAAGGTTGCACAAGTCGGTGTTTGAAGAAACGGACTTCGCAAAGACTCCCCATTGGTGCTTACTCCCCCTAGCTTGGGGCACGAGGAATCGAGATATGGTGACAAGCTACATAGAAGGGTTAGTTTAACAAAAGAAACAACCAACAATATATAGCAATAGGTCACATAAAAAATAAAAGAGAAGAAAACACAAAGACAAAGATCCAAGATAGGTTACTAAAAGGACATCATACAAAGAAGTATGGAAAAAGGAACAAGCCAAAAGCATAAATCTTATCAGTTATTCTAGAATTCTAATATTTGCTTGAATTTGGTGTCTTATGGATAAGCAACCAATGCTTATTTGAAAGACAAGGTAATAGCGGAGGGTGGTGGTGGTGGCTTGTTGGAGATCTCATAATCAAAGTGAAGAGAAGGCTTGATTAAGAGACTCTTGATGTAGCTCAACTCCTCATAGATGTGTGCCATAGCAAGGTGTTGATATTGACAACATTGACAATATGTTCCATGATGCATGACATTATCATGAGAAGAAGGAAGAACACTAAAGGGTGGTGGTGGAAGAAAAGATGTTCCACAATCAACATTCTTGGTAGGAGACATGTGATTAAGAGTGTTCTTGGGTGGGTTTGGATTGAAAGAAATTGGAGAAAATGGAGGAGATTCAAGGCTTTCATTGGGAGAATAAGACATTTTGGATGTGAAGTAATGCAAAATGCTTATGGTTTAAATAGGGAAGGCTTAGGGTATTTTTAGGGTGGTCAAAGGGTTTGAAACAAATATTCTCAAAAATATTAGAGCAAATCTGGAGTTTCAGACAAAAGCCCGAAAAAGGAAGGCACTATAGGCGGTTCCTTATCTAGGGTGGCGGTACCTTATCAATAAGGTACCGCAGTTCACATATGGAACCGCCTGCAGAAGCAGGGTTTTGGTGTTTGGAGGAAGATTTTTCAGCAAATCTTATTTTTCTAGTCTAACTTATCATAGGGATATGCTTATAAGCAAAGATAGACAAAGAAAACATATGCAAACTTACCAAATAGAGATTTGACCAAAATACATGGATTAAAAAAAATCGATGTAGGAGGTGTGTAAGACAAGACCTTTAGTCATGACACAATGATCCTCAATGATTCTATCTTGTTCTTGCTATGTTTGAGAGAATCATACATATGAATTATGTAAGCTCTAGATTAATAGCGAGAATCTATGAAAAATCATTTTTAGATTGAATTAACAATATCGAATGAATTTCTCAACCATTTTCGAAAGAGACTTTGAGAATTTTGAAAAAGAGAAGAGAGGGTTTTTTTTTTTGTTTTTTTTTCAAAAAGAGTTTGGAAGACTCAATGACTCAAAGTGGTAAAAGAAAACACACAAGAAGAATAGAATTTAAGGAAATGTTCCATTAAACCTAGACCTAGACACAAGTAATTAAAAGGTTCCCTCTTAAGTGGCTTAGTGAAGATATCGGCTAAGTTGTCCTCGGAGGGCACCTTTTCAATAGTAATGTTCCCCTTTTGAACATTATCCCTAAGGAAATGGTGTCAAATTTCTATGTGTTTGGTTCGCGAATGTTGCACGGGATTCTTGCTTAGGTCTATAGCGCCTTTATTATCGCACATGATGGGAACATCATCAAAAGAAATCTCGTAATCAACAAGCGCTTGCTTCATCCATAGAGCTTGTTGGCATGCTTTTCTGGCACTCACATACTCGGCTTCCATGGTGGATATTGCAAGAGCGGTTTGTTTCTTGGAGAACCAAGAAGTTAAACAATAACCCATGAAGGTACAAACTCCACTAGTGCTTTTCCTGTCCACATAGTCTCCCGCATGATCCGAGTCCATGTAGACAATGGTTTCTACGCCGGTCCCTTTAGGATACCATAATCCTAAATGTATAGTGCCTTTAATGTATCGGAAGATACGCTTAACTGCTTCAAGGTGAGAGGTTTTAGGAGCCTCTTGGAAGCGAGCACAAAGGCAAACACTAAACATGATATCCGGTCGACTTGCCGTTAGGTACAACAAACTACCAATCATACCTCTATATTTGGCGTTGTCTACCGACTCACAATCATCATCTACAGTGAGTTTAGTATCAGAGGCCATAGGGGTCTTCATTGGTCTAGATTCTTCTAATCCAAATTTCTTTAGCATTTCTTTTGCGTACTTAGATTGACTAAAGAAAATACCACCGCCCATTTGTTTAATTTGGAGTCCTAAAAAGAAGTTAAGTTCTCCCATCATACTCATTTCAAACTCATCATGCATGATTTTGGCAAAGTCATCACACAATTCTTGACAAGTTGAGCCAAATATAATGTCATCAACATATATTTGTACGATTATAAGGTGAGGACCTTTCTTATTTGTAAAGAGTGTATTGTCTACCATTCCCATGGTATACTCATGTTTAACAAGAAACGCTTTAAGTCTATCATACCAAGCTTTGGGTGCTTGTTTGAGTCCATAAAGTGCTTTCTTAAGCTTGTAAACATGGTCCGGTTTCCCAAAATCAATGAAGCCGGGAGGTTGAGCCACATATACCTCCTCATTGATCAAACCGCTAAGAAATGCACTCTTTACATCCACTTGTTGAAGCTTAAAATCTAAGGCACAAGCGTAGGCTAAAAGGATTCTAATTGATTCTAATCTAGCTACCGGTGCATATGTCTCGTCATAATCAATATCTTCTTGTTGATTATGGCATTGTGCTACAAGTCTAGCTTTGTTACGAGACACAACACCATTTTAATCTAACTTATTCCTATATACCCATTTGGTTCCTATAATGGTAGAACTTCTAGGTGGAGGAACAAGTTCCCAAACATCATTGGCAACGAATTGGTTCAATTCTTCTTGCATCGCAATGACCCAACTCTTGTCCAACAAAGTTTCTTTAACATTCTTTGGTTCAATCAAGGAGACGAAACAAAAGAAGTTGCTTTGGTTTTGAACTTGAGATCTTAGGGTCCTTTGATTTAAGTCACCAATGACATTATTAAGAGTATGATCCCTAGACTCCTTAATGTTTACTTCCTTTTCAACACTAAGGTCTTCAACTCCTATTTTTCTAACGTCTTTGGCTTTAACTACTTCTAATTCATCCAAGTCATCATCAACCAATGGTGGTGTCTTGGGCGAAGGAGGGGTTTCATCAAAGGTTACGTTGAGTGATTCTTCAATAACCCTCGTGGTTCTATTTAGGACTATGTAGGCTTTACTAGTTTGGGAATAACCTAAAAGGATACCTTCGTAAGACTTTGGGTCAAACTTGGTAAGGTAGTCTTTGGTGTTGAGGATAAAGCACATGCTTCCAAACACCCTAAATTATTCTAATGAGGGTTTCTTACCTTTAAGAATCTCATAGGGGTCTTTCCTAGGAAAGGTCGAATAAGAATTCGGTTGAGAATATAAGTCGATGTGTCCACGGCATTGCACCAAAACTTTTGAGGCAAAGATTGCTCGTTTAACATCGTCCTACTCATCTCTTGGAGAGTCCTATTCTTCCTTTCAACTACCCCATTTGATTGTGGAGTGCGAGGAGCCGAGAAGTTATGGGTAATACCATAATCTTCACAAAAGACACCAAATTGCACTTCTTTATCAAATTCCCTACCATGATCCGTCCTAATAGAAACAATTGAACATCCTAGTTGATTTTGAATTCTTCGACTAAATATTTCTAAGTGATCGAAAGCTTCATTCTTAGATTCCAAAAATCTAGTCCAAGTGAATCTAGAATAGTCATCAACTATAACTAGGGTATAAAGGTTACCTCCATAACTCCGTATGGCAGGGTCCAAAAAGATCCATATGTAGGAGCTCTAAGCACCGAGAGGTCGAAACCAAATTCTTGGCTTTGTGACTTGAGTGAACTTGCTTTCCAACTTTTCAAGCATCACAAAAGTGACTATCAAACTTAATCTTGGGGAGGTGTCTTACCAACTCCTTAGAGACTAAAGATTGAATTAAACACATATTAGCGTGACCTAATCTCCTATGCCAAAGAGTAGAACTATCATCTATAGTCGCAAGACATATGTTGTCTTTTGACTTCTTATTAACCTTCATGACATAAAGCCCATGCTTTCTAACACCTTTTCCAATGACTTTTCCATCTTTTACGATTTCACTGTTATGTTCCAAAAAGATGACCTTACACTTATTATCACAAATTTGACCTATACTTAAAAGGTTAAATCCTAAGTAATCTACGCGCTCAACATTTTCAATGGTCATGGAGTCAAGAGAAACCGTACCTTTGCCAATGATATTACCACGTAGACTACTAGCGAATGTGACGTTACCTCCATCATATGCTTTGTAATGCGAGAACAAACTTCGATTACCCGTCATGTGTTTAGAACATCCACTATCCTTAATCCACTCATCGGGCTCCAATCAATTCCCAAGCATATCTAGGTAACAACATAAAAGATCAAACATTTGGTCCCCAATATCTCATGGGTCCAAAATTGTTAGTTCCAAACATCCCTTGCATTTGGTTGGGATGCATGAATGACGGGGGGTTCCCCATGGAGAACAAAATGAAGGAGGGTAGTAATTCATGTAACCTTTTTGTTGTTCATTATTTCTCCTAGGTGTATTTGATCTAGGTTTAGAGTTATTATTATTCCTTCTAGGTGTTGGAGTTTTACTTCTAGATCGTGAATTGTTTGGATTATCTTTTCTAGGCGTTGTCGTTCTACTTCTAGGCTTAGACTCATTCCGTACTCTAGGTGGAGTAGAGGATAGTCTAGATAAACTTTTATTTCCCATGATAGGTTTACTTAATGGCTTGTAGAACTTACCAATAGCATTGTCGTCAAGTATGGGTAATTTTACCTTATTAACAGTAAGATGCTTTAGTTTTTCATCTAACTTAGACTTTTCAGAAAGTTCAGGATTTTCACCAAAAATCATCCTCTGCCCACGGTACCTTATCTATAACGGCGGTTACATATTGATAAGGAACCGCCCCATACAATCGGGTACCGCGTACAGCAGGAGTTTTTTGAGAAAACCTGACTTGCTTTGGTTCACTAGTTGAGGCTTCATTTGAGTTAAAACCTACACCAGGTATTTCCTTTGAATGAACTTGTTTGTTTAACATGTCGTCAAGAGCACTAGTACCTTTCATGAACTTTTCCAATTTAATGGAGGTGCTCTTGAGATCTTCATTTTCTAATCTAAGTTTCTCGCAACTTAAGCAACCTAAATCAACCTCTTTGTTTTTCTCAAGTTTAGCCAATTTCTCTCTAAGTTCATTGATCTCATTTTCAAGCTTAGTTTTGGTTGATTTTAAGGTTTTGTTCTTTTCTATGAATTTGAGACTAAGTTTGTGTAAACTATCATATTTGCCTTCAAATTCAATATCATCTAAGGTGGAGCTATCATTACTATAATATTCGGTTTCGGAATGTACCTCTTTAGAAGTGTGATCCATAAGACATTTCTCCTCCTTGGGGTTGTCATCATTTTCTTCACCGCTATCACTCCAAGCGCCACTAACGAACGCCGAGTGGTTCTTATCACGAGCGGGCTTTGGACAATCACCAATGAAGTGATTTGGATCACCACATCTAAAGTAATTCCTATCACCTTTTTCGTTCTTGACAAACTGATTCTTTGACAATGGTTTCTTGTCATAGTTGGGTTGCCTAACGTGTTGACCTCGTCTCTTGAAGAACTTCTTGAAATCTCTCACCGCCAATGCATACTCCTCGTCATCGCTTTCCGAGGAACTATCATGGTCACTTTGTGCCTTCTTGGCTTTAAGTGCAAGAGATTTCCTTTCACTCTTGGGTTTCACTAATTCCGAGTCCTTCAAAATTATCATCTCATGAACCTTCAAGTTTCCTATGAGTTCATCGAGTGATAAAGTTGAGAGATCTTTCGACTCTTCAATCGCCGTGACTTTTGCTCTCTACTTTGGATGTAAAGCCCTTAGAAACTTCCTAACATTGTTCTTGCTAGAAAAACCTTCATCAAGTGCTTTTAGACTAGTAATAATGGTGTTAAACCTAGAAAATGCACTATCAATAGTTTCATCTTCTAAGATGACAAATTGTTCATATTGTTGGACAAGAAGATCGGTTTTGCTTTCTTTGACTTGGCTATTACCTTGGTGGGTTACTAAAAGAGTGTTCCAAATATCTTTAGCGGTTTCACACATAAAAATCCTTTCATACTCTTTCTTAGGCAAAGCATTATAAATCACCATTTTAGCCTCATTATTTTTTGAAAGTTTCCTTTTTGTATCATCATTAGCATTGTCAAAAGTGACCAATTCTTTTGTTTTAGAAACTTTATTAAATTGATAAGGTAAAAAAGCACCATTGGTAATAACATGCCAAAGATCTAAATCTTTTGATTTCACATAAGTTTCAAATATATTTTTCTAATAAATAAAACTATCGATTTCAAAAAGTGGTGGTCTTTGCATAGATTGCCCTTCTAGGTACTTGTTGGAATCCATAGATCGATTCAAGTTTTAAAATACAATATAATTTATAAATTCTTGAGCAACCACGCTCTGATACCAATTGTAGAAACTAGAAGGGGGGGGGGGGGTTGAATAGTTTCTTATATTTACTTGTTAAAATGTGGTTTCCAAAAATCCTTTTTCAAAAACTTAAGCTTGAGGAAATATGTGAAATCTTCTTATGCACAATATGAACAATGATAGTGTAACTAAACTAATACTAACAAAAATATATCCACAAAGAATAAAGAATGATAGTGTAACTAATCTAATACTAACACATATATATGCATACAGAATAAAGAATGTAAAGAGTTAAGGGTAAAGACAGATCAAACCGAACACCAAGGATTTATAGTGGTTCGGCAACGAAGCTCACTCCTCGTTCCTACTCCACTCCTCGAGTACTCCTTACTCGAGAGTTCACTACACAACAAGCTCCTTATGGTGGAGAAAACTGTACACGTCGCTTAACCAATTTCCGACTCTAAGCTAAAAGTCGAGTCCTAATCGTAGCTAGGACCAATCTACACAACTATACTTAGTACATACACAACTTCCAAATAGACACAACTTCTTGGATCTTCACAACAATGACACAACTACAAATGTATAAAATTAGATCTTCAATGGATCTTTGGTGGTGGACTCAACACTTCACAAGGATAGTGTTCTTCTCTTTGTACTTGGAGAGGAAGGGATGGAAGAACAAAATTCACTTCTTAAACAAGTAATAATCAAACAAATGATCAAAGATTTGAGTGATTAAAGAAGGGGTTTGAATCTAGAAATAAATGTGCAAAAGAGGTGAGTTGAAATGCTGAGAATGGTCCACTATTTATAGGACAAAGGAGCCAACAGCTATTTCTGCCCGTGGTACCTTATCTTAGCCCGCGGTACCTTATCGATAAGGTACCGCCTAGGCGCTAAGGTACCGCCGGACTAGACTCCGCTCCTTTTTGTCCTTTAGTGGTGGAGGCTTATCTAGATATAAAAAATATCCTGAAAGGATATTCTTAACCAAATAAGAATATGCCATTTTCAAATTTCAAATAATTAATTTAATAAAACATTTTCTTAAAAAGAAATTTTAATAAAAACTTGTCACACTTAATAAAAAGTGAGTTTTAAGAAAAGATTAAATCACTTGATCACTTGATTAAGGTTAGTACTTGTTTATCCATACCTTAAGTGAAAAAGGGTAAAATGAAAAATACTTGAACTCAATAATTCGTTTTTCGTCGTTTTCGTAAATGCTTGTTTTTACATATTGTCTTAATTAAAACTAAGCGAGACCAAAAAATGAAAGTAACGTTTTTAGGCATTTATTGCATTAACAATCTTTGGGTGCTAAACAATGATACAACAACACATAATTTATAAAGAACGACTCGAAAAGAGACGTTTTAGATTTATCGTTCCTAAAACATTTGTCAGAGTAGCGTAGTCCAAAGACATCGTAACCGAAGTACAACCAAAACAAAAGATTTAAAAAATTGTTTTGAAACAAAGGAACGACAAACATTCAAAGAGTTTATATTACAAAAGTAGTGCACAACATCCATTCTCGTGGCTTCCAAGCTTCACCCTTCCTGATTACCTGAAATGCATGTGAGAAAATCATCAACAAAAATGCCGAGTGAATCTAGAGGTTTATATATTCATTTTGAACACAAGCAAAGATTATTAGTTTGTGGCATGCTTAATAAGCATCGAATAATAATTTGTATCAACAATGATAATTGTATATAGCATAAATTGCAATATGCTCATGGAACCGAGACCTTAGACGCTCCCTTTAGAGGTCTGATAAGACAGGAGATTTAATTGTCGGTTACCTCTAGATTATTGGTACATTGCCGTATACCTGACTTCTCAATACAATATGCTCAAACAGTGTGGAGGTCGGGCCTAAGCTTTTATGACAAGTCCACAAAAAATGAACCGGGCGGCTTCCCCCATAGATCTATTAATTGTACTAGCGGCTAGCCCATCATAAGCTAGTTAACGGTCCATAATTGAGGCTTTAATAAAGGCAATCACTTAATGCAATTTAAAGGCAACCACGAGTCCATTCATAGAGGGACAAGCATACCATAAAAACCTTGTGTTCTAAGTTTACAAAACATGTATTCCTCCTCGCGGGTTTTAAAATATTTGAATGAGCTCAAACGAGGCTATAGACTCACCTTAGTACTTATAGTAGTTGAAGACGATCGCCGACGATAGTAGATGCCCGATAAACACGACAACCACAACCTAGCAAATAAGGTGCGTACATTAATAATAAACACGAGAAATAAATCATACATAACAACGACAAACTCAACTCATAAAAACACAATACACTCGAGAGTAAACGATATAAATAACTTCATTATACTTTACTACTCATTTACTTAACCATTTTATACTTTTAACAAAATCCGCCGGTACATACTACATGTACTAGCTTATTTACCCCTTTTAAACTTGTCAACCGTTTATGAAACGACTCGATAAACTAACTTACTATATATAGAAAGTCCTCCTACAAGTTTATTAAATGAAATTACTTTTAAAGTACTTTACCCGACTCATTTTCAAACTACAAAATCCGGTCAGATTTACGTAAATTTTTCATACAACCGTTTTAACTTCTTTAAACGACTCCGTTTACAAAACCGACACTCGGGTTTTAAAGTAAACTCAACCTATAAAGTAAACACCTTATTATCAGTAGATTACATTTTTCAAAACATCCATTTAGAGTCCCCGAGATTCGATCCAAATATCGACAACAACTATATGTAGTGTCGATACTCGTCTCCCGGTACACGATCATTCAAAACATCATAACTTCGTGCTCGTTTTGAGCTAGAAGCTCTACCTTATATCAAATCGAAGCTAATAAAATTATCTACAACCCTAGGCTACAAGTAAAGTCATTTCCAAAACATAAAAATTCGGATTTTACAGTTTACTTACTGTTATAAAATGGCTACCAAAATCTTGTACAAAATCAACTTTTTGACCAAAACCAACCATAGAAATGATCATTTATATACTCTAATATCATCATACATCAACCATAACATTAAAATCATAATCAAAAATAAAAATCTTTAGATCAAAATGAAGTTTTTAACAAGATTTCTAGCAAGAACCACCATGGATCATGCTAAAAACACCATGCATGATCATGGCTTCTACCTAACAACATCAAGAAAATAAAAAGTACTTGCATGTGTGAAATTTTTATACCAATGTGATCCTTGATCAAAAATAGGGATGGGTCTATGCTTGGTTTAGCTTGAATCAACCTCAAACTCAAGTAAAAATTGAAAATGTATGGATTTGGGGTGTGGTGTGGTGTTTCGGCAATAAGAGAGAGAAAGAGAGGGGTGGGTGAATTTTTGGAAGTGAAAAATGAAATGTGTGTGTGTATTTTGGTTTTTTATATAGTGGTGTGGGGACCATAGTTGCTATTTGGCAATAGTTGTGGCTAAAAATGAAAATAGTTAGCTAAAAAGCGGGAAATAATTATTAGTCAATTTTGAAAATATTTACGGGGCTCGGGTTTCGTAAAAATACATAAAAGTTTAAACGCACACGAAAAATAATAATATAACGACTCGATACGTAATTAAAACGATATCGTTGAAAGTATTAAATATCGAAACAATTGATAATAAAATATAAAATTGTGGGCATCCGTCGGTATCGCGATCACTAATAGTCCTCGTTGCTCGTCAAAATATTTAATATCGGTTTCAACTTAAACCGTTAAACATAATAATATTTAATGTTATAAATACTTCAAAAATATTTGAAAACTAAGAAATAAGTAATGACCTTATTTTGTGGGTTTTACAACAAGTTCTTCTAAAAACCTAATCAAATTAGTAGATAGCTCTATGTCTGGTAGGAATAAAGTTGGTTTAGGGTTTAAAAACTATACTGGGCCAAGTGATGTTTTTGACTACTCTTTGTCTAGTGTGTTTGACACTACCCTTGAAGATATGGAAGGTAGGCCTGTTTTCAATAGGTATAAACCAACTGCAGAGATGCATGCTATTCCTCCACCTATCACTGGGGAATTCATGCCTACCTTGAACCACTTTGACTTTGATGAATCTCAAATTACATATGGTACAAGGTCCACTGGCTCAATTGAAACTATTTCTGTGTTTATTGACTTTGTCTCTTGTAACTCTAGTGATGAGTCTTTAGAACCTAAGACCAACGACCTTGACTCTTGTGAGTCTGACTCTAGTGTTGGTACACTTGAGTCTGTGCCTGATCCTGTTATAATTGAACCCATGACTAGTAAATATGCCTCATGTAATTCTACCTTAAGTGCTAAATCACCTAAGTTCTACCCAAAAGCTGTTTGTGCTAAGAATGAAAGTAAAAGGAAAGCCGATAACCCTAGGAAAAACAATAAGAGTCCTAAAGGTAATCAAAGAGGTTGGAATGGCATGATCACTCAGATATTAGGTGATAACTATAACACCCCCAAATTTATACAACTCAATACAACGGAAGACTAGTTGGTGTTACGGGATAGCACATTACTCACATCATAGACAACGCTTAAGAGTTTGCGTCATTTAATAATAAAAGCATTTCCATTCATAAATATAAAATTTACATCGGTCCCAAGTCACATTATTTCATACAAAGTTTTACAAAAAATTTGAATGGAAATTATTGTTTAAGTGCGAGCCATGAATTCTTGTTGTCTTCCCGAGAATTACCTTCAAGTACCTAAGATAAAACATGTTAAAAGAAAAGGTCAGCGATAACGCCGAGTGAATTCATAGAGTTTAATAAAATCCATCAATATAATATCAGTATAAAATTATTACTGAAAATCATTTTGTACAAATCATTTTAATAGGCCATAAAATAGCCAAAGTCATTTTATACAAATCTTCATCAAAATCATAATATAGGCGTTTGCCTTAAAAATCATTATACGAGCCAATGTCGTAAAAACATCATACAATACGTTTTGCAACGTTGTATATATTAAATAAAAACCGTCATAAGAATATGGTTATATAAAACCAAAACACGAACATAATATCAATAGTATGACCCCGCATTGCTAGTCAGGCAATACTTCGTAATTCGGTGCGTCTAGTAGTATTTCTTTAATTTGGATTATTATAAGCCGCATGACATTGTTACCTTACTAACCAAACAACGGGTAGCTAACCCGATACTGAATTTGCCCATCTAAAGTAGCGTGTCGTCACAAAGGTCACACTATGGAAATCTTCTCATACATAAATTCGCTTACCAATCAATGTGGCACGACGGGGATCAACCGTCAAGGCGCGAACTGGGGTGATCGTCCCCAAATAGTACTATTATATGCACAAGTGTCTACCAAATACCAGTAGTTCACAATTCATGCTAATGGGACTTTTAGTGACATAACCTAACTTTAATAATCCATTTAATTTCATCTATCGGGTCCTTTAATCATTTATCGGGTCATACAATCGGGTCATTCAATCATTCGGGTCCAAATCAATAAACAAACAATCGGGACAAATGGTGTCCTATTTTATAAAAACTAACATGTTATCTCCCTCACGGGTTTATAAAACATTTCATAAAAACATTTAAAAGAGTGCGAGGCTATGAACTCACGTTGATGTGGGAAGGCGGGTTATCGGCAATTCAGACGTACGGTACATGCTTCAATCACGGAAACCTAGACAAATAATATTCGTCTTAGACTCTTGTCCAATGACTTTATACAAAAAACAATTATGTATACATATGATGATTATATATATATATGATGATCAAGTGGGTTTATATATTCTCTTTTACTCATTTTAGTGTTTACGTATTGGTAACTTCTTACTAGTTTACTAGTTTTACCTATTTACGTGTCTTAGGTCCAATAAACATATTATAAGTTCTTTAAATTGTTTTAATCCATTTTATACTTATATTATCAGTATTTAAACTTTACAAGTTGGGCCCAAATGGGTTAAGCCAAATAAGTTCTTTTTATAAGTGTTTAACTTATTTAGTCCAATTATTTGTCCAATATATTTACATAGCTCGTTAATGTCCGTATGTCCTATAGTTCGGGTTTTATCGGTTTTTACTTGTTATATATGTTTATATATCAGTATATGAGTTTTATAAACTTTACATTAGACGGGTTTGATCGTCTAAGTTTTAATTGGCGAAAAACGTTAATTTTACGGTAATAGCCGAAAAAGTCAAAAAAATCAAGTTTATAGTTTTTATAACTTATAAATATTATTCCACTACCATTTTCATAATTTATCCATTTATTTAACCTTTAGCATATGTATATAAATAAAATTCATGAGTTAGTGGGTTTTAATTTTACATTTTATACAATATAATTTTGAGTGCTTATATAATAGTAATAAACATTAATTCTCAAAATCTGATTTTTATTTTCATCTTCACCATTTTTATCATATCTAGAGTTCTACAATGAATTAGAAGCTCATTTTTGGATGGCATGATCTTCATATTATGTGCTACATTTAACTTAGTTATAGCTACTGCTCATTTTAAGTTTATCTATGCTTAACAGTCCCTACAAAACAGCTTATTCAGATTAGCACACCCTCTTGTTTTGATCATATCTCACTCATTATAATTATTTCATTGCATGGCCACATGTGTATAACATCTTGTACTTACTGTATATGGATTCTATCATGCAAGTTTATCAGTTCAAGTTTTAGTTACATACTGTGTTTATACAGCCAACTAAATAAGCATGATTTTAGCCTTATTTCTCATTGTTATTAACCTTTTTAAGCATATTTATCAACACTTGATCCCCACACAACATTTTTATCATCATATATTCATCATATAAATATACAACAAGAAAGAAAATACATTTGTTCTTTACAAAAATAACAAGAGAAAATGGAGAGGATGATCTTCTTTACCAACCAAGAGTATTTCTTGTTTTTGGAAGACAAGAACTTGATGAACACCAAAAGTAACTCCAAGATCATCAAACACTAAGAACACAAGTTGAGAAATCAGCCCTAGGAAACAAGCAAATCACCTCCTTTGTTGTTAAAATGGCCACCAAATGATCAAGGCTTCAAGGTAACTCCATGATAGAGCTAGATAACAAGTATTTTGTGGCTAGAAAAGATCAAGAAGGGTGTTTGTGCTTCAAAGTGGATGGCAAATGTTGGAGGTTTTGAGAGGATTTTGAGGTTGTTTGCATGAGTTGAAAGATGGTATGTGAAGTGGTTGATGGTTTTAGCTAGTTTGTAGCTTAAAGTTGCTTAAAGTGTAAGCTTTGCTTACACTTGTAAATAACAAGTTAACATGATGCCACATCCTTAGATGTGGTGTCATGTGTGCCGTCCCATGTAAGCTAGTGGGGTGGGATAATGTATTTTGTCCCACCTCACTAATTTACGGGTATTCCTCGATTCTATTTTTCTCGAATTGCGTACCCTCGGGTCGTTTTACGAAAAACGTTTTTATAAATTATGAATCAACGGCACAAAACGAATCTAATAGAAATTGTCTCATCAAAAACGGAGTTCAAAAACGTAAATACGTAATCCAAGGGTTTCCAGTTTAGTCGTAAAGGACGTTAAAATAAAATCGTAAGTCCTAATCTCTTCTCGTAAATTTGTGAGTTTATGAACCAACACAAATTTAAAACTCCAAAATAATATTCACGGATAAAATTATTTTTCTGAAATGTCGGACTGTCACCAAAGACGGTGTATGTAAACGTAAGCACGTAACGTTGAATCCTCAGGTTTAGACGTAGTCGATGCTACTTCAAGACGTAAATCCAAATTACTTCCCAAAAATAAGTGAGTTCATAAAATAATATTTTCAAATAAATATTGAGAATAAAATATCAACCAAAAATTGACGGATTGTCACATCATTTACCCCTAAACAGGATCTTTGTCCTCAAAGATCATCTTACCTTACTACTCGCTTCTTATAGAGTTAAAGCCATGTGGGTATTTCCTTAACATTCGGTCTTTTCTCACAAGTGCAATTCCTTACAATACGCGAGTTTTATCAAACATAACTACGGGAATAAGACCAGGCTTAATGTTGACTTACTTTCTCTATCCATGATGTTCATGGGTTTTTGATGAATGCAACTTTTCGCCGATCTATACTTTACTAAGAAGAATTCAAAATTTTCACTTGATAGATATTTCATCAAGTTCGATATTCGAAACATAATTCATGCATCTCTTGAAGTCCTTGGGTAGATCCAGCTTATATGCCTTTCAAACCAAATCTTTTACATCATCTCAATCGTCCCATACAACAGGGACTTATATCCCATGATTTGTCAGATCATTAATTCATTCCAGGTCTCGCGGGTCGGGTATTTTGTAAGGTTAGGTTCGCCATCATAGGAAACCTTAAACCTAAAAGACATGTCCAACTCACAATGGGTGTATGTCGGGTGTCTTCATCTCAACTCCTGCTTACAGATGCTCTAATATTTAGATCCTAACAAGATTCGATCTCGATCCTAACACGAATATTATCAATGATAATCTCTCCAAAGGAAAACGATTATACGGTCTATTACCAAAGGTCAATCATTCAAACATAGAACAGCGCTTATAGTATTTTGTATCGTTACTTTACCTCGTCCCTTCGATTTGGGGTGGTAAACAGTACTCTCATCAAGGTTCGTTCTCAATGATTTCTGAGCAAATCTCTAGAAATTCGATGCGAAGCGAGGATCTTGATAAAGATGTTCGATAAAGGCACACTATGTTTACATAACTCTTTTGCATTTATCATTAACGGGAATGATATTAGCAGATTTGGTCAGTCTGTCGATGATGACCCAAACCGAATCAAATTCAGATGATGACCTTTGCAATAGCTAAACGTTTACTAATGTATGAGGCGATGTCTGCCTTCATAATTTGTCATTAGTACAACTTCTTCAGACAAAGATACTTTTAGTCATAAATGACATAAATAGAATACTTATACTTACAAATTCCAACATAACTATATCTCACAATCTCCATATTTAGGCAACCACAAGTGGTCTTTAAAACATTTAACGCTATCGGCTTTTCAATTTTAATGGTTCACATTAGCCGCGAACCACTTTTAATATCTATATTATCCTTTTTATAAGCATCGGCTATATTTTAAATTGTTCGGCAATTTATTTTGCACCTTCATTATTAAGGAACATGTCCTAATCGGTTCTTTATCTTTTCTACATAATGCGTCGGTATCTCTATTCACCTCTCATCATGATATAATTATCATGTCCACAATTCACTCAGATATTCTTCCTATATTATGCGTCAGTAATTACGTTCACCTTTCTTCATATTTTCTAAGTTTCAGTTTCGTCTCATCTATCATTTTTATCAGTTTTTTTTTTCAATCCTGCGTTTAAAGCGTCGATAATTGTTACAATTAATTAAATAATAATTATTAAATTTTTATGAAACGTAAATATAAAAATTTTAAATTCCTTAGTTCGACCAATTATATAAAATGTTCAAAATAAATTTGAATTTAATTAACAAGATTTTGTTGATTTATCGAAAATAATTAAAGTAATTAATAAGATTCGAAAATGTTCGAGAAATCTTTGGTTATACTTTGGTCAAAATTTTCTTAGTTGAAAAGCAAAAATTGTCGTTTCAAATTTCAAGTTATGGTTTTAATGGGTTTCTTCAATCCCTCTTAGGTTATGTTGAGGTATACACAAACATTTACCCCTAAACAGAAGTTTAGTTAAATGGTTTGTGTATAAGGGAATAATCCCTTAAAATCCTTTGTTAAAACATTTGTCAAAATATATTTTCACTTTCTTTTTAGTATAACTCATAGTCCTAAATGACTTCTAAATTTTGAAGAGTCAATTTATATTCCATTATCTATTTATCACACGGTTAAATCATGTAAAGTATTAAGTCTTAAGTCTTATGTTAAATATTCAAAGTACAATTTTTAATTGTTCGGCCAATTCAGGGCAATCTATAATTTATTAATAACTCCATTCTTATTCTTATAAACAAACATATAGTCCTTAATGATCACGCGCATGAATTTATCAAATTACAGCCTACACACGTGATTCACCAAATTTATGAATGCTACATGTGTATTAGTCAATCCAAACGTCACCACGTGAAACTCATAATGTTCATTACAAGTACCGGATGTAGTTATTGGAATACGTAATCTTTTCCGCAGATGCGAAGTTGATGATAACCATGCCGTGGATCAAATCTTTAAAACATACACTAGAACCTTGTAAATGATCGAACAAATCTTCCATTTCGAGTTATGGATATCGCTTTCGATTGTCAATTTACTCAGTTCACAGTAATCTATAAATATAAGGAATGATAACACCTTAGCTCTTCATGATAACGAGCTCGGTAGAATAAAATCTTTCTCCGACAACTCTCTCAGTTGTACGGTAATTACTTTAATTTAGATGGTGCTGACGTACAGTGCACAAGCCACAAGTGCAGCACCGAAAATATAATCAAATACCAAATTCTACTTGTCTTAATGGCGAAAGTCTAGGTAATTCATTAACAAATACTTACTAAAGTTTCGGATAACATGAACATCTTTTAATAAATACATATTAGGTTCCTTCTAGATTATAATATCTATGACTAATTCATAACCATTCATGGTACAATTTCAAGTCTAAATGCAGGATAAAATCATCCATCAAGAATTATTTAGATCACTTTTGATAATCAACATCTTATCGTTTAGGGGAATTCTACTCGAGTTCCCATAAAGTAAGACAATGTCGTCATGTCATAATCAATCAATCTATTCTACTGGCACTATCAACCGTCCAGTTTCATTACCGTCGATAAGATGTGAACTTCTCAAAAGACTAATAATAATTCATAATCCTTCACTAATTCAAGGATATATGGAGACATAACTAACTTCAAAAGAGTAAGGTCAACGCATAATCTACGCGAGAGAATTTCAAATCAGATACAAACGAAAACATTTAATGAATATGAATATATCCCATGTTTTCATAATTTGAGTACGCATTCGAAAGCTCCTCGGATCGTTACCCATGTAATTCAAACGAAATCAAATCATAAGAAATGATAAGAATGTCAATACATCCAGTCGGGTATCAACACTCGTTAATCAGATACTTTTCCTAAGAATCTCACTACGGGAGAATTGGACAAGAAAGAATTGTCAATTGTCAAATAAGACAATTTCCATAGATGAGTAAATTCAACTCAGAAGAATAGATGCTACAGGCACATATGTAGGTGTCCCTAACACTATGTCCCTATTTTTCACTTCTTGCAGATCTCATAAATTTAATCTTTCACAATCTTCAAAGAAAAAGTAGTGTTTATTCATTAGTTTTATGGTGACTACTAATCAGTCTTGCATGGTCCATTCCAAATTGTATGTAGGCGCGCAACTATATTCAATTTCAAGATTAACAATGCAATACTCAGTTCGTCAAAATTTTATCATGTTTATAATAGAAACATTTTCATACTTAATTCTTAAATAAGAATCAAGAATAAATTTACAAAGATTTTCTTTATCATGAAAACAATCAAGTTTTCCAAGGTGTTTTATAAACAACTTCATTTTGATAACGATCACTTATAAATCTTACTTGGAATAATGCTTATAGTGATGAAAATTCAATTTTTCTCAAAGGATACCGTTTTAACTTTATAAAAACAAGGTGTGATCTGCAAAAGAGTGATGAAGAGTTGTTCACCAAGAACTAACTACAATATAATAGGAAATGATCTTAGCCAAATAATCATGAGGTTCATGATCTCGATGGCACTCAAAAAGAATAATCCACAACGCAACTCAAATCGAGATGAGTACTTGTTCAATGGTTGCATCACTAATGCGAACATTAGGATGAAGCAATAAAAGATAGATAACATCGATACATGTAGGATTTAGCAATCAAAGGTAGTCTTTTTCATTAATCACAAACAAGTCAAAATTGTACCGTAACACATTACGTGTCACTATGTCATACAATTCTCAGAACTCATCCTACCAACTGATATCTCAGTTAAGTTAGGGATTTAAAAGATACCACAATGAATACTAACCTACAAGAGTCATTAGGTGTTCCATATCTCCTGAAAGATCCATCGGTCCCAATTCAGAAGAAGATTTCTTAAATTTATTTTT
Source organism: Glebionis coronaria (assembly GCA_025667525.1). NCBI lineage: Eukaryota > Viridiplantae > Streptophyta > Magnoliopsida > Asterales > Asteraceae > Glebionis > Glebionis coronaria. Next base: position 243,587,733 of record CM046876.1, read on the forward strand.
TGGACACTGGGCATCCTCATTAGTGGACAATGGCCCAGGAACAACCCTTAACACGAACCTACAATCATTTAAAACCTTATAATTCAATCACAAAACTTAACGACTTCTATTAACAATCTCATATTCTATACGGGTTAAATTTTACTTTATTCAAGTTTTAACCAATTTTATACTCATTTTGATATCCTACCTCATTTCCAAGTACTTCAACTTTATTCTTAGACCTTAAAAGTGCAATAAAAGCTCGATATGAATCAATACTTAATTTGCAATCCTATAGCTCTTACAATAACAATTATCAAATGAGTCACTAGTATGAAAGGACTTGATCATTCAACTAGACTTCTCGGAAAGGTACTAGTGGCATGAGGCTTTTGGGTAATGGTTCCAATGACAACCTCAAGTGCAACATTCACCCTTTCGATTTCAAATTTAAGAATTGGATGACAACGAATCAAATGACATCTTTCCAGGTGAAAACGTTTTGTCAAACTCCACTCTATAAGGAAAGATCGTCATGACATCGATATCAGATTTAATCTCGCCAATTCTTTTTCAATATCACAATCAACTAATATTAACGTTTCTACGAATATCAACCATTTGTTGGGATTATAAATATCCAAAACTTGGTTTAGATCTAGGAAAGCTAGAATTCCTACGAGAATAGCTTCGATTAATTTACTAGGAGATTTAGGGTTACTTGTGACAATCTACGTCATATAAATACCTCGTATAAATATCAAAATAATCATCAAACAATCATGTAATCAAATTATATCATACATATATAATCCAGGTTATATATATATTCAAATAACACTTCTCAGTCAGGCCTTGTCGGTAACTCGGGAATTCTTCGGCACCGTTATATTCAAAAGATTTTTAGACATTTTGTGAAAAATGTTTATAGTTAAAATATTTTTAAATGTTTTATTCAAAACCTTGGTTTTTAAAAATCTTTCGTTCTCTATAACGAGAGCTCTGGTACCAAACTGTAACACCCCCAAATTTATATAACTCAATACAGCGGAAGACTAGTTGGTGATACGAGATAGCACATTACTCACATCATAGACAACGCTTAAAAGTTTGCGTCGTTTAATAATAAAAGCATTTCCATTCATAAATATAAAATTTACATCGGTCCCAAGTCATATTATTTCATACAAAGTTTTACAAATAATTTGAATGGAAATTATTGTTTAAGTGCGGGCCATGAATTCTTGTTGTCTTCTCGAGAATTACCTTCAAGTACCTGAGATAAAACATGTTAAAAGAAAAGGTCAGCGACAACGCCGAGTGAATTCATAGAGTTTAATAAAATTCATCAATATAATATCAGTATAAAATTATTACTAAAAATCATTTTGTACAAATCATTTTAATAAGCCATAAAATAGCCAAAGTCATTTTATACAAATCTTCATCAAAATCATAATATAGGCGTTTGCCTTAAAAATCATTATACGAGCCAATGTCGTAAAAACATCATACAATACGTTTTGCAACGTTGTATATATTAAATAAAAACCGTCATAAGAATATGGTTATATAAAACCAAAACACGAACATAATATCAATAGTATGACCCTGCATTGCTAGTCAGGCAATACTTCGTAATTCGGTGCGTCTAGTAGTGTTTCGTTAATTTGGATTATTATAAGCCGCATGACATTGTTACCTTACTAACCAAACAACGGGTAGCTAACCCGATACTCAATTTGCCCATCTAAAGTAGCGTGTCGTCACAAAGGTCACGCTATGGAAATTTTCTCATACATAAATTCGCTTACCAATCAATGTGGAACGACGGGGATCAACCGTCAAGGCGCGAACTGGGGTGATCGTCCCCAAATAGTACTATTATATGCACAAGCGTCTACCAAATCCCAGTAGTTCACAATTCATGCTAATGGGACTTTTAGTGACATAACCTAACTTTAATAATCCATTTAATTTCATCTATCAGGTCCTTTAATCATTTATCGGGTCATACAATCGGGTCATTCAATCATTCGGGTCCAAATCAATAAACAAACAACCGGGACAAATGGTGTCCTATTTTATAAAAACTAACATGTTATCTCCCTCGCGGGTTTATAAAACATTTCATAAAAACATTTAAAAGAGTGCGAGGCTATGAACTCACGTTGATGTGGGAAGGCGGGTTATGTGCTTCAATCACGGAAACCTAAACAAATAATATTCGTCTTAGACTCTTGTCCAATGACTTTATAAAAATAACAATTATTTATACATATGATGATTATATATATATATATATATATATATATATATATATATATATATATATATATATATATATATATATATATATATATATATATATATATATATATATATATATATATATATATATATATATATATATATATATATGATCAAGTGGGTTTATATATTCTCTTTTACTCATTTTAGTGTTTACGTATTGGTAACTTCTTACTAGTTTACTAGTTTTACCTATTTACGTGTCTTAGGTCCAATAAACTTATTATAAGTTCTTTAACTTGTTTTAATCCATTTTATACTTATATTATCAGTATTTAAACTTTACAAGTTGGGCCCAAATGGGTTAAGCCCAATAAGTTCTTTTTATAAGTGTTTAACTTATTTAGTCCAATTATTAGTCCAATATGTTTACTTAGCTCGTTAATGTCTGTATGTCCTATAGTTCAGGTTTTATCGGTTTTTACTTGTTATATATGTTTATATATCAGTATATGAGTTTTAAAAACTTTACATTAGACGGGTTTGATCGTCTAAGTTTTAATTGGCGAAAAACGTAAATTTTACGGTAATAGCCGAAAAAGTCGTAAAAATCAAGTTTATAGTTTTTATAACTTATAAATATTATTCTACTACCATTTTTATAATTTATCCATTTATTTAACCTTTAACATATTTATATAAATAAAATTCATGAGTTAGTGGGTTTTAATTTTACATTTTATACAATATAATTTTGAGTGCTTATATAATAGTAATAAACATTAATTCTCAAAATCTGATTTTTATTTTCATCTTCACCATTTTTATCATATCTAGAGTTCTGCAATGAATTAGAAGCTCATTTTTGGATGGCATGATCTTAATATTATGTGCTACATTTAACTTAGTTATAGCTACTGCTCATTTTAAGTTTATCTATGCTTAACAGTCCCTACAAAACAGCTTATTCAGATTAGCACACCCATCTTGTTTTGATCATATCTCACTCATTATAATGATTCCATTGCATGACCAACTCTCACATATGTATAACATCTTGTACTTACTGTAAATGGATTTTACCATACAATTTTATCAGTTCAAATTTTAGTTACATACTGTTTTTATACAGCCAACTAAATAAGCATGATTTTACCCTTATTTCTCATGGTTATTTAAGCATATTTATCAACACTTGATCCCCACACAACATTTTTATCATCATATATTCATCATATGCATATACAAAAAGAAAGAAAATACATTTGTTCTTTACAAAAATAACAAGAGAAAATGGAGAGGATGATCTTCTTTACCAACCAAGAGTATTTCTTGTTTTTGGAAGACAAGAACTTGATGAACACCAAAAGTAACTCCAAGATCATAAACACTAAGAGCACAAGTTGAGAAATAAGCACTAGGACACAAGCAAATCACCTTCTTTGTTGTTAAAATGGCCACCAAATGATCAAGGCTTTAAGGTAACTCCATGATAGAGCTAGATAACAAGTATTTTGTGGCTAGAAAAGATCAAGAAGGGTGTTTGTGCTTCAAAGTGGACGGCAAAGGGTGGAGGTTTTGAGAGGATTTTGAGGTTGTTTTCATGAGTTGAAAGATGGTATGTGAAGTGGTTGATGGTTTTAGCTAGTTTGTAGCTTAAAGTGTCTTAAAGTGTAAGTTTTGCTTACACTTGTAAATAACAAGTTAACATGCTGCCACATCCTTAGATGTGGTGTCATGTGTGCCGTCCCATGTAAGCTAGTGGGGTGGGATAATGTATTTTGTCCCACCTCACTAATGTACAGGTATTCCTCGATTCTAGTTTTCTCGATTTGACTGCCCTCGGGTCGTTTTACGAAAAACATTTTTATAAATTATGAATCAACGGCACAAAACGAATCTAATAAAAAATGTCTCATCAAAAACGGAGTTCAAAAACGTAAATACGTAATCCTAGGGTTTCCGGTTTAGTCGTAAAGGACGTTAAAATAAAATCGTAAGTCCTAATCTCTTCTCGTAAATTTATGAGTTTATGAACCAACACAAATTTAAAACTCCAAAATAATATTCACGGATAAATTTATTTTTCTGAAATGTCGGACTGTCACCAAAGACGGTGTATGTAAACGTAAGCACGTAACGTTGAATCCTCCGGTTTAGACGTAGTCGATGCTACTTCAAGACGTAAATCCAAATTACTTCCCAAAAATAAGTGAGTTCATAAAATAATATTTTCAAATAAATATTAAGAATAAAATATCAACCAAAAATTGACGAATTGTCACAATATCTTTGAGTTCAAAAATAAGGCTTGCTATGTGTGTGGTAGTTTTAATCACTTGCAATATACTTTTAAACACAAGAGAAAGATTAATGATCAACAACAGATTAAACCGGTGTGGAATAACTCAAGTCGGGTAAATCATAAGAACTTTGGTATAGTTTTTCACCCCAATCCAAAAAGTAACATAATTTCACAACCAAGATGTTTTAATAATGTTAAAGGTACTAGGGTTGAGTCAGCACGGTAAAAAACAAAGGTTAATATTGTTAAGGCCTTCACTCGGTAGGTTTGGAAACCTAAACAAGATGGTTTACAACATGTCTCCAAATCAAATAGTGCCTCAAACACCTTAACAAGATATGACTATGATGTTGTTTTTGGAAGATTCAAGTCTGTCTTAGCTTGGGACTTCCATAAGCACTCATTTTTGCTTGGTTTGTGTTTATTTCAGCAATTGTGTTTGTCAAATTGATATGTTTTATATTTTTCTATATTTGTGTGAACTAACATTTTGCAGGAAAAGAAAAGTCTTTGAATGAAACAAACAAAGGACTTCCTTGATGGTGGATACTTAGCTCTATTTGACGGGAGGTTTTTGCCTAAGGGGAGGCTTGTTGTATGTATCTCTGTGTATATTATTGTGTTTTTTTTGTCTAATCAATTTTGTATGATGACATTGTTGCTGGTGGATATGGTTCCTCCTAGTAGAACTAAGTTTCTCCTAGTTGACCAATGGTTCCTCCTGGTAGCACTTAAACTGCTCCTAGTGGAACATTGTTCTTCTTGTTGCTTCATAAGTTCTTGCTGGTTGACTCTCGTTCCTCCTAGTGCATCCTACGTTCCTGCTGGTTGACTCATAGACTTAGAATCATTAATATATATACATATATATATATATATATATATATATATATATATATATATATATATATATATATATATATATATATATATATATATATATATATATATATATATATATATATATATATATATATATATATATATATATATATATATATATATATATATATATATATATATATATATATATATATATATATATATATATATATATATATATATATATATATATATATATATATATATATATATATATATATATATATATATATATATATATATATAAATATATATATAAATATATATATATATATATGTATATATATATATATACATATATATATATATATATATATATATATATATATATATATATATATATATATATATATATATATATATATATATATATAAAATTTAAAAAAAAGGTTTAAACAAAACAAAAAGGGTTATTGTGAGTTGTTTAGTTCTTGTTGAGAAAGGATTCGGTATTGGCTAACCACCATAGAACAAATGGTCATCAGTTCACCATGTCTAACAGACATAAGAACTGGCTAGTCCAAGAGCAAACGACTACTTGGTAAAGACCATATCAAATCTGTTGATGGTTGTCACGTTACCTAAAACTGGATGGTCATCACTCACCTTGGTCCTAGACTGAAGAGTGGCTAGTCCACAGGCAAACGGTATGTGGTAAAGACTTTCTCAAATTCGTTGATAGCTGTAATAGTTTGCTAAAAACTATATGGCCTTCAGTTCACCATGTTATTTTAACAAAGAGTGGGTAGTCCAAGGGGGTACGACTCTTGGTAAAGACCTCATCAAATCCGTTTATGGCTGGTAGTTTGACAAAAACTATACATTCCTGTGATTCACTTTAAAGTGATGAGGATAGTTGTGAACTTATTGAATTAATGATTGTTGGTACCTCTTTTCTTACCATGGTTTGTTATTTGGAGGTTTATTGATTGTTCCACATATTAGTGCATCCAAACAGGGGAGGCTTGTTTCAAAATTTCTGGTGTTGCTGACAATGAAACAACGTACTACACAAAGAAGTGTTTGGATGCATCCTCCTAGTGATCAAGACGCATAACAGTGGAAACTTGAACTCAACAAGTTTAAATTCAAGTTTAGGGGAGGATTGTTAGGAATAAAGTATTTAGAAGTTACTCCTGGTCATATAACAATTCCTACTGGCGTACTTTGTTCCTCCTGGTCGTATTATAAAGTTGAAAGAAGATTATAGAAGATATGATCAAGGAAGATTGTAAAAGATAAGATCAAATATTTATTCTTCCTATTCATATGGAAAGTATTAAATATATTGATTATCATGAGAAGGTTACAAGTTTGTTTAGGAAACTATTTATGGATATTAATGTATAATACTTAGGCAAGTATTAATTATATTGTAACCACCTAGGACCCCTTGCACAATAAAAGGAGGTCCTAGGGTGTAGAGATGAATACACTTCTACACACACACATTCTCTACACATATTCTCTCATTGTTTGATATAGATTCAAGGTTGTAAAACCCTATCACTATTTAGAGTGATCGTATTAATATATTAAGGCTTGAACGTTTGGTTATTTCTATTGTTCTTATTATATATAAAGATTGGTTTCCGCACAGTCTTTGTATTGTAATCAAGGTTTCCAAGATCCTTCAAGAAGTAAACCTAACAAAACCAGAACCGGAGGGATCTTCCCATTGAGAATCCAATAGATTATCAGAAGTTCTTAGGAAACATGGAGTAGGTTGTGAACGTAACTGAATGCCGACTAAGTACTTAAGTTGGCACTGGAACAATCACAACAAGTTTCTAGTAATGACGTCTTGGTAAGCATTGAAGGGGTTGAAGAATGAAAAAGAAATGTAAGGATAAAAGGTGAAAAGGAAACAACCCTCCATACAACTTAGGCAGAAACCGGGTCAACATATCATGAAGAAAAGCATCATGGACCCAGTGATGTAATGCACAACCCTTCCCCAACTAACTCAGGCTTCTCTCGAAAGAAGTTTGTTTTATTGTCATGGAGAAAAACATGACTTATATTGACTTTCTCTTTCCAAGATAGTTAATATTGAATAGGTGGCATCTGCTCCAACCTTCAACCACTAAAAGTGCACAAATCGATGCTAGAGCCAAGAGACCAATCAAATCTCGTTATGACATGCTACATGACAAAGAAGAGAGTCCTACGCTATATCCTTGTGATATTTCTAGAAAACTTAGAGTGATACTATTTAGTATTCACAATGATGAGTGGAAATCATTCTAGTGTTAAAATCAAACAACACTGCGGTAGGTCATGTGTAAGATTCTTTATGAATTAAACATGTGCAAAACCGAAAAGCAACAGTGGTTTGATTCTTAATTGATTTAAACTCGTTTTAGGTGTCTACGCAATATCTTTATGGTCTTGCTAGAACATACAGAACGATACTCATTAGTTTTCACAGTGATGAATGAAAATCCTTCTAACGTCAACCTAAAACAGCTCTACGGTTGGTGACTTGCGAGATTCTTTATGAATCAAGCTTGTGTCAACTGGAAAGTGTTGGGTCTTAATTTTGAGTTGATGTGTCAAAAACAACAAAATAAGAAGACAAGGACTAGTTTTGCCAAAATTAAATACTACAAGCTGGTGGGGTCTTTTTATTAATTTAATATATTTCTTTGTAAACTATGTTTTCTAGTTTATAAAGAAAACATACATAGGTTTTACATTCGTATTATTCATTCACAATGTAACCTACAATAAGCTTTGATCTCTAGGAATGGGATTCAATGTATACATGCCTATAGTTGTTTGTGTTAATCTTAAATACAAGTAATTTGGGAGAATTCATCTTTGTTAACATCTTGTTCATAATCCTTATTCTATTCCGCTATGTTAATCATATGAATGATGATTATCCTAGATATAATGGTTTTTACCAATGAGTCTAAACGATCTATGGACTCCACAATTGGTATCAGAGCGGATGGATCTCGATGCTAGGATCAACAAGTTGTTGAGTCGAAGAACGAAGAAAACATATATAATCCGTCTATGATTTTATGTTCGGATCTCACTGTTCAACCGTTTTCAAACAGCGATTACTCATTCGTTAACCGTTGGATCGTCATGAAATTTTTGTTGTAGGTTCGCGACACATGTTTCTTGTATAACCGGAGCGATCATCGATATTATTTGTTATGGTCGAGTTATAGATCATCGAAGTTGGATACAAAAGGAGGTATTAAATTTTCTGTTTTTGTTTTTATTGATTAAAGATTTAGGGTTTCTTCCCCTAAAACCAAGATCGATTCTAAAACAGAAAAAGTGTCCAGATTCGTCATTTTATTATGGTGTTAGATTCTCAAACCCTAGGTTAGGGTTTTGACTTTCTAAAATCATTTTTAGGGTTTGTAATAAACCGTAGATCTGGATGCAACGATGGATTGCTGCTTGGTTGTGTTGATTGAAGATGTGCAACAGCAGGTATACATTAAACCATAAGAGTTGTTCTATGATATACTGTTCGCAGCAGGATTTGGTTGGTTTTAAAACCCTAGATAATGGGTCGTCCTTGTTGCTGATCGTGGGTTCAAGACGATAGCAGACATGAATCGCAGCAAAGAAAAGAGTTTAATACACACACAATGTGGTATAAAAGAAAAAGATGGACATGGGATCCACTGATATGGATGTGATACTTATGTCCTAAAATTATGGTTACTGGTGTCAAAGAAAACGTTGTACTAGTTGTATTCCTACTTTGTAGGAAACAAAGATAGCAACGAGAAAGAGAAAAGGTATGTACTTTTGTTTCAAATATTATTTTGAGCAGAAAGTGTGACACCCCGGGTAGGGTCAAAATATGCGGAATTATCAACGGAGATGTCACAAGGGTGGATCGATAACACATAGTCCATAGAGCATAAGATAAAGGATTATTCGAAACAGATTACATGATTATTAAACAAATTAATAAAAATTATCTTTAAAACGTCATAAGAAGATTGTTTATGTTTCCCAAATAGAACCATTGACGATTCCTACAATGCAGATTTCATAGATTCTTGAGTCCATGCACACACTACGTTCTAACTTCATTTCCTTGAGATAAACATGCTTAGAGGGTCAACATAAAGTTGGTGAATTTGTAGGTTTAACAATAATTAGTTTGGACATACATTAATCATAGAAGTAACAATGCACAAAGCATTCTTACTAAAAAGTAGATTACATTTGCTATTACTCGAAACTGAAGCTTAACCTTCCATAGTTCTCAACAGATGAGGACGTAGTGTCTTACAAAAAGACACCCAAACCCAGTTCCAACATGATATACATCTGCTGTCCCGGCCAAGGCACAGTGAGCATGACTCACCCAGATAGGGATGGTCAATCCCTAATAGATCTATTTATAACATTCCGGCGATTTACAACAATTTAACAGTTTCTATAATAGTCAATCATAGTCAAGTTTATACAATAAAATTATGTCCATTTAAAAATAGTTGCAAGTTTTCTCCCCGTAGAGGTAAAGTTTATCAATAGTTTATATGGGGCTGTAAACTCACCTGGGAGTTGGCAATAGTTGTATAACATGAATATCCAAATAATGCTCACGCCAAAAGTTATGCCTAATCAAATAGTACAAAGAACATATGTGTATGCTTATACATATTTTTAGTCAGTTCATTAATGCTACTGCATTTATCTAAATAACCGTAGTACAAGTATTAACAATATCCATTTAAACTTATCTATATAAGTTTCATAGTTAAGTAAACAAAAATGTTCTACTTAAAATATTAGTTCACGTTCGTAGTTCATGTATTATAATCCTCCATTTAAACATACTATTAAGTTTCATAATTAAGTAAACATAGAAATGTTCTACATAAATATTAGTTTACGTTCGTAGTTCATGTATTATAATCATCCATTTAAACTTACTATTAAGTTCCATAATTAAGTAAACGTAAAAATGTTCTACTTAAATATTAGTTTACGCTCGTAGTTCATGTATTATAATCATCCATTTAAATTTACTATTAAGTTTCATAATTAAGTAAACGTAAAAATGTTCTACTTAAATATTAGTATTCAATTTATTTAACGTTCATATAAATTTTATTTCCTAAAAGTATATGAGTTCATGTATTAGTAATGCATATCCATATTATTTATACAATTTACTTCATAAGGCAAAAATATAAATATTTTATTTTTGAAAAATAAAATATAATATTTATTTAACTTAAAAGTTCCCATAAATTATTTAACATTTATAAAATAATTTATTAATTACAAGTTTAAGAATTTATACATTAATCCTTATGGTTTAGGTTTTAATTAAGTTTTACTAAATTTAAAATAGAATTAGGGTTAAGGCCTGTTAAAGTTTCGCTACATGGAAAAACTGGCCCCTCCATATTTTAAACAAAGTATAACTTTCGGATTTTACACATTTGGTAGCTAGGGCTTGTTAAAGTTTCGGCTTATGGCAGATTTAGTCCCCTAGTTAAATCTAGGTTTTTATAACTTTAATAAAATGACAAAAACAGCCCCTAGGGCTTCTTTAAGTTTCGGATTATTACCAAAATGGTCCTTAGGTTTATAATATGACAAAATGACTTTTAGAAACATTCCAAAATGGTCCCTAGGGTTTAATATGCCACGCATGGTATTTGTTAAACCCTAGACTTTTGGATAATTACAATTTTAGTCCTTGTGTTTACTAACATATCAAAACAAGTTTCATAAGTCATGGTTTTAGTCCTTAAGTTTTATAGATTATCATTTTAACCAAACGTTTTTTTAAGTTACATTTTATTATAAAAACTTTTATTTAAACATTCAAAACATTATATGGGCTCATTAAATTGGTTAGAGTATCTAATGGGCCATCTAGTGGGCCTAAATACATTTTTAAGTTTACTAACTTGTTAAATAGGCCTTCAACACATTTATTGGGCTTAAATACATTTTAATTCCATTAATTTATTTAAACAGGTTCAAGTATAATCTTAAGTCCATTAGGACACTAAGATTTATTAAATGGGCTTATTGGGTCCATTAAGTCTTGGGCTAATATTGCATGGGCTTAATTAGTCCATTAATACTACTTTTTATTTTATGTATGTATTAATCTAGGATTTTCTTATAAGCTTATTATTAGCTTATCCATATTTAGCTTTAAATCTTAATAAAAGAATAAAACTATTTATTTTATGTGATGTACCAAATGAGATCTAGATGTGTTACAAGGTTGCATGCAAGTCATAAGCCCTAATATGAGCTTATAACTCATGGATATAATTAATTATAGCTTATTAAGATGAGTCAAAACTTATTTTAAGGTTGCATGTACTTATAAGCGTCCCCAAAATAAGATCTAGCTATGTACAAATCAAGAAATCAAGTCACAAGTCCATACATGCATACATATAGCCCACGACTATAATTTTAAATCTTGGTGTTTCCAAGATGGACATTTTAGCTAGTTTTATGTCTTGTAATTATTTATAAAAATACGACATGATTATCTAGGTTTCTTGCATGTTTCCAAGGTTACCACAATTCCAAGAAAACAACATAAAGCTCACGGCTATATTGTTTTCTCCCAATGTTCCCATAAGATTTATAAGATTGTTTTATGTTTATCATGTTAAGTTAAATTATTATCATAAGATCTAGGCCTTATATAAGCATGCATGTACATTTAAAGTTCATTCAAGGTCATATACATAACCCACGACTACATATGTACACATAATTCATTTTAGTGATTTTTAGTATTCCATTTCATATGTAATAATACATTTTCCATCATTAAAACTTAGTACATAAATCATAAGTTAACCACTTAATTGTATAGTGACCCTTTAGGTCATGGTTTTCATGATTTTCAAGTTACACATGTTTACTTATGAGATCTATGATTATTAGTTAACCAAAGTCCCAAAGAATAAGATGTGTAACCCATGCTACCTTTAAATTCATAAAATGGTTCATATGATTTTAAATCAAGTTAAAACATAGAGTACTAGTCAAAGGTTTCTTTATTAAAAAGATTTTAACCATGACTAATGGTGCACAAATATATGCCGTGACCTTTAAGGTCATGGTTTTTACCAAATCTTGATTTTAACAAGTCATTTACATGTGTTTATAGATGAATGATGATGCATGCAAGTAGAAATGAAGAAACAGAAAGAGTATACCTTTCTTTCTTAAAAGTTACCAAGGAAGATCTAGATGAACAAGGATATTAGAGATCAAATCAAGAAGGTGATGGAAACCATAACTATAACCAAGTCGTGACCTTTAAAGTTTCGGCTAGAGCTTGTAATAGTGATTCCAAAGATGATGATGCTACCAAATGATTAGTAGTGAAGATGGGACAAGGATCTAGTAGATTTAATGAAAAACTTTGGATGTTTGTGGCTTAAAGCCGAATGATTTGAGAGATAAGGTGAAGATAGAAGTGAGATTAAGTTGCATAAGAGAATGAGAGATTGTATGTGTGTGTTTTTCGGCTAAAAGGGGAGAGAGAAGGGTGAAGGCAAAAGGCATGATTGCCTTGGTAAGAACCATTCTGCCATGTGTTTGCTTTTCCAAAACCAAGACAACCCTTCTTCTTCCACATATGCATGTGTGCCGTGTCTAGCTAGCCAAAGGGGTAATGGGCTTTGGCTTGGGCTTATGTTGGGCTAGCACATAAGGAGTATAGTCTTGGGCTAGTCTAAGAAGGTTTAAACATGTTTGGTATGCATACACACATACATACACGGCTACACATAGTATGTGTAGCATGTTTTCCAAATTTTAGTTAAGTGTTGTATACTTCAAATATTGATTATACATTTTGTTACTTGTCTCCCCTAGTTTTAAATACAAGGTTTAAATAATGAATCTTATTACAACAAGTATGAATGTAAAAGTATAAGTACATAATGGAAAAGTTCACACACAACTTATAGAAACATAACACATGAGTATGTGTCCTAGGATTAATGGGTGAAACTTCATTACATAAAATCATGGTAAAATAATGGATTTTATAGCACCACCTCGTTATTATAGCTTTGTCCTCAAAGCTACTAAAATGTAGTTATCTTTTAAGTGAAAGATGTTCTAAGTATATGGTTCATTTCGGCCACTCTCTAAGGTACGGATGGTGACGTTAATGCGAAGTGATCTACACCTAGGTTACCCTTATACGTCCGGTTGAGCAGTAATGAAGGGTTCTGCTACTAAGGGTAGACAGAAGGTGATGCAAAGAGATCTTTATCCGGGTCGCACTATACATCCGATTGAGCAGTAACGGAGACTGCTGCTATGGATGGATAAGAAGCAATGCAAAGAGATCTTTATCTGGGTCGCACTATACATCCGATTGACAAGTAAATGAGACTGCTGCTATGGATGGATAGAAAGCAATGCAAAGAGATCTTTATCCGAGTCGCATTATACATCCGATTGAGCAGTAAAGGAGACTGTTGCTATGGATGGATAGAAAGCAATGCAAAGAGATCTTTATACGGGTCGCACTATACATCCGATTGATCAGTAAAGGAGACTGCTGCTATGGATGTATAGAAAGCAATGCAAAGAGATCTTTATCCGGGTCGCACTATTCATTCGATTGAGCAGTGAAGGAGACTGCTGCTATGAATGGATAGAAAGCAATGCAAAGGGATCTTTATCCGGGTCACACTATACATCCGATTGAGCAGTAAAGGAGACTGCTGCTATGGATGCATAGAAAGCAATGCAAAGAGATCTTTATCTGGATCGCACTATACATCCGATTGAGCAGTAAAGGAGACTGATGCTATGGATGGATAGAAAGCAATGCAAATAGATCTTTATCCGGGTCGCACTATGTAACACCCCCAAATTTACACAATTTAATACAGCAGAAGACTCGTTGGTGTTACGGGATAGCACATTACTCACATCATAGACAACGCTTAAAAATCACGTCTTTTAATAGTAAAGCATTTCCATTCATAAATATCAAATTTACATAGGTCCCAAGTCATAGTATTTCATAAAATTATACAAAGCATTTGAATGGGAATTTGTTATTTAAGTGCGGGCCAGGAATTCTTGTCGTCTTCCTGAGAATTACCTTCAAGTAACTGAGATAAAACATGTTAAAAGAAAAGGTCAGCGAAAACGCCGAGTAAATTCATAGAGTTTAATGAAATCCATTATTATATCATCGGTATATATTTATTACCGAAAATCATTTTGTACAAATCCTTGTAGTAGGCCATAAAATAGGCCAAAAATATTTTATACAAATCCTTGTCAAATCATAATATAGGCTTTTGCCTTCAAAACCATTATACGAACCATTGTCGTAAAAATATCATACAATACGTTTTATAACGTTATATAAAGTTAAATAAAAACCGTTATATGAATATGGTTATGTAAAACCAAAACACGAACATAATATCAATAATAAGACCCCGTATTGCTAGTCAGGCAATATATCGTAATTCAGTGCCTATAGCACTATTTCGTTATTTGGATTATTATAAGCCGCATGACATTGTTACCTTACTACAACAAACAACGGGTAGTTAGCCCGAAACTCAATTTGCCCATCTAAGTTAGCGTGTCGTCACAAAAATCACGCTATGGAAATCTTCTCATACATAAATTCGCTTACCAATCAATGTGGCACAACGGGGATCAACCGTCAAGGCGCGAACTGGGGTGATCTTCCCCAAATAGTACTAGTAATATTATATGCATAAGCGTCTACCAAATCCCGGTAGTTCACAATTCATGCTAATGGGACTTTTAGTGATATAACCTAACTAATAATAATCCATCTCATTTCATTCATCGGGTCATATAATCATTCATCGGGTCGTACAATCATTTGGGTCCAAATCAATAAGCAAACAGTCGGGACAACTGGTGTCCTATTTTATTAAAACTAACATGTTATCGCCCTCGCGGGTTTCATAAAACATTTAAAAGAGTGCGAGGCTATGAACACACGTTGATGTGGGAAAGCGGGTTATCGGCAATTCGGATGTACGGTACGTGCTTCAATCACGGAAACCTAGACAAATAATACTCGTCTTAGACTCTTGTCCAATGTCTTTATAAAAATAATGGCTATGTATATATATGATGATTTTATAAATATGATGATTATCAAGTGGGATTGTACATCTTTATTCAACATTATAATTTTATGTGTTGGTAATTTTTATGACTAGTTACACTAGTTCAACTTGTTTACATTTTGAGGCCCAATAGGCCCATTATAAGCCCATTACATTATATTAGTCCAATTTTATACTTTTAACCTCAGCCTTATGCTTACATGTTGGGCCCAAGTGGGTTAATCCCAATGAGTAAGTCCATTAGAGTTTAGCCAAATTAGTTGGGTTAGGAGTCCAATAAGGCTAATTTGGCCCGTTAATGTCTGTATGTTATAAAACTCGGGTTTTGTCTGTTTTTACTTGTTATATAAGTTTATACATCAGTATGTGAGTTTATAAAAAGTTTACATTAGACGGGTCCGACCGTCTAAGTTTTATTTATCAAAAACGTTAATCTTTCGGTTTTAGCCGAAAAGACGTAAAACTTATGTATATAGTTTTATAACTTATAAAACTTATCAAATTGCCCTTTTTATAAAATGTCTCATTTATTTATTATTGTACATACTTATATAAATATTATATATAAGTTAGTGGGTTTTAAGTTTACATTTTATATATTATTTACTTGAGTGCTGTTATAATACTATATACTTTAATTTCACAAATCTGATTTTTACTTTCACTTTCACCATTTTTATCATATCATGATTTCTACAAGGAGATAGAAGCTCATTTTTGGATGACATAAACTTCATATCATGTGTTACAAATAACTTAGATTTAGCTACTGCTCAATCCAAGTCTATGTATCCCTAACCGTCCTCACAAAACAGACTATTCAGATTGATACATCAATTTTGTTTTGATCATATCTCACTCATTATAATGATTCCATTGCATGGCCAACTCTCACATGTGTACAAGACTTAATACTTACTGTATATTGATTCCACTATGCCATTTTATTAGTTTATACAACCAACTATTTTAAGCATGATTTAACCATTTTACATGTAGTTTTTGAATCTTTTTATCCAAGTTTATCAACACATGATCCCCATACAATATTTTTATCATCATATATCATCATATATATATACATTAAGAAAGAAAATATATGGTTACATATTCAAAATAACAATAGGATAGGAAGAACAATCTCTATACCACCAAAGTGATGAAAAGATGGGGTTGGTGATGAACAAGACTTGCTTTTGGGTAACCAATCTTATGAGATATCAACACCACTTCTAGTATCACCAAATATTTATAGACTTCTCCAAAAATCAGCCCTTGATCTCCATGGAAACTCCTTGCTAGTTGTTAAAATCACCTCCAATCAATATAACTTCAATGGGTTTTCATCATATGTGTAAATAACATATGATTTATGGTTGAATCAAGATCAAATGGGGGTTGTTTTAGGTGAAGAGTGGACGTTCATAGGGAGAGAGTTGAGAGAAAAATGGTGGTTTGCATGAGTCTTATGTGAGAGAATGGTTTTAGTTAGTAGTTTTAAGGTGTGGATGGTTTTGGTGCAAGACTAAGGACATGTGTCCTTAGTTAGCTTAACAATTTGACACACATGAGGTGTGTTGTTGAAGCTTAAAACTATCCCATATTGGGGGTGGGGCAAAGCTTGTTTTGTCTCATCCCCAGTTATTTACGGGTAGTCCTCGATTCTAATTTCCTCGATTTGCGTGCCCTCGGGTCGTTTTACGAAAAAACGTTTTTATAATTTATGAATCAACGGCACAAAACGAATCTAATAAAAATTGTCTCATAAAAAACAGAGTTCAAAAATGTAAATACGTAAACCTAGGGTTTCCGGTTTAGTCGTAAAGGACGTTAAATTATTCACCTAAGTCCTAATCTCTTCTCGTAAATTTATGAGTTTATTAACCAAGTGATGAGACTGCTTTTATACATGGTCTCATCGTCCAAAACGGCCTTAAAATGCATAAAATATCATAAAATAGACCAAATATATGCTCGTGTTTGTTACTTGTGTATTTTTAGGTACGGATATTGAGGAATTGGCAAAAGAACACAAGAATCAATCAAAAACGAACACGGGAAATGAAGTCGCACAATGAACCGGGCCCAAATTTGGATTTTGCAAAAAGACCCTTGAAGAATTGAAGATTGGCAAAAATGGCCCCTCATCTTTGAAGAACTTGTCACATTTGACCCTCAAATTATCAAATGTACAAGTATTATCCTTAATATTTGAAGATTGTACTAGATCAGTCCTTGGAATTTGAAGAATATACATTTTACATCCTTGGAAAAGCTTTTGGAAAAGTTTGTGCCACTTTTGACAAGTTGTCAAAAGTTGACAAAGCTAATTTGGGCACTGTTGGGTATTAAATACAAAGTGAAGAGAAGTTGATAACCTGGGGACCAAATGTGCCAAACCACCAAACCTACCCATCCACTAAAAACGTGACACCTCACATAACCCACCCACCAACCCATACCCTTACCCAAACCCTTAACCTACCCGTCCAAAACCCACACCCATGAACCAGGTTTATTAAAAATGGTCAAATGGTCAACGAAATTTCCCACTAAACACTTTTTTAAAAAAGTTTTCTTCCCCAAAAAGGATTAATCACCACTGTTAACTATCTTCATGATCCTAGAACCCTAAATCCCTAAGTCAGTCAAAACAAAGGGGTTTGTCCTAATTACTTGCAGATCCCTAATACACCCTAACCTCAACATACCCCAATCCCCAGAAAGGTGTCACTCTCACTCACATGGGCAATCCAGCTATCCCCTGCCCCACAATTGAACAAGAAAACAAAGTGTACAACTTCATCAACGATTCTTGTTTAATACTTGGTCCCAAAGGAGTATATGAACGACCAAGATCATCCTAAGCTACTGTCAATCACATGGGAGCTAACTTTGACTGAATTCGTCCAAGGGCAAACAAGGCAATTCCATACTAGGGTTTAGTCTTGTAATTTTTCTTTCATTATTTTAATCAAGTGTCCTAGAACCTTCTGTAGCCAGTATATAAGGCACCCTAGGTTTCATTTTTTCTCTGGTTCCAGTTTTTGCAATTCCTTTGTAATCCCTTTTTTATAAAAATTAAAGTTTGGTATTTTGAATTAAATTGTAATTCCTTTTAGTTGTTTATAAAAAGTTTGTGTGTTAGGATTGCAATTAAGCTGAGTTCCATTAATGTGAAAGTTTGAATTTGATTTTTGAAAAAGATTTCAAGAAGGAAAAGTAAGACAGATTTTTTAAAAAGTTTTATAAATCATCCCTCTTTGGAAGTGAAAGTGGACAAAGGGGTGTTGATTTGTGAGTTTAGAGTGTTTTTAAAACATTTTAAGTAAGTTTGAAAAGATTTTGGAAAGTTTTAAAGAAAGAAAAGAAAAACAGAAAATAGGCATATTGGATATTTCCTTGTTTTTTCTCTTTGATCTTTTTGGCAGGTTATTTGTTTGTTGATTAAAGGTTCTGCTCCAACCCGGGTTGGTTTGGAGGTGAATTATACATTCACAAGGTTCTTGGATGTAAGAACCTAAGGTATTCTCTTTTTATCTTTGAAAATTTCAGAAATTAGCTAAGTGTATGTGCTTGGTTTGATTTGTTGCTAATTTGAGTGTTAATCTGTTGGATTCATGTTTATTTGAGTTTGTATGCATGTTAGAATAGCTAGGGATCAGTTTGTTTAAGTTTTGTGAGGTTTGGTTTTGTAAAATCTTGGTTTTAGAAAGTTATAGGGTGTTTGGCAATATGGATTAGCAGGACAAGATCTTTGATTAATGGTTTAAGTAGGTGTTAAAGTTTTTGATTAGGGTTAAGATTAATTGCTAGATAGTAGTAGGATAGTTTGTAACAAGTTTTGAGCAAATTTGTGTGTTAGAAAAGGATAAAAGGGTGTTAAAATTCTGCTTATGCAAATCTGCTTAATTTTTACCAAATTATTGTGCTCAATCTTGCAAACCTGCTAAGTATTAGAGTGTTCTTGTTATTGTTATTACTTTAATGTTAGATGGTAAGTGTGTATGCCAAGTTTGGTTAGTTCTAGATCACTAGAGTGCATTTGGAAAGCTTTTAAAACCACCAGACTTAGCTTATTCATCACAGAAACTTTACATGAGCCTGTTTTGACCTATGTGTGCTTGATTTGCTTATTTTGTGGTATTGAGTGCTTTGATTTTGTGTGTTACTGACTCCTTGAGCTTCAATAAGCTCAAGGGTGCCCATTGTTGTCCAAAGCAATCATCACATAATCATTGCCAAATCCCTTTTGGCTCACAAGTGTGCACTCACACTTATTCATCAAGTGTTCAAGTACTGTCCACGTTTTTTTGTTAGTCATTGGGTTAATCTTTGCATAAAAGTGAATGTGATTGAGTTTACAAGTCATTAAGTGTCACTGAGTTGTTTGGCAAAAAGTTTAAAAAGCAAAAAAATTAACGTTGCGCCGCAAGACCTACTAGCTGCGGCGCAACTGAAGGAGCTGCTGACCAAAGTTGCTCCCGTTTCACTAGTTGCGGCGCAAGACAAAAGCGTTGCGGCGCAACTAAGTGATAAAAAGGGGGGGTTTCAGGATTCGAACCCTGGTCACCACGCTCACACACCAACAACTTAACCAATGCGCCCTGGGGACTTTGACTGATAAGTTTGATTTGGAATTATACTTAAGAAGTATTTGAGTTTAGCTTTTCTAAATAAGCCGTGGGCTTATTGCTTATTTTTAGCTTATTCATTAAGCTTTCTAGCTTCCTTCCATTTTTCCTAGGTTTTTAATAGAGCTTAGGATTTTTCTGACTAAAAGTTTTATTTTTCATTTTATTTAGTTATTTAATAGGATTATTTTTATTTTTTAATTTAGAAAGTCATTTAAAAATATTAAACAGTAGTAAAAAAAATACAAAAAATAGTTTTTAGGTTTCTAGTGATATTTTTGAGGTTTACATGTGAAAAAGTTTTCAAAAACTTTAATTTTTGATTTTATTTAATTTTAGGGTTTTTTAGCAACTTTAAAAATTAATATAAAATTAACTAAAAGGTTTCAGAAACTTTTGTTTACATTTTCTTCTTAGTTAGAATATTTAGGATTTTTGAGAATTTTTTAGAATTTATTTGAGGACTTTTAATTTTTTTGATTATTTTATTATTATTTTATTCATTAAAATAAAAAGTTTTATTTTAATTTCTTTTTCATTTTTCCTAGGTTCTATATCATTAATTAGGACTTTTCCCATTTGTAGAATAATTTTTAGGCTTTTCAATTAATTTTTAGAATTAATTTAAGATTTAATAGATTTTAATAGTTTTTATGAGTTTAAAAATAGTTTAAATTGGTTTTAAAATTTTTAAAAATAGTTTTTAGTTTAATTAAGTCATTTTTGAGGTTTACAAACTATTAAATCTTGTTTAGGGCTTTTTAATATTTGAAAGTGATTTTTAGGGCTTTAATTAGCATTAAAAAGTCATTATTAAGTTAATTAAAAGGTTTTGGCAAGTTTGAATTTTTTGTAAACCCTTAGAACATTATTTGGGAGTTTTTAGTAATTTTTAGGAATTTTTAGGTTTAAATTTTAAACTTTGTGTTTTTCACGTTCTTCGTCGTAACTTTCTAATAGTGTTTTGCCTTATTTTTCTAATTTTTTTCGTCTTCGTCATTTTCTCTTCTTTTCTTCTCATTAATAATCAAAAACAAAATCAATCAATTCATTACACAACACACGTGCCTCCTCGAGAGAACGATTCCCACTCATAGGGTCATAACTTGTGGTTTTCCTAAACCACTCGTTAATACTTACCGCTTTTTGTGTTGCTTTGTTTTTCCTAAAATAAAGTATATACAAAATCACTACATCATTTTGGCGCCGCTGCCGGGGAGGCGTGTTGTGTTTTGATTGAAAAATTGTTGTTTTTCTATATTAGCCATAATATAATTGTATTAATAGCACTCTATTAATACGTATTATCGTTTTTCGGTTTTTGTGTGAATACTATTACTATATTGTATACGTAGAACAATAAATACACAAGTACTCCAAATACGTGAGCAATCACAACCTTGATTCGGGATTTCATCACTCGATCATTGTATTCGAATCTCAAACCAAAGAAAAAGGCAAAAATAGATAAATACTTTCGTGAAGCTTAATCTTGATAATACAAACTATAAGGTGGGTATAAGGCGGTTGTATTTCACAACCTAAAGGAAAAAGGCTCTTAAGTGCTTCGCGCCGCCTCGTTTCCTCCGCTTGCTTGTGCGTATTTGATTTTGAGAGTGAATCGAGGGTTTTGCCGCCCAAAGTATTATTACATATCATATATATTTTCTTGGTTTCTATTTGATTAAACCCTCTTGAACGATTTGGTGTTCCACCATCGTTCTAAAGTCATCGAAGGCGTTCACTCCACGTGATCGTTTTCATTCCTTGAGGCCTTTTTAATCAAGAGATTTGATTAGTGAGGAGATTTGTGGACTCATTGTCTACTTAATACATTTCACCAATTTCCAAAAAAGTTAATACCATCAAAAACCACAAAAAAATTGAAAAAACACAAAAAACCAAAAAGAATCTTCTTTGCTCGCCTTCTCGTTGTACGTGACGTTTATGCAAACTCGCTCTAAAGCTAGACGTGCTCGTAAACGAAGAAACAAATCACTCACTCTTTCTAGTGAGGAGTCTCCTATTGACGAACCCATTGTACGAGAAGAACCAACCATGGCGAATCGAACTATGATGGAGTTACTTCAAGCACCCACCGAGGGTTATGGAGAAGCTATCGTGATTCCCGCAATCCTTGCGGAGAATTTTGAGGTGAAAACGGGTTTGTTGTCGATGATCCAAAACAACAAATTCCGTGGTGATGAGAAGGACAATCCGCACAACCATATCCGCCAATTTAATCGTCTTACCGCCACGTGCAAATTCAAGGATGTCTCGAATGACTCGATTAAGATGATGTTATTTCCGTATTCCTTAGCGGGGCCCGCTAAAATTTGGTTAGAGAAAGAGCCACCCAATTCTATATTGACGTGGACCGATCTCGTTTCCAAATTTGTGAATCAATTTTTTCCGCCCTCTAAGACTACGCATTTGAAAAACGAGATTTCTAAATTTTCACAAGAACCAAATGAAAGTTTTTCTACGGCTTGGAATAGGTTTAAGGAGATGTTGCACGAATGTCCTCATCATGGTTTTTCCGATTTGCACCAAATCGACACGTTTTACAATGGACTTAACGATCATGAAAGAGATTATTTAAATGCCGCCGCGGGTGGTAATTTTTTGTGTAAAACGGTTGAAGAAGCTTTGGTCATAATCGAGAATAGGTCTAAGGTTTATAGCCCTCGTCACACACCGAGTGTTGCCAAAAGGGGCTCATCATCGTCTCAAAGTATCAATGCATTACATGATGAAGCAAATGAAGAAAACCGATTTTTCGATAGATTTGCAAACCTTATGTCCCATTGGAAGGCTCAAGAAGCTTCCAACACCGCTTCGGTTAAAGCGGTTTCTAAAAGTTGTTTGTCGTGTGGGGGAGCTCATGATCTTTCCGAGTGCATTACCGCGGATGGTAACACTTCGAATGCTTTTGTAGCCACGGGAACTTATAACCAAATAGGTCAAGGTTCACGTTCAAATCAAGCTCAACCCAATCAAAATGCTAATAATAATTATCGCAACAACAACAATCAAGGTGGAAATTACCAAGGAAATCAAAGGAACTATAACAAAGGTAATTACCAAAGTGGAAATGGGCAAATTTCAAAGCAAAACCAAAACCGTGATTTTCAAACTAATGCCCAAGGTTTTCAAAACGATCACACCAAAAATCTTCAAGGAGAATTTTTGAATTATGCTAAGGCTAATGATGCTAAGTTTGACAACATGCAACGTGAAATGGTTAGCTTAAGATCCGAATTGAAAAATGAGCTTAAAACCGAACTTGCTAATGAACTTAAAACTCATGCTAATAAAATGGAAGGAAATGTCACACGACTCCAACAAAATCAACAAAAAATGGAGCAAGGACAACATGAGATTAAGCAAGAGTTGTTGAAAGCGGATGCTAGGCAATCTAAGTTTGAAGACCGAATGGCTAAAATGTTTGAAGCTATCATGTGTAAGCCCTCTTCTTCGGGTGGTCTTCCTAGTGATACCATCGTGAACCCGAAAGGAGAATTGAAGGTTATTGCCACTCGTAGTGGTAAAACTTTCAAGGAACCCATTTCTCGTCCAAGTACTTCTATGGAGAAGGAAAAAGAGAAAGAACCCGAGGTCGTGGTTGAAAAGGAGCACGTTACAAGCCCACGAAGTACCGCTCAAACCACACCTACGGTTGAACCAATACCCATAATGGAACCCGAGATTCCAAGGCCGATGCCTATGCCTAATTTGCCCCAACCCACACCACCTTTACCCTACCCATCAAGACGAGACAAGGAAAAGGCACAAGAACGAAATAATTATCAATTTGAACTTTTTATGAAAATGTTTCGTGACTTGCATTTCAATATAAGTTTTGCCGACGCCTTAGTCATGATGCCTCGATTTGCCGCAAACTTCAAAAGTATGTTGAATAACAAAGAAAAATTGCAAAAATCATCTAGTTGTTCTTCGGTTTTTCTAAGCCGCATACCTCAAAAAGTCGGTGATCCTGGAAAGTTTTTAATCCCATGTGCTATCCAAGACATGGAAGAATGCTACGCCTTGGCCGATCTTGGTGCTAGTATTAATTTGATGCCTCTCGAGATTTTTAAGTCGCTCAATCTTCCAAATCTCACTCCTTCAAGAATGTCAATCGAAATGGCCGATCATTCTATGATTCTAGCTTGTGGAGTTGCCGAGGACGTCTTTGTGAAAGTTGGGAAATTCTATTATCCCGTGGACTTCATTGTTGTTGATATTCCCATCGATCCTAAAGTTCCGTTAATTTTAGGTCGATCTTTTTTGGATACCTCGAGAGCACTTATCGATGTGCATGCAAGAAAAATCACTCTTCGTTTCAATGAGGAAGAACTCGTCATTAATGCAACCCAAAACTCCACTCTTTCTCATGTTTATTCGATCACATCTTCGTACAATGTCAATCCTATCAAAAACATGTGTCAAAAGATTTCAAATAGAGTTTTAGGAGTTGATAAAAATGAAGTTCCGTCCCCTCCGCCGATGGAGGTTAAGAGTGTTAAGCCGATAATTCCAATCTCGAGTGATTCTTCGGATGATGAATACGTTGATCCCGATGGGGAGGTTTTCTTTGTTGACAAAAGATTTGAAAACTTGCCACCACCAAAACCAAAACGTTTTCAAAATGTAAGAATTTTTAGTGTGACTAACATTGTTTTAGATACACCAAATATTTTTGACATAATTAAATCGGGTTTTCACAAGGAGAGTGTAAAAGATGAAAAAGGAAAAGATTTTGAATTTAATTTAAAAGATTTTTCTACGACTCTAACTCCGTCATCACCGCGTGTCTTGAGTACTACAAGCTCGTCTTCTCCTTTTGACGATGCTTTGTGTGGACCTAGTGTGGGGGAAGCCCCTTATGTTCCCTCCCCTTTCTCCACCGAGGACAAGATATTTGATCCTGGAATTGCTTTTATAGGGAAATCTCGGTCTTCCACCGATGCAATAAATGGAAAATCTTTTCATTTGATTGGTGCGAGTCTACCTCGAGTAGCTCATGTTTTTAGAGACTTACCCATTGTCCCACCCTTCTATTTTTTCTTATCTATTTTCTTGAAACTCTTTGAGTTTGTGTTGACACACGACAAAGTGGCGTTGATTTGTTTTTCCAAAGAAAACGAGAACGCCATCTTTGATCCCGGTATTTTGCATCATCAAAGGACTTAGTCCTTAATACCGGTTGTTTTTGGGCCTTGATTACATGTAAGCCCCACCAAAAAATTGACCATACCATGATTATCCCTAAATGATCACATTTATGGGGATTCGAGTCGAGCTTTTGACTCGGTTATCAAAAACAAGGTGCCTCGTGGGGGAGACCCATGCTTATCCATGTACATATTATTGCTTTCTAATTAGTTTAATGTGAGGGGATTTGTGCCCTTCCAACCTTTGTTCCGTGGTTGTTTGTGAATTGTGTCTTTTAGATCATCATCTTCACGATTGGAGCCTCTCGTGTTCGTTTCATGGGAGCACTCGATCGTTTGCTTTGGAGGCCTTTCCCAATATCCACATATGATATATCCTTTTATGTTCTAACCTTAGGTTTTATAGCACACTTCATAAACGGCTATTACTTATTGGTTACACCCTTTCCATGCTAGATTAGGCATTCGACTACGTCTCTAGTATGGGGGTGTTTGTACCCCTAGACTCGAAACATTGAGGACAATGTTTAACTTTAGTATGGGGGGGTGAATAGATACTTGCCTTGCCAAACCTTCACGCTTTCCAAAGTTTATCTTTTTGTTTATCGTTTTTGTTGCAAAATAAGGCTAAAAATGGCCAAATTTTAAAATTTTTCTCATGTTTCATAAGTGTTTGAAGACACGAATGTAGATTTTCCGATGGCGAGAATAAGAGTAATTTTTGACTCGACCGTGCGTGTTGAGCACTTAGCTTTGATTCCTTAACTACACATTAGGCTAAGTCTCTTAAATGAGGACGAGAAATGATAGAGTTAATTATAAGTTACTATGCTAAACGTAGAGTACTCGTATTCTTTCAAAAACTCATGTGTTCTCGTTGTTTGCTTATTCTCCCTTCGCATGTAAATATTTTTTGCTTAATAAATATTGATTTAGCGGTTTAATTTTGATTGTTGGGTTTCTAGTCTTTTCTAGTAGCTTCCGTGTAATTAAATTGGGAAGACATTAAGGTATCGCCAGCGTCACGGTTTTGAAGTATTGGCAACCCTAATAATCGAAAGCTTCACCCAATAATAAGATTTCAAGTGCTCACCTAAATCTAGCAAACAATTTGAAGCCCCACAAGGCCTAAAATCTATGCAAAATTGAAAGTGAATCAAGCCTTAATCTTCGAAGCTTTAAAGATCCAAAATTCGCTTTAGCGTGAGGATATACGTCTTTGGCTAATAAAACCACCGATGAGGCGGATAATAAAAGGCAAGGCAAGACCGAAGTCATAATAAAAGCTTCATGGCGAAGTTGAATAAAAGATGGAGGTAAACCAAAGATAATAAGGCCCTTCCGTTAGGGGGCGTATAAAAGTCTTGGTAATAAGTCTCATGTTCAAAACCGTTATAAAACCGTGTTTATCGATTCTTCTTGTCAACTTAATTTTTTAACATCGTTGTCTATTAGGAGGGGTTATTAATTTGATGATCTTAGTTACACCGTTAGGACTCTATTTTTAGACCTAAATCTCTATTATCGCATAAGTCAACAATGTATCCTCGTGATCATTAAGACAAAATAAAATATAAGAGATACAACTTAGGAATAATGGGAGAATAAGTACGTGATTAGGGCATATGAGTAGTGTTAGCATTACTAACTTATAATGACAATGATCTTGTTGCACGCTTGGCATGGAATTAAGGTGAAAATCGAGGACGACGAAATTATTTCTAACGAAGCATTCACGTGTTCTTATTCTATGAACCTAAACGTCCCATTTTGCGATGAAAATCATACATTATGTCTAAAACGCAAGTAGTAGTAATTGTAGGGTGTAGCTAGTTATCATTTCAATAAAAGTCATAAAATTAAATTTTGGAGATGCTTTGATACTTTATTCTTAGCATTGCGTGAGGGCACGGCAATGGTTTAGTATGGGGGAGTGATGAGAATGCTTTTATACATGGTCTCATCGTCCAAAACGGCCTTAAAATGCATAAAATATCATAAAATAGACCAAATATATGCTCGTGTTTGTTACTTGTGTATTTTTAGGTACGGATATTGAGGAATTGGCAAAAGAACACAAGAATCAATCAAAAACGAACACGGGAAATGAAGTCGCACAATGAACCGGGCCCAAATTTGGATTTTGCAAAAAGACCCTTGAAGAATTGAAGATTGGCAAAAATGGCCCCTCATCTTTGAAGAACTTGTCACATTTGACCCTCAAATTATCAAATGTACAAGTATTATCCTTAATATTTGAAGATTGTACTAGATCGGTCCTTGGAATTTGAAGAATATACATTTTACATCCTTGGAAAAGCTTTTGGAAAAGTTTGTGCCACTTTTGACAAGTTGTCAAAAGTTGACAAAGCTAATTTGGGCACTGTTGGGTATTAAATACAAAGTGAAGAGAAGTTGATAACCTGGGGACCAAATGTGCCAAACCACCAAACCTACCCATCCACTAAAAACGTGACACCTCACATAACCCACCCACCAACCCATACCCTTACCCAAACCCTTAACCTACCCGTCCAAAACCCACACCCATGAACCAGGTTTATTAAAAATGGTCAAATGGTCAACGAAATTTCCCACTAAACACTTTTTTAAAAAAGTTTTCTTCCCCAAAAAGGATTAATCACCACTGTTAACTATCTTCATGATCCTAGAACCCTAAATCCCTAAGTCAGTCAAAACAAAGGGGTTTGTCCTAATTACTTGCAGATCCCTAATACACCCTAACCTCAACATACCCCAATCCCCAGAAAGGTGTCACTCTCACTCACATGGGCAATCCAGCTATCCCCTGCCCCACAATTGAACAAGAAAACAAAGTGTACAACTTCATCAACGATTCTTGTTTAATACTTGGTCCCAAAGGAGTATATGAACGACCAAGATCATCCTAAGCTACTGTCAATCACATGGGAGCTAACTTTGACTGAATTCGTCCAAGGGCAAACAAGGCAATTCCATACTAGGGTTTAGTCTTGTAATTTTTCTTTCATTATTTTAATCAAGTGTCCTAGAACCTTCTGTAGCCAGTATATAAGGCACCCTAGGTTTCATTTTTTCTCTGGTTCTAGTTTTTGCAATTCCTTTGTAATCCCTTTTTTATAAAAATTAAAGTTTGGTATTTTGAATTAAATTGTAATTCCTTTTAGTTGTTTATAAAAAGTTTGTGTGTTAGGATTGCAATTAAGCTGAGTTCCATTAATGTGAAAGTTTGAATTTGATTTTTGAAAAAGATTTCAAGAAGGAAAAGTAAGACAGATTTTTTAAAAAGTTTTATAAATCATCCCTCTTTGGAAGTGAAAGTGGACAAAGGGGTGTTGATTTGTGAGTTTAGAGTGTTTTTAAAACATTTTAAGTAAGTTTGAAAAGATTTTGGAAAGTTTTAAAGAAAGAAAAGAAAAACAGAAAATAGGCATATTGGATATTTCCTTGTTTTTTCTCTTTGATCTTTTTGGCAGGTTATTTGTTTGTTGATTAAAGGTTCTGCTCCAACCCGGGTTGGTTTGGAGGTGAATTATACATTCACAAGGTTCTTGGATGTAAGAACCTAAGGTATTCTCTTTTTATCTTTGAAAATTTCAGAAATTAGCTAAGTGTATGTGCTTGGTTTGATTTGTTGCTAATTTGAGTGTTAATCTGTTGGATTCATGTTTATTTGAGTTTGTATGCATGTTAGAATAGCTAGGGATCAGTTTGTTTAAGTTTTGTGAGGTTTGGTTTTGTAAAATCTTGGTTTTAGAAAGTTATAGGGTGTTTGGCAATACGGATTAGCAGGACAAGATCTTTGATTAATGGTTTAAGTAGGTGTTAAAGTTTTTGATTAGGGTTAAGATTAATTGCTAGATAGTAGTAGGATAGTTTGGAACAAGTTTTGAGCAAATTTGTGTGTTAGAAAAGGATAAAAGGGTGTTAAAATTCTGCTTATGCAAATCTGCTTAATTTTTACCAAATTATTGTGCTCAATCTTGCAAACCTGCTAAGTATTAGAGTGTTCTTGTTATTGTTATTACTTTAATGTTAGATGGTAAGTGTGTATGCCAAGTTTGGTTAGTTCTAGATCACTAGAGTGCATTTGGAAAGCTTTTAAAACCACCAGACTTAGCTTATTCATCACAGAAACTTTACATGAGCCTGTTTTGACCTATGTGTGCTTGATTTGCTTATTTTGTGGTATTGAGTGCTTTGATTTTGTGTGTTACTGACTCCTTGAGCTTCAATAAGCTCAAGGGTGCCCATTGTTGTCCAAAGCAATCATCACATAATCATTGCCAAATCCCTTTTGGCTCACAAGTGTGCACTCACACTTATTCATCAAGTGTTCAAGTACTGTCCACGTTTTTTTGTTAGTCATTGGGTTAATCTTTGCATAAAAGTGAATGTGATTGAGTTTACAAGTCATTAAGTGTCACTGAGTTGTTTGGCAAAAAGTTTAAAAAGCAAAAAAATTAACGTTGCGCCGCAAGACCTACTAGCTGCGGCGCAACTGAAGGAGCTGCTGACCAAAGTTGCTCCCGTTTCACTAGTTGCGGCGCAAGACAAAAGCGTTGCGGCGCAACTAAGTGATAAAAAGGGGGGGTTTCAGGATTCGAACCCTGGTCACCACGCTCACACACCAACAACTTAACCAATGCGCCCTGGGGACTTTGACTGATAAGTTTGATTTGGAATTATACTTAAGAAGTATTTGAGTTTAGCTTTTCTAAATAAGCCGTGGGCTTATTGCTTATTTTTAGCTTATTCATTAAGCTTTCTAGCTTCCTTCCATTTTTCCTAGGTTTTTAATAGAGCTTAGGATTTTTCTGACTAAAAGTTTTATTTTTCATTTTATTTAGTTATTTAATAGGATTATTTTTATTTTTTAATTTAGAAAGTCATTTAAAAATATTAAACAGTAGTAAAAAAAATACAAAAAATAGTTTTTAGGTTTCTAGTGATATTTTTGAGGTTTACATGTGAAAAAGTTTTCAAAAACTTTAATTTTTGATTTTATTTAATTTTAGGGTTTTTTAGCAACTTTAAAAATTAATATAAAATTAACTAAAAGGTTTCAGAAACTTTTGTTTACATTTTCTTCTTAGTTAGAATATTTAGGATTTTTGAGAATTTTTTAGAATTTATTTGAGGACTTTTAATTTTTTTTGATTATTTTATTATTATTTTATTCATTAAAATAAAAAGTTTTATTTTAATTTCTTTTTCATTTTTCCTAGGTTCTATATCATTAATTAGGACTTTTCCCATTTGTAGAATAATTTTTAGGCTTTTCAATTAATTTTTAGAATTAATTTAAGATTTAATAGATTTTAATAGTTTTTAGGAGTTTAAAAATAGTTTAAATTGGTTTTAAAATTTTTAAAAATAGTTTTTAGTTTAATTAAGTCATTTTTGAGGTTTACAAACTATTAAATCTTGTTTAGGGCTTTTTAATATTTGAAAGTGATTTTTAGGGCTTTAATTAGCATTAAAAAGTCATTATTAAGTTAATTAAAAGGTTTTGGCAAGTTTGAATTTTTTGTAAACCCTTAGAACATTATTTGGGAGTTTTTAGTAATTTTTAGGAATTTTTAGGTTTAAATTTTAAACTTTGTGTTTTTCACGTTCTTCGTCGTAACTTTCTAATAGTGTTTTGCCTTATTTTTCTAATTTTTTTCGTCTTCGTCATTTTCTCTTCTTTTCTTCTCATTAATAATCAAAAACAAAATCAATCAATTCATTACACAACACACGTGCCTCCTCGAGAGAACGATTCCCATCAAGAGTCATAAGTGCTTGGTTTTCCTAAACCGACGCTTAACGCTTACCACTACTATTTTGTTGCCTCTTTTTCCTAAAAGGGTATACAAAAAGACTACATCACCAACACAAATTTAAAATCCTAAAATAATATTCACGGTTAAATTTATTTCCTGAAATGTCGGACTGTCACCAAAAACGGTGTATGTAAACGTAAGCACGTAACGTAGAGTCCTCCGGTTTAGACATAGTCGATGCTACATCAAGACGTAAACCAAAATAATATTTTTAAATAATAATTGAGAATAAAATATCAACCATAAATTGACGGATTGTCACAGCATTTACCCTTAAACATGATCTTTGTCCTCAAAGATCGATTTATCTTACTAATCGCTTCTTATAGAGTTAGAGCCATGTGGGTATTTCCTCCACATTCGGTCTTTTCTCTCAAGTGTAATTTATTACAATATGCGAGTTTCATCAAACATAACTACGGGAATACGATCAGTCTTAATGTTGAATTACTTTCTCTATGCATGATGTTAACGGGTTTTTGATGAATGCAACTTTTCGCCGATCTAAACTTTATCAAGAAGTAATCAGATCTTCACTTGATAGACATTTCATCAAGTTCGATATACGAAACATAATTCATGCAGCCCTTGAAGTCCTAGGGTAGATGCAGCTCATATGCCTTTCAAACCAACCTTTATATCATCTCAATGGTCCCATACAACAGGGACTTGTTTCCCATGATCTTTCAGATCATCAATTCACTTAGCAATGGTTAAAATTTTTGGCATAACTTCACTACCCATCCGGCACTTCAAGATCTACACTTCATATTCACATAACCTCCTGCCCAATAGTCAATAATCAGATCCTAAATTCAACAATCATTTCAGGTCTCGCGGGTCGGGTATTTTGTAAGGTTAAGTTTGTCATCATAGGTAACCTTAAACCTAAAAGACATGTCCAACTCACAGTGGGCGTATGTCGGGTGTCTTCATCCCAACTCCTGCTTACAGATGCTCTCATATAGATCCTGACAAGATTCAATCTCGATCCTAATACGATAATTATCAATGATGATCTCTCCAAAGGAAAACGATTATACGCTTTATTACCAAAGGTCAATCATTCAAGCATAAAACAACACTTCTAGTGTTTTATATCATTACTTTACCTCGTCCCTTCGATTGGGGTGGTAAACAGTACTCTCATCAAGGTTCGTTCCCAATGTCTTCTGAGAAAATCTCTAGAAATTCAATGCAAAGCGAGGATCTTGATAGAGATGATCGATACAGGCACACCATGCTTACACTACTCCTTTAAATACAAAAGAGTCAATTTCTTCATCGAGAATCTATCATTAATGGGAATGATATTAGCAGATTTGTTCAGTCTGTCGACGATGACCCAAATCGAATCAAATTCAG
This sequence comes from Glebionis coronaria, assembly GCA_025667525.1. Classification (NCBI taxonomy): domain Eukaryota; kingdom Viridiplantae; phylum Streptophyta; class Magnoliopsida; order Asterales; family Asteraceae; genus Glebionis; species Glebionis coronaria. Next base: position 243,620,277 of record CM046876.1, read on the forward strand.
ATGATGACCTTTGTAATAGTTAGACATTTACTAATGTATGAGGCGATGTCTGCCTTGATAATTTGCCATTAGTACATCTTCTTCAGACAAAGATACTTTTAATCAAAAATGGCATGAATAGAATACTTCATCTTATAAGATTTCAACATAACTAAATCTCACAAACCTCCATATTTAGGAAACCACAAGTGGCCTTTTATACATTTAACGCCATCGGCTTCTCAATTATAATGGTTCACATTAGCCGCGAACACCCTTTTTATTATTTATATTATCCTTTTTACAAACATCAGCCATTTTAAATTTGCTCGGTAATTTATTTTGTACCATCATTTCTAAGGAACACACCCTAATTGGTTCTTTATCCTTTTTACATAATACGTCGGTATCTACATTCACCTTCCCTTGATGAAATAAATATCACGACCGTATTCATTCAAAATTTCCTTCTTCATATTTTCTAAGTTTTAATTTCGTCTCAACTATCATTTTTATCAGTTTTTCTCTATCCCACGTTTTAAAGTGTCGATAAATATTACAAGTAATTAAATAATAAATATTTAATTTTATGAAAAGCAAGCGTAAAAATTTTAAATTTCTTAGCTCGACCAATTATATAAAAATATTCAAAATAAATTTGAATTTTTTTAACACGATTTTTGTTGATTTATTGAAAATAATGAATAAGATTTGTAAATGTTTGAAAAATCTTTGGTTATACTTTGGTCAAAATTTTGTTAGTTGAAAATAAAAAATTGTAGTTTCAGATTTCAAGTCATGGTTTAAATGGTTTCCTCAATTCCTCTTAGGTTGTCTTGTGGTATATACAAACATTTACCCCTAAACAAGAGTTTAGTTAAATGATTTCGGTATAAGGAAATAATCCCTTAAAAATTCTTTTGATAAACATTTGTCAAAACATATTTGCACTTTATTTTTGGTAAAACCCAAAGTCTTAAATCACTTCTAATTTTCGAAGAGTCAATATAGATTTCATTACCATTAATTACACGGTCATTTAATGTAAATGATTAAGCCTTAGATCACATGTTAAATATTCAAGGTACAGGTTTTTATTGTTCGACCAATTCAGGGTAATCTATAAATAATTATTAACTCATTCTTATTCTTATAAACAAACAAATAGTCATTAATGATCACATGCATGAATTTCTCAAATTACATCCTACACGTGATTCATCAAATTTATGAATGCTACATGTGTATTAGTCAATCCAAACGACATCACGTGAAACTCATAATGTTCATTGCAAGTTCTTGATGTAGTGATTGGAATAGATAATCTTTTTCGCGGACGCGAAGTTGATGATAACCATGCCGTGGATTCAATGATCGAACAAATCTATCATATTGGGTAGTGGATATCGATTTCGATCGTCAATTTACTTAGTTCATGGTAATCAATAAATATAAGGAATGATAACACCATAGCTCTTCATGATGACGAGCTCGGTAGACTAAAATCTTTCTAGATTATAATATCTATGACTAATTCATAACTATTCACGGTATACTTTCAAGTCTAAATGCAGAATATGGTCATCTATCAAGAATTATTTAGATCACTTTTGATAATCAACATCTTATCTTTTAGGGGATTTCTACTCGAGTTCCCATCAATTAAGACAATGTCGTCATGTCATAATCAATCAATCCATTCTACTGGCACTATCAACTTTCCAGTTTCATTACCATTGATAAGATGTGAATTTCTCAAAAGACTAATAATAACTCATAATCCTTCACAAATTCAAGGATATATGGAGACACAACTACCATTAAAAGAGTAAGGTCAACGTATAATCTACGCGAGAGAATTTCAAATCAGATACAGACAAAAACATTAACGAATATGAATACATCCCATGTTTTCATGAATTGAGTACGCATTCGAAAGCTCCTCAGATCGTTACCCAGGTCATTCAATTGAAATCTAATCAAAAGAAATGATAGGAACGTCGATACACCCAGTCGGGTATTAATATTCGATAATCAGATACTTTTCCTAAGAATCTCACCACGGGAGAATTGGACAAGAAGGGATATCAATTGTCAATGAAGACAATATCCACAGACAAGTAAATTTGACTCAGAAAAATAAATGATACGGGCACATATGTAGATGTTTCTAACAATATTTCCCTATTTTGCACTTCTTGCAGATCTCATAAACATTCAATCTTTCCCAACTTCAAAGAAAATGTAGTGTTTATTAATCAATTTTTTGGTGACTACTAATCAGCCTTGCATGGTCCTTCCAAATTTATGTAGGCGCGCAACTATTTACAATTTCAAGATTAACGATGCAATACTCAGTTCGTCAAAACTTTGTCATCATGTTTAAAATATATATATATTCATGCTTAATCATGAAATAAAAACCAGTTGAATTTACAGAGATGTCCTTTGTTATGAAAACAATTAAGTTTTCCAAAGTGTTTCATAAACAACTTTATTTCGATAATGATTATTTATAAATCTCACTTTGAATAATCCATACGGTGATGAAAATTCAATTTTTCTCAAGGAATACTGTTTCAACTAATAAAACAATGAGTGATCTGTAAAAGAGTGATGAAAGTCGTTCACCAAGAACTAACTACAATATAATAGGAAATGAGCTTTAGCCAAATAATCATGAGGTTCAGGACCTCGATGGCGCTCAAAAAGAATAAATCACAACGTAACTCAAATCGAGATGAGTACTTGTTCAATGGTTGCATCACTAATGTGAGCATTAGAAACAAGCAATAAAAGATAGATAACATCGATACATGTAGAATTTAGCAATCGAAGGTAGTCTTTTCATTAATCACAAACAAGTCAAAATTGTACCGTAACACATTACGTGTTGCCATGTCATACAATTCCAAAAACTCATCCTACCAACTGGTGTCTCAGTTAAGTTTGGGATTTTTTAAAAGATACCACAATGAATACTAATCTACAAGAGTCGTTAGGTGTTCCACATGTCCGGAAAGATCCATCGGTCCCAATTCAGAAGAAGATTTCTTCAATTTATTTATTAGAGACTGGGCATCTTCATTATCGGACAATGGCCAAGGAACAACCCTTAACACGAGCCAACAATCAAATAAAACCTTTCAATTCAATCACAAAACTCAACGACTTCCTCTTAACAATCTCATATTCCATACGAGTTAAATTTTTACTTCACTCAAGTTTCAATCAACTTATACTCAATTCGATATCCTACCTCATTCTCCAATTCTTTCAACCTTATTCATAAACCTTAAAAGGGTAATAAAAGTTCGATATGAACAACACTTAATTTCCAATCCTATAGCTCTTTCAACAATAGTTATCAAATGAGTCACTAGTACGAAATGACTCACACATTCCATTAGACTTCTGGGAAAGGTACAAGTGGCATGAGGCTTTTGGGTAATGGTTCCAATGATAGCCTCAAGTGCAACATTCACCTTTTCTATTTCAAATTTAAGAATTGGGTGACAACGAATCAGATGACACCTTTCCAGGTGGTAACGTTTTGTCAAACTCCACTCTATAAGGAAATATCGTCATGACATCGATATCGGATTTAATCTCGCCAATTCTTCTTTAATATCACAATCAACTAATATCAACATTCCTACGAATATCAACCATTTTGTTGGGATCATAGATATCCACAACTTGGTTTAGATATGGAATAGCTAGAATTCCTACAGAAATAGCTTAGACTAATTTGCTAGGGGATTTAGGGTTCCATGTGACAATCTACGTCGTATAAATACCTCGTATAAATATAGAAATAATCAACAAACAATCATGTAATCAAATTACATCATATGTATATATATAATCCAAGTTATATATATATTAAAAATAACACTTCTCAGTCTGGCCTTGTCGGTAACTCGAGAATTCTTCGGCACCGTTATAGTCAAAAGATTTTTAGACATTTTGAAAAAATGTTTATAGTTAAAAGATTTTGAAATGTTATATTCAAAACCTTTGTTTTAAAAATCTTTCGTTCTCTATAACGAGAGCTCTGGTACTAAACTGTAACACCCCCAAATTTACATAATTTAATACAGCGGAAGACTCGTTGGTGTTACGGGATAGCACATTACTCACATCATAGACAACGCTTAAAAATCGCATCTTTTAATGGTAAAGCATTTCCATTCATAAATATCAAATTTACACAGGTCCCAAGTCATAGTATTTCATACAATTTTACAAAGCATTTGAATGGAAATTTGTTATTTAAGTGCGAGCCATGAACTCTTGTCGTCTTCCCGAGAATTACCTTCAAGTACCTAAGATAAAACATGTTAAAAGAAAAGGTTAGCGAAAACGTCGAGTGAATTCATAGAGTTTAATGAAATACATTATTATATCATCGGTATATATTTATTACCGAAAATCATTTTGTACAAAATCCTTGTAGTAGGCCATAAAATAGGCCAAAAACATTTTACACAAATCCTTGTCAAATCATAATATAGGCTTTTTCCTTCAAAACCATTATACGAACCATTGTCGTAAAAATATCATACAATACGTTTTATAACGTTATATAAAGTTAAATAAAAACCGTTATATGAATATGGTTATGTAAAACCAAAACACGAACATAATATCAATAATAAGACCCCGTATTGCTAGTCAGGAAATATATCGTAATTCAGTGCCTATAGCACTATTTCGTTATTTGGATTATTATAAGCCGCATGACATTGTTACCTTACTACAACAAACAACGGGTAGTTAGCCCGAAACTCAATTTGCCCATCTAAGTTAGCGTGTCGTCACAAAAATCACGCTATGGAAATCTTCTCATACATAAATTCGCTTACCAATCAATGTGGCACGACGGGGATCAACCGTCAAGGCGCGAACTGGGGTGATCTTCCCCAAATAGTACTAGTACTATTATATGCATAAGCGTCTACCAAATCCCGGTAGTTCACAATTCATGCTAATGGGACTTTTAGTGATATAACCTAACTAATAATAATCCATCTCATTTCATTCATCGGGTCATATAATCATTCATCGGGTCGTACAATCATTTGGGTACAAATCAATAAGCAAACAGTCGGGACAACTGGTGTCCTATTTTATTAAAACTAACATGTTATCGCCCTCGCGGGTTTCATAAAACATTTAAAAGAGTGCGAGGCTATGAACACACATTGATGTGGGAAAGCGGGTTATCGGCAATTCGGATGTACGGTACGTGCTTCAATCACGGAAACCTAGACAAATAATACTCATCTTAGACTCTTGTCCAATGTCTTTATTAAAATAATGGCTATGTATATATATGATGATTTTATATGATGATTATCAAGTGGGATTGTACATCTTTATTCAACATTATAATTTTATGTGTTGGTAATTTTTATGACTAGTTACACTAGTTCAACTTGTTTACATTTTGAGGCCCAATAGGCCCATTATAAGCCCATTACATTATATTAGTCCAATTTTATACTTTTAACCTCAGCCTTATGCTTACATGTTGGGCCCAAGTGGGTTAATCCCAATGAGTAAGTCCATTAGAGTTTAGCCAAATTAGTTGGGTTAGGAGTCCAATAAGGCTAATTTGGCCCGTTAATGTCTGTATGTTATAAAACTCGGGTTTTGTCTGTTTTTACTTGTTATATAAGTTTATACATCAATATGTGAGTTTATAAAAAGTTTACATTAGACGGGTCCGACCGTCTAAGTTTTATTTATCAAAAACGTTAATCTTTCGGTTTTAGCCGAAAAGACGTAAAACTTATGTATATAGTTTTATAACTTATAAAACTTATCAAATTGCCCTTTTTATAAAATGTTTCATTTATTTATTATTGTACATACTTATATAAATATTATATATAAGTTAGTGGGTTTTAAGTTTACATTTTATATATTATTTACTTGAGTGCTGTTATAATACTATATACTTTAATTTCACAAATCTGATTTTTACTTTCACTTTCACCATTTTTATCATATCATGAGTTCTACAAGGAGATACAAGCTCATTTTTGGATGACATAAACTTCATATCATGTGTTACAAATAACTTAGATTTAGCTACTGCTCAGTCCAAGTCTATGTATCCCTAACCGTCCTCACAAAACAGACTATTCAGATTGATACATCAATTTTGTTTTGATCATATCTCACTCATTATAATGATTCCATTGCATGGCCAACTCTCACATGTGTACAAGACGTAATACTTACTGTATATTGATTCTACTATGCCATTTTATTAGTTTATACAACCAACTATTTTAAGCATGATTTAACCATTTTACATGTAGTTTTTGAATCTTTTTATCCAAGTTTATCAACACATGATCCCCATACAATATTTTTATCATCATATATCATCATATATATATACATTAAGAAAGAAAATATATGGTTACAAATTCAAAATAACAAGAGGATAGGAAGAACAATCTCTATACCACCAAAGTGATGAAAAGATGGGGTTGGTGATGAACAAGACTTGGTTTTGGGTAACCAATCTTATGAGATATCAACACCACTTCTAGGATCACCAAATATTTATAGACTTCTCCAAAAATCAGCCCTTGATCTCCATGGAAACTCCTTGCTAGTTGTTAAAATCACCTCCAATCAATATAACTTCAATGGGTTTTCATCATATGTGTAAATAACATATGATTTATGGTTGAATCAAGATCAAATGGGGGTTGTTTTAGGTGAAGAGTGGACGTTCATAGGGAGAGAGTTGAGAGAAAAATGGTGGTTTGCATGAGTCTTATGTGAGAGAATGGTTTTAGTTAGTAGTTTTAAGGTGTGGATGGTTTTGGTGCAAGACTAAGGACATGTGTCCTTAGTTAGCTTAACAATTTGACACACATGAGGTGTGTTGTTAAAGCTTAAACCATCCCATATTGGGGGTGGGGAAAAGCTTGTTTTGTCTCATCCCCAGTTATTTACGGGTAGTCCTCGATTCTAATTTCCTCGATTTGCGTGCCCTCGGGTCGTTTTACGAAAAAACGTTTTTATAATTTATGAATCAACGGCACAAAACGAATCTAATAAAAATTGTCACATAAAAAACAGAGTTCAAAAATGTAAATACGTATACCTAGGGTTTCCGGTTTAGTCGTAAAGGACGTTAAATTATTCACCTAAGTCCTAATCTCTTCTCGTAAATTTATGAGTTTATGAACCAACACAAATTTAAAATCCCAAAATAATATTCACGGTTAAATTTATTTCCTGAAATGTCGGACTGTCACCAAAAACGGTGTATGTAAACGTAAGCACGTAACGTAGAGTCCTCCGGTTTAGACATAGTCGATGCTACATCAAGACGTAAACCAAAATTTCTTCCCATAATGAGTTAGGTCATAATATAACATTAAAATAATATTTTTAAATAATAATTGAGAATAAAATATCAACCATAAATTGACGGATTGTCACAGCATTTACCCTTAAACATGATCTTTGTCCTCAAAGATCGATTTATCTTACTAATCGCTTCTTATAGAGTTAGAGTCATGTGGGTATTTCCTCCACATTCGGTCTTTTCTCTCAAGTGTAATTTATTACAATATGCGAGTTTCATCAAACATAACTACGGGAATACGATCAGTCTTAATGTTGACTTACTTTCTCTATCCATGATGTTAACGGGTTTTTGATGAATGCAAGTTTCGCCGATCTAAACTTTATCAAGAAGTAATCAGATCTTCACTTGATAGACATTTCATCAAGTTCGATATACGAAACATAATTCATGCAGCCCTTGAAGTCCTAGGGTAGATGCAGCTCATATGCCTTTCAAACCAACTTTTATATCATCTCAATGGTCCCATACAACAGGGACTTATTTCCCATGATCTTTCACATCATCAATTCACTTATCCATGGTTAAAATTTTTGGCATAACTTCACTACCCATCCGGCACATCAAGATCTACACTTCATATTCACATAACCTCCTGCCCAATACCGGCAGTCAATAATCAGATCCTAAATTCAACAATCATTTCAGGTCTCGCGGGTCGGGTATTTTGTAAGGTTAAGTTTGTCATCATAGGTAACCTTAAACCTAAAAGACATGTCCAACTCACAGTGGGCGTATGTCGGGTGTCTTCATCCCAACTCCTGTTTACAGATGCTCTCATATAGATCCTGACAAGATTCAATCTCGATCCTAATACGATAATTATCAATGATGATCTCTCCAAAGGAAAACAATTATACGCTTTATTACCAAAGGTGAATCATTCAAGCATAAAACAACACTTCTAGTGTTTTATATCATTACTTTACCTCGTCCCTTCGATTGGGGTGGTAAACAGTACTCTCATCAAGGTTCGTTCCCAATGTCTTCTGAGAAAATCTCTAGAAATTCATTGCAAAGCGAGGATCTTGATAGAGATGATCGATACAGGCACACCATGCTTACACTACTCCTTTAAATACAAAAGAGTAAATTTCTTCATCGAGAATCTATCATTTATGGGAATGATATTAGTAGATTTGGTCAGTCTGTCGACGATGACCCAAATCGAATCAAATTCAGATGATGACCTTTGTAATAGTTAGACGTTTACTAATGTATGAGGCGATGTCTGCCTTGATAATTTGCCATTAGTACATCTTCTTCAGACAAAGATACTTTTAATCAAAAATGGCATGAATAGAATACTTCATCTTATAAGATTTCAACATAACTAAATCTCACAAACCTCCATATTTAGGAAACCACAAGTGGCCTTTTATACATTTAACGCCATCGGCTTCTCATTTCTAATGGTTCACATTAGCCGCGAACACCCTTTTTATTATTTATATTATCCTTTTTACAAACATCAGCCATTTTTAATTTGCTCGGTAATTTATTTTGTACCATCATTTCTAAGGAACACACCCTAATTGGTTCTTTATCCTTTTTACATAATGCGTCGGTATCTACATTCACCTTCCCTTTATGAAATAAATATCACGACCGTATTCATTCAAAATTTCCTTCTTCATATTTTCTAAGTTTTAATTTCGTCTCAACTATCATTTTTATCAGTTTTTCTCAATCCCACGTTTTAAAGTGTCGAGAAATATTACAAGTAATTAAATAATAAATATTTAATTTTATGAAAAGCAAGCGTAAAAATTTTAAATTTCTTAGCTCGACCAATTATATAAAAATATTCAAAATAAATTTGAATTTTTTTAACACGATTTTTGTTGATTTATTGAAAATAATGAATAAGATTTGTAAATGTTTGAAAAATCTTTGGTTATACTTTGGTCAAAATTTTGTTAGTTGAAAATCAAAAATTGTAGTTTCAGATTTCAAGTCATAGTTTTCCTCAATCCCTCTTAGGTTGTCTTGTGGTATATACAAACATTTACCCCTAAACAAGAGTTTAGTTAAATGATTTCGGTATAAGGAAATAATCCCTTAAAAATTATTTTGATAAAACATTTGTCAAAACATATTTGCACTTTATTTTTGGTAAAACCCAAAGTCTTAAATCACTTCTAATTTTCGAAGAGTCAATATAGATTTCATTACCATTAATTACACGGTCATTTAATGTAAATGATTAAGCCTTAGATCACATGTTAAATATTCAAGGTACAGGTTTTTATTGTTCGACCAATTCAGGGTAATCTATAAATAATTATTAACTTATTCTTATTCTTATAAACAAACAAATAGTCATTAATGATCACATGCATGAATTTCTCAAATTACAGCCTACACGTGATTCATCAAATTTATGAATGCTACATGTGTGTTAGTCAATCCAAACGACATCACGTGAAACTCATAATGTTCATTGCAAGTTCTTGATGTAGTGATTGGAATAGATAATCTTTTTCGCGGACGCGAAGTTGATGATAACCATGTCGTGGATCAAATTTTTGAATATACGCTAGAACCTTGTAAATGAACGAACAAATCTATCATATTGGGTAGTGGATATCGATTTCGATCGTCAATTTACTTAGTTCATGGTAATCAATAAATATAAGGAATGATAACACCATAGCTCTTCATGATGACGAGCTCGGTAGACTAAAATCTTTCTAGATTATAATATCTATGACTAATTCATAACTATTCACGGTATACTTTCAAGTCTAAATGTAGAAGATGGTCATTTGTCAAGAATTATTTAGATCACTTTTGATATTCAACATCTTATCTTTTAGGGGATTTCTACTCGAGTTCCCATCAATTAAGACAATGTCGTCATGTCATAATCAATCAATCCATTCTACTGGCACTATCAACTTTCCAGTTTCATTACCATTGATAAGATGTGAATTTCTCAAAAGACTAATAATAACTCATAATCCTTCACAAATTCAAGGATATATGGAGACACAACTACCATTAAAAGAGTAAGGTCAACGCATAATCTACGCGAGAGAATTTCAAATCAGATACAGACAAAAACATTAACGAATATGAATACATCCCATGTTTTCATGAATTGAGTACGCATTCGAAAGCTCCTCAGATCGTTACCCAGGTCATTCAATTGAAATCTAATCAAAAGAAATGATAGGAACGTCGATACACCTAGTCGGGTATTAATATTCGATAATCAGATACTTTTCCTAAGAATCTCACCACGGGAGAATTGGACAAGAAGGGATATCAATTGTCAATGAAGACAATATCCACAGACAAGTAAATTCGACTCAGAAAAATAAATGATACGGGCACATATGTAGATGTTTCTAACAATATTTCCCTATTTTGCACTTCTTGCAGATCTCATAAACATTCAATCTTTCCCAACTTCAAAGAAAATGTAGTGTTTATTAATCAATTTTTTGGTGACTACTAATCAGTCTTGCATGGTCCTTCCAAATTTATGTAGGCGCGCAACTATATACAATTTCAAGATTAACGACGCAATACTCAGTTCGTCAAAACTTTGTCATCATGTTTAAAATATATATATATATTCATGCTTAATCATGAAATAAAAACCAGATGAATTTACAGAGATGTCCTTTGTTATGAAAACAATTAAGTTTTCCAAAGTGTTTCATAAACAACTTTATTTCGATAATGATTATTTATAAATCTCACTTTAAATAATCCATACGGTGATGAAAATTCCATTTTTCTCAAGGAATACTGTTTCAACTAATAAAACAATGAGTGATCTGTAAAAGAGTGATGAAAAGTCGTTCACCAAGAACTAACTACAATATAATAGGAAATGAGCTTTAGCCAAATAATCATGAGGTTCAGGACCTCGATGGCGCTCAAAAAGAATAAATCACAACGTAACTCAAATCGAGATGAGTACTTGTTCAATGGTTGCATCACTAATGTGAGCATTAGAATCAAGCAATAAAAGATAGATAACATCGATACATGTAGAATTTAGCAATCGAAGGTAGTCTTTTCATTAATCACAAACAAGTCAAAATTGTACCGTAACACATTACGTGTTGCCATGTCATACAATTCCAAAAACTCATCCTACCAACTGGTGTCTCAGTTAAGTTTGGGATTTTTTAAAAGATACCACAATGAATACTAATCTACAAGAGTCATTAGGTGTTACACATGTCCGGAAAGATCCATCGGTCCCAATTCAGAAGAAGATTTCTTCAATTTATTTATTAGAGACTGGGCATCTTCATTATCGGACAATGGACAAGGAACAACCCTTAACACGAGCCAACAATCAAATAAAACCTTACAATTCAATCACAAAACTCAACGACTTCCTCTTAACAATCTCATATTCCATACGAGTTAAATTTTAACTTCACTCAAGTTTCAATCAACTTATACTCAATTCGATATCCTACCTCATTCTCCAATTCTTTCAACCTTATTCATAAACCTTAAAAGGGTAATAAAAGTTCGATATGAACAACACTTAATTTCCAATCCTATAGCTCTTTCAACAATAGTTATCAAATGAGTCACTAGTACGAAATGACTCACACATTCCATTAGACTTCTCGGAAAGGTACAAGTGGCATGAGGCTTTTGGGTAATGGTTCCAATGATAGCCTCAAGTGCAACATTCACCTTTTCTATTTCAAATTTAAGAATTGGGTGATAACGAATCAGATGACACCTTTCCAGGTGGTAACGTTTTGTCAAACTCCACTCTATAAGGAAAGATCGTCATGACATCGATATCGGATTTAATCTCGCCAATTCTTCTTTAATATCACAATCAACTAATATCAACATTCCTACGAATATCAACCATTTTGTTGGGATCATAGATATCCACAACTTGGTTTAGATATGGAATAGCTATAATTCCTACAGAAATAGCTTAGATTAATTTGCTAGGGGATTTAGGGTTCCATGTGACAATCTACGTCGTATAAATACCTCGTATAAATATAGAAATAATCAACAAACAATCATGTAATCAAATTACATCATATGTATATATATAATCCAAGTTATATATATATTAAAAATAACACTTTTCAGTCTGGCCTTGTCGGTAACTCGAGAATTCTTCGGCACCGTTATAGTCAAAAGATTTTTAGACATTTTGAGAAAAATGTTTATAGTTAAAAGATTTTGAAATGTTATATTCAAAACCTTTGTTTTAAAAATCTTTCGTTCTCTATAACGAGAGCTCTGGTACTAAACTGTAACACCCCCAAATTTACATAATTTAATACAGCGAAAGACTCGTTGGTTTTACGGGATAGCACATTACTCACATCATAGACAACGCTTAAAAATCGCGTCTTTTAATGGTAAAGCATTTCCATTCATAAATATCAAATTTACACAGGTCCCAAGTCATAGTATTTCATACAATTTTACAAAGCATTTGAATGGAAATTTGTTATTTAAGTGCGGGCCATGAACTCTTGTCGTCTTCCCGAGAATTACCTTCAAGTACCTAAGATAAAACATCTTAAAAGAAAAGGTTAGCGAAAACGCCGAGTGAATTCATAGAGTTTAATGAAATCCATTATTATATCATCGGTATATATTTATTACCGAAAATCATTTTGTACAAAATCCTTGTAGTAGGCCATAAAATAGGCCAAAAACATTTTACACAAATCCTTGTCAAATCATAATATAGGCTTTTGCCTTCAAAACCATTATACGAACCATTGACGTAAAAATATCATACAATACGTTTTATAACGTTATATAAAGTTAAATAAAAACCGTTATATGAATATGGTTATGTAAAACCAAAACACGAACATAATATCAATAATAAGACCCCGTATTGCTAGTCAGGCAATATATCGTAATTCAGTGCCTATAGCACTATTTCGTTATTTGGATTATTATAAGCCGCATGACATTGTTACCTTACTACAACAAACAACGGGTAGTTAGCCCAAAACTCAATTTGCCCATCTAAGTTAGTGTGTCGTCACAAAAATCACGCTATGGAAATCTTCTCATACATAAATTCGCTACCCAATCAATGTGGCACGACGGGGATCAACCGTCAAGGCGCGAACGGGGGTGATCTTCCCCAAATAGTACTATTATATGCATAAGCGTCTACCAAATCCCGGTAGTTCAAAATTCATGCTAATGGGACTTTTAGTTACATAATCTAACTAATAATAATCCATCTCATTTCATTCATCGGGTCATATAATCATTCATCGGGTCATACAATCATTCGGGTCCAAATCAATAAGCAAACAGTCGGGACAACTGGTGTCCTATTTTATTAAAACTAACATGTTATCTCCCTCGCGGGTTTCATAAAACATTTAAAAGAGTGCGAGGCTATGAACACACGTTGATGTGGGAAAGCGGGTTATCGGCAATTCGGATGTACGATACGTGCTTCAATCACGGAAACCTAGACAAATAATAATCATCTTAGACTATTGTCCAATGACTTTATAAAAATAATGGCTATGTATATATATGATGATTTTATAAATATGATGATTATCAAGTGGGATTGTACATCTTTATTCAACATTATAATGTTATGTGTTGGTAATTTTTAAGACTAGTTACACTAGTTCAACTTGTTTACATTTTGAGGCCCAATAGGCCCATTATAAGCCCATTACATTATATTAGTCCAATTTTATACTTTTAACCTCAGCCTTATGCTTACATGTTGGGCCCAAGTGGGTTAATCTCAATGAGTAAGTCCATTAGAGTTTAGCCAAATTAGTTGGGTTAGGAGTCCAATAAGGCTCATTTGGCCCGTTAATGTCCGTATGTTATAAAACTCGGGTTTTATCGGTTTTTACTTGTTATATAAGTTTATACATCAGTATGTGAGTTTATAAAAATATTACATTAGACGGGTCCGACCGTCTAAGTTTTATTTAACAAAAACGTTAATCTTTCGGTTTTAGCAGAAAAGACGTAAAACTTATGTATATAGTTTTATAACTTATAAAACTTATCAAATTGCCATTTTTATAAAATGTCTCATTTATTTATTATTGTACATACTTATATAAATATTATATATAAGTTAGTGGGTTTTATGTTTATATTTTATATATTATTTACTTGAGTGCTGTTATAATACTATATACTTTAATTTTCACAAATCTGAGTTTTTACTTTCACTTTCACCATTTTTATCATATCTTGAGTTCTACAAGGAGATAGAAGCTCATTTTTGGATGACATAAACTTCATATCATGTGTTACAAATAACTTAGTTTTAGCTACTGTTAATCCAAGTCTAAGTATCCCTAACAGTCCTCACAAAACAGACTATTCAGATTTATACATCAATTTTGTTTTGATCATATCTCACTCATTATAATGATTCCATTGCATGGCCAACTCTCACATGTGTACAAGACTTAATACTTACTGTATATTGATTCCACTATGCCATTTTATTAGTTTATCATCTGGTTGCTTAATGTTTTTATACAACCAACTATTTTAAGCATGATTTAACCATTTTACATGTAGTTTTCAATCTTTTTATCCAAGTTTATCAACACATGATCCCCATACAATATTTTTATCATCATATATCATCATATACATATACATTAAAAAAGAAAATACATGGTTACATATTCAAAATAACAAGAGGATAGGAAGAACAATCTCTATACCACCAAAGTGATGAAAAGATGGGGTTGGTGATGAACAAGACTTGGTTTTGGGTAACCAATCTTATGAGATATCAACACCACTTCTAGGATCACCAAATATTTGTAGACTTCTACAAAAATCAGCCCTTGATCTCCATGGAAACTCCTTTCTAGTTGTTAAAATCACCTCCAATCAATATATCTTCAATGGGTTTTCATCATATGTGTAAATAACATATGATTTATGGTTGAATCAAGATCAAATGGGGGTTGTTTTGGGTGAAGAGTGGACGTTCATAGGGAGAGAGTTGAGAGAAAAATGATGGTTTGCATGAGTCTTATGTGAGAGAATGGTTTTAGTTAGTAGTTTTAAGGTATGGAAGGTTTTGGTGCAAGACTAAGGACATGTGTCCTTAGTTAGATTAACAATTTGACACACATGAGGTGTGTTGTTGAAGCCTAAACCATCCCATATTGGGGGTAGGGCAAAACTTGTTTCGTCTCATCCCCAATTATTTACGGGTAGTCCTCGATTCTAATTTCCTTGATTTGCGTGCCCTCGGGTCGTTTTACGAAAAACATTTTTATAATTTATGAATCAACGGAAAAAAACGAATCTAATAAAAATTGTCTCATAAAAAACGAAGTTCAAAAACGTAAATACGTAAACCTAGGGTTTCTGGTTTAGTCGTAAAGGACGTTAAATTATTCACGTAAGTCCTAATCTCTTCTCGTAAAGTTTTGAGTTTATGAACCAACACAAATTTAAAATCCCAAAATAATATTCACGGATAAATTTATTTCCTGAAATGTCGGATGGTCACCAAAAACGGTGTATGTAAACGTAAGCACGTAACGTAGAGTCCTTCGGTTTAGACGTAGTCGATGCTACTTCAAGACGTAAACCAAAATTTCTTCCCATAATGAGTGAGTTCATAATATAACATTAAAATAATATTTTTAAATAATAATTGAGAATAAAATATCAACCATAAATTGACGGATTGTCACACACTATACATCCGATTCAGCAGTAACGGAGACTGCTGCTATGGATGGATAGGAAGCAATGCAAAGAGATCTTTATCTGGGTCGCACTATACATCCGATTGACCAGTAAATGAGACTGCTGCTATGAATGGATAGAAAGCAATGCAAAGAGATCTTTATCCAGGTCGCACTATCCATCTGATTGAGTAGTAAAGGAGACTGCTGCTATGGATGGATAGGAAGCAATGCAAAGAGATCTTTATCTGGGTCGCACTATACATCTGATTGAGCAGTAAAGGAGACTATTGCTATGGATGGATAGGAAGCAATGTAAAGATATCTTTATCCGGGTCGCATTATACATCCGATTGAGCAGTAAAGGAGACTGCTGCTATGGATGGATAGGAAGCAATGTAAATAGATCTTTATTCGGGTCGCACTATACATCCGATTGAGTAGTAAAGGGAACTGCTGCTATGGATTGATAGAAGGGGGCTTCTCAACGGGGTCGCAGTTACATCCTTCCAAGAGCTAGGAGAGGACCAATGGTGTTGTGGATTTGGTTAGGAGGGCAAATCCACTGCAGATGGTTTCTGGTATGAGGAGGACACACCACCATGTTTTATATGTTGGGAAAGTTGGGGATGGACTAGTTCTGCATCGTTTTCACGGGTGAGATATAGGTTATATCTCCATACCCGATGATGAAAATTGGGGGTTGAAGGTAAAATAGAATAAAATAATATTTTTACTAGAACCCCTCCTATGTCAACAACTTTACGCGAAGAACTTTTAGTTATACCTCAAGCTTGTGGGATACAGACATTAGTTAATAGTACTAAAGCTTCTACCCAGTAGAGAGGTTAAGATTATTGTTGATGGCAATTCGGTGGGAAGTTGCAAAGAATCTGCTACATTTGCTGCGGGGCTGAGCGAGAGGGGCGCATAAAAGAAGTACCTCAAATGGTGGAAATAAAAGAAGATACTAAGAATAAAGAAATGCGCGCCTCGCGGGGTGCTGTAAAAAGGTTCATGGATTCACTATCATTGGTTCAAAATTTGCACAAATTTTGACTTCTAAAGGGAGGAAGTTAAACCTCCCAGGGTCTGGTAGATGATGGTATTGTCGAACTAATTGGACTCGAAGAGGGAAAAGGTATGTGCAAAAACATGGGGCATTCAACATCTCTTTACGAGGGATGTCGAACCCAGACCTACAAAATACACCCATTGTGAGTTGGATGTTTCTTTCAGGTTTAGGGTTGCCTAATGTGGCGGATATAACCCTACAAAATACACTCATTGTGAGTTGGATGTGTCTTTCAGTTTTAGGGTTGCCTAAGATGGCAGATATAACCCTACAAAATACACCCATTGTGATTTGGATGTGTCTTTCAGGTTTAGGGTTGCCTAAGGTGGCGTATATAACCCAAAAAAATACACCCATTAGGAGTTGGATGTGTCTTTTAGCTTTAGGGTTGCCTACCTTGTCACGTAGGGAGAAACAAGTTAGGAAAAAAGGGCATCCTTTGACCAAGTATTCCCGGGATTTTCGGTGCTAGAAATGACACCAAATCTAGTGTTTAATATATCAAGGTTACTGTCCCCTCGTATAATCAAGGTTTCATTTCCCCGAGGTATACGAACCAATTTTTGGTCACATGGGATAACTGCAGGATACTTTCTAGTCGATTCATGCCAATGATGACATCAAAGCTACCGAGACCTACTGGGATCTGATTGTTGTAAAACGGGTGATTGGAAAGGTTTAAGGTACAACCTCGAATGATGGTGTCAACCGTCACAACCTTTCCGTAGACTAATTCTACAGTATAATAGGGGTCTAAAACTAATGGAGTGATTTCCAATACCTTACTAAATTTTGTAAACATAAAGCTTTGGTCTGCCCCGGTGTCAAACAAGACAGATGCATATCGTTGGTTTAGTAAAAACGTACCAGTGTCAATGTTGGAATCTGGATTGTCTTGGGCATTGCCGACCATGTACACTTGCGAAGAAGTTCCCTTGTTGTCCTTCTTCTGGTTGGCCAGCTTGGGACAGTCGGGTCTCACATGTCCAGGGGTTCCACACTCGTAACAAACCACAGCTTTCTTTGGTCCACTGTTGCTTCCACCTGTGGGGTTTCG
Organism: Glebionis coronaria; assembly: GCA_025667525.1. NCBI lineage: Eukaryota > Viridiplantae > Streptophyta > Magnoliopsida > Asterales > Asteraceae > Glebionis > Glebionis coronaria. The sequence continues at coordinate 243,638,462 of CM046876.1, forward strand.
GTTTCCCTGTTGCCCACCTCCGCTCCAATGGGAATTGGACTTGCCTTTGTTGCTATTTCCGCGATTGTTATTTGGTCGAAGCGGGGTAGCAACATTTGCTTGACATTCACGAGCAAAGTTGCCTTGTTGGCCGCACTTGTAGCATCCTTGGCATTGTCCTCCAGCAACATGATGATAGTTGCACTTTGAACACTTAGCCTTGGATCCTGAGTAGTTCTTGATGCGGGTTGTGGGAGTAGTGTCATCAGCTTGCCCAACGTTTTGCCTTTTGGAAGGCTGCTGGTGCTGGCTACGAGAGCTTTCATCTGACTTTCTCTTGTTGTTCATTTGCCTTTCAGACAGATTGCAGGCTCGCTTATTGATCAACTCATTTGTAAATTCCATAGCACCTTCAACGGTAGTGGGTCGTGAAGCTAGTACACTGTCACGGATGTTGTCAGGGAGTCCACTGACATACTTCTCAATCTTGTCACTCCTTTGAGGGAACATTCTGGTGCACATCAAGCTTAACTCTTGAAATCTTTGGTTGTACCAAAGGATATCATTGTTCTTATACTTTAGATCCCACAACTCTATTTCCAACTTCTTCATTTCTCCTCTAGGACAGTACTTCTCAGTCATCCTCTCTTTGAGGTTGGCCCAAGTGAGAGTATAAGCAGTGTCATGTCAAAGCGCAGCGACCACAGAGTTCCACCAGGTAAGGAGCGACCACAGAGTTCCACCAGGTAAGGGCACTCTCAAGTAGTGTGCATGTGGCAAACTTAACTCTGTTCTCGTCAGCGCAACCGCTGATGCGGAAAACTGTCTCTAGTCTTTCAAACCATTGCGTCAATTCAACAACTCCTTCTTTTCCTCGGTAGTATGAGGGTTTGCATTTTAAGAAGTCGGGGTAAGAGGAACCTCTGTTGGTGTTGTTTCTGCGCATATTGATGTTTGGATCATTGTTTGCATTCGGATCAGCTCCTCTGGCTGCCATAGCTGCTGTAATGCCTTCACTTATCATTTCCCGGAGTTGTGCAGCAGTGACATTTTGAGAAGCTTCTGGAAATTCAGAATTATCAGCATTGGAAGTAGTTGCATTATTAGGATTTGATCTCGTAATCACCATTTGTCTATAGTCATACACAAAATGAGATTATTAGTTCAAACATTAGTACAGTTTTTATATTATTTGCACGGGGAAAATTCATGCACTAATTTCATAAAAATTTGGATAACCTGTCAAGACCTCATAATTTAATACATTGCACAACAAATATAATAAAGAAAGTGATTACATGCTATTTCCATAATAAATTTAACATCCATCTAGCATAACAAAATCCAAGTCATAGGTCGGTCGAGCCTTGTCCAAGGTAATGATACACACAGTCTTTAATACATTACATCCCAAAATTACATGTCCAAAAAGAAAAGAAACAGTACATGATTACATCACCAAAAGCTGAAAGAAGTAAAAGTAGAAAAGTCCTATACCTACCCAGCTAGGGTTCAACCCATAGGCTGATCATGATGTACAAGAAATCTCGTCCATCTATCCTACTCTTGCCTAGATGGTCTGCTAGATGAGGCTGGGGATGGTGGGGCTGATGAAGCTGCATGTGCTCTCCTGGTGTTCTATAAAGTCCGAACTGTCGCTCGGGCCTCCTTGAGCATGCAGAATGCTGTCAGCAGATGAGTCCTGAGTCTGTCGACGGCCCCACGAAGATAGGTCATCTCTGCAGTAACTCCGTCGTGTCGGACGGTGGCAAGGTCGAAGAAAATGGACAGGGACTGCACCTGAGCAGATAGAGCAGCATGGGTCTGGTGCTGGAGACTCTCCATAGTATGGATACGCTAGTGGAGACGATAGTTCTCCTCCCAAAGCCACTGGAATGCCGCGTCAGTCATGGCCTGGAAGCCTCGGGCTGCCTGTGCCTCTCCCCTCATTGCATGAGCGAGGGATTCGATGCGCTCATGGATGGCAGTGTAGCCTAGTTGACCAGCTGTCAACAGGCTGCGGAGGTCGGATATCTCCCGCTCCTAGCGTGCGGCCAGTTCGGTGATCTGGGCCTGGACAGAGTCGGCACGTCCCACCCCAGAGCTTTCCCCGATCTTAAAAGTGGAGCCGGGTATAGACTCGGGAAAATACCCCGATGGTAAAGATGTAGGTATAGAAGATGGTAGGTCTGGAGACACCTGGTCCTCCTCCATAGAGGTGGGGACCAGTATGGATGATGCTGGAGCAGAAAAGGGGTCCTCAGGAAGTACAGCTTTGATGGTCTAATCATCCTCCGAGTCAGAGGCTGATAACCATCCGCATTGTACGGATCGTGGAGATGAACGGGTAGCTGGAGCAGGTGCTACTACTGGTAGAAAAGTCGGAGGTGCAGTAGGCGAAGTCATGATGCTCTGAAAGTAATATTATTTTAAATTTGAAGTAAGTATATGCTTACAAACAAAGAAAAATATTATTTTTAGCTACAAATTTTATGAAGTATTTCCCTTTTAAACAATCATCGTAATGTTTTAAGGTTATATATATTAATACTTATATATATATAGTCATTTAACCAGTTTAATTATCAATCAGTAACACTTAGTTCACATAGCACATAATGCCCTACGATCTATATGCTTAACTGATACGGTCCGAAAAAAAAATCCCAAAAGATTTTTATAAAGTTATAGTCCAGTTTTAAATAAAATAAAAACCACTTTATATTTATTTTATTTAAAAAATTATCTGGTTCTCTATAACTAATGCTCTGATACCATTCTCTGTGACACCCCGGGTAGGGTCAAAATATGCGGAATTATCAACGGAGATGTCACAAGGGTGGATCGATAGCACATAGTCCATAGATCATAAGATAAAGGATTATTCGAAACAGATTACATGATTATTAAACAAATCACTAAAATTTATCATTAACATGTCATAAGAAGATTGTTTATGTTACCCAAATAGAACCCTTGACGATTCCTACAATGGAGATTTCAAAGATGCTTGAGTCCATGCACACACCACGTTCTAACTTCATTTCCCTGAGATAAACATGCTTAGAGGATCAACATAAAGTTGGTGAATTTACAGGTTTAACAATAATTAGTTTGGACATACATTAATCATAGAAGTAACAATGCACAAAGCATGCTTACTAAAAAGTAGATTACATTTGCTATTACTCGAAACTGAAGCTTAACCTTCCATAGTCCTCAACAGATGAGGACGTAGTGTCTTACAAAAAGACACCCAAACCCAGTTCCAACATGGTATACATTTGTTGTCCCGGCCAAGGCACAGTGAGCATTACTCACCCAGATGGGGATGGTCAATCCCTAATAGATCTATTTATAACATTCGGGCGATTTACAACAATTTAACAGTTTCTATAATAGTCAATCATAGTCAAGTTTATTGTAAAACCCGCATGCTTTTACCATGAACAGTACACTTACGATCGTACGTATAGGATTAAAACATTCCTTATATAACATGAAAACGTATCACGAGTATTAATTACAAGAATTACATACGTGTTATTATACGATAAGTATTAAATACGTGTTAGTACAAGATAATTATTAATAATAATAATTATAATCACGAACATGAAATCAGGAACGTAAGAATCACGAACATAAAATTATGGATTTTACGTATATAATTATTACGATTATATCGTTACGTAAAAATAATTATTGATAACATGAACATTTAACGCGAATATTACGTATACTAATTAAGCATGACGAGTAATTACGTGTATTATTATTAGTATTAATATACGATATGTTTACGTAGAACATGTATAAAATTTAACAAGATAGAATACACGACATTTAAATACACGAACATGCGTACGTATATAATAAACACGAAATCAAAACAAGAAAAGGTTGTGTGTTGTTGGGCCGTTAGACAAAGGAAAGGAGAATGAATGGGCCAAAGCCCATTGTGTTGGTCGGCTTACACAAACAGACGGGAGGAGTATATAAATTTATTTTTGGACAAGAAAACAATAAAACCCTAAACATATTAAACAACCGTTCTTTTTTTCTTGGTTCCTCATTGCTGTCGTCGACCTACACCAAAAGAAAACAAGGAACAAACATGGTTTTTAATCTAAAAGATCAAGGTTTTTCACATTTTGATTTCCTAAATCCTTAACACGAAAACAAGGTAATCTTCAATTCCGTTTTTATTCTTTTCTTCTTTAGTTTCTTTGATCAAGAACATGATCTGTAAATTAAAACATTTTAAAAACAAACCAGACTAATGGGGAATCGTGTGGATGTTGCTGTGTTCGAATGACACACAAACCGAGACATCTATGTGTCTCGGTGGGGAATCCCTTCCACCAGCCGCAAGGCAGGCAGGGTTTTTACCCTGTCGGTGGCCCTTTTTCTCCATCAGCCGCAAGCCCCTACTGTCAGCAGGGGTGCGTTTGGCTTAACAGTGGCAACGGTGGCCAAACAGGGACTGCGTTTAGGCACGCAGTGGGAACCGAGACCCTAGTGGTCTCGGTGGGAAAATTATAACCAGCAGGGGAAACCGGCTACTGCCGGTGGCAGTAGCGTAACTGCCAGGGGAAACTGGCGGATTAAGGGGCTGTATGGTTTATAGTTCAAGAAAACAGTTAAGGGGGCGTTTGGCTGAGTGATATATAAAACATGCATTTTATATTTTTCTTTTTTATTTAATTAGTTTAATAAAGCATGTTAATTAAATTAATTATTATTCATGTTTTTGGATATAAATAATTTAAATGAAAACCACGATTTAAATTATGTTCAGTTTATTTAAATAAAACTTTGGTTAAATAATTATTTATATAAATATTCATGTACATGTAAATAAATTAAACTTAGTTAATTGAATTATGAAGTTTAATCAGTAAATCATGGATTATTATTAATTAATAAGTACTTACACTATCATGCAACATTGTTATTAGTTAATAACTACATGTTTAAACTAAGTATTGATTTATTTAATTTAGACTATAGTAATTAATTAATTATTAAACATGACTTATAATTAATTAATTATCATGACTTAGGTTATATTTATATTAATATTAATACATGTTTTAACCTAAGTATTTTATACACTTAATTTAATTAAATCATGTTTATATTTAATTAAATCTTATAATATATAGTTTATTTAATTTACGTGTATTAATTAATAAACTATATTATTAATCACATGACTTAGTGCATTGAATCAGTAAAACTAAGCTTATATTATTAGCTTATTTCTAAATATGGAAACCTTCTATTTCAGGAAACTTACTATTTTTGAAAACTTTCTATTTTTAGAAACTTATCTATTTTAAGAAGTTAATCTATTTTTGGAAACTTTCTATTTTTTGAAACTTCTATTTTAGGAAACCTGCTATTTTTAGAAAGTTACTTATTATTACACTACAAGTAAAATAATACAAGAAATACAAGTAATATTTAATCAGAATATCCAGAATACATGATAAACACAACATAAATGATAAAATCAGTAAAACAAGACATGAACATATAAAACAAGCTGAAACATGATATAAAACCAGTTACGTACTCAGTAATCAGAATACTTATACATGTATCCTATTTATGTAGCATTAGTGAGATCGAAGTAGGACTCTCTTTCGTTCGTCTTCTTCGTTCACTGGACTTAAGGTACGAATTCTCCGTCCTTTCAGTATGGACATTCTTTCCTTATTAGGATTCCCCGTATGCAGCCAACTATTTTCCTAGTTTATGTTTTATATGTTTTGATTGCTTATGTTTAATTAGATACCTAAAGCCATGTACATGCATGACCAGTTTCACCTAGTTATGGAGGTACCATAACCATAACACTAGAGGCACAAGTGTTATGACTCCACCACGACGGAGTGATAGCTCGTGTCGTCCCTTCAGCTTTTGGCCATATTATTATTATCAGGTGGGGCATATGGGTGCATCCTAGTTTACATGTTTTCAACAGATTATTAAGTGTGAATGTGGTGTGTGCCTTGTATCCTTCACAAGGAGCTGATCCCTCCTACCCAAAACCAGTATATTGAATTAAGTTACACCAGGTTTTCCAGGACATATACATTTCTGCTGGTATATGTTTTACATGCTTATATTATTCATCCCATGCTTTATATCCGTGCATTGAGCATTTTGCTAAGCCGTTACATTCCTTTCCATGTCCAAAACGGCAGGTACTCAAGGATAGACTCGAGCATCTTGGAGGACATGCATAGGATGGAAGATGACATATACTTCTTCTCCTTTTTCCTTCATATACTTATGCTTGTTTAGTCTTTCATTCATTTCATTTTCTTTATTATGTTTTGGGCTTATGTTTGGGAACCGATGTTTGATTACGGTTATCCCTATGGTCATGTATGTTTATTATATATTACCTTGCATGCTTTGAAGACACGCCATAATTACGCGTAACGGTCCACTTATCAAAGTGGGGTGTTACATTTATACAATTCAGTTATGTCCATTTTAAAATAGTTGCATTTATCTCCCGTAGAGGTAAAGTTTATTGTTAGCCTCAAAATATTGAGTCAAACAAGAATGTTCGGTCATAGGTTTCTATTGTGATATTTATTAGAACGTAGTAATAGGTAGTTATTTTAGTCGTGGTTCATGGGCTTGGATTTAAACTAATTAAAGTCCAAAAGACAAGCCCGACCCAATATATAGTCCATTAAAGCCCGCATGTGGGTGGACTATATATACTACCCTCCTAGCATGTTAGGAGGGTGGATGGTCATTTTTGTAACAACTTCTTTTCTCAATCTAATCTCACCAAGTTAATCATCTCCTCTCTACTTTCTCTCACTACTTTCTCTCTCTAGGAATTCATCTCTTCTTCATCTATTTTCTTTCTTTATTCATTGCTTAATCATCACAAATACATGGGACAACATTTATCAATAGTTTATATGTGGCTGTAAACTCACCTAGGAGTTTGCAATAGCTGTATAACACGAATATCAAATAATGCTCACGCCAAAAGTTATGCCTAATCAAATAGTACAGTCTTAATAGATAGTACAAAGAACATATGTGTATGCTTATACATATTTTCAGTCAGTTCATTAATGCTATGACATTTATCTAAATAACTGTAGTACAAGTATTAATGATTACAGTGTTTTACCACACCTTTAGGAAAAGGAGGCAAATAGGGAAAGTATTAAATACGACGGTTTAGGAAAATCGTGTACAAATGACCCAAATGAAAGTTCGTTTCCCAAGGAGGTATATGTGTGTGAATAATTCGTAATAATATTTGAGATTAATATTTGAAAGAAGGGGATGAGAAAATAGAATGATGAAGACGTGAAATTAATTACTACGACGACTAAACGTAAAACCGTAAAAATAGATAAAATAAAAATTAATTCTACCAATTCCCAAAAAATACCAAAAATCAAATTAAATAAACTAAGAGTTTACCAATGATAAAAACTTTTTCAAACCTTTTAATCAATTAAATATTAATTTTCAAATGCTAATTAAAGCACTAAAAATCAAATTAATTATCAAAAAGCCCAAATAAAGATTTTTCAATTGGTAAAACTCTAAAATGACCTAAAAAGATTAAAAACTATTTTCATAAATTTTTAAACTTATGAGAACTATTTAAAATGATTTTAAAACTATTAAAACTTAAAATAATTATAAAAATTAATATATTGATGATAAAATTAATCTAAGAGTTTCAAAAATCCTATTTTAATGTATTAAAGCTAAGAAAATTAAAAAAGTGCAAGAATGTGAAATTTGAAAAATAATAATAAAATAATATTAAAATAATATTAAAAATCCAAAAATTATAAAAAAATTCTAATCATCACAAATACATGGGACAACATTTGGTAGCAATAGCCATGGGGTAGATTTGTTATTCATTGTTGTTATTATATTTGATTCGAATGATTTAATCCATAAATCATCTCAGATTTAAAAAAATTTTTTGTGCTCTACTTCTTCATCTACATCTTCTACATAGTTGTAGTAGTGATTTGGTATATTTACTTTGGCTAAAAACACAAAATTTTTGGGTTTTTTGATCATTTTTTGGCTTAAAATCACGTATTGGTTGAGTTTTGTCCGAGAAAAGGGTTTTAACATTCCGATCAGTATTCCGATTTGACTTTCCGATCAAGGATTATTCAACAACATTCCGACCAGCTCTTTCCGATCAACATTCCGATTGGACTTTGAATATTCCGACTGTACTTCAAAATATTCCGATTTGCATTCCGATTAGGTTATTCCGATTGGTTATTCCGATTAGATCATTCCGACAAGGATTCCGATTAGTACATTCTGATAACATTCCGATTGGTGCATTCCGATAACATTCCGATTGGTTATTCCGATTAGGGGACATTCCGATTAGGGGACATTCCGATGATGTGTTTTGCTAAATTTTGTTTGAGTATTTTTTAGACTTAGCCACCATCTAGACTAGTTTCGGAATATCGTTTACACGAAGATCAAAAAAAAAAGGGTTAAAATTTTTCCGTCAAGTAAATTCAAATTTTTTCCATACTAGTTTTAGGACATTTATACCTCAATTTCAAATTTTGGCGATACAAAATTTTTTGGTCTACCGTTTTTGTCGGACTGGAGAAAAATTGCAATTTTCGGAATTTAAACCACAACAAATCTACTTAAGATCCATACTCACTTCATCATTACAGAGAATTTTGGGATGGGTTCTACTGCAGAATATCGTGTGACGAACAACAACATCATGGTCGCGGGTAATAAAGAGAGACCACCAATGCTTGTGGCTGGTCGATACGCTCAATGGCAATCACGCTTTCTTCGCTATCTTGATACAAGACCTAATGGTGATGCCTTGAGACAATGTATTAACCATGGCCCATATGTTTTTTCTGAAATTAATGTTCCTTATACACCAGCCACAGACACATGTCCAGAAGTACCTGCAACAAAGAAAAAGGAAACTTTATCTGACCTTACACCCGAGAAACGTGCTTGGCATGATGCAGAAAAAGAAGCGATCTATATGATCCTAAGTGGAATTGGAGATGATATTTATTCCACAGTCGATGCATGTCCTACAGCACAAGAAATGTGGACGGCCATTGAACGCTTGCAACAAGGAGAGTCTCTCAACAAGCAAGATGTCAAAACAAACTTGTTTTGGAACTTTGGTAAGTTTACTGCATTGGATGGAGAATCAATTGAGTCCTATTATTCAAGATTTTACAAGATGATGAATGATATGACAAGAAACAACTTGGAAGTCTCCACCATGCAAGTCAATGTGAAATTTCTACAACAACTCCAACCAGAGTGGACACGTTTTGTCACTTTGGTGAAACAACAGAAGCAGTTAGACAAGGTAAACTATCACACTCTCTTTGATATCTTGAAACAATTTCAGCATGAAGCAAATGAGATTCAAGCTGAACGAGTTGCAAAGACGGCTAATCCACTTGCTTTATTAACTACCACTCAAAATGTCCAAGATCATCGATCTCGTGCTCCTAAGCCATACTCTAGCCCATCATCCTCACCACGATATTCCACATCATCCAAGTCTTCATCATCCACAAGATCACGCGGCAAAGCACCAAGAGCAACTTTACCACCATCTGAGTCATCATCTGAAGAAGATAGTGATGAAGATCAAGGTCAGAAGAATCGTGAGATGAAACAACAAATTGCTTTCATTATGAAGACTTACCAGAAGATCTACAAACCCACCAACAACAATCTTCGAACATCATCTAACACAAAGAACCGATATGTTGCGAGTCCTCCAAGGTATGACATACGTCGACGTGGTGAAAGTCCTTCTAGGTATGATCGACATAATCCAACACATGTTGAGGGTTCTACAAGGTATGATCGTCAAACTGCCAAGTATGATACTCAGAGTATTGCTGCTGCTACTGGGAATAGGGAAACTGTTGGAACTCAAGTGGTTCAACAAAGTGGGATTCAGTGTTATAATTGCCAAGGTTATGGGCATATGGCAAAGGAATGTAGGAAGCCGAAACGGGTTAGGGACTCTAGCTACCATAAGGAAAAGATGCTGCTATGCAAGAAGATGGAAGCAGGGGTCAAACTGTCAGCTGAGGAAGGAGCTATGCTTGATGACACTGATGATGAAGCCTTCGACCAGGAATTAGAAGCACATTACTCGTACATGGCACATGTTGAAGAAGTTCTCAAAGTCACTGAAGATGACAATGGTCCTATCTTTGACACTGAGCCAATCGATAAGGTACACACTACTGATAAATATAATGTGTTTGGTGATATTCCTGAGCATAGTGATCTACCCAATGCCATTAATGACACGTGTATGATGGAAACGGTTGATAGTAATACCACACCCGATTCATCAGACATGTGTAATAATGAGTCTGAGGATGATCAACATGCAAATGAATATGATGAAGAGGAACGTATTGCGCTTGCTAATTTAATTGCTACTTTACAAAAAGATGTCACTGAAAATAAAAAGAGTCAAAAGCAATTATAGAAGGCAAACGCTACGCTCACTCAAAGTTTTGAAGAATGCAAAGCTGCTCTTATCAAATCTACTGAGATGACTGAAAGCTATAAAGATGAGCTCCTTCAGAAAACCAAAGAGCTTGAGGGGTACAAGGGAAGTGCGTTAAAAAGTCAAAAGGACGATTTTGAAAACAAATATAATACCACTCTTTAGTTATTAGCTAAAGAGAAGCGTCAATATAATGTTTTCTTAATGGATGAACGTCAAAAAACGTACCTTGCCAATACCAAAGTTAATGAACTTGAACAAAAGCTCTCTATGACCACTACTGATTCTGCTAAAATTCTAGAGGATAAGAAACAAGAGGTAGATGCGTTAAAACAAGACTTCAAAAGTAGATATGATAAAGAAACCGAAAAAGTTACGAAACTAGAAGCACAAGTCGACTTTTTGAAGAACGTTGTTTATAAAACACATGATTCTATTCAATCCGTAAGAATGCTAGCACCTCCATCGATGTTTAAGGGTCAAGCTAGCTTTGCAAGTCCTGAGTACCTTGCCAAAGCTCAAGCTGCGAACCCGCATCTTTATCTTGATGAGACTGAAAGGACAGATCTTGATTGCATGCCTCTAAGTGCCAATAGTGAAGAGACTGCCCTTTGGGATGCTGATAGTCAACCATCAGTTAATAAGGAGTTTGTGTAACCATATAATTATGCTTATGAAAATAGTCTTTATGGTCTGTTCCACAAACAAACTCAGCAATCTCGTGAGGAAGTATTTTTAGAATGCAGGCAAAAGAGAATTCAATGGAAGAAAGCATTTGCCACTAAGAAAACAAACGTTTCTAAGTTCATCAACTACTTGCCCCTAGATGCTTCTAAAAGCAAGAGTAGGCAGATATTTGGGTTTCTTACTCATTACATAGATAATATTAAGTCCATTGTTGATAATGATTGGAAACAATGACAAAATGACGAGTGGAAGAAATCAATTCCTCAAGACATAACTGTGCTTGTCAAACAAATCTTAATACCGAACGTGGCAACACTAAAAGAAAATGTTCTTAAATTCGAAAGCTTAATTCGGTCTGAAATGTTTGATGATTTACAATATGTTGATTCTCTTGAGAAAGCAATTGATGATCTTCAAATGGACAAGTCCGTTTTCTCTGATGAATATGATTTACTCTTGCAAGGATGCGTTTCTAAAGATATTATGTGTGCTTATTTTACATCTTGTGCTGATATTGATGAATATTCTGAAGTTGCATGCCAATATCTTGATAAGATCAAAGAATGTGAACGTCTTGAAATTGAGCTTTCAAAACGGAAAGAAAATGTCGACAAAAAGGCTTTTAAGTTACTTCAACACAAAACTGATTTCCTTCAAAAACATTTTCATTCACTTGAACTTGCTTTGCAAAAAGACGTTAGTCGTTTTTCACATGATAATAAATTGCAAGAAAAACTTTCCCAAACATTTCGAGAAATGAATGAACAGAATTTGGAAATTAAAGAGTTGAAAGCTCAATTACAAGACAGGGACAGAGCGATAGCAGAGTTGCAGAAACTCATTGCTAAAATGGGTGGAAAAATTGTGGAACCTAGCATTAAGAAAAATGTTGTTAGACAACCCAATGCCTCTAAAGAGAATAGATCCTCTATCTTGGGAAAACCATCTGCTTTATCTAATTCCTCGTTTGCAAAACCTGTGTTTGCCCCCAAGATGGATGGAAAGGAAAGGTTACCACAAGGTCAACCCATAAGGAATCCTGTAGCACCAAGCGTTAAGCACAATAATGTGATTAAACCAGGGATGTATAGAATGCCCACTAAGCCCACAAACAAAGATACTCACTCGCCTCAGACTTCTAGAAACACTAATATTCGTGTGTCTTCTACTACAGGAATAGTCTCCACTACTAGTGTTAGCCGGCCTCAGCTTAAGAGCACTCAAGAGAATGATAAGGTCTGGAAACACAAGAATCAAGGGAAGATGAAGCAAGTAGAAGAACACCCTAGGATTTTGAATGTTTTTAAGAATAAAAAGTCTGTTATCGCATGTAATGACGATCTGAATGCTGTGAATGATTTGAATGCTATGAATGTGAAATTTGTTTGTGTCAAATGTGGCAAGTGTGCTAATGCTAATCATTCTATGTGTGCTATAAATAAAGTCAAAGGCGTAGATACTAGAACTAAGAAGCAAGTTGCAATGCCTATTAGAGCTAGTAAACCCAAACGCAAAGTGAACCATTCTGGTGCAACCCCCACTAAGAAAAGTAATGCATCAGACTCCACCACTAAGAATCCTAGAAGCAAAATTAAGGAATTATATGAGTCTTCCAGTAAGTCTTGGAAATGGTGGTTTGCTAATCAATGTCCTCCCGGATATAAATGGATGCCTAAAGTTAGGACAGAAAATGTGAAAACGAGTGTTAGTTTGCCTTTAAATGTTGATAAGGACACTAATGATTCTACTATCACAACAACTGTGGTATCCAATTTAGCAAATGCTCCATCGTGTTCTAACTCTTCTGCAGGTGATACAAATAATTCTCTTCATAATGGACTCCGGATGCACGAAGCACGTGACGGGGAATCTCAAGCTTCTAATTAACTTCGTGGAGAAATTCCTAGGTACGGTCCGATTCGGAAATGATCAATTTGCACCGATCCTAGGATATGGAGATTTGGTTCAGGGGAATATCACGATTAAAAGGGCATACTACGTCGAAGGGCTCAATCACAATCTTTTCTCGGTTGGTCAATTCTGTGATGCGGATTTGGAAGTTGCTTTTAGAAAGAAGACATGTTTTGTTCGTGATTATGATGGGAATGACTTACTTACCGGTACACGGGGTACTGATCTTTACACAATTTCACTTCAAGACACAACTTCATCAACTCCAATTTGCTTCATGGATAAAGCTTCAACGACTCAGGCATGGTTATGGCATCAACGTCTTTCTCATCTCAACTTTGATACCATTAACTTGCTTTCCAAGAAAGATATTGTGAGAGGCCTTCCAAGCTTGAAATTCATCAAAGATCATCTTTGTTCTTCTTGTGAACTTTGTAAAGCTAAACGAAGTAGCTTCAAAACAAAGACAACACCAAGCTCTAAAGGACGGTTAGATCTTCTTCACATGGATCTGTGTGGTCCAATGCGTGTTCAGAGTATCAATGGAAAGAAATATATTCTGGTAATTGTCGATGATTACTCAAGGTACACATGGACTCACTTCTTGAGGTCCAAGGATGAAACACCCGACGTTCTCATCAGCTTCCTAAAATTGATACAACGTGGTCTTCAAGCTCAAGTTAAAGTGGTTCGTACTGACAGAGGTACAGAATTTTTGAATTCTAATCTGAGAAAGTATTTTGAAGACAAAGGGATTGAACATGAAACATCTATTGCTCGAACACCCGAACAAAACGGCGTTGTTGAAAGACGAAACCGTACTTTGGTTGAAGCTGCTCGAACATTATTATCCGCTTCAAAACTTCCACTATACTTTTGGGCAGAAGCCATGTCAACCGCATGCTACACACAAAACCGCTCCTTAATTATCCCAAGACACGAAAAGACACCATATCACATAATTCATGATCAAAAACCTTCACTCAAACACCTTCATGTTTTTGGATGTACTTGTTACATTATACGAGATGGTGAAAATTTGGATAAGATGAAAGAAAAAGGTGATGCATGTATTCTTGTGGGATATGCAACTCAGTCTAAGGGATATAGAGTGTTCAACAAAAGAACAAAATTGATTGTCGAGACAATTCACATTCGATTTGATGAATCTCAAGAGATGGCACTTGAACAAAACAATTTAAGTCCCGATCCACAACGACAAACGATTTCCGTTCACAACCGCACATAACTCGAAACTCAAGACCACAGCAATGAATCGTCAAGTTCAACGCTGGTTCCAGAGAATGTTCCTAGAGCTGATATGACAGTCGACACGACCATTGAAGAGTTGGAAATGTTATATGGACCAATGTATGATGAATATTTCACGGGGGAGAAACAAGTTGTATCGAAGTCTTCCGCTGTCACTCATGATAAGAATGATGAAACCGATCATCGTCAACAACAAGATACAACTTCATCTACTTCAACACGGGTTGCTGCAGATTTACCTCCTCAGAATATTACTTCAACAATCGATCCTACAAAATCCACAACTACTGTCATTGCTCTAGAGAACACAAATCAAGCAGACAATGCATTATCTGACGAAGACGAATTCATCAACCCATTCGGTACACCGGCACACGAAACTGGAGAGTCTTCTACTCGCCATGTTGATCCGTCAAATATGCATACTTTCTATCAACGACATCCTTCAACACAGCATTGGACCCGAGATCATCCTTTGGTTCATGTCATTGGAAACCCTTCACAGCCCGTTCGTACAAGACGACAGCTTGAAACCGATGGCGATGTTTGTATGTTCGCACTCGCCGTGAGTACTGCTGAACCGAAAAACATCAAAGAAGCCATGGCTGATCATGCTTGGATTGAATCGATGACGGATGAACTTCAACAGTTTGAAAGACTTAAAGTCTGGGAACTGGTTGACAGACCATACGATGTAACACCATTAAATCTTCGATGGATCTAGAAAAACAAGATGGATGAAGAGAACACGATCATCAAGAATAAATCTAGGCTAGTGGCTAAAGGGTATGGACAGAAAGAGGGTATTGATTTCGAAGAATCATTTGCACCAGTAGCTCGAATGGAAGCGGTCAGGATTTTTCTTGCTTATGCTGCACATAAGGGATTCATCGTTTATCAAATGGACGTAAAGACGGCGTTTCTTAATGGTCCTTTGAAGGAAGAAGTTTATGTCACGCAGCCGGAAGGATTCGTCAATCCTCATTATCCTGACAAGGTGTATCGTCTCCACAAAGCACTATATGGACTCAAGCAAGCTCCAAGGGCGTGGTACGACGAGCTCGCAAAATTTCTGCTCTCCAAAGGTTTCTCAAAAGGTTCCATTGATTTAACTTTGTTTACTTATAAATATGGGGATGACATTTTGCTTGTGCAAATTTATGTTGATGACACTATTTTCGGGTCTACAAACCCAAAACTTTCAAAATGGTTTGAAAAAGTAATGCACAGCAGATTTGAAATGTCTATGATGGGCGAACTAAAATTCTTTCTAGGAATTCAAGTTCACCAATCCCCAAGTGGTATCTTTATTAACCAAGCTAAGTATTGTCAAAAGATAATCACAAAGCATGGTATGACATCATGTGACCCCGTTGGGACACCATTATCAACCACATCCCTAGATGCTGATTTGGAGGGATTACCCATAGATCAAACGAGATATCGTTCCATGATCGGGTCCCTCATGTACTTGACAGCAAGCAGACCAGATATTCATCATGCTACATGCTATTGTGCACGATATCAAGCACGACCCACTGAAAAGCACCTCAAGGAGGTTAAACGGATCTTTCGGTACCTTAAGAATACCATTCACATGGGACTCTGGTATCCGAGGGAAACCGGTTTCTTTCTAACGGCTTATTCAGATTCTGATCATGCAGGGTGTCTTGATACACGTAAAAGTACTTCTGGTGGTGCACAATTTCTAGGTCAAGACAAGCTTGTGGGATGGTCTTCCAAGAAGTAGGATTGCACGTCACTTTCATCAGCCGAAGCGGAGTATGTGTCTCTATCTGCGTGTTGTGCTCAAGTTCTTTGGATGAGAACACAACTCACGGATTATGGCTTCCATTTTGATAAAGTACCTATGTACTGTGACTCAAAGTCGGCCATAGCCATCTCCTGCAATCCGGTTCAGCATTCCCGCACGAAGCACATTGATGTCCGATATCACTTCATTAAGGAACAAGTTGAAAGAGGTATTGTTGAATTATACTTTGTTGGAACTGATTACCAATTAGCTGACTTGTTTACAAAAGCTCTTTCGAAAGAGAGGTTTGCGTATCTAGTTAGGCAAATTGGTATGAGATGTTTGACTCCAGCAGAACTGGAGGTTCTGGCAAAGAAGCCTGCTTGATTCATTTATCAAACATCTACCTGTAAATATTAATCAAAAAGCAAACTACGAAATTAAAAAATCTTCGATAATCCTAAAATATTCTTCTCGACATGTCTTTCAGTATCGATAATATGGACGTACCTAGAAATGTCGCTCAATAACGACACGGGTGTGTACATAAAGCTCGAATGAAAGTTGTAAATATTTTTCAAAACATGTCATTTCTATCTTTTCAAAAGGAAATTGTCTATTTTGGACAATATTTCCAACAACGGGTAGAGCAATCTATCTTGGGTTGAGCTTGTCACAAAACATTCAACGTTTTGAGCTCAACATAATGGCTTGTAATCACTTTCAGATTGCAACCCGGATCTAAATTCATGGGGGAGTGTACGCTTTTGTACTCTTACCCTTAGCAAAAGAAGTTAAATCTTCTTACACTTGAGTGGATTCGTCAAGACATTCAAAGTCTATGAACTCAAGTTTATGCTTAAGAAAAACCTTTTCGACAAAAAGAATTGATTTTTCAAACAGCGTTGAACACAATTTTTTCAAGAATTTCTCAATGATATTCAAAATCTTTCAAAAAGTGTGTGTTCAACAACTCCTATCCTCAAAAAGTTTAACGTGGATCAAATCCTCGAAATGAAAATTCCATTGGATCAATTTTTGAGGGGGATCGTTCCAAAATTCATGCTAAGTTTGACACACTTTTCTCCCGAAGATTTTCAAGACTATTTTTCAAAATATATTTTAATCAAATTTGGTATCTCTAATATCAAAAGATTTTATATATTAGAGATAGGGGGAGAAAATGTGATTAAAATGTGATCTATAAGACTCAAGCACTTTAACTCTTACCTACATGTGCGAAACACTTTCGATTATCGATGCACATGTGAAGGGGGAGCTTTTCTGTTAGAATTTAAAATGTCTTTCAAACACTTTGTTAGAATTTAAAGTGGTTTTCATGGTTACGATCAAATACCCACAACATCTTTAATTCACGACGTTATTGGTGTCAAAAGGGTGGTTAGGTTTAAGTCCTATGATCCAACCAGAACCAGAGGGATCTTCCCAGGGACAATCCAATAGATTATTAGAAGTCCTTAGGAAAGATGGAGTAGAATGTGAACGTAGCTGAATGCCGACTAAGCACTGATGCTAGCACTGGAACAATCACAACAAGGTGTTAGTAATGATGTCTTGGTAAGCATTAAAGGGGTTGAAGAATGAAAAAGAAATGTAAGGATAAAGGGTGTAAAGAAAGAAGCCCTCCATACAACTTAGGCAGAAACCGGGTCAACTCATCATGAAGACAAACTCATCATGGACCCAGTGATGTGAAGCACAACCCTTTCCTAGCTACTCAGACTTCTCTCAAAAGAAGTTTGTTTTATTGTCACGGAGATCAACACGACTTCTATTGACTTTCTCATTCCGAGATAGTTGATATTGAATAGGTGGCATCTGCTCCAGCCTCCGACCACTAAAAGTGCACAAATCGAGTCTAGAGCCAAGAGATCAATCAAATCTCGTTAGGACACACGGATGAAGATCAAGAGAGTCCTACGCTATATCCTTGTGATATTGCTAGAACACTCAGAGTGATACTACTTAGTATTCACGATGATGAGTGGAAATCCTTTCAGTGTTAACATCAAACAGCACTACGGTAGGTCATATGCAAGATTCTTTATGAATTGAACATATGTAAAACTGAAAAGCAACAGTGGTTTGATTCTGAATTGATTCAAACTCGTTTCAGGTTTCTACGCAATATCTTTATGGTTTTGCCAGAACATTCAGAGTGATATTTATTAATATTCACAGTGACGAATGGAAATCCTTCTAGCGTCAACATCAAACAGCGCTATGGTAGGTGACTTGTGAGATTCTTATGAATCAAACTTGTGTCAACTGGAAAGCAACAATGGTAAGATTCTTAATGAATCAAACTTGTTCCAGGAATTTGAATTGACGACTTTAATCAAGCGGATATTTATCCAATTGATTCACTCTTTATGTTCGCAGTCTTGCTTTGAGACGGTCGAGTAAAGAGAACGGCTAGTACTGCCGCGAAACCCTGTCAAGGAGATTCTTAATTGAATCTACCTGATCACAGGTACGATATTTAATATCGTATATCGGTCTTCACCGACCGGAGGTAAAACTCTACCGATTTAGGACGAATGTCAAAGCCATTCAGTCCGTGTCTATGTTTTGTCTCGAGAAGGTGGCGTCACGGTGTACTCAGCAAAGTCAAAGATTCACAACCACATATTCATGCCCAAAGACTTATCCAACAATTGATAGTGTGAGCATGTGGATAAAGACACAAGATCACAAGATGGCAAAGACAAGTCAAGAATGATTTGAAGATCTCAAGACTTAAAGACAAAGTCGAAAGACAACGACAAAGGCTCAAAGATCACAGCATGAAGGAACAAAACTACTGTTACACGTTCAAGACTCATTTATGACGAAATTCATAAATCTCCATTGGAATCCAAATATCAAAGAGGAATGACCTCACATTGGGGGAGATTGTTAGCCTCAAAATATTGAGTCAAACAAGAATGTTCGGTCATAGGTTTCTATTGTGATATTTATTAGAACGTAGTAATAGGTAGTTATTTTAGTCGTGGTTCATGGGCTTGGATTTAAACTAATTAAAGTCCAAAAGACAAGCCCGGCCCAATATATAGTCCATTAAAGCCCGCATGTGGGTGGACTATATATACTACCCTCCTAACATGTTAGGAGGGTGGATGGTCATTTTTGTAACAACTTCTTTTCTCAATCTAATCTCACCAAGTTAATCATCTCCTCTCTACTTTCTCTCACTACTTTCTCTCTCTAGGAATTCATCTCTTCTTCATCTATTTTCTTTCTTTATTCATTGCTTAATCATCACAAATACATGGGACAACATTTATCAATAGTTTATATGGGGCTGTAAACTCACCTAGGAGTTTGCAATAGCTGTATAACACGAATATCCAAATAATGCTCACGCCAAAAGTTATGCCTAATCAACTAGTACAGTCTTAATAGATAGTACAAAGAACATATGTGTATGCTTATACATATTTTCAGTCAGTTCATTAATGCTACGACATTTATCTAAATAACTGTAGTACAAGTATTAATGATTACAGTGTTTTACCACACCTTTAGGAAAAGGAGGCAAATAGGGAAAGTATTAAATACGACGGTTTAGGAAAACCGTGTACAAATGACCCAAATGAAAGTTCGTTTCCCAAGGAGGTATATGTGTGTGAATAATTCGTAATAATATTTGAGATTAATATTTGAAAGAAGGGGATGAGAAAATAGAATGATGAAGACGTGAAATTAATTACTACGACGACTAAACGTAAAACCGTAAAAATAGCTAAAATAAAAATTAATTCTACCAAATCCCAAAAAATACCAAAAATCAAATTAAATAAACTAAGAGTTTACCAATGATCAAAACTTTTTCAACCCTTTTAATCAATTAAATATTAATTTTTAAATGCTAATTAAAGCACTAAAAATCAAATTAATTATCAAAAAGCCCAAATAAAGATTTTTCAATTGGTAAACCTCTAAAATGACCTAAAAAGATTAAAAAACTATTTTTATAAATTTTAAAACTTATGAGAACTATTTAAAACGATTTTAAAACTATTAAAACTTAAAATAATTATAAAAATTAATATATTGATGATAAAATTAATCTAAGAGTTTCAAAAATCCTATTTTAATGTATTAAAGCTAAGAAAAATAAAAAAGTGCAAGAATGTGAAATTTGAAAAATAATAATAAAATAATATTAAAATAATATTAAAAATCCAAAAATTCTAAAAAAATTCTAAAAACTTGCAAACTAGTTTATTTTAACCTAAATAATCAGAAAATGAAAGTACGCCCTAATGGGCCCCGAAATGGGCTAAAACCAAAAACAGTCAACACTAATGGGCTTTTGGGCCCAAAAAGTGAAAATACGCCCAAATGACCTGAAAAATCCCTATCTGACTCAAAATTTAATTCTAAGCACAGAAGTCTGAAGGCCCAAAAGCTGGTTTTGAGCTTATCACAGCTTAAATAACAAACAACTTATTCTTATTGGACCAATAAGCCCATTAAGCAATAAGCCAATGCCATAAGCTCTGCTTAAACACACAACCTTCTTTTGAGTTGCTTAAGAGATCTGTAAAAAGAAATTTTGAAAAGCTCACTCAATCAGCCAGAAATAAGCAAAGAATAATTCCACAAAACGACAAAATAGTCGGGATAGAGTTCTAGGTTGTTTCAGAAGCTCTGGTTTGTTGCAAAAGCTCACAAATAGCTTAACTAAGAATAATCAATCAAGAAAATCACAAAAATCCAAGTAGAATAAGCTGTGTGAACCAATAAGCTGGCTGAAAAAGCCAAATAAGCTAGTTTCCTAGCAAAATCTTAACCAAAAGACTTGTAACCTTCCAGACTTGTTATTAAGCTAAGAAAAATGAGTTCTATTACAAAAGTCAAGTTGTTGCATGTACCAATAAGCAGTTCTAAAAATAAGCCAATTTGTGCTTATTTGACCAAAAGTCAAAGTACTCCAAAGTTCACCAAATGATCAGGGGTGGTATATGGGCTTGTTATAAGCAATTTTTGTGAAGAACTCAAGGAGGAGTCCTTGTGAATGAAGAGGTCAGTTGACCAATTGATGACAGATTTAGGCAAAAAGGGCTTAATAAGCCAGTTAGCTTATAAGCCAGATACAAGGCACACCAAATAGCAAAATTCACTCACAAGCAGCACATAAAAAAGATCCAAGAAACAAAACAACAAGGCATACACTAGCATTACAAATGCAAGCACAAAATGAGGTGGTCACTTTGCTGATGCAAATGACCACTTCAGCCAACTTTGATAAGCTCTAGCACCTTCAATAAGCCACCAAATTCATCAAACAGACAATGCACAGATAGCTTATCACCTAAACTATTCCCAAACCTGATTTCAGACCTTAGATCCAACAAACAAAGAAGTTATTGGATCTGATGTGTTTGACCAATTTCAAAACACTTTTTATCAGATTTTTGCAAAACTTGAAATCCCTTTTCCAAACTTTCAGAAACTTAACCAATGACTAAAACTTGTCTAATATGACTTGTTTAGACCTCCCAAACCCTAAGAACCAAGGGCACAAGGCCACAAGGCCTTATGAACCAGTAAACCCAAACAACCTTTTATAAGCCCTTTTTCAAAGCAACTTCTTAATTCTACAAACAACCTACTGATTTTAATGATCAAATAGCTACACTTGGTGACAACTAACAGATACCAACCATAAAACACAAAGCACAAACACAAAATCACCAAATCACACAACAAAACATAAAACAGTTAATATCATGTGATTTTTTAGAGGAATCTTAACAAGAGGTTATACCTGTCCTCCACAACATCCTGGGAGGACCAGCAATGCTCCTTGGACCTTGTTCAACAACTAGAACAAGACCAAGGTACTATAAAAAAGGAGATGAATGACTGCCTTGGTTGATGGTTCAAAGTAGAACCTCGAGGACTTGATTTCCTCAACACAATGAGCAAACAACCCAACCAAAGGCTCCAATCCCTTCACAAGCTTGGTGTCAACAAGCTTGTAAGAGCTTATAGCTTTTGGTCAAGGATTAGTACAAGATAAATAGCAAAATCAGAAACCACTTTTCAAGCTTATTTCAAACTTGAAAACCATACCAAACATAAACGTTCTTGAACCACAAGATTTAAGCAAACTTATAACATATAATGGAACTCAGAATTACCTTTAAGCAACACCAACTTTCAAAAACATAAAAAGGAATTACAATTTTCTCAAAATTGTTGGGTCAAAAAGTTGATGTGGCAGAAACTAAAAAACGAAGAAAACATGAAGATTTTGTCTAAGCGTTGTCAAGAGCAATCCAAGCGTTGACAAGAGCAAATCGGAGGTTGATAACTTAAGCATTGTCATGTACAATCTAAGCATTGTCATGTACAAACTAAGCATTGACAGAAACGTAGACAAGAAGCCTTTGGAAGCTTCTATTTAGATAAACATGCAGGATATATTCTGTATAAGTTTATTTAAATAGAAGATTTACATGTTTATTTGATTTTATCTCTTGTAAAACCCTAATCCTTACACTATAAAAGGAACCAAGGGTTATTAGGTTTTTCATAACTTTCATACACAATGTAAACCTAAAGCGTGTGTCGACTAGGTATGGGATTCAATGTATACACACCTAGTGATTGTTGATTATTAATATAATTAGCAATCCTTTTGTTTTAATTCATGTGTTTTGTGCCTAAATACCTTGTTAATGGTTGTTGTTCTAATTCTGCTTTGATTATGTTAATCATATGAACAATGATCATTCCTAGTAGCTAAAAGATCGAGGAAATCAAGGTTTCCACATTTGGTATCAGAGCCTCGTGGCTCGTGATGCTAGGACCAACAAGGTGTTCGTGTATGGTGAAAAGAAGAAAAATCCGTCTAGGGTTTTTCTGGACGTTTTTGTGTGCGCAACAGTATTCAGAAAGTCGTAACTTTTGATTGAACCGTTGGATCGTCACGAAGTTTCTTGTGTGTATTCTATACACATATATCTAGACATCCACCGAGGGATTGTCGAGTTTTATACCCAAGAAAAAGTTATTAAGCGTCAAAGTCAGCAGCAGGATGAATGCAGTTTTCTGTAAACAGCCATGTTCAAGACACGTTTTCTCCTTCATTAACCGTTGGATCTTCGTGATTTTTGAACTGTAGATTCTTGGCACTTGTGTCTAGAATCTCACCAAAGGGATTTTCGATCTGAGCCCTAATGATGAAGATATTCAGCATTGAAATTCACTGTTTAAGGTATTAATGTTTTGCTCTTTTCACCTAAAATCATGAACTAGGGTTCCTCAAACCCTAGATCGACATAAGAAGCAGAATGTTACGAGGTTTATGGCTGTTGTGATCCGTATGAAGCTGTGATATAATGAAGTGAGTTTTAGGGTTTGGTATATAAAACCCTAATTTGGTTGATGTGTGATCTGTGGAGATCATAGAGTTAATCACGTAAACATTTGCAAGGATGACAAACATGAGTTACTGCATAAGAGATTGATGGTTCTCGTTTGTTTACTGCATGGGGTCCTAAGGAATAGACGTAGGATGCATTAAACAAAAGGGTTGGTACGGTTTGGCTTGGTTGATTGTGCTTTATATGGGATGCGACAAAAGAGGCTTGTCACGTGATATTCAAATGGACGGGAGTGACTTATTTGTTTTGAGAATATGTGAATGTTCACATGAGTAGTCAAGACATAAGTATATGATTGTATACGTAATGTTCGTCCAGTGATATTGATATGTGGGCTTATGAAGGTGGTTTACTTATGGGATGGATTAAGGATTATTGTCTAGCAATTGTCATAAGTTGAAGTCATTACCGAGAGTGTTTTGATCACAGAGGTGTCAGTGGTTGAATGCAACACTGACAAGAGTAGACGCTGACGTTTGTTACCTAGACGCTGACAAGAATCAATCGAACGCTGACAGGATAGCGTTGACATGAGTTGTCCGATAAATGTGAATCCAAGCGCTGATAGGTATTGTCCGATATCGGACAATACATCTGATAGTGATCTTGGAAAACAGAGGATGTTGGACAACAAAAGAATGGCTGCTGTTGAGAAAATTGGTACATTTTTAGCACACAAAAAGGAAGAATTTACACACAAAGGTACATGGAATCTCCGTTTTTATATAGAATATCATGTTGATATTTATGGCTCGGATATTTTTAAAAGGGACTAATGATCTTAATGCGAGTTAGCAACTATTCGTGGGAATTTGATGGATATTTTAAACTATGTAATCGGGATAGCCTTGCGAAAGAGTTATCCAATTTGTGCTTTTACATATGGTATGAAGATGTTATTCCATTAAAATTCGTCATGAAGAGATGTTGGCTTAAGGGGAATAATTCTTATGGTAAGCATGATGATTGAAGAAGATTTTCGCGAGTTTGTGTTTTGTCATATTGTTAAGTCAATGGCTGACATCCATAACTTAACAATAACTTGTTCGTGCTTTACATGGTTGGTGACGAAGACTTGTCATAACACTTGAAGGAGTTACATTATCGTGCTCAGTGTCTTACAAAGGATGAGAATATTGACAAGGGATCGAGGTCTACTTATAATTTGCTATGGGTATAAGTTCTTCATCACATGGATAGTACAATACATGGAACACAAGGTTGGGTTATTGTGACAATCCGTCAATTTATGGTCGATATTTTATTCTCAAATATTTATTTGAAAATATTATTATATGAACTCACTTATTTTTGGGAAGAAATTTGGATTTACGTCTTGAAGTAGCATCGACTACGTTTAAACCGGAGGATTCTACGTTACGTGCTTACGTTTACATACACCATCTTTGGTGACAGTCCGACATTTCAGAAAATAAATTTATCCGTGAATATTAGTTTGGAATTTTAAATTTGTGTTAGTTCATAAACTCACAAATTTACGAGAAAAAATTAGGACTTACGATTTTATTTTAACGTCCTTTACGACTAAACCGGAAACCTTAGGATTACGTATTTACGTTTTCGAACTCCGTTTTTGATGAAACAATTTCTATTAGATTTGTTTTGTGGCGTTGATTCATAATTTATAAAAACGTTTCTCGTAAAACGACCCGAGGGCACGCAAATCGAGGAAACTAGAATCGAGGAGTACCCGTAAATAAATGGGGATGAGACAAGTGGGACACTTGTCCCACCCCCACTCAAAACCGGATACACATTAACACCATACCACTTTGGTGTCAAGTTTCTACTCTTGTTTCTTACACATGTCATTAAGCTTACACATTAAGCTATTACAACACAAAACCAACTAGAAACCACTTGCTTCTCATTTCCTCCATTTCCCTCACATGCAAAACCACTTCTCTCTCTCTCTTGACTCCATTTTGGCCGTCCCATATCTCACAAACAACACCCTCATTTGATCAAAATCAACCACAAAATCTCATGTTATTCATATACATGTTGATGCCCTTTTGAAGCCCTATTGATTGGTGCAAGTTATAACATCCAAGGAGGAGTATTCATGGTATCTTGGGGCTGATTTTCCACAAGGTGATCATAAAGATTGATGGTCTTGAAGATGGTGTTGGCTAAGCACAAGTTTCTCCATCAAAAACCATGTCCAAATCATAACCTACATCAACTTGGTGGTATAAAGATTGTCCTCCTCATCTTCTTGTTATTTTGATTATGTAAACATGTATTTTATTTCCTATTGTATATGTATATGATGATTATATGATGATAAAAATGTTATGTGGGGATTTGGTGTTGATAAACATGGTTAAAAAGGTGAAAAACCATAAGAAACAAGGTTAAAATCTTGGTTAAATTTGTTGGCTGTATAAAACAGTAAAGAAACAGGTCATGGACTGATAAAATGATGAAGTAGAATCCATTTACAGTAAGCTATATGTCTTGTACACATGTGAGAGTTGGCCATGCAATGGAATCATTGTAATGAGTGAGATATGATCAAAACAAGTTTAAGATACAAATCTGAGTTCACTGTTTTGGACGATTTTTAGAAAATACTTAGAAGATGATTCAACAGTAGCTATAGAAGAGTTAAATGTAGCACATATCATGTAGTTTATGTGATAAAAATTTGAGCTTCTATCTCCATATAGAACTCAAGATATGGCAGTTTTGGTGAAAGTGAAGATAAAAATCAGATTTTGGAAATTAAAGTATATTACTATTATATAAGCACTCAAAATTTAATAGTATAAAATGTAAAATAAAAACCCACTAACTTATGGATTTTATTTATATAAGTATGTAAAAGGTTAAATAAGTGTACATTTTATAAAAATGGTAACTTGTTATGTTTTAAAAGATATAAAACTATAAACATGATTTTTACGACTTTTTCGGCTAATACCGTAAAATTAACGTCTTTGTTAAATAAAACTTAGATGGTTGGACCCGTCTAAATGAAAACTTTATAAAACTTATATACTGATATATAGACATGTATAACAAGTAAAAACCGATAAAAATCCGAACTATAGGACAAACGGACATTAACGAGCTAAGTAAACATATTGGACTAATAATACAACAAAAATGGACTAAAACACTTATAAACTTATTATTGGGCTTAACCCATTTAGGCCCAACTTGTAAAGTGTATGTACTGATAATATAGGTATAAAATGGGTTAAAACAAGTTAAATAACTTATAATAATCCTATTGGACTTAAAACGTGTAAATAGGTAAAACTAGTAAACTAGTATAAAAGTTATCGACACATAACACTAAAATGAGTAAACGAGAATATGTAAACCCACTTGATCATCATATATATAAAATCATCATATGTATACATAACTGTTATTTTTATAAAGTCATTGGACATGAGTCTAAGACAAGTATTATTTGTCTAGGTTTCCGTGATTGAAGCCCGTACCGTACGTCCGAATTGCCGATCACCCGCCTTTCCACATCAACGTGAGTTCATAGCCTCGCACTCTTTTAAATGTTTTTATAAAATGATTTGTAAACCCGCGAGGGAGATAAAATGTTAGTTTTTATAAAATAGGACACCATTTGTCCTGATTGTTTGTTTATTGATTTGGACCCGAATGATTGTATGACCCGATTGTATGACCCGATAAATGATTAACGGACCCGATAGATGAAATTAAACTGATTATTAATGTTAGGTTATGTCACTAAAAGTCCCATTAGCATGAATTGTGAACTACCGGGATTTGGTAGACGCTTGTGCATATAATAGTACTATTTGGGGACGATCACCCCAGTTCGCGCCTTAACGGTTGATCCCCGTCATGCCACATTGATTGGTAAGCGAATTTATGTATGAGAAGATTTCCATAGCGTGACCTTTGTGACGACACGCTACTTTAGATGGGCAAATTGAGTATCGGGTTAGCTACCCATTGTTGGTTTAGTAAGGTAACAATGTCATGCGGCTTATAATAATCCAAAATTAACGAAATACTACCAGACGCTCCGAATTACGAGGTATTGCCTGACTAGCAATACAGGGTCATACTATTGATATTATGTTTGTGTTTTGGTTTTCATAACCATATTCATATAACGGATTTTATTTTCATACAACGTCATAAGACGTATTGTACGATGTTTTTACGACATTGACTCGTATAATGATTTTTTAAGGCAAACGCCTATATTATGATTTTGATGAAGATTTGTATCAAATGACTTTGGCTATTTTATGGCCTATTAAAATGATTTGTACAAAATGATTTTCAGTAATGATTTTATACTGATATTATATTGATGGAATTTATTAAACTCTATGAATTCACCCGGCGTTATCGCTGACCTTTTCTTTTAACATGTTTTATCTCAGGTACTTGAAGGTAATTCTCGGGAAGACGACAAGAATTCATGGCCCGCACTTAAACAATATTTTCCATTCAAATACTTTGTAAAACTTTGTATGAAATAATATGACTTGGGACCGATGTAACTTTGATGTTTATGAATGGAAATGCTTTAATATTAAACGACGCGATTTTTTTAAGCGTTGTCTATGATGTGAGTAATGTGCTATCCCGTAACACCAACTAGTCTTCCGCTGTATTGAGTTGTATAAATTTGGGGGTGTTACAATTTGGTACCAGAGCTCTCGTTATAGAGAACGAAAGATTTTTAAAACCAAGGTTTTGAATAAAACATTTCAAAATCATTTAACTATAAACATTTTTCACAAAATGTCTAAAAATCTTTTGACTATAACGGTGCCGAAGAATTCCCGAGTTACCGACAAGGCCAGACTGAGAAGTGTTATTTTAATATATATATAACTTGGATTATATATATATATATATATATATATATATATATATATATATGATGTAATTTTATTACATGATTGTTTGATGATTATTTTGATTTTTATACGAGGTATTTATACGACGTAGATTGTCACAAGTAACCCTAAATCCCCTAGTAAATTAATCGAAGCTATTCTCGTAGGAATTCTAGCTATCCTAGATCTAAACCAAGTTGCGGATATTTATGATCCCGACAAATGGTTGATATTCGTAGAAATGTAGATATTAGTTGATTGTGATATTGAAAAAGAATTGGAGAGATTAAATCTGATATCGATGTCATGACGATCTTTCCTTATAGAGTGGAGTTTGACAAAACGTTATCACCTGGAAAGATGTCATCTGATTCGTTGTCATCCAATTCTTAAATTGAAATCGAAAGGGTGAATGTTGCACTTCAGGCTGTCATTGGAACCATTACCCAAAAGACTCATGCCACTAATACCTTTCCGAGAAGTCTAGTTGAATGATCAAGTCATTTCATACTAATGACTCATTTGATAATTGTTGTTGTAAAAGATATAGGATTGGAAATTAAGTATGGATTCATATCGAGCTTCTATTTCCCTATTAAGGCCTAAGAATAAAGTTGAAGTATTGGAGAATGAAGTAGGATATCGAATTGAGTATAAAATTGGTTGAAACTTGAATAAAGTAAAATTTAACGCATATGGAATATGAGATTGTTAAGAGAAAGTTGTTAAGTTCTGTGATTGAATTATAAGGATTTAATTTATTGTAGGTTTGTGTTAAGTGCTGTTCCTAGGCCATTGTCCACTGACGAGGATGCCCAGTGTCCAAGAAATAAATTGAAGAAATCTTCTTCTGAATTGAGACCGATGGATCTTCTGGGACATATGGAACACCTAATGACTCTTGTAGATTAGTATTCATTGTGGTATCTTTTAAAAATCCCTGACTTAACTGAGACATCAGTTGGTAGGATGAGTTCTGAGAATTGTATGACATAGTGACGCGTAATGTGTTACGGTACAATTTTGACTTGTTTGTGATTAATGAAAAGACTACCTTTGATTGCTAAATCCTACATGTATCGATGTTATCTATCTTTTATTGGTTCATCCTAATGTTCGCATTAGTGATGCAACCATTGAACAAGTACTCATCTTGATTTGAGTTACGTTGTGAATCATTCTTCGTGAGTGCCATCGAGGTCATGAACCTCATGATTATTTGGCTAAGCTCATTTCTTATCATATTGTACTTAGATCTTGGTGAACAACTCTTCATCACTCTTTTGCAGATCACACATTGTTTTTATAAAGTTAAAACGGTATCCTTTGAGAAAATTTAGTTTTCGTCACAATAAGGATTATTCAAAGTGAGATTTATAAGTGATTGATATCAAAATGAAGTTGTTTATGAGACGCTTTGGAAAACCTAATTGTTTTCATAACAAAGAAAATCTTGTAAATTTATTTTTGATTCTTATTTAAAGAATTAAGCATGAAAATGTTTTTATTATAAACATGATGATAAAATTTTGACGAACTGAGTATTGCATCGTTAATCTTGAAATTGTATATAGTTGCGCGCCTATATACAATTTGAAATGGACCATGCAAGGCTGATAGTAGTCACCATAAAACTAATGAATAAACACTACATTTTCTTTGAAGATCGCGAAAGATTAAATTTTATGAGATCTGCAAAAGGTGAAAAATAGGGACATAGTGTTAGGGACACCTACATATGTGCCTGTAGCATCTATTCTTCTGAGTCAAATTTACTCATCTGTGGAACTTGTCTTATTTGACAATTTATATTCCGTTCTTGTCCAATTCTCTCGTAGTGAGATTCTTAGGAAAAGTATCTGATTACCAAGTGTTGATACCCGACTGGATGTATTGACGTTCTTATCATTTCTTTTGATTTGATTTCATTTGAATGACCTAGGTAACGATCCTAGGAGCTTTCGAATGCGTACTCAAATTATGAAAACATGGGATATATTCATATTCGTTAAATGTTTTCGTCTGTATCTGATTTGAAATTCTCTCGCATAGATTATGCGTTGACCTTACTCTTTTAATAGTAGTTGTGTATCCAAATATCCCTGAACTTGTGAAGGATTATGAGTTATTATTAGTCTTTTGAGAAGTTCACATCTTATCGACGGTAATGCAACTGGAAAGTTGATTGTGCCCATAGAATGGATTGATTGATTATGACATGACGACATTGTCTTAATTGATGGGAACTCGAGTAGAATTCCCCTAAATGATAAGATGTTGATTATCAAAAGTGATCTAAATAATTCTTGATGGGTAACCATATCCTGCATTTAGACTTGAAATTATAACGTGAATGGTTGTGAATAAGTCATAGATATTCTAATCTAGAAAGAACCTAATATGAATTTATTAAAAGATGTTTCTTTTATATGAAACTTTAAGTAAGTATTTGTTGATGAATTACCTAGACTTTCGTCATCAAGGCAAGTAGAATTTGGTATTGATTATATAACCGGTGCTGCACCCGTGGCATGTGCACTGTACGTCAGCACCATCTGAATTTAAGGAATTACCGTACAACTGAGGGAGTTGTCGGAGAAAGATTTTATTCTACCAAGCCTGTCATCATGAAGAGCTATGGTGTTATCATTCCTTATAGTTATAGGTTACTGTGACTGAGTAAATTGACAATCGAAAACGAAATCCATAACTCGAAATGGAAGATTTGTTCGATCATTTACAAGGTTCTAGCGTATGTTTTAAAGATTTGATTCACGACATGGTTATCATCAACTTCCCGTCCGCGAAGAAGATTATGTATTCCAATCACTACATCCGGAACTTGTAATGAACATTATGAGTTTCACGTGGTGACGTTTGGATTGACTAATACACATGTAGCATTCATAAATTTGGTGAATCACGTGTGTAGGCTGTAATTTGATAAATTCATGCTCGTGATCATTAAGGACCATTTATTTGTTTATAAGAATAAGAATGAGTTAATAATTATTTATAGAATGCCCTGAATTGGCCGAACGATAAAAACCTGTACCTTGAATAATTAACACGTGATTAAAGACTTAATACTTTACATGATTTGACTATGTGATTAAAAGGATAATGGAATATAAATTGACTCTTCCAAAATTAAGAGCACTTTTAAGACTTTGGATTTTACCAAAAAGAAATGGAAATATGTTTTGACAAATGTTTTAACAAAGGATTTTAAAGGGATTATTCCCTTATACACTAAACATTTAACTAAACTTCTGTTTAGGGGTAAATGTTTTTGTATACCTCAAGACAACTTAAGAGGGATTGAGGAAACCATTTAAAACATGACTTGAAATTTGAAACGATAATTTACGCTTTTCAAACTAAGGAAATTTTGACCAAAGTATAAACAAAGATTTTTCAAACATTTACGAATCTTATTAATTATTTTTGATAAATCAACCAAAAAAAAATCTTGTTAATTAAATTCAAATTTATTTTTGAACATTTTATATAATTGGTCGAACTAAGAAATTTAAAACTTTTACGCTTCATAAAAATTAACTAATAATTATTTAATTAATTATAATGATTATTGACTCTTTAAAACATCGGATTGAGAAAAACTGATAAAAATGATAGATGAGACGAAACTAAAACCGAGAAAATGTGAAGAAATGATTTTTGAATAAATACGGACATGATAACAATTTCATCAGAAAGGTGACCGTAATTACTGACGCATAATATAGGAAGAATATCTGAGTGAATTGTGGACATGATAATTACATCATCATGAGAAGTAAATATAGATACTGACATATTATATAAAAAGGATAATATAAATAGTGAAAGGTTTCACGGCTAATATGAACCATTAGAATTGAGAAGCCGATAGTGTTAAATGTTTTAAAGACCACTTGTGGTTGTCTAAATATGGAGGATTGTGAGATATAGTTATGTTGGAGTCTTGTAAGTATAAGTATTCTATTTATGTCATTTATGACTAAAAGTATCTTTGTCTGAGAAGTTTTACTAATGGAAATTATGAAGGCAGACATCGCCTCATACATTAGTAAACGTCTAGCTATTGCAAAGGTCATCATCTGAATTTGATTCGATTTGGGGCATCGTTGACAGACTGACCAAATATGCTAATATCATTCCCGTTAATGATAAATGCAAAAAGAGTTATGTAAACATAGTGTGCCTGTATCAAACATCTTTATCAAGATCCTCGCTTCGCATCGAATTTCTAGAGATTTGCTAAGAAATCATTGAGAACGAACCTTGATGAGAGTACTATGTACCACCCCAATCGAAGGGACGAGGTAAAGTAACAATACAAAGTAATATAAGTGTTGATTTATGTTTGAATGAATGACCTTTGGTAATAAACCGTATAATCGTTTTCCTTTGGAAAGATTATCATTGATAATCATCGTATTAGGATTGAGATCGAATCTTGATAGGATCTAAATATTAGAGCATCTGTAAGCAGGAGTTGAGATGAAGACACCCGACATACACCCATTGTGTGTTGGGCATGTCTTTTAGGTTTAAGGTTTCCTATGATGGCGAACCTAACCTTACAAAATACGCGACCCGCGAGATCTGAAATGATTGTTGAAATTAGGATTTGATTATTGACTGCCGATAGTGGGCAGGAGGTTATGTGAATATGAAATGTAGATCTTGAAGTGCCAAAAGGGTAGCGAAGCTATGCCACAATTTTTAAACTTGGAAAAAATGAATTCATGATCTAACAAATCATGGGATATAAGTCCCCGTTGTATGGGACCCTTGAGATGATGTAAAGGATTGGTTTGAAAGGCATATAAGCTGGAGCTACCCTAGGACTTCAAAAGCTGCATAAATTATGTTTCGTAAATCAAACTTGATGGAATACCTATCAAGTGAAAATCTGATTGTTCTTAGTAAAGCTTAGATCGGCGAAAAGTTGCATTCATCAGAAACCCGTGAACATCATGGATAGAGAAAGTAAGTCAACATTAAGCCTGATCTTATTCCCGTAGTTATGTTTGATGAAACTCGCGTATTGTAATGAATTGCACTTGTGAGAAAAGACCGAGTGTGGAGGAAATACCCACATGGCTTTAACCCTATAAGAAGCGAGTAGTAAGGTAAGATGATCTTTGAGGACAAAGATCCTGTTTAGGGGTAAATGTTGTGACAATCCGTCAATTTATGGTCGCTATTTTATTCTCAAATATTTATTTGAAAATATTATTATATGAACTCACTTATTTTTGGGAAGAAATTTGTATTTACGTCTTGAAGTAGCATCGACTACGTTTAAACCGGAGGATTCTACGTTACGTGCTTACGTTTACATACACCGTCTTTGGTGACAGCCTGACATTTCAGAAAATAAATTTATCCGTGAATATTATTTTGGAATTTTAAATTTGTGTTAGTTCATAAACTCACAAATTTACGAGAAGAAATTAGGACTTACGATTTTATTTTAACGTCCTTTACGACTAAACCGGAAACCTTAGGATTACGTATTTACATTTTCGAACTCCGTTTTTGATGAAACAATTTTTATTAGATTCGTTTTGTGGCGTTGATTCATAATTTATAAAAACGTTTCTGGTAAAACGACCCGAGGGCACGCAAATCAAAGAAACTAGAATCGAGGAGTACCCGTAAATAAATGGGGATGAGATAAGTGGGACACTTGTCCCACCCCCACTTAAAACAGGCTACACATTAACACCATACCACTTTGGTGTCAAGTTTCTACTCTTGTTGCTTACATATGTCATTAAGCTTACACATTAAGCTATTACAACACAAAACCAACTAGAAACCACTTGCTTCTCATTTCCTCCATTTCCCTCACATGCAAAACCACTTCTCTCTCTCTCTTGACTCCATTTTGGCCGTCCCATATCTCACAAACAACACCCTCATTTGATCAAAATCAACCACAAAATCTCATGTTATTCATATACATGTTGATGCCCTTTTGAAGCCCTATTGATTGGTGCAAGTTATAACATCCAAGGAGGAGTATTCATGGTGTCTTGGGGCTGATTTTCCACAAGGTGATCATAAATATTGATGGTCTTGAAGATGGTGTTGGCTAAGCACAAGTTTCTCCATCAAAAACCATGTCCAAATCATAACCTACATCAACTTGGTGGTATAAAGATTGTCCTCCTCATCTTCTTGTTATTTTGATTATGTAAACATGTATTCTATTTCCTATTGTATATGTATATGGTGATTATATGATGATAAAAATGTTATGTGGGGATTTGGTGTTGATAAACATGATTAAAAAGGTGAAAAACCATAAGAAACAAGGTTAAAATCTTGGTTAAATTTGTTGGCTGTATAAAACAGTAAAGAAAAAGGTCATGGACTGATAAAATGATGAATTAGAATCCATTTACAGTAAGCTATATGTCTTGTACACATGTGAGAGTTGGCCATACAATGGAATCATTGTAATGAGTGAGATATGATCAAAACAAGTTTAAGATACAAATCTGAGTTCACTGTTTTGTACGATTTTTAGAAAATACTTAAACGATTATTCAGCAGTAGCTATAGAAGAGTTAAATGTAGCACATATCATGTAGTTTATGTGATAAAAATTTGAGCTTCTATCTCCATATAGAACTCAAGATATGGCAGTTTTGGTGAAAGTGAAGATAAAAATCAGATTTTGGAAATTAAAGTATATTACTATTATATAAGCACTCAAAATTTAATAGTATAAAATGTAAAATAAAAACCCACTAACTTATGAATTTTATTTATATAAGTATGTAAAAG
The DNA here is from genome assembly GCA_025667525.1 of Glebionis coronaria. Classification (NCBI taxonomy): domain Eukaryota; kingdom Viridiplantae; phylum Streptophyta; class Magnoliopsida; order Asterales; family Asteraceae; genus Glebionis; species Glebionis coronaria. The sequence goes on from CM046876.1 coordinate 243,673,727, forward strand.
GTTAAATAAGTGTACATTTTATAAAAATGGTAACTTGTTAAGTTTTATAAGTTATAAAACTATAAACATGATTTTTACGACTTTTTCGGCTAATACCGTAAAATTAACGTTTTTGTTAAATAAAACTTAGATGGTTGGACCCGTCTAAATGAAAACTTTATAAAACTTATATACTGATATATAGACATGTATAACAAGTAAAAACCGATAAAAACCCGAACTATAGGACAAACGGACATTAACGAGCTAAGTAAACATATTGGACTAATAATACAACAAAAATGGACTAAAACACTTATAAACTTATTATTGGGCTTAACCCATTTAGGCCCAACTTGTAAAGTGTATGTACTGATAATATAGGTATAAAATGGGTTAAAACAAGTTAAATAACTTATAATAAGCCTATTGGACTTAAAACGTGTAAATAGGTAAAACTAGTAAACTAGTATAAAAGTTATCGACACATAACACTAAAATGAGTAAACGAGAATATGTAAACCCACTTGATCATCATATATATAAAATCATCATATGTATACATAATTGTTATTTTTATAAAGTAAATGGACATGAGTCTAAGACAAGTATTATTTGTCTAGGTTTCCGTGATTGAAGCCCGTACCGTACGTCCGAATTGCCGATCACCCGCCTTCCCACATCAACGTGAGTTCATAGCCTCGCACTCTTTTAAATGTTTTTATAAAATGATTTGTAAACCCGCGAGGGAGATAAAATGTTAGTTTTTATAAAATAGGACACCATTTGTCCTGATTGTTTGTTTATTGATTTGGACCCGAATGATTGTATGACTCGATTGTATGACCCGATAAATGATTAAAGGACCCGATAGATGAAATTAAATGGATTATTAAAGTTAGGTTATGTCACTAAAAGTCCCATTAGCATGAATTGTGAACTACCGGGATTTGCTAGACGCTTGTGCATATAATAGTACTATTTGGGGACGATCACCCCAGTTCGCGCCTTGACGGTTGATCCCCGTCGTGCCACATTGATTGGTAAGCGAATTTATGTATGAGAAGATTTCCATAGCGTGACCTTTGTGACGACACGCTACTTTAGATGGGCAAATTGAGTATCGGGTTAGCTACCCGTTGTTGGTTTAGTAAGGTAACAATGTCATGCGGCTTATAATAATCCAAAATTAACGAAATACTACCAGACGCTCCGAATTACGAGGTATTGCCTGACTAGCAATACAGGGTCATACTATTGATATTATGTTTGTGTTTTGGTTTTCATAACCATATTCATATAACGGATTTTATTTTCATACAACGTCATAAGACGTATTGTACGATGTTTTTACGACATTGGCTCGTATAATGATTTTTTAAGGCAAACACCTATATTATGATTTTGATGAAGATTTGTATCAAATGACTTTGGCTATTTTATGGCCTATTAAAATGATTTGTACAAAATGATTTTCAGTAATGATTTTATACTGATATTATATTGATGGAATTTATTAAACTCTATGAATTCACCCGGCGTTATCGCTGACCTTTTCTTTTAACATGTTTTATCTCAGGTACTTGAAGGTAATTCTCGGGAAGACGACAAGAATTCATTGCCCGCACTTAAACAATATTTTCCATTCAAATACTTTGTAAAACTTTCTATGAAATAATATGACTTGGGACCGATGTAACTTTGATGTTTATGAATGGAAATGCTTTAATATTAAACGACGCGATTTTTTTTAAGCGTTGTCTATGATGTGAGTAATGTTCTATCCCGTAACACCAAATAGTCTTCCGTTGTATTGAGTTGTATAAATTTGGGGGTGTTATAGTTATTCTACTTCTACATCAAGAATATTTTATTTATTTTTCTTCAAGATCATTACATAGAGCCTACATTTGGAGAATCTTCAAGATTGCATACATTGTTTACTTTCCTGTTGATGTGACAAAAAGGGGAAGACATACATGCTACAATTGAGGGGAAGCAATTTGAAGATGATGTACAACTTACAAGAGATACACAAAGAGTTTTGCCGACATCAACTAGGGGAAGATTGTTGGGTCAAAAAGTTGATGTGGCAGATACTCAAAAACGAAGAAAACATGAAGATTTTGTCTAAGCGTTGTCAAGAGCAATCCAAGCGTTGACAAGAGCAAATCGGAGGTTGATGGCTTAAGCATTGTCATGTACAATCTAAGCATTGTCATGTACAAACTAAGCATTGACAGAAATGTAGACAAGAAGCCTTTGGAAGCTTCTATTTAGATAAACATGCAAGATATATTTTGTATAAGTTTATTTAAATAGAAGATTTACATGTTTATTTGATTTTATCTCTTGTAAAACCCTAATCCTTACACTATAAAAGGAACCAATGGTTATTAGGTTTTTCATAACTTTCATACACAATGTAAACCTAAAGCGTGTGTCGACTAGGTGTAGGATTCAATGTATACACACCTAGTGATTGTTGATTATTAATATAATTAGCAATCCTTTTGTTTTAATTCATGTGTTTTGTGCCTAAATACCTTGTTAATGGTTGTTGTTCTAATTCCGCTTTGATTATGTTAATCATATGAACAATGATTGTTAGCCTCAAAATATTGAGCCAAACAAGAATACTCGGTCATATGTTTATTATGTATCATATATTTAGAACGTTGTAATAGGTAGTATATTAGTCGTGTTATTATGGGCTTAACTTTAAGCTAAGGTTCATTAATAAGTAACCAAAGCCCAAAAGGAAAGCCTGGCCCATGATCATATAGCCCATTAAGCTACATGTAAGCAAGGCTATATAAACCTCTCCTTGCATGTAAGGAGAGGTTGGTTGGTCATTTCATTTTCTCCTTAATCTAATATTTCACAAATTCACACACTTCTCTCTCTTTTCTCTCTCTAGTTTTTCTCTCTAAAATTCATCTCATTTCTACCTTTCGTTCTTCATTAATAGTATAGAATCATCACATACTAGGGACAACAATTGGTATCAATCGCCATGGGGTAGTTTTGTGATTCGTTGTTGATTTACTACTTAATTCGTGTGATTTTACCATAAAATCTACTCGGATTCAAGTTTTTTTCTTATGTTTTTCGTGCTCTAAATCTTCCTCCTTTAATCTCTACATCTTTCATACGTGTGGTAAGATTTTGGTTACTTTGGTTTGGATTGAAACACGAAATCCAAGGTAAAAATCACTACTTTCTTGTTGTTCTAAGTCTCGGCTTAATTTTTGGGGTACGATCTGATTTTGTGATTGCATAAACCCTGGGGGTTTCTACTTGCGATCCATAGTCACGATCTAATACTATGATCTTACTGCGATCACTCACTACGATCTGTGAGTACGATCACCTAGTACGATCGAAGAGTACGATCAAGTGAGTACGATCCAAGAGTACGATCACTTGTTACGATCCAAGACTGCGATCAGAGTGTGATCTAGGAGTACGATAGGTGAGTACGATCAAAATACGATCAGAGTACGATCCAACTGCGATCTAGGAGTACGATCTGACCACAATCAGAGTACGATCCAACTGCGATCTAGGAGTACGATCGGACCACGATCAGAGTACGATCCAACTGCGATCAAGGATTACGATCATAGTGCGATCAGAGTGCGATGGGTCTCATTGCGATGGACATCTAAATTTTGTTCGAGTCTACCGTTTTGTCGGACTGAGGAATTAATTGTCGGACTGAGAAAAAAAAAATCGCAATTTTCGGAAATTCAACAACCAACCAATCACAACACATCTACTTAAGATCCATTTTCACTTCATCAACTGAGAAACCATCATCATGGAAACGAGCAATGCGTGTTCAGACAGAGAAGAACGAGAGATGAAACTACAAGAACAAGTCCTTAAACAACATTGTATGAAAGCTTTCAGTGATCTTAAAACGAATCTAAAACGTCTGGAAAGAGAGACCTTCTCGTATAATCCTTTGTATATGCGTGCTTTTCATTCCTTTTTCGGAAATGATCATCGCACGTTCACTTATGACTTAAGAGACCACTTGCAGAATCTTGTGAATGAGTTACTCAACAAAAACCTTCATGAGACAAATTCTAGGAATGCCTTCAAAACACTCAGAACACCGTTTCAACCATTCTTTGCTTCACAGCTATTCAAGAATCCCAATTTTGAGTCAGAAGTTCGAGATGCAAATCAACACTTCAAAGACTACACTACAATGGAAGCAAAATCATTCAGAGATTTGATATTTGGAAACATGGAATCAATTGAAAGGCTTTTGCATGAACGCCTACTTCATGCAAAAGACATGCTCAAGAAGATGAATGACACAAGGCTGAAAATGCAAGAGTGCACGGTGGCAAAGATTCATGTAGTGGATACAAGTCCAGTCTCAACTGTAAGTAACAAGACAATATCGAGTAATGCAACTGACAGCTGCAGAACAGGGAAAACAACGCATGGTGAACAGAATGACCATAACCACTCTGCGAAAGACAACAGCAGCTCTGACAAACAACATATCGACTCTGAGAATGTCATCAGCAATACACCTTCCTATGATAATGGTCCTGTTTATGATTCTGAGCCATTGGAAGAGGTACACAATGCTGAATTTAATGTGTTTGCCAATGCCAATACGCATGAGCATAGTCATCAAACAACAAACCTTATTGACACATGTATGACGGAAAAGGTTGATAGCAATACCACACCCAATTCATCAGATATGTGCAATAATGCGTTTGAGGATGATCAACATGCAAATGAGTATGATGATGAGGAGCGTGTCGCGCTTGCTAATTTAATTGCTAGTTTACAAAAAGATGTCAATGAAACTAGAAAGAGTCAAAAGCAATTAAAGAAGGCAAACGCAGCGCTCACTCAAAACTTTGAAGAATGCAAAGCCGCTCTAATAAAATCTAATGAGACCCTTGAAAGTAATAGGGTTGAGCTTCTTCAAAAGACCAAAGAGCTAGAGGGGTATAAGGGCAGTACGTTACAAAGTCAAAAGGACGATTTTGAAAAAAAATATAATACAACTCTTGAGTTATTAGCCAAAGAGAAGCGGCAATATAATGTTTTCTTAATGGATGAACGTCAAAAAACGTACCTTGCCAATACCAAAGTTAATGAACTTGAACAAAAGCTCTCTATGACCACTACAGATTCTGCTAAAATTCTTGAGGATAAGAAACAAGAGGTAGATGCGTTAAAACAAGACTTCAAAAGTAGATATGATAAAGAAACTGAAAAAGTAACGAAACTAGAAGAACAAGTCGAATTCTTGACGAAAGTTGTTTATAAAACGCATGATTCTATTCAATCCGTAAGAATGCTAGCACCTCCGTCGATGTTTAAGGGTCAAGCTAGCTTTGCAAGTCTTGAGTACCTTGCCAAAGCTCAAGCTGCGAACCCGTGTCTTTATCTTGATGAGACTGAAAGGACCGATCTTGATTGCATGCCTGTTAGTGCCGATAATGAAGAGACTGCCCTTTGGGATGATGATAGTCTACCACTTGTAAATAAGGAGTTTGTGAAACCATATAATTATGCTTATGAGAATAGTCTTTATGGTCTTTTCAACAAACAAACTCAGAAAACCCGTGAGGAAGTGTTCTCAGAATGCAAACAAAAGAGAATTCAATGGAAGAAAGCTTTTGCCACTAAGAAATCTAATGTTTACAAATATATAAACTACCTTCCTCTAGATGAGTCCAAAAGGAAAAGTAGAAAAATACTTGGTTTTCTTAAACACCATGTTAATAATGTTCAATCAATTGTTGAAAGCGATTGGGAGAAACGTCAAAAGGATAAGTAGAAAACCGAGATTCCTCACGACATAACTGTGTTTGTGAAAGAACTTTTAATACCAAATACGAAGATAATAAAAGAACATGTTCTTGAGTTTGAAAATTTAATTCAGTCTGAAATGTTTGATGATTTGAAATATGTTGAGTCTCTTGAAAAAGAAATTGATGACCTTCAAAATGACAAATTAGAATTTTCAAACGAATATGATCTACTCTTAGAAGAATGTCTCTCCAAAGATATTTTGTGTGTTACTCTTCAATCTTGTGCTGATATCGATGAATATTCTGATGTTGCGTGCAAATATCTTGATAAAATCAAAGAGTGTGAGCGTCTTGAACTTGAGCTTTCAAAACATAAAGAAAATGTTGATAAAAAGGCTTTTGAGTTACTTCAACACAAAACTGATTACCTTCAAAAACATTGTCATTCACTTGAACTTGCTTTGCAAAAAGACGTTGGTAGTTTTCCACATGATAATAAATTGCAAGAAAAACTTTCCCAAACGTTTCGAGAAATGAATGAACAGAATTTGGAAATTAAAGGGTTGAAAGCTCAGTTACAAGACACAGACAGAGCGATAGCAGAGTTACAGAAACTCGTTGCTAAAATGGGTGGGAAAATCGTGGAACCTAAAGTTGTGAAACCTGTTGTTCGACAACCCAATGCCTACAAGGATCCAAAGCCGTCTATCTTAGGAAACCCGACTCCGTTCTCCAATTCTTCTCATATGAAATCTAGGTTACCCCCTAAGACTGATATGCAACCAAGTGTTCCAAAACCATCCATATCACCCTATGTTCCTCCATTTAGAAAGCATACTGTTGCTAAACACAACCATGTGAATGCACCTAGCACTTCTAGGACTCCTCCAAAACGTGTGACATTGACGTCCACAAAGGAATCTGTAGGTTCAAATGACCTCGTTCATACCCACAACCTAGAGGATGCGAAACAAAAAGGGAAGATTCAGAAAGACAAACCAGTGTATGAAAACCCTAGTTCACCAAATCCCGCTAGAGTTCCACAAACTCCTAATGGTAGTCAACCAAAACCTAGGATCCCTCTTCAGCAATCTAGGAATTGGCAACCATCCATGAATAGTCGTGTTTCAAACACTACGCCTGAACGATTTGGAAAACAAAGGAATACAAGTACTTTCGTGAATCCCAAATTCCCTGTATGTCCCACTTGCAAACAGGGCATTCACAATGGAAATCATGACCATTGCATTTTGCAATACCTCTATGAGGTCAAATCTCGTTCCTTTGAACGAAGATCGAATACAGAATCCCATAAGACAACAAGGAGATACAAACCCGTCGTAAAGAAAAGAAACCACACCAAATCTGAAACGTGGATTCAAAAAGGACATAGTTTCTCTCAAAAGAAGTCTTCCGCTGTGCAAGAGAAAGCTACTCCTAAATCTAGTCTTCAGTGGAAACCAACGGGTCGGATCTTCACAGAAGTTGGTCTTAAGTGGATTCCAATAGAGAAGAGTGATGACACCTGCACCAGAACTAATGCTACTGTTCTACACGCTGAAAAGGAATTTGTTACTCCTAATTCTAGTATTTATGCAAACTCTTCTTCTGTAATTGCAGGTACAACAGCGGATTCTGAACCTACTTCTCCTTCTTCAAAGGGTTCCAATTATGTACATTCAATATCACCTTCTTCTTCTGTACAAAAGTCTATTTTATTTTCGAAAAACTTGATAAAACACAAAAATATAATAAAATGTAAATATCCATAGAAAAAGAAAATAAAAAATGGAAAAACTTTCAAAATACCAAAAATATTCTTTTCGACATGTCTTTCAGTATCGATAATATGGACGTGCCTAGAAATGTCGCTCAATAACGACACGGGTGTGTACATAAAGCTCGAATGAAAGTTGTAAATATTTTTCAAAACATGTCATTTCTTCTTTTAATAAAGGAAATTGTCTATTTTGGACAATATTTCTGTAACACCCCCACAATTGCTATGCGCAGCGGAACTACAACAATGGGTGCTACACAGTATTCATTGCACACAAGATATATCAAACGACGCTAAAAAGACGTCAATTTAAAACTTGAAATTAAAATTGTTAGATGATGCATGTCCACTGTTTTTCCAACCCCAAATGGTGCACAGAGTTTAGCGTTTTCGGTCCCCATGAATCTCAACCCCAAAAACTTCAGTTTTACAACAACATAACATTAAACTTAAAATGTTTAAGTAGAAAAAGGAGGGAAAAACAAGCGGACTCCAAGCCGTACACACAACATCCATCCCATGCATGCTCCATCCTACACCTCAGCGGTTACCTGAAACACATGCCAAAAATTTGGTCAACGAAAACGTTGAGTGGAATTCATAGGTTTTACAATCCATTTGAACGTATATATAATAAAACCATTCGTGATCATTTATAGTCTTGTCGATCAAACAAACTATAATCAGGATACTGACAATTTTGTTTAAGCTCATGACACTAATCCGTTAACTCCATCACCCGCGTAAATAATACCGGCGTGATTCAGATGAAACCAGTGCCCCTTCTAAAGGCATCAGTTGCAATTATACCTTATTTCTCATACAAAATAATCTACCGCAGAACTTACTAAAAGTACAGCTTCTCGGCTAGCATTGGGTCGTTAACCCCGTAGTACTACAAATTGCATAAGCGGCTATTTCCCCCTACTCGAGGGCAGGACAATAGTTAATAGTTCATGATTTTAGGGACTTTTGCAACTTTGGTACTCAACACAATTCTAAGGCAACTTTCGGGTCTAACAATCATTCATGATATACGTTCCTTTTAAAAACTAGCATGCATTTCCCTCGCGGGTAAAACAATTTGAAATAAGTATAAGCGAGGCTATAAATTCACACCTTATATCTTAAGTAGTCGGTAGTTCGAGGGATGATCACTGACGACGAAACGGATGCCCGGTTAAATCAACACCTATCACAAATAACGCGTAATGAGTAATCTCATTTAAATACTTACGGTACTGTATAAAATACATATATACTAGTCACTTAGGACAAGTATAACTCACGCCAAAAACAAAAACAACAAGTATCACTCATTCTATACCATTCGTTCTCATTACTTACGTTGTCCATTTTTACTCATTCACACCGGTACTTGACTAAAGTACGGGCTGTTTTACCTTATTTAACCACACTTATAAAATTTGACAAAATTTCCAAAAATCCTATAAGACCTGTAGATGACATGTTTTTAAGCCCAATAAGAGTTTTTACTTTTACGACCCGTTACGCAACTCTTTTCCACGACTACATTTTACGGGCTGAAATTGCGCTTCGACCAATTTTGACATCTTTGACCTATATGAAAAATACCTTTGACTTCCTTGACACCTAAGTCAACATATAGACCCATTTACACAGGTTAGGGACCAAATTTTGACCCTTGACCATTTACCAATTTATACTTGTGACCCTCGAGATTTGACTAAAACTTTGCACAAATTCGGATTATGCAAGTCCTCGTCTCCCGGTACCCGATCTTTAAAATGTCATAACTTTTAGCTCGTTTTGAGTCACGGGCTCTACCTTATACCAAATTAAAGCTAGAAAGACCCTCTATCACTACATTTAGTTTTCAAGTCCTGGAAAAAAAATAATTTTTATGAAATGGACCAAATGTTTCTGCCTAAAAATGACCATACCAAAAACGCACTTAGACTCGATTCCAAGCCTTCTAACCACCACTAAACATCATCCTAAGCCTTCCCAAACATATCCTAACATCAAATTTCAGTCCTACCCCTATTGATCAACCAATCTCAAAATTAAAACTTCAAAAAAAAATGAACATGCAACTAATGAAACCTATGTAAATCATCCTAAAACAATGAACCAAACACAATAATAACATTCAAAATCAACAACCACCATGGCTCCCCAAACACCCCCTTTGCCGTGGGGTTTGGGTGACCCAATCACCACAACCAAATTGATTTTGGTGGGTTTTCTTGGTGTTCTTGCATCCATAACACTTAAAATCAACATGCATTAGCTCATTTAGCCACAAAAACGAATTTGGATAATCTTGAAAAATCTTGGAAAATTTTTGTTAATGCATGTGGGATTTGAGCACATGAACATGTGGGGAATGACCAAACTAGATGTGGTCTAACCTTAGATTTTAGGAAAATCAAGTGGAAAAAGATTTTTGGTGAATTTTCTTGTGGGTTGGGGGTGTCCGTCGGTTTGAGAGAGAAAGGAGGGAGAGAGTGTTTGATTTTTGGTGAATATTTTGTATGTGTTTGTGTGTTTGTCACTTTTGGCCTTTTTGGTGGGTTGGGAGGGGCCTTGTTGCAATTTTTAACTTCTTTTGGCCTCAAATGAAAAACGTCCTCAAAACTTTGCGGGTTCGACTCATTTGTCAATTTTGAAAATTTTACGGGAGTCGGAAATCTTCCCGAACACTCCAAAATATTTTTGGGATACTTTAAATGTACTCGGAAGGCTATGAAACTCACCCGACTCAACTTAACACGAACCGTAAATAAAATTCTCGAAAAATTACATTATCGATAAATCGTCAAAAATTATATAAAATTGGGCATCCCTCGGGATCGTAATCGTCATCGTCCTTCTTAAAACGTCAAACGTAAAAATTATAACCTCGAACATCGGCTTTAACCAAAATACTTATAAATATAGAAATTAAAATTTATTAAAAATTTCAAAAATTAGCGTAATTTAGGGTATAGTTAATGACCTCGATTCTAGGGTGTCACATCCACCCCTCCTTAAAGAGAGCGACGTCCCGGCGCTCGCCTCTTCTTGTACTCACATTTCGTCTTACTGGAACAGATGATGATACCTTTCCTTGAAAAAGTCCTCACGTTCCCAGGTGTATTCCGGTCCACTTTAGAATTCCATCGGACCTTCACAATAGGAATCCTACTACGTTTCAACCGCTTGACCTCCCGGTCCATAATTTCCACAGGTTCTTCCACAAAGTGCATTTTGTCGTCTAGTCGAATCTCTTCCAAAGGAATCACCAATTCCTTGTCCGCCAAACTCTTCTTCAGGTTCGATACGTGAAACGTGTCATGAATAGCACTAAGCTCGGTCGGCAATTCTAACTTGTACGCTACCGGTCCAATTCGTTCAACGATCTTAAACGGTCCAATATACCTCGGACTCAACTTTCCTTTCTTTCCAAAACGAATTACACCCTTCCACGGCGATACCTTGAGCATAACCATATCTCCAACTTCAAACTCCAACGATTTCCTTCGGTTATCGGCATAACTCTTCTGTCGGCTTCTCGCAGCAAGTAGTCGGTTCTTGATCTGCACGATCTTCTCTGTCGTTTCTAATACCATTTCGAGTCCAGTCAATTGACTTTCCCCTACTTCACTCCAACACACAGGAGATCTACACTTCCTTCCATACAATGCTTCGAACGGTGCTGCTTTGATACTCGCATGATAACTATTATTGTACGAAAATTCCACCAGAGGCAAGTGGCGTTCCCAACTTCCTCCAAAATCGATCACGCATGCTCGGAGCATGTCCTCCATCGTTTGAATCGTTCGTTCACTCTGGCCGTCAGTTTCCGGGTGATAAGCCGTGCTTAAACTCAGTTCAGTGCCCATCGCACGTTGAAGCGATTTCCAAAATTCCGACGTAAATCTACTGTCGCGATCCGAAATGATCGATAACGGCACTCCATGTCTACAGACGATCTCCTTCACGTACACACTGGCGAGTTTTTCCATGCTATCCGTCTTCTTCATAGGTAAGAAATGAGCAGATTTCGTCAACCTATCCACAATTACCCATATCATATCGCATCCACTAGGAGTCCTAGGTAAACCCGTCACGAAATCCATTGCGATTTTCTCCCATTTCCATTCTGGGATTTCCGGTTGTACCAACAATCCAGATGGTTTCTTATGTTCTGCCTGAACCTTCGCGCAAGTCAAACACTTACTAACGTAACGAGCAATATCTGCCTTCATATTCGGCCACCAATAGACTTTCTTCAGGTCGTGGTACATTTTATCCGATCCGGGATGTATCGAATACTTCGACTTATGCGACTCATTCATAACCAATTCTCGAACTCCAGGCTTTCCTTCCTCAGATGAACACAATGGTAACCAAATTCGATTCTCAAAATATCTTAGTCCGTCAGACCTAATCACGAAAAGAGGTTTCAACATTCGTCCCAAATTCTCGGCTTCAACATTCCCTTTCATTAATCCTCTCTCCTGAGCCTTCAGTATGGTTTCGGTTAAGTCAACGCTCTCACTCATCACTAAAGCTCTAACCCTCAAAAGTTTCTCCCGTTCCTTCCTACATAATGCATCCGCTACAACATTCGCCTTCCCAGGGTGGTAGCGAATTTCGCAGTCATAATCACTCAGTAGTTCAACCCATCGTCTTTGTCGCATATTCAACTCCTTTTGATCTAAAATGTGCTGCAAACTCTTGTGATCAGTGAATACAACACACTTTGTCCCATACAGATAGTGTCTCCACAGTTTCAACGCAAAAACTACCGCTCCTAATTCCAAATCGTGCGTCGTGTAGTTCTCCTCGTTCTTCCTTAATTGCCTCGACGCGTAAGCTATCACCTTTCCACGTTGCATTAATACCGCTCCATAACCTTTACGAGACGCATCACAATACACTACGAAGTCTTCGGTTCCTTCAGGCAATGATAAAATCGGTGCGGAACATAACTTATCCTTGAGCGTTTCGAAAGCAAGCTCTTCCTCAATTCCCCATTCATACACCCTATTCTTTTCGGTAAGCCTCGTCAATGGTTTTGCAATCAAAGAAAATCCTTCGATAAACCTTCTATAATACCCCGCTAAACCCAGAAATTGTCGAACTTCAGTCGGCGTCGTCGGTGCTGACCATTCCTTGATCGCTTCTATCTTAGCAGGATCTACACGAACTCCCTCACTATCAATCACATGACCTAGAAACTGCACTGATTCCAACCAAAACTCACACTTAGAGAATTTTGCATACAGCTTCTCCTTTCTTAACAACTCCAAAATCTTTCTTAGGTGCTTCTCGTGCTCCTCCTTACTCTTAGAGTAAATAAGTATATCATCGATGAAAACAATAACAAACTTATCTAGATACGGCTTGCACACGCGATTCATAAGATCCATGAATACAGCAGGCGCGTTCGTCAACCCAAACGGCATCACTCGAAATTCAAAGTGTCCATACCGCGTACGAAAGGCAGTTACAGGAATATCCTCCTCTCTTACACGCAGTTGATGATACCCTGATCTTAAATCGATCTTTGAGTATACACTGGAACCTTGCAATTGATCGAACAAATCGTCAATCCTCGGCAATGGGTACCGATTCTTAACCGTCAGCTTATTGAGTTCCCTATAGTCGATACACATCCTAAACGAACCATCCTTCTTCTTTACGAACAACACTGGCGCTCCCCAAGGTGATGAGCTCGGCCTAATAAATCCTTTGTCCATCAATTCCTTCAATTGATCCGCTAACTCCTTTAACTCAGATGGTGCTAAGCGATAAGGTGCACGTGCAACCGGCGCAGCTCCTGGCACTAAATCAATTCGAAACTCGACCTCACGGGTAGGCGGTAAACCTGGCAACTCGTCTGGAAAAACGTCCGGATACTCGCAAATAACTGGTACCTCTTCGATCCTCGCCTCTACATCACCATCGCTCGAAACCTGTGCCAAAAACACATCGCATCCGCTCTCTACGTACTTCATCATTTTCAAACACGAAATCACCTTCAAACGAGAAGTGCATTCGTCTCCCTTTACCGTCAAAACCCTATTCCTTAACGGAATCTGAACCAATCTCTCACCACAGACGATCGTAGCACTATGCGCCATTAGCCAATCCATTCCCACAATCACGTCAAACGATCCTAGCTCTATAGGCATCAAGTCGATTTTAAAAGCGTAATTTCCTAACTTCAAGGTACACCCTTTCAGTATAGAATTCGTACTAACAATTTTTCCATCGGCTAATTCAACATTATAACTAGTCGTTAACAACACCGGTTCTCTATCGATATGACGACTAAATCTAACGTCTACAAAACTCTTGTCGGAGCCAGAATCAAATAAAATACTAGCATAACAAGCGTCTAGCAAAAACGTACCGGTAACCACATTGGGACCCTGTGGTTTATCAGCAGTTCCCACTTGATACACAGCTGCCGCATTATTTCCTCCCCGTCTGTTTCCTGTCTTTGGGCAATTCGCTTGCACATGACCCCTTTCTCCACAACTATAACATCCTCTCATCCTAATAGCATTAGCCCCAGTGGCTACTCCTCCCGTTCGACAACCAGATGTTCTATGACCTGCCTTTCCACACTTGCCGCATGCCGGCGGGCAATTTCCAACATGATACAAGTTGCACTTACCACAATGGGGATTCACTTTCACACCTCTAGGGTTCGTCACTGCCTTCATCCCTTCGTTCCTTCTTTGATTAAACTGCTGATTACGGTTCGGCCCATGGTTGTTTCGATTTCCACCTCGGTTCTGGCCTTGGGATTGATTACTTTGTGCTGCTTCCCATTTCCTTTTGTTGCCTTCAGCAATGTAGTTTTGCTTGTCCTGAAGCTTAACGTCCATCAAAGCGTGTGCCATTTGAACCGCTTCATCAAACGTTCCAGGTTTTGACGAAGTTGTTTCACCTTTGATATTGCTAGATAAACCCTTAATATACTGCTTCATTTTCTTGGCATCATTGGCAAATATGTCCGGACACAAAAGACTTAACTCATTGAATCTCCTGGTGTAAGCAGCTATATCGTTATTCTTCAAGGTCAAGTGCCTCAACTCGTCCTCCAATTGCCCCAATTCCTCCTCTGGGCAAAACTTCTTAGTCAACAAAGCTTTGGTCGCATTCCACGTCCTTGCATTCGCTACAGCCAATCCAACCGTAGCTACCTGGGTATTCCACCAACTTAACGCATCATCAAGAAACGTAGCAGCTGCAAACTTTACTTTATCTGCTTCTGCACAACCACTGATTTCAAACGTACTTTCAACCTTTTCCAACCATCGTCTAAGTTCTAAAGCTCCACCCGTTCCACGGAACTGCGTGGGACCGCACTTCATAAAACTAGAATAGGTACACACTCTCGGGGCTTGCTGTCTCCCCGCGTTCCTTCCTGGATCCTGATTTCTCCCAGCTCGGTCCGCTTCCAACGCATTAGCTATAGCTTCCTGAATCATGGTGTTAACACGATCGGCAGTCAACTTTGGAGGCATGGTGTTATCGAATATCTCTTTCTGCAAGACAAAGAAAATAGAAAAACAATGTAAGTATTCATATCAAGTTTCCCAGACATAAAATACATACAACGACACATCACTACGGAGTTACTAATATTCATCAATTCACACTACAAAAGATCAAATTTAAGACATATCACAGATCATGAAAGGTAACATAGATTGTATTGATAATTAACCAAAATCGTGACAAGTATTGCCACTACAATCGTTCACCACAAAACATCAAGTACTTGAGTTTCTCGTCATAATACCATCATACAAAGGTCTAAAATAGTTCTATTACAATGATCAAAGAAAATACAAAACAAGTAACTAGGCATGTGGTGATCCACACGGCCTCTTGGATGGCGGCTCGTTGTCGTCTTCCTCAGTTTCCTCATCACTAACGTCCTCATCCACATCATCCATTTTTCTTTTTCCTTTCTCATCCGGCCCACATTCTGTTTCCTTTTTCGTCCCTGATGTGGATCCACACTCAATCACTACCTGACTTCCCCACCGAAATACAAGCACCTCTAGTAGGCGGCTGAATCATGAAGTCATTCGCCTCCATCTCCAAATCGTCCACGAATCTCCAATCCGGGGGCAATGAATCCCTCACACGATGCTCCCAACTCTGCATCCTCGACAACCTCATCTGATCTTCCCTAACACGGTCAAGACTAGCACTTAAATTCGCAACCATTGATCTTAAACTGTTGATGTCACTTGTGTTCACTATCCCATCATACGCAATTCTTGCCGTCCTTTCCAACAGTCTTTCGTCTGCCTTTTCATTCTCGTCGAATCTACTGACCACCCTTGATTCCACTACATACCTCATGCACATCGATCCTTCCAAACCTCTCACAGTCCGTCGTACGTCATGATAAATCCTCGGTCCGGGACAGCAAATTCTTGGGATGCCTTGATGAAGAGAATTTGCACTCATTGCACCTTCGGCTCTTCTGGGGATATCTGGTACACCAACCAGATGGGAAGTACACATAGGCGTGGGGCAAGTAGTTCTCCTTGGGTCGGGGTCCTGGGCTCGTACATCGTTTCCGTTATCGTTAGGCGGTACCTCGGCCATTCCTGCAATAACAGCGAATTTCGGAGGGTACATAAGTAATTATACAATAATTATAAATATATGCATGCAAATGCAATGCAAAGGTGGTACATATGCCCAAAATGTAATAATATGATGCTCATGCATGATTAATATGAAAATTACGATGTCGGATATTTCACGTAAAATTCAACGTCTACATATAGTAATTCTATACTTATGTAATAATTACCCACATATATACTTTACTCATAAGTATACGTCAAATGCCATAAATACAACAATAAATCTTACCGGAGCCATGCAGGATAGTTGTGTGTGCTTGGACCCTTTTCTTACGACACCAAAAGTTATAGTTTAGGATTTTCAAAAACGACCTAGTTCTCTATAACTCGTGGCTCTGATTACCAATCTGTAACACCCCCACAATTGCTATGCGCAGCGGAACTACAACAATGGGTGCTACACAGTATTCATTGCACACAAGATATATCAAACGACGCTAAAAAGACGTCAATTTAAAACTTGAAATTAAAATTGTTAGATGATGCATGTCCACTGTTTTTCCAACCCCAAATGGTGCACAGAGTTTAGCGTTTTCGGTCCCCATGAATCTCAACCCCAAAAACTTCAGTTTTACAACAACATAACATTAAACTTAAAATGTTTAAGTAGAAAAAGGAGGGAAAAACAAGCGGACTCCAAGCCGTACACACAACATCCATCCCATGCATGCTCCATCCTACACCTCAGCGGTTACCTGAAACACATGCCAAAAATTTGGTCAACGAAAACGTTGAGTGGAATTCATAGGTTTTACAATCCATTTGAACGTATATATAATAAAACCATTCGTGATCATTTATAGTCTTGTCGATCAAACAAACTATAATCAGGATACTGACAATTGTGTTTAAGCTCATGACACTAATCCGTTAACTCCATCACCCGCGTAAATAATACCGGCGTGATTCAGATGAAACCAGTGCCCCTTCTAAAGGCATCAGTTGCAATTATACCTTATTTCTCATACAAAATAATCTACCGCAGAACTTACTAAAAGTACAGCTTCTCGGCTAGCATTGGGTCGTTAACCCCGTAGTACTACAAATTGCATAAGCGGCTATTTCCCCCTACTCGAGGGCAGGACAATAGTTAATAGTTCATGATTTTAGGGACTTTTGCAACTTTGGTACTCAACACAATTCTAAGGCAACTTTCGGGTCTAACAATCATTCATGATATACGTTCCTTTTAAAAACTAGCATGCATTTCCCTCGCGGGTAAAACAATTTGAAATAAGTATAAGCGAGGCTATAAATTCACACCTTATATCTTAAGTAGTCGGTAGTTCGAGGGATGATCACTGACGACGAAACGGATGCCCGGTTAAATCAACACCTATCACAAATAACGCGTAATGAGTAATCTCATTTAAATACTTACGGTACTGTATAAAATACATATATACTAGTCACTTAGGACAAGTATAACTCACGCCAAAAACAAAAACAACAAGTATCACTCATTCTATACCATTCGTTCTCATTACTTACGTTGTCCATTTTTACTCATTCACACCGGTACTTGACTAAAGTACGGGCTGTTTTACCTTATTTAACCACACTTATAAAATTTGACAAAATTTCCAAAAATCCTATAAGACCTGTAGATGACATGTTTTTAAGCCCAATAAGAGTTTTTACTTTTACGACCGTTACGCAACTCTTTTCCACGACTACATTTTACGGGCTGAAATTGCGCTTCGACCAATTTTGACCTCTTTGACCTATATGAAAAATACCTTTGACTTCCTTGACACCTAAGTCAACATATAGACCCATTTACACAGGTTAGGGACCAAATTTTGACCCTTGACCATTTACCAATTTATACTTGTGACCCTCGGGATTTGACTAAAACTTTGCACAAATTCGGATTATGCAAGTCCTCGTCTCCCGGTACCCGATCTTTAAAATGTCATAACTTTTAGCTCGTTTTGAGTCACGGGCTCTACCTTATACCAAATTAAAGCTAGAAAGACCCTCTATCACTACATTTAGTTTTCAAGTCCTGGAAAAAAAATAATTTTTATGAAATGGACCAAATGTTTCTGCCTAAAAATGACCATACCAAAAACGCACTTAGACTCGATTCCAAGCCTTCTAACCACCACTAAACATCATCCTAAGCCTTCCCAAACATATCCTAACATCAAATTTCAGTCCTACCCCTATTGATCAACCAATCTCAAAATTAAAACTTCAAAAAAAATGAACATGCAACTAATGAAACCTATGTAAATCATCCTAAAACAATGAACCAAACACAATAATAACATTCAAAATCAACAACCACCATGGCTCCCCAAACACCCCCTTTGCCGTGGGGTTTGGGTGACCCAATCACCACAACCAAATTGATTTTAGTGGGTTTTCTTGGTGTTCTTGCATCCATAACACTTAAAATCAACATGCATTAGCTCATTTAGCCACAAAAACGAATTTGGATAATCTTGAAAAATCTTGGAAAATTTTTGTTAATGCATGTGGGATTTGAGCACATGAACATGTGGGGAATGACCAAACTAGATGTGGTCTAACCTTAGATTTTAGGAAAATCAAGTGGAAAAAGATTTTTGGTGAATTTTCTTGTGGGTTGGGGGTGTCCGTCGGTTTGAGAGAGAAAGGAGGGAGAGAGTGTTTGATTTTTGGTGAATATTTTGTATGTGTTTGTGTGTTTGTCACTTTTGGCCTTTTTGGTGGGTTGGGAGGGGCCTTGTTGCAATTTTTAACTTCTTTTGGCCTCAAATGAAAAACGTCCTCAAAACTTTGCGGGTTCGACTCATTTGTCAATTTTGAAAATTTTACGGGAGTCGGAAATCTTCCCGAACGCTCCAAAATATTTTTGGGATACTTTAAATGTACTCGGAAGGCTATAAAACTCACCCGACTCAACTTAACACGAACCGTAAATAAAATTCTCGAAAAATTACATTATCGATAAATCGTCAAAAATTATATAAAATTGGGCATCCCTCGGGATCGTAATCGTCATCGTCCTTCTTAAAACGTCAAACGTAAAAATTATAACCTCGAACATCGGCTTTAACCAAAATACTTATAAATATAGAAATTAAAATTTATTAAAAATTTCAAAAATTAGCGTAATTTAGGGTATCATTAATGACCTCGATTCTAGGGTGTCACAATTTCCAAACAACGGGTAGAGCAATCTATCACGGGTTGAGCTTGTCACAAAACATTCAACGTTTTGAGCTCAACGCAATGGCTTGTAATCACTTTCAGATTGCAACCCGGATCGCTATTCACGGGGGAGTGTACGATTTATTACCCTTACCCTCAGCAAAAGAAGAGAAATCTTCTTACACTTGAGTGGATTCGTCAAGACATTCAAAGTCTATGAACTCAAGTTTATGCTTTAAAAAAACATTTCGACAAAAAGAATTGATTTTTCAAAAAGCGTTGAACACAATTTTTTCAAGAATTTTTCAATGATATTCAAAATCTTTCAAAAATTGTGTGTTCAACAACTCCCATCCTCAAAAAGCGAAATGTGGATCATATCCTCACAATGACAATTCAATTGGATCAATTTTTGAGGGGGAGCATTTTTAACTTCATGCAAAAGATTAACACATCTTTCTCCCAGAGATTTCAAGACTATTTTTTTCAATATATATTTTATTCAAATTTGGTATCTCTAATATCAAAAGATTTTATATATTAGAGATAGGGGGAGAAAATGTGATTAAAATGTAATCTAATATAAGACTCAAGCACTTTAACTCTTACCTACATGTGCGAAACACTTTAGATTATCGATGCACATGTGAAGGGGGAGCATTTCTAAAACGACAAAACTAGCAAGGTGTTAAATGTTTTTCAAAAACTTTGTTAGAATTTAAAGTGGTTTTCATGGTTACGATCAAATACCCACAACATCTTTAATTCACGACGTTATTGGTGTCAAAAGGGTGGTTAGGTTTAAGTCCTATGATCCAACCAGAACTAGAGGGATCTTCCCAGGGACAATCCAATAGATTATTAGAAGTCCTTAGGAAAGATGGAGTAGAATGTGAACGTAGCTGAATGCCGACTAAGTACTGATGCTAGCACTGGAACAATCACAACAAGGTGCTAGTAATGATTTCTTGGTAAGCATTGAAGGGGTTGAATAATGAAAAAGAAATGTAAAGAAAGAAGCCCTCCATACAACTTAGGCAGAAACCGGGTCAACTCATCATGAAGACAAACTCATCATGGACCCAGTGATGTATGCACAACCCTTTCCTAGCTACTCAGGCTTCTCTCAAAAGAAGTTTGTTTTATTGTCACGGAGAACAACATGACTACTATTGACTTTCTCACTTCGAGATAGTTGATATTGAATAGGTGGCATCTGCTCCAGCCTCCGACCACTAAAAGTGCACAAATCGAGTCTAGAGCCAAGAGATCAATCAAATCTCGTTAGGACATACGGATGAAGATCAAGAGAGTCCTACGCTATATCCTTGTGATATTGTTAGAACACTTAGAGTGATACTACTTAGTATTCACAATGATGAGTGGAAATCCTTCCAGTGTTAACGTCAAACCGCACTGCGGTAGGTCATATGCAAGATTCTTTATGAATTGAACATATGTAAAACTGAAAAGCAACAGTGGTTTGATTCTGAATTGATTCAAACTCGTTTTAGGTTTCTACGCAATATCTTTATGGTCTTGCCAGAACATTCAGAGTGATATTCATTAATATTCACAGTGATGAATGGAAATCCTTCTAGCGTCAACCTCAAACAGCGCTACGGTAGGTGACTTGTGAGATTCTTATGAATCAAACTTGTGTCAACTGGAAAGCAACAATGGCAAGATTCGTTAAGAATCAAACTTGTTCCAGGAATTTGAATTGACGACTTTAATCAAGCGGATATCTATCCAATTGATTCACTCTTTATGTTCGCAGTCTTGCTTTGAGACGGTCGAGTAAAGAGAACGGCTAGTACAGCCACGAAACCCTGTCAAGGAGATTCTTAATTGAATCTACCTGATCACAGGTACGATATTTAATATCGTATAACGGTCTTCACCGACCGGAGGTAAAACGCTACCGATTTAGGACGAATGTCAAAGCCATACAGTCCGTGTCTATGTTTTGTCTCGAGAAGGTGGCGTCACGGTGTACACAGCAAAGTCAATGATTCAGAAACCACATACTCATGCCTAAAGACATATTCAACAATTAATAGTGTGAGCATGTGGATGAGGACACAAGATCGCAAGATGGCAAAGACAAGTCAAGGATGATTTGAAGATCTCAAGCTTAAAGACAAAGTCGAAAGACAACGACAAAGGCTCAAAGATCACAACATAAAGGAATAAGACTACTATTACACGTTCAAGACTCATTTATGGCGAGATTAGTAATCTCTACAAATTTCCTAAATGACTAAGGTTTATGACCTCTCATTGGGGGAGATTGTTAGCCTCAAAATATTGAGCCAAACAAGAATGCTCGATCATATGTTTATTATGTATCGTATATTTAGAACGTTGTAATAGGTAGTATATTAGTCGTGTTATTACGGGCTTAACTTTAAGCTAAGGTTCATTAATAAGTAACCAAAGCCCAAAAGGAAAGCCCGGCCCATGATCATATAGCCCATTAAGCTACATGTAAGCAAGGCTATATAAACCTCTCCTTGCATGTAAGGAGAGGTTGGTTGGTCATTTCATTTTCTCCTTAATCTAATATTTCACAAATTCACACACTTCTCTCTCTTTTCTCTCTCTAATTTTTCTCTCTAAAATTCATCTCATTTCTACCTTTCTTTCTTCATTAATAGTATAGAATCATCACATACTAGGGACAACAATGATCATTCCTAGTAGCTAAAAGATCGAGGAAATCAAGGTTTCCACATTTGGTATCAGAGCCTCGTGGCTCGTGATGCTAGGACCAAAAAGCTGTTCGTGTATGGTGAAAAGAAGAAAAATCCGTCTAGGGTTTTTCTGGACGTTTTTGTGTGCGCAGAAGTATTCAGAAGGTCATAACTTTTGATTGAACCGCTGGATCGTCACGAAATTTCTTGTGTGTATTCTATACACATATATCTAGACATCCACCAGAGGGATTGTCGAGTTTAATCCCCAAGAAAAAGTTATTAAGCGTCAAAGTCAGCAGCAGGATGAATGCAGTTTTCTGTAAACAGTCATGTTCAAGACACGTTTTCTCCTTCATTAACCGTTGGATCTTCGTGATTTTTGAACTGTAGATTCTTGGCACTTGTGTCTAGAATCTCACCGAAGGGATTTTCGATCTGAGCCCTAATGATGAAGATATTCAGCATCGAAATTCACTGTTTAAGGTATTAATGTTTTGCTCTTTTCACATAAAATCATGAACTAGGGTTCCTCAAACCCAAGATCGACATAAGAAGAAGAATGTTACGAGGTTTGTGGCTGTTGTGATCCGTATGAAGCTGTGATATAAAGAAGTGATTTTTAGGGTTTGGTATATAAAACCCTAGTTTGGTTGATGTGTGATCTGTGGAGATCATAGAGTTAATCACGTAAACATTTGCCAGGATGACAAACGTGAGTTAATGCATAAGAGATTGATGGTTCTTGTTTGTTTACTGCATGGGGTCCTAAGGAATAGACGTATGATGCATTAAACAAAAGGGTTGGTACGGTTTGGCTTGGTTGATTGTGCTTCATATGGAATGCGACAAAAGAGGCTTGTCACGTGATATTTAAATGGACGGGAGTGACTTATTTGTTTTGAGAATATGTGAATGTTCACATGAGTAGTCAAGACATAAGTATATGATTGTATACGTATTGTTCGTCCAGTGATATTGATATGTGGGCTTATGAAGGTGGTTTACTTGCAGGCTGGATTAAGGATTATTCTCTAGCAATTTTCATAAGTTGAAGTCATTACCGAGAGTGTTTTGATCACAGAGGTTTCAGTGGTTGAATGCAACACCGACAAGAGTAGACGCTGACGTTTGTTACCTAGACGCTGACAAGAATAAGTCGAACGCTGACAGGATAGCGTTGACATGAGTTGTCTGATAAATGTGAATCCAAACGCTGATAGGTATTGTCCGATATCGGACAATACATCTGATAGTGATCTTGGATAAGAAAGGATGTTGGACAACAAAAGAATGGCTGCTGTTGAGAAAATTGGTACGTTTTTAGCACACAAAAAGGAGGAATTTACACACAAAGGTACATGGAATCTCCGTTTTTATATAGAATATCATGTTGATATTTATGGCTCGGATATTTTTAAAAGGGACTAATGATCTTAATATGAGTTAGCAACTATTCGTGGGAATTTGATGGATATTTTAAACTATGTAATCGGGATAGCCTTGCGAAAGAGTTATCCAATTTGTGCTTTTGCATATGGTATGAAGATGTTATTCCATTAAAATTCGTCATGAAGAGATGTTGTCTTAAGGGGAATAATTCTTATGGTAAGCTTGATGATTGAAGAAGATTTTCTCGAGTTTGTGTTTTGTCATATTGTTAAGTCAATGGCTGACATCCATAACTTAACAATAACTTGTTCGTGCTTTACATGGTTGGTGACGAAGACTTGTCATAACACTTGAAGGAGTTACATTATCGTGCTCAGTGTCTCACAAAGGATGAGAATATTGACAAGGGATCGAGGTCTACTTATAATTTGCTATGGGTATAAGTTCTTCATCACATGGATAGTACAAGACATGGAACACAAGGTTGGGTTATTCTACTTCTACATCAAGAATATTTTACTTATTTTTCTTCAAGATCATTACATAGAGCCTACATTTGGAGAATCTTCAAGATTGCATACATTGTTTACTTCCCTGTTGATGTGACAAAAAGGGGAAGACATACATGCTACAATTGAGGGGAAGCAATTTGAAGATGATGTACAACTTACAAGAGGTACACAAAGAGTTTTGCCGACATTAACTAGGGGAAGATTGTTGGGTCAAAAAGTTGATGTGGCAGAAACTCAAAAACGAAGAAAACATGAAGATTTTGTCTAACCATTGTCAAGAGCAATCTAAGCGTTGACAAGAGCAAATCGGAGGTTGATGGCTTAACCATTGTCATGTACAATCTAAGCATTGTCATGTACAAACTAAGCATTGACAGAAACGTAGACAAGAAGCCTTTGGAAGCTTCTATTTAGATAAACATGCAAGATATATTCTGTATAAGTTTATTCAAATAGAAGATTTACATGTTTATTTGATTTTATCTCTTGTAAAACCCTAATCCTTACACTATAAAAGGAACCAAGGGTTATTAGGTTTTTCATAACTTTCATACACAATGTAAACCTAAAGCGTGTGTCGACTAGGTGTGAGATTGAATGTATACACACCTAGTGATTGTTGATTATTAATATAATTAGCAATCCTTTTGTTTTAATTCATGTGTTTTGTGCCTAAATACCTTGTTAATGGTTTTTGTTCTAATTCCGCTTTGATTATGTTAATCATATGACCAATGATCATTCCTAGAAGCTTAAAGATCGAGGAAATCAAGGTTTCCACATTTGGTATCAGAGCCTCGTGGCTCGTGATGCTAGGACCAACAAGGTGTTCGTGTATGGTGAAAAGAAGAAAAATCCGTCTAGGCTTTTTCTGGACGTTTTTGTGTGCGCAACAGTATTCAGAAGGTCGTAACTTTTGATTGAACCGTTGGATCGTCACGAAGTTTCTTGTGTGTATTCTATACACATATATCTAGACATCCACCGGAGGGATTGTCGAGTTTTATCCCCAAGAAAAAGTTATTAAGCGTCAAAGTCAGCAGCAGGATGAATGCAGTTTTCTGTAACAGCCATGTTCAAGACACGTTTTCTCCTTCATTAACCGTTGGATCTTCGTTATTTTTGAACTGTAGATTCTTGGCACTTGTGTCTAGAATCTCACCGAAGGGATTTTCGATCTGAGCCCTAATGATGAAGATATTCAGCATCGAAATTTACTGTTTAAGGTATTAATGTTTTGCTATTTTCACATAAAATCATGAACTAGGGTTCCTCAAACCCTAGATCGACATAAGAAGCAGAATGTTACGAGGTTTGTGGCTGTTGTGATCCGTATGAAGCTGTGATATAATTAAGTGAGTTTTAGGGTTTGGTATATAAAACCCTAATTTGGTTGATGTGTGATTTGTGGAGATCATAGAGTTAATCACGTAAAGATTTGCAAGGATTACAAACGTGAGTTACTGCATAAGAGATTGATGGTTCTCGTTTGTTTACTACATGGGGTCCCAAGGAATTGACGTATGATGCATTAAACAAAAGGGTTGGTACGGTTTGGCTTGGTTGATTGTGCTTCATATGGGATGCGACAAAAGAGGCTTGTCACGTGATATTTAAATGGACGGGAGTGACTTATTTGTTTTGAGAATATGTGAATGTTCACATTAGTAGTCAAGACATAAGTATATGATTGTATACGTAATGTTCGTCCAGTGATATTGATATGTGGGCTTATGAAGGTGGTTTACTTATGGGCTGGATTAAGGATTATTGTCTAGCAATTGTCATAAGTTGAAGTCATTACCGAGAGTGTTTTGATCACAGAGGTGTCAGTGGTTGAATGCAACACTGACAAGAGTAGACGCTGACATTTGTTACCTAGACGCTGACAAGAATCAGTCGAACGCTGACAGGATAGCGTTGACATGAGTTGTCCGATAAATGTGAATCCAAGCGCTGATAGGTATTGTCCGATATCAGACAATACATCTGATAGTGATCTTGGAAAAGAGAGGATGTTGGACAACAAAAGAATGGCTGCTATTGAGAAAATTGGTACGTTTTTAGCACACAAAAAGGAGGAATTTACACACAAAGGTACATGGAATCTCCGTTTTTATATAGAATATCATGTTGATATTTATGGCTCGGATATTTTTAAAAGGGACTAATGATCTTAATGTGAGTTAGCAACTATTCATGGGAATTTGATGGATATTTTAAACTATGTAATCGGGATAGCCTTGCGAAAGAGTTATCCAATTTTTGCTTTTGCATATGGTATGAAGATGTTATTCGATTAAAATTCGTCATGAAGAGATGTTGTCTTAAGGGGAATAATTCTTATGGTAAGCTTGATGATTGAAGAAGATTTTCGCGAGTTTGTGTTTTGTCATATTGTTAAGTCAATGGCTGACATCCATAACTTAACAATAACTTGTCCGTGCTTTACATGGTTGGTGACGAAGACTTGTCATAACACTTGAAGGAGTTACATTATCGTGCTTAGTGTCTCACAAAGGATGAGAATATTGACAAGGGATCGAGGTCTACTTATAATTTTCTATGGGTATAAGTTCTTCATCACATGGATGGTACAAGACATGGAACACAAGGCTGGGTTATTCTACTTCTACATCAAGAATATTTTACTTATTTTTCTTCAAGATCATTACATAGAGCCTACATTTGGAGAATCTTCAAGATTGCATACATTGTTTACTTCCCTGTTGATGTGACAAAAAGGGGAAGACATACATGCTACAATTGAGGGGAAGCAATTTGAAGATGATGTACAACTTACAAGAGATACACAAAGAGTTTTGCCGACATCAACTAGGGGAAGATTGTTGGGTCAAAAAGTTGATGTGGCAAAAACTCAAAAACGAAGAAAACATGAAGATTTTGTCTAAGCATTGTCAAGAGCAATCCAAGCGTTGACAAGAGCAAATCGGAGGTTGATGGCTTAAGCATTGTCATGTACAATCTAAGCATTGTCATGTACAAACTAAGCATTGACCGAAACGTAGACAAGAAGCCTTTGGAAGCTTCTCTTTAGATAAACATGCAGGATATATTCTGTATAAGTTTATTTAAATAGAAGATTTACATGTTTATTTGATTTTATCTCTTGTAAAACCCTAATCCTTACACTATAAAAGGAACCAAGGGTTATTAGGTTTTTCATAACTTTCATACACAATGTAAACCTAAAGCGTGTGTCGACGAGATGTGAGATTCAATGTATACACACCTAGTGATTGTTGATTATTAATATAATTAGCAATCCTTTTGTTTTAATTCATGTGTTTTGTGCCTAAATACCTTGTTAATGGTTGTTGTTCTAATTCTGCTTTGATTATGTTAATCATATGAACAATGATCATTCCTAGTAGCTTAAAGATCGAGGAAATCAAGGTTTCCACATTTGGTATCAGAGCCTCGTGGCTCGTAATGCTAGGACCAACAAGGTATTCGTGCATGGTAAAAAGAAGAAAAATCCGTCTATGGTTTTTCTGGACGTTTTTGTGTGCGCAACAGTATTCAGAAGGTCGTAACTTTTGATTGAACCGTTGGATCATCACAAAGTTTCTTGTGTGTATTCTATACACATATATCTAGACATCCACCAGAGGGATTGTCGAGTTTTATACCCAAGAAAAAGTTATTAAGCGTCAAAGTCAGCAGCAGGATGAATGCAGTTTTCTGTAAACAGCCATGTTCAAGAAACGGTTTCTCCTTCATTAACCGTTCGATCTTCGTGATTTTTGAACTGTAGATTCTTGGAACTTGTGTCTAGAATCTCACCGAAGGGATTTTCGATCTGAGCCCTAATGATGAAGATATTCAGCATCGAAATTCACTGTTTAAGGTATTAATGTTTTGCTATTTTCACATAAAATCATGAACTAGGTTCCTCAAACCCTAGATCGACATAAGAAGCAGAATGTTACGAGGTTTGTGGTTGTTGTGATCCGTATGAAGCTGTGATATAATAAAGTGAGTTTTAGGGTTTGGTATATAAAACCCTAATTTGGTTGATGTGTGATCTGTGGAGATCATAGAGTTAATCACGTAAACATTTGCAAGGATGACAAACGTGAGTTACTGCATAAGAGATTGATGGTTCTCGTTTGTTTACTGCATGGGGTCCCAAGGAATAGACATATGATGCATTAAACAAAAGGGTTGGTACGGTTTGGCTTGGTTGATTGTGCTTCATATGGGATGCGACAAAAGAGGCTTGTCACGTGATATTTAAATGAACGGGAGTGACTTATTTGTTTTGAGAATATGTGAATGTTCACATGAGTAGTCAAGACATAAGTATATGATTGTATACGTAATGTTCGTCCAGTGATATTGATATGTAGGCTTATGAAGGTGGTTTACTTATGGGTTGGATTAACGATTATTGTCTAGCAATTGTCATAAGTTGAAGTCATTACCGAGAGTGTTTTGATCACAGAGGTGTCAGTGGTTGAATGCAACACTGACAAGAGTAGACGCTGACGTTTGTTACCTAGACGCTGACAAGAATCAGTCGAACGCTGACAGGATAACGTTGACATGAGTTGTCCGATAAATGTGAATCCAAGCGCTGATAGGTATTGTCCGATATCGTACAATACATCTGATAGTGATCTTGGAAAAGAGAGGATGTTGGACAACAAAAGAATGGCTGCTGTTGAGAAAATTGGTACGTTTTTAGCACACAAAAAGGAGGAATTTACACACAAAGGTACATGGAATCTCCGTTTTTATATAGAATATCATGTTGATATTTATGGCTCGGATATTTTTAAAAGGGACTAATGATCTTAATGCGAGTTAGCAACTATTCGTGGGAATTTGATGGATATTTTAAACTATGTAATCGGGATAGCCTTGCGAAATAGTTATCCAATTTGTGCTTTTACATATGGTATGAAGATGTTATTCAATTAAAATTCGTCATGAAGAGATGTTGGCTTAAGGGGAATAATTCTTATGGTAAGCTTGATGATTGAAGAAGATTTTCGCGAGTTTGTGTTTTGTCATATTGTTAAGTCAATGGCTGACATCCATAACTTAACAATAACTTGTTCGTGCTTTACATGGTTGGTGACGAAGACTTGTCATAACACTTGAAGGAGTTACATTATCGTGCTCAGTGTCTCACAAAGGATGAGACAAGGGATCGAGGACTACTTATAATTTGCTATGGGTATAAGTTCTTCATCACATGGATAGTACAAGACATGGAACACAAGGTTGGGTTATTCTACTTCTAGATCAAGAATATTTTATTTATTTTTCTTCAAGATCATTACATAGAGCCTACATTTGGAAGATCTTCAAGATTGCATACATTGTTTACTTCCCTGTTGATGTGACAAAAAGGGGAAGACATACATGCTACAATTGAGGGGAAGCAATTTGAAGATGATGTACAACTTACAAGAGATACACAAAGAGTTTAGCCGACATCAACTAGGGGAAGATTGTTGGGTCAAAAAGTTGATGTGGCAGAAACTCAAAAACGAAGAAAACATGAAGATTTTGTCTAAGCATTGTCAAGAGCAATCCAAGCGTTGACAAGAGCAAATCGGAGGTTGATGGCTTAAGCATTGTCATGTACAATCTAAGCATTGTCATGTACAAACTAAGCATTGACAGAAACGTAGACAAGAAGCCTTTGGAAGCTTCACTTTAGATAAACATGCAGGATATATTCTGTATAAGTTTATTTAAATAGAAGATTTACATGTTTATTTGATTTTATCTCTTGTAAAACCCTAATCCTTACACTATAAAAGGAACCAATGGTTATTAGGTTTTTCATAACTTTCATACACAATGTAAACCTAAAGCGTGTGTCGACGAGGTGTGGGATTCAATGTATACACACCTAGTGATTGTTGATTATTAATATAATTAGCAATCCTTTTGTTTTAATTCATGTGTTTTGTGCCTAAATACCTTGTTAATGGTTGTTGTTCTAATTCTGCTTTGATTATGTTAATCATATGAACAATGATCATTCCTAGTAGCTTAAAGATCGAGGAAATCAAGGTTTCCACATTTGGTATCAGAGCCTCGTGGCTCGTAATGCTAGGACCAACAAGGTATTCGTGTATGGTAAAAAGAAGAAAAATCCGTCTATGGTTTTTCTGGACGTTTTTGTGTGCGCAACAGTATTCGGAAGGTCGTAACTTTTGATTGAACCGTTGGATCATCACAAAGTTTCTTGTGTGTATTCTATACACATATATCTAGACATCCACCAGAGGGATTGTCGAGTTTTATCCCCAAGAAAAGGTTATTAAGCGTCAAAGTCAGCAGCAGGATGAATGCAGTTTTCTGTAAACAGCCATGTTCAAGAAACGTTTTCTCCTTCATTAACCGTTCGATCTTCGTGATTTTTGAACTGTAGATTCTTGGCACTTGTGTCTAGAATCTCACCGAAGGGATTTTCGATCTGAGCCCTAATGATGAAGATATTCAGCATCGAAATTCACTGTTTAAGGTATTAATGTTTTGCTATTTTCACATAAAATCATGAACTAGGTTCCTCAAACCCTAGATCGACATAAGAAGCAGAATGTTACGAGGTTTGTGGTTGTTGTGATCCGTATGAAGTTGTGATATAATAAAGTGAGTTTTAGGGTTTGGTATATAAAACCCTAATTTGGTTGATGTGTGATCTGTGGAGATCATAGAGTTAATCACGTAAACATTTGCAAGGATGACAAACGTGAGTTACTGCATAAGAGATTGATGGTTCTCGTTTGTTTACTGCATGGGGTCCTAAGGAATAGACATATGATGCATTAAACAAAAGGGTTGGTACGGTTTGGCTTGGTTGATTGTGCTTCATATGGGATGCGACAAAAGAGGCTTGTCACGTGATATTTAAATGGACGGGAGTGACTTATTTGTTTTGAGAATATGTGAATGTTCACATGAGTAGTCAAGACATAAGTATATGATTGTATACGTAATGTTCGTCCAGTGATATTGATATGTAGGCTTATGAAGGTGGTTTACTTATGGGCTGGATTAACGATTATTGTCTAGCAATTGTCATAAGTTGAAGTCATTACCGAGAGTGTTTTGATCACAGAGGTGTCAGTGGTTGAATGCAACACTGACAAGAGTAGACGCTGACGTTTGTTACCTAGACGCTGACAAGAATCAGTCGAACGCTGACAGGATAACGTTGACATGAGTTGTCCGATAAATGTGAATCCAAGCGCTGATAGGTATTGTCCGATATCGTACAATACATCTGATAGTGATCTTGGAAAAGAGAGGATGTTGGACAACAAAAGAATGGCTGCTGTTGAGAAAATTGGTACGTTTTTAGCACACAAAAAGGAGGAATATACACACAAAGGTACATGGAATCTCCGTTTTTATATAGAATATCATGTTGATATTTATGGCTCGGATATTTTTAAAAGGGACTAATGATCTTAATGCGAGTTAGCAACTATTCGTGGGAATTTGATGGATATTTTAAACTATGTAATCGGGATAGCCTTGCGAAATAGTTATCCAATTTGTGCTTTTACATATGGTATGAAGATGTTATTCAATTAAAATTCGTCATGAAGAGATGTTGGCTTAAGGGGAATAATTCTTATGGTAAGCTTGATGATTGAAGAAGATTTTCGCGAGTTTGTGTTTTGTCATATTGTTAAGTCAATGGCTGACATCCATAACTTAACAATAACTTGTTCGTGCTTTACATGGTTGGTGACGAAGACTTGTCATAACACTTGAAGGAGTTACATTATCGTGCTCAGTGTCTCACAAAGGATGAGAATATTGACAAGGGATCGAGGACTACTTATAATTTGCTATGGGTATAAGTTCTTCATCACATGGATAGTACAAGACATGGAACACAAGGTTGGGTTATTCTACTTCTAGATCAAGAATATTTTATATATTTTTCTTCAAGATCATTACATAGAGCCTACATTTGGAAGATCTTCAAGATTGCTTACATTGTTTACTTCCCTGTTGATGTGACAAAAAGAGGAAGACATACATGCTACAATTGAGGGGAAGCAATTTGAAGATAATGTACAACTTACAAGAGATACACAAAGAGTTTTGCCGACATCAACTAGGGGAAGATTGTCGGGCCAAAAAGTTGATGTGGCAGAAACTCAAAAATGAAGAAAACATGAAGTTTTTGTCTAAGCGTTGTTAAGAGCAATCCAAGCGTTGACAAGAGCAAATCGGAGGTTGATGGCTTAAGCATTGTCATGTACAATCTAAGCATTGTCATGTACAAACTAAGCATTAACAGAAACGTAGACAAGAAGCCTTTGGAAGCTTCTATTTAGATAAACATGCAGGATATATTTTGTATAAGTTTATTTAAATAGAAGATTTACATGTTTATTTGATTTTATCTCTTGTAAAACCCTAATCCTTACACTATAAAAGGAACCAAGGGTTATTAGGTTTTTCATAACTTTCATACACAATGTAAACCTAAAGCGTGTGTCGACGAGATGTGAGATTCAATGTATACACACCTAGTGATTGTTGATTATTAATATAATTAGCAATCCTTTTGTTTTAATTCATGTGTTTTGTGCCTAAATACCTTGTTAATGGTTGTTGTTCTAATTCCGCTTTGATTATGTTAATCATATGAACAATGATCATTCCTAGTAGCTTAAAGATCGAGGAAATCAAGGTTTCCACATTTGGTATCAGAGCCTCGTGGCTCGTAATGCTAGGACCAACAAGGTATTCGTGCATGGTAAAAAGAAGAAAAATCCGTCTATGGTTTTTCTGGACGTTTTTGTGTGCGCAACAGTATTCAGAAGGTCGTAACTTTTGATTGAACCGTTGGATCATCACAAAGTTTCTTGTGTGTATTCTATACACATATATCTAGACATCCACCAGAGGGATTGTCGAGTTTTATACCCAAGAAAAAGTTATTAAGCGTCAAAGTCAGCAGCAGGATGAATGCAGTTTTCTGTAAACAGCCATGTTCAAGAAACGGTTTCTCCTTCATTAACCGTTCGATCTTCGTGATTTTTGAACTGTAGATTCTTGGAACTTGTGTCTAGAATCTCACCGAAGGGATTTTCGATCTGAGCCCTAATGATGAAGATATTCAGCATCGAAATTCACTGTTTAAGGTATTAATGTTTTGCTATTTTCACATAAAATCATGAACTAGGTTCCTCAAACCCTAGATCGACATAAGAAGCAGAATGTTACGAGGTTTGTGGTTGTTGTGATCCGTATGAAGCTGTGATATAATAAAGTGAGTTTTAGGGTTTGGTATATAAAACCCTAATTTGGTTGATGTGTGATCTGTGGAGATCATAGAGTTAATCACGTAAACATTTGCAAGGATGACAAACGTGAGTTACTGCATAAGAGATTGATGGTTCTCGTTTGTTTACTGCATGGGGTCCCAAGGAATAGACATATGATGCATTAAACAAAAGGGTTGGTACGGTTTGGCTTGGTTGATTGTGCTTCATATGGGATGCGACAAAAGAGGCTTGTCACGTGATATTTAAATGAACGGGAGTGACTTATTTGTTTTGAGAATATGTGAATGTTCACATGAGTAGTCAAGACATAAGTATATGATTGTATACGTAATGTTCGTCCAGTGATATTGATATGTAGGCTTATGAAGGTGGTTTACTTATGGGTTGGA
This sequence comes from Glebionis coronaria, assembly GCA_025667525.1. Lineage (NCBI taxonomy): Eukaryota > Viridiplantae > Streptophyta > Magnoliopsida > Asterales > Asteraceae > Glebionis > Glebionis coronaria. The sequence continues at coordinate 243,707,361 of CM046876.1, forward strand.
TTAACGATTATTGTCTAGCAATTGTCATAAGTTGAAGTCATTACCGAGAGTGTTTTGATCACAGAGGTGTCAGTGGTTGAATGCAACACTGACAAGAGTAGACGCTGACGTTTGTTACCTAGACGCTGACAAGAATCAGTCGAACGCTGACAGGATAACGTTGACATGAGTTGTCTGATAAATGTGAATCCAAGCGCTGATAGGTATTGTCCGATATCGTACAATACATCTGATAGTGATCTTGGAAAAGAGAGGATGTTGGACAACAAAAGAATGGCTGCTGTTGAGAAAATTGGTACGTTTTTAGCACACAAAAAGGAGGAATTTACACACAAAGGTACATGGAATCTCCGTTTTTATATAGAATATCATGTTGATATTTATGGCTCGGATATTTTTAAAAGGGACTAATGATCTTAATGCGAGTTAGCAACTATTCGTGGGAATTTGATGGATATTTTAAACTATGTAATCGGGATAGCCTTGCGAAATAGTTATCCAATTTGTGCTTTTACATATGGTATGAAGATGTTATTCAATTAAAATTCGTCATGAAGAGATGTTGGCTTAAGGGGAATAATTCTTATGGTAAGCTTGATGATTGAAGAAGATTTTCGCGAGTTTGTGTTTTGTCATATTGTTAAGTCAATGGCTGACATCCATAACTTAACAATAACTTGTTCGTGCTTTACATGGTTGGTGACGAAGACTTGTCATAACACTTGAAGGAGTTACATTATCGTGCTCAGTGTCTCACAAAGGATGAGAATATTGACAAGGGATCGAGGACTACTTATAATTTGCTATGGGTATAAGTTCTTCATCACATGGATAGTACAAGACATGGAACACAAGGTTGGGTTATTCTACTTCTAGATCAAGAATATTTTATATATTTTTCTTCAAGATCATTACATAGAGCCTACATTTGGAAGATCTTCAAGATTGCATACATTGTTTACTTCCCTGTTGATGTGACAAAAAGGGGAAGACATACATGCTACAATTGAGGGGAAGCAATTTGAAGATGATGTACAACTTACAAGAGATACACAAAGAGTTTAGCCGACATCAACTAGGGGAAGATTGTTGGGTCAAAAAGTTGATGTGGCAGAAACTCAAAAACGAAGAAAACATGAAGATTTTGTCTAAGCATTGTCAAGAGCAATCCAAGCGTTGACAAGAGCAAATCGGAGGTTGATGGCTTAAGCATTGTCATGTACAATCTAAGCATTGTCATGTACAAACTAAGCATTGACAGAAACGTAGACAAGAAGCCTTTGGAAGCTTCTCTTTAGATAAACATGCAGGATATATTCTGTATAAGTTTATTTAAATAGAAGATTTACATGTTTATTTGATTTTATCTCTTGTAAAACCCTAATCCTTACACTATAAAAGGAACCAATGGTTATTAGGTTTTTCATAACTTTCATACACAATGTAAACCTAAAGCGTGTGTCGACGAGGTGTGGGATTCAATGTATACACACCTAGTGATTGTTGATTATTAATATAATTAGCAATCCTTTTGTTTTAATTCATGTGTTTTGTGCCTAAATACCTTGTTAATGGTTGTTGTTCTAATTCTGCTTTGATTATGTTAATCATATGAACAATGATCATTCCTAGTAGCTTAAAGATCGAGGAAATCAAGGTTTCCACATTTGGTATCAGAGCCTCGTGGCTCGTAATGCTAGGACCAACAAGGTATTCGTGTATGGTAAAAAGAAGAAAAATCCGTCTATGGTTTTTCTGGACGTTTTTGTGTGCGCAACAGTATTCAGAAGGTCGTAACTTTTGATTGAACCGTTGGATCATCACAAAGTTTCTTGTGTGTATTCTATACACATATATCTAGACATCCACCAGAGGGATTGTCGAGTTTTATCCCCAAGAAAAGGTTATTAAGCGTCAAAGTCAGCAGCAGGATGAATGCAGTTTTCTGTAAACAGCCATGTTCAAGAAACATTTTCTCCTTCATTAACCGTTCGATCTTCGTGATTTTTGAACTTTAGATTCTTGGCACTTGTGTCTAGAATCTCACCGAAGGGATTTTCGATCTGAGCCCTAATGATGAAGATATTCAGCATCGAAATTCACTGTTTAAGGTATTAATGTTTTGCTATTTTCACATAAAATCATGAACTAGGTTCCTCAAACCCTAGATCGACATAAGAAGCAGAATGTTACGAGGTTTGTGGTTGTTGTGATCCGTATGAAGTTGTGATATAATAAAGTGAGTTTTAGGGTTTGGTATATAAAACCCTAATTTGGTTGATGTGTGATCTGTGGAGATCATAGAGTTAATCACGTAAACATTTGCAAGGATGACAAACGTGAGTTACTGCATAAGAGATTGATGGTTCTCGTTTGTTTACTGCATGGGGTCCTAAGGAATAGACATATGATGCATTAAACAAAAGGGTTGGTACGGTTTGGCTTGGTTGATTGTGCTTCATATGGGATGCGACAAAAGAGGCTTGTCACGTGATATTTAAATGGACGGGAGTGACTTATTTGTTTTGAGAATATGTGAATGTTCACATGAGTAGTCAAGACATAAGTATATGATTGTATACGTAATGTTCGTCCAGTGATATTGATATGTAGGCTTATGAAGGTGGTTTACTTATGGGCTGGATTAACGATTATTGTCTAGCAATTGTCATAAGTTGAAGTCATTACCGAGAGTGTTTTGATCACAGAGGTGTCAGTGGTTGAATGCAACACTGACAAGAGTAGACGCTGACGTTTGTTACCTAGACGCTGACAAGAATCAGTCGAACGCTGACAGGATAACGTTGACATGAGTTGTCCGATAAATGTGAATCCAAGCGCTGATAGGTATTGTCCGATATCGTACAATACATCTGATAGTGATCTTGGAAAAGAGAGGATGTTGGACAACAAAAGAATGGCTGCTGTTGAGAAAATTGGTACGTTTTTAGCACACAAAAAGGAGGAATATACACACAAAGGTACATGGAATCTCCGTTTTTATATAGAATATCATGTTGATATTTATGGCTCGGATATTTTTAAAAGGGACTAATGATCTTAATGCGAGTTAGCAACTATTCGTGGGAATTTGATGGATATTTTAAACTATGTAATCGGGATAGCCTTGCGAAATAGTTATCCAATTTGTGCTTTTACATATGGTATGAAGATGTTATTCAATTAAAATTCGTCATGAAGAGATGTTGGCTTAAGGGGAATAATTCTTATGGTAAGCTTGATGATTGAAGAAGATTTTCGCGAGTTTGTGTTTTGTCATATTGTTAAGTCAATGGCTGACATCCATAACTTAACAATAACTTGTTCGTGCTTTACATGGTTGGTGACGAAGACTTGTCATAACACTTGAAGGAGTTACATTATCGTGCTCAGTGTCTCACAAAGGATGAGAATATTGACAAGGGATCGAGGACTACTTATAATTTGCTATGGGTATAAGTTCTTCATCACATGGATAGTACAAGACATGGAACACAAGGTTGGGTTATTCTACTTCTAGATCAAGAATATTTTATATATTTTTCTTCAAGATCATTACATAGAGCCTACATTTGGAAGATCTTCAAGATTGCTTACATTGTTTACTTCCCTGTTGATGTGACAAAAAGAGGAAGACATACATGCTACAATTGAGGGGAAGCAATTTGAAGATAATGTACAACTTACAAGAGATACACAAAGAGTTTTGCCGACATCAACTAGGGGAAGATTGTTGGGCCAAAAAGTTGATGTGGCAGAAACTCAAAAATGCAGAAAACATGAAGTTTTTGTCTAAGCGTTGTTAAGAGCAATCCAAGCGTTGACAAGAGCAAATCGGAGGTTGATGGCTTAAGCATTGTCATGTACAATCTAAGCATTGTCATGTACAAACTAAGCATTAACAGAAACGTAGACAAGAAGCCTTTGGAAGCTTCTATTTAGATAAACATGCAGGATATATTTTGTATAAGTTTATTTAAATAGAAGATTTACATGTTTATTTGATTTTATCTCTTGTAAAACCCTAATCCTTACACTATAAAAGGAACCAAGGGTTATTAGGTTTTTCATAACTTACATACACAATGTAAACCTAAAGCGTGTGTCGACTAGGTGTGGGATTCAATGTATACACACCTAGTGATTGTTGATTATTAATATAATTAGCAATCCTTTTGTTTTAATTCATGTGTTTTGTGCCTAAATACCTTGTTAATGGTTGTTGTTTTAATTCCGCTTTGATTATGTTAATCATATGAACAATGATCATTCCTAGTAGCTAAAAGATCGAGGAAATCAAGGTTTCCACATTTGGTATCAGAGTCTCGTGGCTCGTGATGCTAGGACCAACAAGGTGTTCGTGTATGGTGAAAAGAAGAAAAATCCGTCTAGGGTTTTTCTGGACGTTTTTGTGTGCGCAGCAGTATTCAGAAGGTCATACTTTTCATTGAACCGTTGGATAGTCACATAGTTTCTTGTGTGTATTCTATACACATATATCTAGACATCCACCGGAGGGATTGTCGAGTTTTATCCCCAAGAAAAAGTTATTAAGCGTCAAAGTCAGCAGCAGGATGAATGCAATTTTCTGTAAACAGCCATGTTCAAGACACGTTTTCTCCTTCATTAACCGTTGGATCTTCGTGATTTTTGAACTGTAGATTCTTGGCACTTGTGTCTAGAATCTCACCGAAGGGATTTTCGATCTGAGCCCTAATGATGAAGATATTCAGCATCGAAATTCACTGTTTAAGGTATTAATGTTTTGCTCTTTTCACATAAAATTATGAACTAGGGTTCCTCAAACCCTAGATCGACATAAGAAGCAGAATGTTACGAGGTTTGTGGCTGTTGTGATCTGTATGAAGCTGTGATATAATGAAGTGAGTTTTAGGGTTTGGTATATAAAACCCTAATTTGGTTGATGTGTGATCTGTGGAGATCATAGAGTTAATCACGTAAACATTTGCAAGGATGAAAAACGTGAGTTACTGCATAAGAGATTGATAGTTCTCGTTTGTTTACTGCATGGGGTCCCAAGGAATAGACGTATGATGCATTAAACAAAAGGGTTGGTACGGTTTGGCTTGGTTGATTGTGCTTCATATGGGATGCGACAAAAGAGGCTTGTCACGTGATATTTAAATGGACGGGAGTGACTTATTTGTTTTGAGAATATGTGAATGTTCACATGAGTAGTAAAGACATAAGTATATGATTGTATACGTAATGTTCGTCCAATGATATTGATATGTGGGCTTATGAAGGTGGTTTACTTATGGGCTGGATTAAGGATTATTGTCTAGCAATTGTCATAAGTTGAAGTCATTACCGAGAGTGTTTTGATCACAGAGGTGTCAGTGGTAGAATGCAACACAGACAAGAGTAGACGCTGACGTTTGTTACCTAGACGCCGACAAGAATAAGTCAAACGCTGACAGGATAGCGTTTACATGAGTTGTCCGATAAATGTGAATCCAAACGCTCATAGGTATTGTCTGATATCGGACAATACATCTGATAGTGATCTTGGATAAGAGAGGATGTTGGACAACAAAAGAATGGCTACTGTTGAGAAAATTGGTACGTTTTTAGCACACAAAAAGGAGTAATTTACACACAAAGGTACATGGAATCTCCGTTTTTATATAGAATATCATGTTGATATTTATGGCTCGGATATTTTTAAAAGGGATTAATGATCTTAATGCGAGTTAGCAACTATTCGTGGGAATTTGATGGATATTTTAAACTATGTAATCGGGATAGCCTTGCGAAAGAGTTATCCAATTTGTGCTTTTACATATGGTATGAAGATGTTATTCCATGAAAATTCGTCATGAAGAGATGTTGGCTTAAGGGGAAGAATTCTTATGGTAAGCTTGATGATTGAAGAAGATTTTCATGAGTTTGTGTTTTGTCATATTGTTAAGTCGATGGCTGACATCCATAACTTAACAATAACTTGTTCATGCTTTACATGGTTGGTGACGAAGACTTGTCATAACACTTGAAGGAGTTACATTATCGTGCTCAGTGTCTCACAAAGGATGAGAATATTGACAAGGGATCGAGGTCTACTTATAATTTGCTATGGGTATAAGTTCTTCATCACATGGATAGTACAAGACATGGAATACAAGGTTGGGTTATTCTACTTCTACATCAAGAATAATTTATTTATTTTTCTTCAAATCATTACATAGAGCCTACATTTGGAGAATCTTCAAGATTGCATACATTGTTTACTTCCCTGTTGATGTGACAAAAAGGGGAAGAAGTAATAAATTAAGGGGAAGATGGCAACTTGAAGAACTAGTGTCATGAAAGAAAGCAATTTGTTTTTTCATGTCAACTAGGGAAAGATTGTTGGGTCAAATATTAAGTTGATGTGACAAATAAACAAAATAAGAAGACAAGGACTAAAATGTACAAGAAGCAATTCTACAAGCTGGTGGAGTCTTTTTATTATTATGTTAGCTTTCTTTGTAAGCTATGTTTTCTATTATATAAAGAAAACATACGTAGGTTTATAAACTTTCACTTCAAGTAGCATTTTACAAGAGATTGTTTTGTTTTGAAAATACAATCTCTTTGAAGGTTTAATACATTGAAAATCAAAAGTTTGGGAGCAGCAAAACACATAGAAATTAGACACTATTTTATGAGAGATTGTTTTGAAAAGGGTTTAATACAACCAGATAGGGTTGACACAGAAGAAAATGTGTCTGATTTATTAACTAAACCTTTTGATGCTGGAAGGTTCCAATACTTGGTAACAAGTATTGGAATGATCAATCTCACTTAAATATGTGTTTTGGGATCTTTTTGTAAAAGTATGTACAGGATAATGCATTGTTATTAGTCTTTTTGAGGATTTAGATTTTCCACTATATTTTTTCTAACACTGACAAAGGTCACCTTAACGCTGATAAGTGTTATTGTGACGTTGTAAGCAATATATTTGTCTAACACTGACAAAGGTTTCTTTAACGCTGACAAGTGTTATCGGGACGTTGTCAACAACAATGTTAGATTTGTGGTTTTTAATCTAAATGTGCAGGTGGTGTTAGCATTATACCATTGGATACAGAGTTGCTTATGGATCTTTGGAGAATCATTTGAGCATGTTTTTATTTATGGATGATGGTTGGAATTTTCTATTCCTATCTTGACATAAATTTTTTATGTTCATACATATTTTTGGCAACATATGTATCACAGTTTAAGGGGAGGTTTTAGGAACCTTTAGGACTTTTAGGTATCCTTATGATACTCTTATCACAATTCTAGATTGTGTCCACAGTTAAGTATGAGTTAGTTTTAATAAATCATGAGGCACTGTAGCATGCAAAGTTGATATACTATGCATGCTGCCAAGACATTTTTGGCCTAGAATTGGTTGTGGTCTGTTGGGAGACTTGGGAATGATTTTATCATGGGTTTTACCTGGGAGTAAGAAGGAATTTTATGAGATAACTTAGTGAGTTTTGGTTAGCAAGGGACACTAGAGGACTGTTATGTCTATCTTGCATAAGCAAGTGTGCATAACTGGACAGTGCTTGCCGCCCTATAATAATTATCAAGTTATAGGTTATCTTCACTAGGATAAATTACTTTGTTAAGGTCATTTTTCATTTTTATAAACTTTTATTTTTGGACGCTGACAAGTATTTTCCAAGCGTTGTTGTGACCAATTTAGACGCTGACATGGCTTTGGCAAACGTTGACAAGAATATAGCCTTTGGGCGTTGATGGGTTCTTTTTGACCGTTGATACCCATTGGGACCTACCCAGTTGTTACTTTTTGACAAATTTTTGGGCCGTAATTTTGGGAGCAGATAACTTTTAGTTAATGCATGAGATAACTTATTTTCTTTTCAATATTTTCATCATGATATTTTGAAAATAGTTGCCTCATTTTTGACCAAGAACCCTTTGACGCTGACACATTAAATGTTGGCGTTGACACACCTAATCCAGAGGTTGACACCATTTCTTCACAGACCCAAACACCCCTTAACCAACCCACATCCACCCAATCCACATCATCTTCTACCCCACCAAAATATAGGTTGCAAAAACGCCAAAGGACTACTGGAGTGTTCTCCTCTAGTGGTCCTAGCCATGTAGCAGAGAGAACCACCACCACAAGTGTGGTTGGTGCTATCGATGAGGCTGGGACTATTGGTTCTGGCTTAGATGCTGGCCAAGACAGTGCTAACATCTTTAAGACCTCATCCATGTCCCATGAATCTAACTTGGGAGGTCAAATACCCATTTTAGAGGAGGGAAAATTGGAACCAATGACATTAATGGAATTGACGGCTGTCTACATTAGCTTGCAAAAGCAAAATGTAGACTTGGTACATATTTTCAGTACACAAGGCCTTGAACTCAAGCAATTGAGGGAGATGATTGTTATTTTGGAGAATGCTAGCACAAGGCGTGGGGTGGAGGAATCTTCCAAAGGGGAGGATGAGCAGATTAATGTGAGTGATAAGGGCTCACATGATGGTGAATCTTTGGGTGTTGCTGAAGCCCTAACTAGTTTGAAGAAGCAACCAGGTTTTGTTAGATCTTTGGTAACTCCTACAAACTTAGACTTGTCTTTTACAGCTATGTTGGAGCAAATTACAAGAGGTGCTGACACAGGCAAATTGAGCGTTGACAGATCTGCAGATGAAGTTGATGTATTCCAATCATCATCTATCATCAAAGATGTATCTTCACAGGTATTACCATCATCCTTACCCATTATTGATCCACTAGATAAGGGTAAAGGAAAAAAGGTAGAGGTAGAAGTTCCAAAGGATGCAGCACAGGTTGAGTTTGATAGAAGGTTGGCTGCACAACTTGTGGAACAAGAAAGAAAGAAGGTTGGTGAATCACTATTTGTTGCCACTTCAGAGGAACAAGAAGGAAGTGATGAAGCTAGTTCAGACTCAAGTGTGATGATAATAGAACAACCAGAAAGACTTGAGTATGGTGATGAGTTGGCAAGAGAGAAGCTGAATGAGTTGAAATTGCAAGTAGATTTTGATATGCCAGAAGTTGTTCAGATCTACCATGCTTGGGAAGATAGGTGTATGGAGAATCCAGATTTGACTATTTCAGACCAGATATGGGGTTTCGAGATTCTTCTAAGAGTACAAAAGGACTGCAAGGTAATTCTAAAACACAAAACTAGCAATATTCTCTCAATGCTGAAAAGGGATAGAAGGGAGTTGTACTACATGCTACTCAGGTGTCATGGAACAGGATGGACCTACAAGAAATTGTTGGGATTATCCTTTGAAGAATTGGAGTTTAAGGCTTATCCCATTTGAGCAAGAGTGCAGGAAGAAAACACTCAAAGACTTCTTTCCGATGAAAGGAAAGAAGAACTTGCAGAAGAGATGGAGCTTAAGAAGGAAATGATTGTTCCCAGACCTTTGAAGAAGGTAGTTCCTCTTGAGTTTCCTAAATATATGGATAGATTGGTGCCTAGTGAAGCTGTTATAAGAAGGAGCATCAAGCTCTCACCATTGGAAGCTTCAGGTATGGTACAAGTGTAACCTCTTGATTCCAGAAACCCTATTATAAGCTATGAAGAAGATGAATGTGGGTTTTGGAAGATTGGCACGTATGGGAAAGAGGTTGACACCTTTACTACACTTATATCTCTCTTTGCAAGTTTTGATAGAGAAGACTTGGTAGACCTTTGGAGGTTGTTAGAGGCCAAGTATGAGACTGAATCTCATACTTCAGTCATTGGAATAAAACTTTGGTCAACATTCAAGAGAATGTGTGGACCAAGAGATGAAGATCCTGCTGTTTGGAAGGATCTTGAAGATGACCTCAGTGGTCTTCAATGGCGTTTGTATTCAGCTACTGTTGTGTACTACTTGAGCTCTACAAAGTTTGCTGAGTATCTACTTGTAGATGCTCAATATTCCATGTCCAAAGAAGGTTTGGGGAAGATGAAGACAACACAGCTGGAGACTGATTATTCAAGTGACGTGGCCAAAGATTTGATCAGACATATTTATTACCAATATGATAAGTGTTGTAAGATTCCTCCTAGTTCTTAATGTTTATTCAAAAACTTGATTACTAGAGTAGATATCAAGTTTAGGGGAGGATTGTTGGGAATAAAATGTAGCCAGTCCACTTGAGCGCTGACAAGAGTAAAACAAGCGTTGATAGGAAGAAAACAAACGCTGACAAATCAAGCGTTGACAAGAAGAAGTCAAGCGTTGATAGATTGAAGACAAGCACTGATGGAAAGATTTAGTCTACGCGTATATTGTTTCTAGTTTGTTTCTAGTAAAGATAAGTTCAACATTGTATTTTCTATAATTATCTTTACCTAGAATAGTTGATACGTAGACTCTTGTACAAGGCTTCTTATGTATATAAAATAGACCTTTAGGTTAAGTTTCAATAAATAAGTTTTCATACGTTAAACACTTTCATTGTAAGCAAGTTTGTTATTATCAATCAAGTGAAAGTTTGTTTACATCTTTGTGTGTTCTTGTTTAAGTGTTAATTCCGCATAACACTTAGATTACTTTATATATAAACAAAGTTTCTCTACATGTATAACTTGATCTAATCTCGTATACACAAAGCTAAATCGATCTAATTTTGGGATCAACAAGTGGTATCAGAGCTTGTTGAGAAACTTTTGATCTTAAAGAACACAAGAACCTTAAAATCACCAAAACCCTAATTTTCATACAACCCTAAAAACATCATGTCCAATCCAGAAGTAAACCCCTCCTCCTCAAACCCAAGCATCAAGATTCCCATGCTTGATGCAAACAACTTTGAGCTGTGGAAGTTCAACTTTGAGCAATATCTGGAAATCTATGACTACACTCTTTGGGAGATTATTGAATATGGAAAGTGTAACACCCCCAAATTTACACAATTAAATACAGCGGAAGACTCGTTGGTGTTACGGGATAACACATTACTCACATCATAGACAACGCTTAAAAATCGCGTCGTTTAATAATAAAGTATTTCCATTCATAAATATCAAATTTACATAGGTCCCAAGTCATTGTATTTCATGCAGGTTTTACAAAGCATTTGAATGGAAATTATTATTTAAGTGCGGGCCATGAATTCTTGTTGTCTTCTCGAGAATTACCTTCAAGTACCTGAGATGAAACATGCTAAAAGAAAAGATCAGCAATAACGCCGAGTGAATTCATAGAGTTTAATAAAATCCATCAATATAACATCGGTATAAAAATTGTTACCGAAAACCATTTTGTACAAATCGTTGTAATAGGCCATAAAATAGCCAAAGTCATTTTATACAAATCTTTATCAAAATCATAATATAGGCTTTCGCCTTCAAAATTATTATACGAACCATTGTCGTTAAAAACATCATACAATACGTTTTATAACGTTGTATAGATTAAATAAAAACCGTTATATGAATATGGTTATATAAAACCAAAACACGAACATAATATCAATGATAAGACCCTGTATTGCTAGTCAGGCAATATATCGTAATTTAATGTTTAAAGCAGTATTTTGTTAATTAGATTATTATAAGCCGCATGACATTGTTACCTTACTACAACAAACAACGGGTAGCTAGCCTGAAACTCATTTGCCCATCTAAATTAGTGTGTCGTCACAATAATCATGCTTGTGTAAATCTTCTCATACATAAATTCGCTTACCAATCAATGTGGCACGACGGGGATCAACCGTCAAGGCGCGAACTGGGGTGATCGTCCCCAAATAGTACTATTATATGCATAAGCGTCTACCAAATCCCGGTAGTTCACAATTCATGCTAATGGGACTTTTAGTGACATAACCTAACTTTAATAATCCATTTCATTTCATCTATCGGGTCATTTAATCGTTCATCGGGTCATACAATCATTCGGGTCCAAATCAATAAACAAACAATCGGGACAACTAGTGTCCTATTTTATCAAAAATAACATGTTATCTCCCTCATGGTTTTATAAATCATTTCATAAAAACATTTAAAAGAGTGCGAGTCTATGAACTCACGTTGATGTGGGAAAGCGGGTCATCGGCAATTCGGATGTACGGTACGCGCTTCAATCACGGAAACCTAGACAAATAATACTCGTCTTAGACTTTTGTCCAATGACTTTATCAAAATAATAATTTTGTATACATATGATGATTATATATATATGATGATCAAGTGGGTTTACATATTCTCATTTACTCATTTTAGTGTTATGTGTTGATAACTTTTATACTAGTTTACTAGTTTTACCTATTTACATATTTTAGGTCAAATAAGCCTATTATAAGTCCATTAACTTGTATTAATCCATTTTATACTTGTATTATCAGTATTTATACTTTACATGTTGGGCCCAAACGGGTTAAGCCCAATAAGTAATTTTTATAAGTGATTAACTTATTTAGTTAAATTATTAGTCCAATATGCTAACTTAGCTCGTTATTGTCCGTATGTCCTATAGTTCGGGTTTTATCGGTTTTTACTTGTATCAGATACTTATATATCAGTATATGACTTTTAAAAACTTTACATTAGACGGGTTTGATCGTCTATGTTTTAATTGGCGAAAAACGTTAATTTTACGATAATAGCCGAAAAAGTCGTAAAAATCATGTTTATAGTTTTTATAACTTATAAATCTTATTCAATTACCATTTTTATAAAGTGGGTTTTAATTTCACATTTTATACTATATTATTTGAGTGCTTATATAATAGTATTAAACATTAATTCTTCAAAATCTGATTTTTAGTTTCATCTTCACCATTTTTATCATATCTAGAGTTCTACAATGAGTTAGAAGCTCATTTTTGGATGGAATGAACTTCATATTATGTGCTACAATTAAGTTAGTTATAGCTACTACTCATTCTATGTGTAACTATCCTTAACAGTCCCTACAAAACAGACTATTCAGATTAGCACACTCATCTTGTTTTGATCATATCTCACTCATTTTGATGATTCCATTGCATGGCCAACTCTCACATGTGTATGACATCTTATACTTACTGTAAATGGATTCCACCATGCAAATTTATCAGTTTAAGTCTTGGTTACTTACTGTTTTTATACAGCCAACAATTTAAGCATGATTTTAGCCTTGTTTCTTATGGTTATTCATCTTTTTAAGCATATTTATCAACACTTGATCCCCACACAACATTTTTATCATCATTAATCATCATATACATATACATAAATAAAGAAAATACAACATTACATAATCAAAATAACAAGAGGATGGGAAGAACAATCTCTATACCACCAAAGTGATGAAAAGATGGGATTGATGATGATCAAGACTTGGTTTTGGGTAACAAATATTATGAGATATAAACATCACTTCTAGGATCACCATGTATTTGTAGATTCCTCCAAAAATCATCCCTTGTTCTTCATGAAAACTCCTTGAGAAATCAACCCCAAACTCCCTTGAAAACTCCTTTTTACATGTTAAGACCACCTCCAATCTTCATAACTTCAATGGGTTTTCATCATATGTAAATTATACATATGATTTATGATTGAATCAAGATAAAATGGGGGTTGTTTTGGGTGAAGAGTGGACGAAATATTGAGAGAGAGGGAGGAGAGTATGAGTGGTTTGCATGGGATGGAATGAGTGAATGGTTTGGAAGAAATGGTTTTGATGTTGGTAGCTTACTTTGTAAGCTTCAAGTTAACAAGTGTTAACTTGTTAGTTGAAATTTTGACACATAATGGAGTGTGTTGGAGCTTATTTAGCCATCCATATATTGGGGTGGGCAAGTGTAAAACTTGTCCCATCCAAATTTCTTCCCAAAAATAAGTGAGTTCATAATATAACATTAAAATAATATTTTTAAATAATATTTGAGAATAAAATATCAACCATAAATTGACGGATTGTCACAGCATTTACCCCTAAACAGGATCTTTTTCCTCAAACATCATCTTATCTTACTACTCGCTTCTTATAGAGTTAAAGCCATGTGGGTATTTCCTCCACATTCGGTCTTTTCTCACAAGTGTAATTCATTACAATACGCGAGTTTCATCATACATAACTACGGGAATAAGATCAGGCTTAATGTTGACTTATTTCTATATCCATGATGTTCACGGGTTTTTGATGAATGCAACTTTTCGCCGATCTAAACTTCATCAAGAAGTGATCAGATTCTCACTTGATAGACATTTTATCAAGTTCGATATATGCAACATAAATCACACAGCTCTTGAAGTCCTAAGGTAGATCCAACTTATATGCCTTTCAAATCAATCTTTTACATCATCTCAATGGTCCCATACAACGGGGACTTATATCCCATGATCTTTTAGATCATCAATTCATTTTTCCATGGTTAAATTTTTTGGCATAACTTCTCTACCCATCTGGCACTTCAAGATCTACATTTCATATTCACATAACCTCCTGCCCACTACCAGCAGTCAATAATCAGATCCTAATTTCAACAATCATTTCAGGTCTCGCGGGTCGAGTATTTTATAAGGTTAGGTTCGCCAAGCCTTAAACCTAAAAGACATGCTCAACTCACAATGGGTGTATGTCGGGTGTCTTCATCCCAAATCCTGCTTACAGATGCTCTAATATATATCCTTACAAGATTCAATCTTAATCCTAATACGATAATTATCAATGATAATCTCTCCAAAGGAAAACGATTTTACAGTTTATTACCAAAGGTCAATCATTCAAGTATAAAACAACGCTTCTAGCATTTTGTATCGTTACTTTACCTCGTCCCTTCGATTGGGGTGGTACACAGTACTCTCATCAAGATTCGTTCTCAATGACTTCTGAGCAAATCTCTAGAAATTCGATGCGAAGCGAGGATCTTGATAGAGATGATCGATACAGGCACACTATGTTTACACAACTCCTTTAAATACCAAAGAGTCAATTTCTTCATCAAGAATTTATCATTAACGAGAATGATATTAGCAGATTTGGTCAGTCTGTCGACGATGACCCAAATCGAATCAAATTCAGATGATGACCTTTGCAATAGTTAGACGTTCACTAATGTATGAGGCGATGTCTGCCTTCATAATTTGCCATCAGTACAACTTCTTCAGATAGAGATAAATTTAACCAGAAATGGCATGAATAGAATACTTAATCCTACGAGATTTCAATATGACTAAATCTCAAAATCCTTTATATTCAGGCAACCACAAGTGGCCTTTTATACATTTAAAGCTATCGGCTTCTCAATTCTAATGGTTCACATTAGCCGCGAACCCCTTTTTATTATCTATATTATCCTTTTTTTTTTTTTTACAAACATTGTTTATTTTTATATCGTTCGGCAATTTATTTTGCACCTTCATTATTAAAGAACATGTCCAAATTGGTTCTTTATTCTTTCTATATTATGTGTCAGTAATTATATTCACCTTCCTCGATGAAATAAATATCATGACCGTATTTATTCAGAAATTATTCCTTCATATTTTTCTAAATCTTAGTTCTATCTCAACTATTATATTTATCAGTTTTGCTTGATCCGATGTTTTAAAGCGTCGATAATTGTTACACGTAAATTAACAATAAATATTAAGTTTTTATGAAACGTAAACGTTAAAATTTTAAATTTCTTAGTTCGATCAATTATAATAAAATGTTCAAAACAAATTTGAATTTAACTAACACGATTTTTGCTGATTTATAGAAAATAATTAATAAGATTCATAAATGTTTGAAAAATCTTTTGGTTATACTTTGGTCAAAATTTTCTTAGTTGAAAAACAAAAATTATCGTTTCAAATTTTAAGTCATGGTTTAACGGGTTCCTCAATCCCTCTTAGGTTGTCTTGAGGTTTACACGAACATTTACCCCTAAACAGGAGTTTAGTTAAATGTTCTGGGTATAAGGGAATAATCCCTCTAAAGTTCTTTTTGATAAAACATTTGTCACAACATATTTGCACTTCCTTTTTGGTAAAACCCAAAGTCTTAAAAGGGCTCTTAGTTTTTGAAGAGTCAATATGTATATATCTTACCATCATTAATCAAACGATCATTTTATGTAAAAGGTCAAGCCTTAAATCACATGTTATATATTCAAGGTACAGGTTTTCGTTGTTCGGCCAATTCAGGGAAATCTATAAATAATTATTAACTCATTCTTATTCTTATAAACAAACAAATGATCCTTAATGATCACAAGCATGAATTTATCAAATTACAGCCTACACACGCGATTCACCAAATTTATGAATGCTGCATGTGCATTGGTCAATCCAAACAACATAACATGAAACTCATAATGGTCATTACAAGTTCTGGATGTAATGATTGGAATAGATAATCTTTTTCGCGGATGCGAAGTTGATGATAACCATGCCGTGGATCAAATCTCGAATATAAGCTAGAACCTTGTAAATGATCGAACAATCTATCATCTTGGGTAGTGGATATAGATTTTAGTCGTCAATTTACTTAGTTCACGGTAATCAATAAACATAAGAAATAATAACACCATAACTCTTCATGATGACGAACTTGGTGGAATAAAAGCTTCTCATACAACTCTCTCAGTTGTACAATAATTCTTTTAATTCAGATGGTGCTGACGTATAGTGCACAAGCCACAGGTGCAGCACCGGGAATATAATCAATACCAATTTCAACTTGCCTTAATAGCGAAAGTCTAGGTAATTTACTAACAAATACCTTATAAAGTTTCAGATAACAGAAACATCTTTTAGTAAATTCATATTAGGTTCCTTCTAGATTATAATATCTATGACTAATTCATAACCATTCATGGTATTATTTCAAGTCTAAATGCAGGATATAGTCATCCATTAAGAATTATTTAGATCACTTTTGATAATCAACATCTTATCATTTAGGGGAATTCTACTCGAGTTCCCATCAATTAAGACAATGTCGTCATGTCATAATCAATCAATCCATTCGACTGGCACTATCAACTTTTTAGTTTCATTACCATTGATAAGATGTGATCTTCTCAAAAGACTAATAATAATTCATAATCCTTCACAATTCAAGGATATATGGAGACATAACTAACCTTAAAAGAGTAAGGTCAACGCATAATCTACGTGATAGAATTTCAAAACAGATATAGACGAAAACATTAACGAATATGAGTTTATCCCATGTTTTCATGGATTGAGTACGCATTCGAAAGCTCCTCGGATCGTTACCCAGGTCATTCAAATAAAATCAAATCGAAAGAAATGATAGGAACGTTGATACATCCAGTCGGGTATCAACACTCGGTAATCAGATACTTTTCCAAGGAATCTCACTACGAAATAATTGGACAAGAAAGAATTGACAATTGTCAAATAAGACAATTTCCACACATGAGTAAATTTGACTCAGAAGAATAGATGCTACAGGCACATATGTAGGTGTCCCTAACACTATGTCCCTATTTTTCACTTCTTGCAGATCTCATAAAATTTAATCTTTCACAATCTTTAAAGAAAATGTAGTGTTTGTTAATCAGTTTTATGGTGACTACTAATCAACCTTGCATGGTCCATTCAAAATTGTATGTAGGCGCGCAGCTATATACAATTTCAAGATTAACGATGCAATACTCAGTTCGTCAAAATTTATCATCATGTTTATAATAAAAACATTTTCATGCTTAATTCTTAAATAAGAATCAAAAATAAATTTACAAAGATTTTCTTTGTTATGAAAACAATTAAGTTTTCCAAGGTATTTTATAATCAACTTTATTTCAATAATGATTATTTATAAATCTCACTTTAAATAATCCATATGGTGATGGAAATTCAATTTTTATCAAGGGATACTGTTTTATATTATAAAAACAATGAGTGATCTGCAAAAGAGTGATGAGGAGTGGTTCACCAAGAACTACATACAATATAATAGGAAATTAGCTTAGCCAAATAATCATGAGGTTCATGACCTCGATCGCACTCAAAAAGAATAATCCACAACGTAACTCAATTCGAGATGAGTACTTGTTCAATGGTTGCATCACTAATGCGAGCATTAGGATGAAGCAATAAAAGATAGATAACATCGATACATGTAGGATTTAGCAATCAATGGTAGTCTTTTCATTGATCACAAACGAGTCAAAATTTTACCGTAACACATTATGTGTCACTATGTCATACAATTCCAAGAACTCATCCTACCAACTGATGTCTCAGTTAAGTTAGGGATTATTTTTAAAAGATACCACAATGAATACTAATCTACAAGAGTCATTAGGTGTCCCACCTGTCCCGGAAGATCCATCGGTCCCAATTCAGAAGAAGATTTATTCAATTTATTTATTGGACACTGGGCATCCTCGTTAGTGGACAATGTCCTAGGAACAACCCTTAATACGAATCAACAATAATTTAAAACCTTATAATTCAATCACAGAACTTAACGACTTCCTCTTATCAATCTCATATTCCATACGAGTTAAATTTTTACTTTATTCAAGTATTAATCAACTTATACTCAATGCAACATCCTACCCCATTTTCCAATACTGTCAATCTTATTCTTAGGCTTTAATAGGAAATAAGAGCTCGATATAAGCAACACTTAATTTCAAATCCTATAGCTCTTACAACAATAATTATCAAATGAGTCACTAGTATGAAATGACTCACACATTCAATTAGACTTCTCGGAAAGGTATTAGTGGCATGAGGCTTTTGGGTAATGGTTCCAATGACAGCCTCAAGTGCAACATTCGCCCTTTCGATTTCAATTTTAAGAATTGGGTGACAACGAATAAGATGACACCTTTCCAGGTGGTAACGTTTTGTCAAACTCCACTCTATAAGGAAGGATCGTCATGGCATCGATATCAGATTTAATCTCGCCAATTCTTCTTCAATTTCACAATCAACTAATATCTACATTTCCACGAATATCAACCATTTTGTTGGGATTATAAACATCCACAACTTGGTTTAGATCTAGGATATGTAGAATTCCTACGGGAATAGCTTCGATTGATTTACTAGGGGAGTTAAGGTTCCTTGTGACAATCTACGTCGTATAAATACCTCGTATAAATATAGAAATAATCATCAAAATCATGTAATAAAATTACATCATATATATATATAATCCAAGTTACATATATATAAAAATAACACTTCTCAGTCTGGCCTTGTTGGTCACTCGGGAATTCTTCGGCACCGTTATAGTCAAAAGATTTTTAGACATTTTGTGAAAAATGTTTAGAGTTAAATGATTTTGAAATGTTTTATTCAAAACCTTGGTTTTAAAAATCTTTCGTTCTCTATAACGAGAGCTCTGGTACCAAACTGTAACACCCCCAAATTTACACAATTCAATACAGCGGAAGACTCGTTGGTGTTACGGGATAGCACATTACTCACATCATAGACAACGCTTAAAAATCGCGTCGTTTAATAATAAAGTATTTCCATTCATAAATATCAAATTTACATAGGTTCTAAGTCATTGTATTTCATGCAGGTTTTACAAAGCATTTGAATGGAAATTATTATTTAAGTGCGGGCCATGAATTCTTGTTGTCTTCCCGAGAATTACCTTCAAGTACCTCAGATAAAACATGTTAAAAGAAAAGGTCAGCGATAACGCCGAGTGAATTCATAGAGTTTAATAAAATCTATCAATATAACATCGGTATAAAAATTATTACCGAAAATCATTTTGTACAAATCGTTGTAATAGGCCATAAAATAGCCAAAGTCATTTTATACAAATCTTTATCAAAATCATAATATAGGCTTTTGCCTTCAAAATTATTATACGAAGCATTGTCGTTAAAAACATCATACAATACGTTTTATAACGTTGTATAGATTAAATAAAAACCGTTATATGAATATGGTTATATAAAACTAAAACACGAACATAAATCAATGATAAGACCCTGTATTGCTAGTCAGGCAATATATCGTAATTTAATGCTTAAAGCAGTATTTCGTTAATTGGATTATTATAAGCCGCATGACATTGTTACCTTACTACAACAAATAACGGGTAGCTAGCCCGAAACTTATTTTCCCATCTAAATTAGCGTGTCGTCAAAATAATCACGCTTGTGTAAATCTTCTCATACATAAATTCGCTTACCAATCAATGTGGGACGACGGGGATCAACCGTCAAGGCGCGAACTGGGGTGATCGTCCCCAAATAGTACTATTATATGCATAAGCGTCTACCAAATCCCGGTAGTTCACAATTCATGCTAATGGGACTTTTAGTGACATAACCTAACTTTAATAATCCATTTCATTTCATCTATCGGGTCATTTAATCATTCATCGGGTCATACAATCATTCGGGTCCAAATCAATAAACAAACAATCGAGACAACTAGTGTCCTATTTTATAAAAAATAACATGTTATCTCCCTCGTGGGTTTATAAATCATTTCATAAAAACATTTAAAAGAGTGCGAGGCTATGAACTCATGTTGATGTGGGAAAGCGGGTCATCGGCAATTCGGATGTACGGTACGCGCTTTAATCACGGAAACCTAGACAAATAATGCTCGTCTTAGACTTTTGTCAAATGACTTTATCAAAATAATAATTATGTATACATATGATGATTATATATATATGATGATCAAGTGGGTTTACATATCCTCATTTACTCATTTTAGTGTTATGTGTTGATAACTTTTATACTAGTTTACTAGTTTTACCTATTTACATATTTTAGGTCAAATAAGCCTATTATAAGTCCATTAACTTGTATTAATCTATTTTATACTTGTATTATCAGTATTTATACTTTACATGTTGGGCCCAAATGGGTTAAGCCCAATAAGTAATTTTTATAAGTGTTTAACTTATTTAGTTAAATTATTAGTCCAATATGCTAACTTAGCTCGTTATTGTCCGTATGTCCTATAGTTCGGGTTTTATCGGTTTTTACTTGTATTAGAAACTTATATATCAGTATATGACTTTTAAAAACTTTACATTAGACGGGTTTGATCGTCTATGTTTTAATTGGCGAAAAACGTTAATTTTACGATAATAGCTGAAAAAGTCGTAAAAATCATGTTTATAGTTTTTATAACTTATAAATCTTATTCAACTACCATTTTTATAAAGTGTCCATTTATTTAACCTTATACATATTTATATAAATGAAATTCATAAGTTAGTGGGTTTTAATTTCACATTTTATACTATATTATTTGAGTGCTTATATAATAGTATTAAACATTAATTCTTCAAAATCTGATTTTTAGTTTCATCTTCACCATTTTTATCATATCTAGAGTTCTACAATGAGTTAGAAGCTCATTTTTTGATGGCATGAACTTCATATTATGTGCTACAATTAAGTTAGTTATAGCTACTTCTCATTCTATGTCTAACTATCCTTAACAGTCTCTACAAAACAGACTATTCAGATTAGCACACTCATCTTGTTTTGATCATATCTCACTCATTTTGATGATTCCATTGCATGGCCAACTCTCACATGTGTATGACATCTTATACTTACTATAAATGGATT
Organism: Glebionis coronaria; assembly: GCA_025667525.1. NCBI lineage: Eukaryota > Viridiplantae > Streptophyta > Magnoliopsida > Asterales > Asteraceae > Glebionis > Glebionis coronaria. The sequence continues at coordinate 243,728,880 of CM046876.1, forward strand.
CCACCATGCAAATTTATCAGTTTAAGTCTTGGTTACTTACTGTTTTTATACACCCAACAATTTAAGCATGATTTTAGCCTTGTTTCTTATGGTTATTCATCTTTTTAAGCATATTTATCAACACTTGATCCCCACACAATATTTTTATCATCATTCATCATCATATACATATACATAAATAAAGAAAATACAATATTACATAATCAAAATAACAACAGGATGGGAAGAACAATCTCTATACCACCAAAGTGATGAAAAGATGGGGTTGATGATGAACAAGACTTGGTTTTGGGTAACCAATCTTATGAAATATCAACATCACTTCTAGGATCACCATGTATTTGTAGATTCCTCCAAAATCAGCCCTTGTTCTTCATGAAAACCCCTTGAGAAATCAGCCCCAAACTCCCTTGAAAACTCCTTTTTACATGTTAAGATCACCTCCAATCTTCATAACTTCAATGGGTTTTCATCATATGTAAATTATACATATGATTTATGATTGAATCAAGATCAAATGGGGGTTGTTTTGGGTGAAGAGTGGACGAAATATTGAGAGAGAGAGGGAGGAGAGTATGAGTGGTTTGCATGGGATGGAATGACTGAATGGTTTGGAAGAAATGGTTTTGATGTTGGTAGCTTACTTTGTAAGCTTCAAGTTAACAAGTTTTAACTTGTTAGTTGAAATTTTGACACATCATAGAGTGTGTTGGAGCTTATTTAGCCATCCATATATTGGGGTGGGAAAGTGTAAAACTTGTCCCATCCCACTAATTTATGGGTATTCCTCGATTCTAGTTTCCTCGATTTACGTGGCCTCGGGTCGTTTTACGAAAAATGTTTTTATAAATTATGAATCAACGGCACAAAACGAATCTAATAAAAATTGTCTCATCAAAAACGGAGTTCAAAAACGTAAATACGTAATCCTAAGGTTTCCGGTTTAGTCGTAAAGGATGTTAAATTATAATCGTAAGTCCTAATCTCTTCTCGTAAATTTGTGAGTTTATGAACCAACACAATTTAAAATTCCAAAATAATATTCATGGATAAATTTATTTCCTGAAATGTCGGACTGTCACCAAAACGGTGTAAGTAAACGTAAGCACGTAACATAGAATCCTCCGGTTTAGACGTAGTCGATGCTACTTCAAGACGTAAATCCAAATTTCTTCCCAAAAATAAGTGAGTTCATAATATAACATTAAAATAATGTTTTTAAATAATATTTGAGAATAAAATATCAACAATAAATTGACGGATTGTCACAGAAAGACATTCAATAAAGCTGAAAAGATTGCTAATGCCATTGCTGCAAGAACTGTTGTTGCTGGATGTCCAGAAGCAGATAAGAAAGAAAAACCTGATGATGGTAGAGTTGTGTCTGCTGAAGACATAGCAAAGAAAAGGGTTGATATGAAAACCCTAAACATTCTGAAACTCTCTTTGGGACAAGAGAACCAGCATAAATACAGAGGTTATGAATCTGCAAAAGACCTTTGGGCAGCTCTTGAAGTTGCATATGGTGGCAATGATGATACTAAGGAAGAGAAGAAGAAGCAACTTATGCATGAGTATGCTGTTTTCAAGGCTCAACCTAATGAGAAGCTTAGTAGTGTGAGAAGCAGACTTCTTGACATTACAAGCAAGTTGTCCTTCATGGGGACACAACTTGGTGATGTTGACATTACTACCACTTTTCTTAAAAGCCTTGGTGATCCGTGGAAGATTGAGGCAAGATCTATACTTGCCAACAACACTCACAAAAGTTCTACTTTTGATGATATCTACAACAAACTGAGGCTGTTGGAGAATGAAACTCTTTTGGAGCATGGAAGTAAGTCCACCAATAGCAACATGGCCTTCTTCTCACATAGTGAAGGCCAATTTGATCAGAAGGACTCTTACATGCACCCAGTTACTGGATCAACATGTGTCAACGCTAGAACATATCCTTTCAACGCCTCACATTCAGACGCTGACACATACAAAAATGACTCACCAAGAGTTAAGCCTGCTGGTTTGGATCTAGATACTGTATGTGCTTACATTGCTTCTTTGCCTAATGGTTCAGTGATTACATATGAGGATCTTGAGCAAATAAGTGATGAGCACTTGGAAGAGATAGATATAAAGTGGAACATGGCTCTTGCAAGTATAAGAGCAAACAGGTGGAATAGGAGGTTCAAGAAGAAGATGACCTTTAATGCAACAGACACTGCTGGATTTGACAAATCCAAGGTTGAGTGCTACAATTGTCATCGTATGGGGCACTTCATGAGGGAATGCAGATCTCCAAGAAGATCTGATGCTGGCAAACCCTCAAGCCAAATTGTTAAGGCTCAGGATCCTAAGGCCATGGTAGCAGTTCAAGAAATTGTTGGTATTGGATGGGACTAGAGCTATTTGGCTAAGGATGGGGAAGAGGATAAAGCTTTGGTTGCTGAGATAGAAGAAGAAGAGCATGTTAAATTTGCTCTCATGGCACACTCCTCCTCTTCATCAGATAATGAGGTATATGATGATGCTTTTTGTAGTAAGGGTTGTCGTTTAAATACAGAAAAACATAACACAGAGGTTTAAAAATTGTTAAGTGATGTGAGTAATGAGAGATGCAAATTGTCTAACAATCAAATTGCTCTCACTCAAACTGAAAAGACAGTTTCTAAGTACAAGAAAACGGAATTTGACCTAAAAGATAAAATAAACATCTTAAAACATGAGTTAAATGCTAGTAATGATATTAGAAACATCATAGAAAGGGTCAATAGTGAACTACAGGCTAAGTTGGATGAGGCTATCTAGAATAAGGACAATGTCGACCTTAAAATTCAAAGATTTGATAAGGCCTCACAAACCCTAGGAGAATGTGATAATAAACAAAGGGATCCTAAGGACATGACTGGGATTGGGATGAATGACTATGATGTTGTTCCACCACCAGCTGGGGACTTCTATGGTGTCCAAAGAAAGGACTTATCTTGGACTGGTTACCAGAACTCCAAGAGGAGGAATTTATTCCTCTAGCAAGAGTCATTACCCCAGTTGAAGAGTATAGACAAAAGTTGTCCGACTTGAATGAATGGAAGAAAGCCAACCCTACCTTGTTTGTTAAAGGGTGGCTTGTTGTGTGAAAGTCCAAATGAGTCTACCCCTATTAAGGTAACAAACCCAATCACTGGCAAGAATGTTGACCTTGGCTCAAACACTGTTAGAAAACCTAGCATTAAGTATGCAGAAATGTATAGGAATACTAGGTCACCTAAAAGCCAAGTCAGTAATGATGGAACACGCTTCTTCTCTTCTAGACCTAGGGTTGTGTCTAGAAAATTCTGTTACACTTGTGGTAGCTTTTCACATTTAGCATATAAGTGTGTCAACGCTTCCAAGGTCAACGCTGTTAAAAAGTCAAACGTTGTCAGACCCAAAATCTTTGTGGAGCAAAGTCCACAAGTTGTTAGACCAGCCCCATTCTTCACTAGAGGGTCTAACACTCATGGACAAAGACTGTTTCAAAAGACCAATACTTGGTCTAATAGGCAATGGGTTTCTGTAGCAAACCCTAGGTTCAACGATGACAAGGATAATTTCAGCGTTGACAAGACCAAATCCAACGCTGACAGAAATATTGCCAGACCTAAATATTTTCAACCAAATGGTAAGGGGTCTAAAGCTTCTTCTAGCTTGACATGGAGACCTAAGCAAGATCAAAACCCTAATCCTAATGGGCTTGCTATGACCTGCAACAGATTTAATTGTATTTCAAAGGTCATTACAAAACCAATTGGGGTTAACTGGGTATTTCATCCAAAAAGGGATGAACAAGGGGTTGTTATGAGAACTAAGTCTGTTCTTGTTGAACAACCAGATGAATCCAAGTCTGATAAGGCTTGGGTTCCCAAAGAAAACTAACTTGTTTTCTTTATGTGCAGGGCATTCAAAAACAGGTCAATGATTATGGATATTGGGACAGTGGATGCTCTAGGCACATGACTTGGAAGGAAGATTATCTGACAAACTTCACTCCCATTAAGGATGGTGATAAGGTTTACTTTGGAGGCGGATATGGAACTATCACAGGCAAAGGAACTCTTCTCACTAAGAACTTGCGTTTTGAAAATGTGTTTCTGGTAAAGGAACTTGATTACAATCTTTTTAGTGTATCACAAGTTTGTGATAACAAAAATAAAGTTCTGTTTACTGATACTGAATGCTTGCTGTTAAGCAAGGATTATAAAATCTCAGATGAGAAATATATTGACTATAGAACACCTAGACATAAAGACATTTATAATGTGAATCTTAATGGGATTAGGATGAATAATAATATGTCATGTTTTTATGCTAAAGCTTCAGTAGATGAGAGTAATCTATGGTACAGGAGACTAGGGCACATAAAATTTAAGAATATAAACTGGCTTGTGAGACTTGGCTTGGTTTATGGTTTGCCTGAAAAGGCTTTCCACAATGAACACTCTTGTGTTGCATGCCTTAAAGAAATTGCTTCCCCTCAAATGTAGCATGTATGTCTTCCCCTTTTTGTCACATCAACATGGAAGTAAACAATGTATGCAATCTTGAAGATTCTCCAAATGTAGCTCTATGTAATGATCTTGAAGAAAAATAAATATAATATTCTTGATGTAGAAGTAGAATAACCCAACCTTGTGTTCCATGTCTTGTACTATCCATGTGATGAAGAACTTATACCCATAGCAAATTATAAGTAGACCTTGATCCCTTGTCAATATTCTCATCCTTTGTGAGACACTGAGCACGATAAGGTAACTCCTTCAAGTGTTATGACAAGTCTTCGTCACCAACCATGTAAAGCACGAACAAGTTATTGTTGAGTTATGGATGTCAGCCATTGACTTAACAATATGACAAAACACAAACTCGCGAAAATCTTCTTCAATCATCAAGCTTACCATAAGAATTCTTCCCCTTAAGCCAACATCTCTTCATGACGAATTTTAATGGAATAACATCTTCATACCATATGTAAAAGCACAAATTGGATAACTCTTTCGCAAGGCTATCCCGATTACATAGTTTAAAATATCCATCAAATTCCCACGAATAGTTGCTAACTCGCATTAAGATCATTAATCCCTTTTAAAAATATCCGAGCCATATATATCAACATGATATTCTATATAAAAACGGAGATTCCATGTACCTTCATGTGTAAATTCCTCCTTTCTGTGTGCTAAAAACGTACCAATTTTCTCAACAGCAGCCATTCTTTTGTTGTCCAACATCCTCTCTTATCCAAGATCACTAACAGATGTATTGTCCGATATCGAACAATACCTATCAGCGTTTGGATTCACATTTATCGAACAACTCATGTCAACGCTATCCTGTCAGCGTTCGACTTATTCTTGTCAGCGTCTAGGTAACAAACGCCAGCCTCTACTCTTGTCAGTGTTGCATTCAACCACTGACACCTCTGTTATCAAAACACTCTCGGTAATGACTTCAACTTATGACAATTGCTAGACAATAATCCTTAATCCAGCCCATAAGTAAACCACCTTCATAAGCCCACATATCAATATCACTGGACGAACAGTACGCATACAATCATATACTTATGTCTTGAATACTCATGTGAACATACACATATTCTCAAAACAAATAAGTCACTCCCGACCATTTAAATATCACGTGACAAGCCTCTTTTGTCGCATCCCATATTGAGCACAATCAACCAAGCCAAACCGTACCAACCCTTTTGTTTAATGCATCATACGTCTATTCCTTGGGACACCATGAAGTAAACAAACGAGAACCATCAATCGCTTATGCAGTAACTCACGTTTGTCATCCTTGCAAATGTTTACGTGATTAACTCTATGATCTCCACAGATTACACATCAACCAAATTAGGGTTTTATATACCAAACCCTAAAACTCACTTCATTATATCACAGCTTCATACGGATCACAACAGCCACAAACCTTGTAACATTCTGCTTCTTATGTCGATCTAGGGTTTGAGGAACCCTAGTTCATGATTTTATGTGAAAAGAGCAAAACATCAATACCTTAAACAGTGAATTTCGATGCTGAATATCTTCATCATTAGGGCTCAGATCGAAAATCCCTTCGGAGAGATTCTAGACACAAGTGCCAAGAATCTACAGTTAAAAATCACGAAGATCCAACAGTTAATGAAGGAGAAAACGTGTCTTGAACATGGCTATTTACAGAAAACTGCATTCATCCTGCTGCTGACTTTGACGCTTAATAACTTTTTCTTGGGGATAAAACTCGACAATCCCTCTGGTGGATGTCTAGATATATGTGTATAGAATACACACAAGAAATTTCGTGACGATCCAACGGTTCGATCAAAAGTTATGACCTTCTAAATATTGTTGCGCACACAAAAAGTCCAGAAAAACCATAGACGGGTTTTTCTTCTTTTCACCATACACGAACACCTTGTTGGTCCTAGCATCACGAACCACGAGGCTCTGATACCAACTATGGAAACCTTTATTTCCTCTGAAGTGGCAACAAATGATGATTCACCAACCTTCTTTCTTTCTTGTTCCATAAGTTGTGCAGCCAACCTTCGGGAAAATAGACAAATAAGTTACTAAAGTTTGTTGAAATGTTCACCTAAGTTACTAAATTATTTTTTGTTACAAGTCAGTTACTTATGTTTGGTTTACCTGCCATATAAGTTACTCTTTTGGTTGCAACCTGTTGTTACCGGTAACTAAGTGACGTGGCATATAATATTAATAGGTTAATACACAAAAATGTTATCAAAGTTTGCCAAAATGTTCACCTACGTTACTAAAGTTTTTTTTTTCGTTGCAAATAGGTTACTAAAGTTAAGGTAACAGGTTAAATAAGTTACCATGTATGTTTTAACCCTTGTTACTCGGTAAGTGTCGACGTGAAATTACTTATTTTTTATTTGTTTAAAGAGTACATTATCTTTTATTTTCAAATTATGTTTATCATAATAACGCGTGATTCAAGAAAAATTATCGTAGCAAACCATCTACTCCTAAGCTATCTTCAAATTCTTTCATTTTAGACATGATGAGCAACTATCTCGATTGAGTTGACGGCGGAAGAAGGGTGAGTGTGTGACGGATGAATGGGTGACGGTGGTTGTAGTGGTAGATCGGTTACGATGGTCGGAGGTTGTGGTGGCTGGCGAGAGTGACATCAATCTTTTTTCGGTGGTAGCTTTTTTTCTATAGATCCGGTGGTGGTGAGAACTGGTGATGGTGGTGGGTCGTTATTTTGATTAACGAACATTGAGAAGTCAACGACATTCTTGTTTGAGGTGGGACCCACAAAGTGTTGATGTGGCCATAACAACAGGTTACAAACAGGTTGCCCACCCTCGGAGTAACCTAATTGTAAATTTTTAAAACTTCAGTAACTCATATAATTAACCCGCATATTTGAGTAACCTTTTTGTAACCAAAAATACTTTAGTAACTTAGGTGAACATTTTAGCAAACTTTAGTAACTTATTTGTCTATTTTCCCGCCAACCTTCTATCAAACTCAACCTGTGCTGCATTCTTTGGAACTTCTACTTATACCATTTTTCCTTTACCCTTATCTAGTGGATTAATGATGGGTAAGGATGATGGTAATACCTGTGAAGATACATCTTTGATGATAGATGATGACTGGAATACATCAACTTCATCTGCAGATCTGTCAATGCTCAATTTGCCTGTGTCAGCGCCCAATTTGCTCATGTCAGCGCTCAAACTTTGCTTGTCAACGCCCAAATTACCTGTCTCAGCGCCTCTTGTAATTTGCTCCAACATAGATGTAAAATACAAGTCTAAGTTTGTAGGGGTTACCAAAGATCTAACAAAACCTGGTTGCTTCTTCAAACTAGTTAGGGCTTCAGCAACACCCAAAGATTCACCATCATGTGAGCCCTTATCACTCACATTAATCTGCCCATCCTCCCCTGTTGAACACGTGATTATTCATGTTTTTAGTACAAATAACCCTTCATTTTTCGCATAATAAATAGCAAAAATGTATTTTTAGTACATATATCGTTTATATTTGCTATTTATTATTGTAGGTACGAATATTAAAAAGAAAAGGAGCTAAAAAGAAGAAAAAGAGCAAAGACGAGCACGAGAAATGGAAAGAGCGTGAAAAATCGAGTTTGACGGTGCATTCGTATTTTATTGGGCCGGCTCGACACCATTTAAATGGGTCGAGCCGACCCATTATTATACATCTATCAAGACTCAGCCCAACAGCCCAAAAAAGGCCACAAGCCCAGCAAATCAAGAGGCAACCCAATGGCCCAAAGTGTAATAAAAAAATATCAGAGGGAGTGGCGTACACATGAAGTTTTAAAACATTCCATCTCCTCACTTTTTGTATTAACCTGCATTTTTTTAATTTGTAGGGGTCCAGTCATTTTTATTTTCTTTCTTTGGTAGGTAGGGATAGATTTAAAAAAACATTCCAATTTTAGTCATTCTTGCATTTTATTAGAGGTAGTTGTAGGATTAGATTCATGTTTTATCATAGTTTCTTATATTTCAGAAATTAAACACAACTTCCTTTAATTATTCGTTTGATGTTTCATGTATAGATTCGGTTGATGCTTTTTATATATGAAAGTATGAGATTTATTTTCAGTTAGTAAAAGTTATCTTTGGTTTTAATTCAAAAGGGTGCGTTGGTTTGAGATCTAAATCATCCAGAAAAGGAGCCATCATTTAATATTTTTGGTCTTAGGACCAAGTCACTACTTACAAGTTGTTATGCTCTTATTAAGATATGATTATTACTACTATTGAACAGTTAATGCTTTCTTTAATGTATTTCATTGTTTTGTACGATGCTTACTAAAAGGCTAGAATCATCTTTGTTTGATTTAATGTGTTTTTATTGAGTATTTAATGTTCTAATAATTTGTTCCATAAATCTTTGTTTGGTTTTTCGTTGCAAGTTTGTAGTTTTACCACTAGACCATAAGTTTTATTTGTTATGTTTTTCTACTTATTAAGGTAGAATTATAATAGTAATTAGTTCTATTTAGCTTTAAGAATTGGAATTTAAAATAGATTTAATTAGTAAAATTAGTTTTTTTAGTTAGTCAGTTTTAATATAAAAATTTTAATTCTTTTAAATCAATGTTTTATTTAGTTTAAAAGTTGTTTTCTAAAATAGTTTTTAGTTTAATTAGTTTTATAATATTTAGATTTGAAATTTAAAATATTTTTTATAATTCTTATAAAAATGTCGTTTAGCTTTATTGCCGTTAACGTTTTATGTTTTATGCTAGTTCGGCGTATCCGGTTCGTCATACGGGTTCGTTTCCTTTATCTTTATTTCATTAGCTCAAATATATAGTTTAAATTATGCTTGTTTAGTTTAGCATTTTTTTATTGTCATTATTATTAATTTAGATATCTCTCTTTATAATTGTAGTTTATTTTTCATCCTTATCGCTTTTTATATATTTTAATATTTAATCGGTTAAATTAGTAGATTTAAATTTAATACTCAAAAACCTTTTTATTCGAGCATCAAACTTGAGACATAAGCGCGGATTTCCATTCACACTTCGCCAGAAACTACTATAACCTTCGGGTTTATACTCAAAACGACTCAATCAAATGGCGCCGCTGCCGGCTTTGTGTGTAGCGATGTTTGCGTTATGTTTTTAGTTAGTGACTTGAAGATCCTTTCGATTTGAAAGTTTATTTTCGTATTTATATATATATATATAATAAAAAAAATTTTAAAAAATCCAAAAAATATATAAAATTTATAAAAACCAAAAATATTTTCTTATTTTATCTTATTTTCTTTATTAATATATATATTAAAAAAAAAATTAATAAAAAAAAAAAATTAAAAAAAAAATATTCCTCTTTATCCTCTATTGTGTTTAATTCTTTTTATCAACCCCTCTTATTTTTAATTCTTCATGGATTCATATTGTATAGGGTGTGGGTCATCTGATAGTCAATCATGTTATTGGTGTTCATGCGAGCGGTGCGGTATGGCTATACCTAATCACGAATTTGGACATTGTTCATTTTGCAATTGGACCAATTCACACTTCACCTCTAATGACACTATCTCACACTCTCCCACATATGACGATCCGTATCCGCAACAAGCACCGGATTTTTCTCAATACCCATGTTGCAATCATTGTGGGGGCCCTCACGATACTTCTTATTGTCAGCCAATGAATTATTATGAGCCAAATCCGTGTTCTCATTTTTCTTCACCGATGGATTATTATGAACCAAATCCGTGTTCTAATTCTTCTCAACCGATGAATTATGAGCCACATCCGTGCTATAATTCCGGTTTTCAAAATTTTGAACCCCCACATCCCACCCTCAATCATCAATCCTCTCAGAGAATTCAACAACTCAATGCTTTGAAAGACGAAGCACACGCCATTGTTTTGCAACTTCAAGAAGCCGTTGTTCTTCTAAAAGAAGCAAATAAGGAGGAACAGCGACAACGACAACGACAAGAGCAAGTATCTAATCTTAGTGATTATACTCCTCCCCTTGTGACTTCTTACTATTATGATGATGATGACGACGAGAATACTATTTCTTGGAATGATCTTTGTGCTCAATGTCCTAGTGCAATTGTAATTCCTTCTCTCGACTTGCCGGCTCTCGAGCCTAAGGATTCAACCACTCCTATTCTCGATTCTTCCACTACGGAGACCGATACCTCTCTCATCATGGGGGATGAGGGTCTTATCACTATTCCTTGTGATGAGATTCTTATTCCAATCCAAAGTGAGCCTACGGTTGCTTCCGATAGTGACGATGAGTGTGAATCTCTTTCTAGTGATGATTCATTACCTCCCACCGACATCTTGGGAAACGATTCTTTGGCTTTCTCTAATCCCATTTTTGATCTCAATGATGATTTTACTTCTAGTGATGATGAGTCACTATCCGATGAACACGTTCAGAAGGAAAATTTCAAGATTTATTCGAACCCTTTATTTGATTTTGATGACGCCTACATCTCTAGTGAGGTGAATCCTCTCTTTGAAGAAGGGATTGAGGACATTGATAGCTCCGACTCTCTTGCTATTGATGAGCATTCTTTGTTAGCCATGCCACCTCCCATCGTAGAGGAGGTGGACAGATTTGACCCTACCTTCCGTCTAATTCGGTCTGGAGAGGTGACGCGGGTGGTAGATATGTCTTCTGATATTTCTCATACTATGTTGCCACCCCGTCCTACCGCGTGCACACCCAAGCGGGCGATGTATCGCTTTTACTCTCCTCATTTCATACCGGGAAATGAGGATGAGTGTTTTGATCCCGGAGGAGACGTTGATGTTGCTATTTCTTGTGATGTTTTACCGATTATCCCATCAACTCTTGCTTTGAGTTTCTATCAAGTGTCCTCGGGTGACACTTTGATATATTTTTCTCCCACCCTCCCGCCCTTGGCGAAGACGAGTATTCTTAAGGATCGCCTTTATACCTATTTCTCGTATGTTATAAGAATCCTTCTGCTTTTCTTCACTTATACTGTGGATTTTTCTTCTTTATTCTCATCCGGTAATGAGGATAAGATCTTTGACCCTGGCATATCTGTTTTGAGCCAGTGGTGATTCTCTTGCTTCCCCATGGACCATTTAATTCGGGGTCGAGTCAGGCTCGTGACTCGGTTAACAAAAACAAACGCTTCTCGGGTGGCAACCCGATGATCTATCCTTTTTATTTATTTTCTAACATAAGTGTAGGGGCGTGCTTCTCTCCATGTGTGCTTGTTGGTATTTGTTTTTGTGTGCAGGGTTCCCTTGGATCGAGAAGACTTTCAGAAGGTTGATGTTGCTGTTTTCCATCATCTTCTTCATTCAGTCTCCGATCGATCTTCATGTCTATATCAGGGGAGTACTCAGTTCTTTTCTTTATCCATACATATCTGATTGTGTTCTCCTTCTTACACTTGGAATTCTAGCATTAGCCTTTTGTGTTCTTAAGTGTAGGGGTAGCACCTTATCACTTTTGAACATTGAGGCCAATGTTCGGTTCTAAGTGTAGGGGGATTTATATCATATGGATCATATTCATGTCTGCTTCTTTGCCCTCTTGCATCCTATTTTGATCAAATGTCTGTTTATTTTTATTTTATTTTATTAAAAATAATAAAACGTTTTTTGACCGTGCGTGATTGACTTGTCCCGTAGGCTAGAACAAAGGGGATCCTGACTCTGCCTGAGTGTTGATCTGGCTGCTCCCTTAACTTTTAGACTAAGCTTTTAGGAATTGTGCAAATAAAAATGCTAAACGTGGAGTAGTTGGTTCTCTTTAGAGCTTATATGAGTAACCTATGGCTTTTTCCTCCTAGATTATAACTAGACTAAATAAGTGTGTTTTCTTTTCAAGCATTTGAACGTTAAAAGTTATGTTGTTATGCAAAAATAAATTCTTATCCAATTTTGATATAGAGTCCTAGTTCAACTTTTTATTTAAATTTGAGTGAAAGCATACTTTCTTAAATTTGAAATAATGTCGAGTGGAAAAAAAAAAAAAAAAAAAAAAAAAGAAAGTCGAATCGAAAAAAAAAGAGAGAAAAAAAAAGAAGAAAAAAAATATATAAAAAAAAATATTTGAAAAAAAAAAAAAAAAAAAGGTGTTCAATAGAGTTAGAAGAGTCGAGTGAATGAATAAGTGTTTTTGTTGTTTTATTTATAATTGTGAGAAACTTGCTTTTTCTTAAATTTAAATCCGAAGTTGAATTAGAATTCGTCAATTTTATATAAGAGTTTAGACGGTAATTGAGAATGTAGAAGTCAAAGGTCCCGTGAGCTCCGATACTATTCTCAAGGGTGTAAAAACCTAGCCTCCTAAGCTTTGCTAAAGGACAAGCTGAGAAGAAAGTCGCTAAAGGAGTGATCTCTCCTTTGAATCTTCATTCTCTAATTACCGTCGTTGTTTTTCATCTAAGTGTCTTTTATTAGCTTAGCGGTGATTTAAAGATCTTTGATTTCAAAATCCCGCCGATCCTGGTACTATTCTCCGTGGGGTGTCAAAAGCCCGGGTACTTAACCGATGAGGTTGGGACGTCCCGAGAAGAAAGCCGCTACATGGGAAAGGCCATTTTTGAATCTTAAATCTTGTCATGTTCGGTGAGTTTAATATTCCACTTAGATGATTAGCAACCATAACAAATGTCGATTTGAACGATCAAACTTTTGAAATAGAACACACGTGCCTAGTATTTATAATTATAGGAGTGTAAAGTTATTTTTACATAGGTTATTATTATAAGTAGTGTTAGCATTTTGACAAACGTTTGCACAAGGAATTTTAGCTTAGTTGGGAGTAATAAAAAGAGGATGACGATCTTTATTCCCTGGCGACACCCAGTTTGCGTGTTTCCCGTTCTATGATCCTTATACCTTGAATAAAAAGTCGAGCATGGCGGGTCACTATGAATTTTTATTTTTCTTTAAAAAAAAAAATAAATAAATAAATAAATTCGAATAAAGTAGTTTTTAAATTGTTTTTGGATTTAACGTTTGTGATGATAGTTGCTTGGGGGCAAGCAACGTTTTAAGTGTAGGGGTGTATTGAACACGTGATTATTAATGTTTTTAGTACAAATAACCCTTCATTTTTCGCATAATAAATAGCAAAAATGTATTTTTAGTACATATATCGTTTATATTTGCTATTTATTATTGTAGGTACGAATATTAAAAAGAAAAGGAGCTAAAAAGAAGAAAAAGAGCAAAGACGAGCACGAGAAATGGAAAGAGCATGAAAAATCGAGTTTGACGGTGCATTCGTATTTTATTGGGCCGGCTCGACACCATTTAAATGGGTCGAGCCGACCCATTATTATACATCTATCAAGACTCAGCCCAACAGCCCAAAAAAGGCCACAAGCCCAGTAAATCAAGACGCAACCCAATGGCCCAAAGTGTAATAAAAAAATATTAGAGGGAGTGGCGTACACATGAAGCTTTAAAACATTCCATCTCCTCACTTTTTGTATTAACCTGCATTTTTTTAATTTGTAGGGGTCCAGTCATTTTTATTTTCTTTCTTTGGTAGGTAGGGATAGATTTAAAAAAACATTCCAATTTTAGTCATTCTTGCATTTTATTAGAGGTAGTTGTAGGATTAGATTCATGTTTTATCATAGTTTCTTATATTTCAGAAATTAAACACAACTTCCTTTAATTATTCGTTTGATGTTTCATGTATAGATTCGGTTGATGCTTTTTATATATTAAAGTATGAGATTTATTTTCAGTTAGTAAAAGTTATCTTTGGTTTTAATTCAAAAGGGTGCGTTGGTTTCAGATCTAAATCATCCAGAAAAGGAGCCATCATTTAATATTTTTGGTCTTAGGACCAAGTCACTACTTACAAGTTGTTATGCTCTTATTAAGATATGATTATTACTACTATTGAACAGTTAATGCTTTCTTTAATGTATTTCATTGTTTTGTACGATGCTTACTAAAAGGCTAGAATCATCTTTGTTTGATTTAATGTGTTTTTATTGAGTATTTAATGTTCTAATAATTTGTTCCATAAATCTTTGTTTGGTTTTTCGTTGCAAGTTTGTAGTTTTACCACTAGACCATAAGTTTTATTTGTTATGTTTTTCTACTTATTAAGGTAGAATTATAATAGTAATTAGTTCTATTTAGCTTTAAGAATTGGAATTTAAAATAGATTTAATTAGTAAAATTAGTTTTTTAGTTAGTCAGTTTTAATATAAAATTTTTAATTCTTTTAAATCAATGTTTTATTTAGTTTAAAAGTTGTTTTCTAAAATAGTTTTTAGTTTAATTAGTTTTATAATATTTAGATTTGAAATTTAAAATATTTTTTATAATTCTTAAAAAAATGTCGTTTAGCTTTATTGTCGTTAACGTTTTATGTTTTATGCTAGTTCGGCGTATCCGGTTCGTCATACGGGTTCGTTTCCTTTATCTTTATTTCATTAGCTCAAATATATAGTTTAAATTATGCTTGTTTAGTTTAGCATTTTTTTATTGTCATTATTATTAATTTAGATATCTCTCTTTATAATTGTAGTTTATTTTTCATCCTTATCGCTTTTTATATATTTTAATATTTAATCGGTTAAATTAGTAGATTTAAATTTAATACTCAAAAACCTTTTTATTCGAGCATCAAACTTGAGACATAAGCGCGGATTTCCATTCACACTTCGCCAGGAACTACGATAACCTTCGGGTTTATACTCAAACGACTCAATCATCCCCTTTGGAAGATTCCTCCATCCCATGCCTTGGGCTAGAATTTTCCAAAATAACAATCCTCTCCTCAATTTCTTGAGTTCAAGGCTTTGTGTACTGACAATATGTACCAAGTCTGCATTTTGCTTATGCAAGCTAATGCAGACAACCGTAAATTCCATTAATGTCATTGGTTCCAATCTGCCCTCCTCTAAAATGGGTATTTGACCTCCCAAGTTAGATTCAAGGGGCATGGATGAGGTCTTAAAGATGTTACGACTGTCTTGGCCAGCATCTAAGCCAGAACCAATAGTCCCAGCCTTATCCATAGCACCAACCACACTTGCGGTGGTGGTTCTCTCTGCTACATGGATAGGACCACTAGAGGAGAACACTCCAGTAGTCCTTTGGCGTTTTTGCAACCTATATTGTGGTGGGGTAGAAGATGATGTGGATTGGGTGGATGTGGGTTGGTTAAAGGGTGTTTGGGTCTGTGAAGGAATGGTGTCAACGTCTGGATTAGGTGTGTCAACGCCAACATTTAATGTGTCAGCGTCAAAGGGTTCTTGGTCAATTTGCATGTGTTGAGGTGAAGGTAAAGGTTCAGGTATTGGGTCAAGTTGGGGTTGTGGGTCTGGTTGGGGTTGTGCTGCTTCAATGACAGCAATCATAGCTGGGGTAAGGGGTAAGTCACGGTGAGGGGGTGAGTTCATCTTGGTAAAAATAGCTTTCTTTACCACAGGAATCTCATAAAAATCATCATGATCCCTTGTGCAGTAATTTTGGACATAAAAAACCATTTGTAAAAATCTAGGATAAGTTAATGTCATCTTATTCCCTTTGTTTTTACACATGCCATCAAAAATCATTTTAGAATAATTAAACTTTTGCCCAGTTGCAATGCACACAATAGCACTAGCAATGGATCTGTTAATCTTATTGTGTGCAGTACACTTGGGACTCAAACATTGTAAGATGACATGTATGAGGTACTTCTAGGCTGGGGGAAATTCCTGTTTATGATATTTTTTTAAAGTTCCCTCATCAGGGAAAGGATAACCCAAAGCCCTTAGTCCTTGTTCTATTTCATGAATGGGAAGGGTGGTTATACCATCTGCATCATCAAGATGAAAAGCCTGACGAACCAAGGCTTTAGTAACCACCCATGTACGCCCATGAACAATAGATGATAATGTAGTAACTTTATTAACTGTTGAGGAACTTACAGTGTTCCAAAACTGTTTAATATGTGTGACAGAGATGAGAGGAGCATGAGAAAGAGCACACCTAATTGGGGATGCATTTAAATACGCCACCATCTGGGTGTATTGGGGAAACAGAGTATTATCAGCGTCCAAATATGCAATCATGTTGTGTTGACTCCTGAATCCCAATACCAAATCACTAGGTTTAAATTTTGGTCCCATTGTAGAAGAAAGTTGTTTGAATGATTGATAAAGATGAAGTATAGGAGAAAATTTGTTGGACAAGAATGATAGGTACCCTGTCTAAAAATAGGAGCCAAATATATAGGAGAGATATATGCATGTGATTGGTCAAAAATGAGGCAACTATTTTCAAAATATCATGATGAAAATATTGAAAAGAAAATAAGTTATCTCATGCATTAATTAAAAGTTATCTGCTCCCAAAATTACGGCCCAAAAATTTGTCAAAAAGTAATAATTGGGTAGGTCCCAATGGGTATCAACGGTAAAAAATAACCCATCAACGCCCAACGGCTATATTCTTGTCAATGTTTGCCAAAGCCATGTCATCGTCTAAATTTGTCAAAACAACGCTTGGAAAAATACTTGTCAGCGTCCAAAAATAAAAATATTAAAAATGAAAAAGGACCTTAACAAAGTAATTTATCCTAGTGAAGATAACCTATAAGTTGATAATTATTATAGGGCGGCAAGCACTGTCCAGTTATGCACACTTGCTTATGCAAGATAGACATAACAGTCCTCTAGTGTCCTTTGCTAACCAAAACTCTTAACAACTAAGTTACCTCAGAAAATTTCTTGTTACTCCTAGGTAAAACCCATGATAAAATTATTCCCAAGTCTCCCAACAGACCACAACCAATTCTAGGCCAAAAATGTCTTGGCAGCATGCATAGTATATCAACTTTTCATGCTACAGTGCCTCATGATTTAGTAAAACTAACTCATACTCACCCGTGGACACAATCTAGAATTGTGATAAGAGTATCATAAGAATACCCAAACGTCCTAAAGGTTCCTAAAACCTCCCCTTAAACCGTGATACATATGTTGCTCAAAAATATGCATGAACATAAAAATGTATGTCAAGATAGGAATACAAAATTCCAACCATCATCCATAAATAAAAACATGCTCAAATGATTCCCCAAGGATCCATAAGCAACTCTGTATCCAATGGTATAAAGCTAACACCACCTGCACATTAAGATTAAAAACCACAAAACTAACATTGTTGCTGACAACGTCCCGATAACACTTGTCAGCTTTAAGGAAACCTTTGTCAGCGTTAGACAAATATATTGCTGACAACGTCACAATAACACTTATCATTATTAAGGTAACCTTTGTCAGTGTTAGAAAAATATAGTGGAAAATATACATCCTCAAAAAGACCAATAACAATGCATTATCTTGTACATACTGTTACAAAATGACCCCAAAACACATATTTAAGTGAGATTGATCATTCCAATACTTGTTACCAAGTATTGGAACCTTCCAGCATCAAAATGTTTAGTCAATAAATCAGACACATTTTCTTCTATGTCAACCCTATCTGGTTGTATTAAACCCTTTTCAAAACAATCCTTTATAAAATGATGTCTAATTTCTATGTGTTTTGTTTTAGAATGATGTACAAGATTCTTAATAATGCATAAAGTGCTGTTATTGTCAACAAATATCTTGGTATGCATGAAATTATACCCATAATACAACAGCTGGTTCTGAATCCATAAGACTTGTCGACAACAAGCAGTTGCAGCAACATACTCTGCTTCAGTTGTAGAATTGGCCACCACTGTTTGTTTCTTGCATTGCCAAGATATCAACCTGCTCCCAAGAAACTGACATCCACCAGTTGTGGATTTTCTATCAAACTTAACACCTCCATAGTCACTGTCTGAATATGCAATAAGCTCCATAGGTGAATCTTTTGGGTACCACAAGCCAAGATCTGGATAACATCTTAGGTACCTAAAGATTCTCTTGACATCATAAAGGTGACATTCTTTGGGAGTCACTTGATGGTGTGGACAAGCACACACAACAAACATGATGTCAGGTCTTGAGGCTGTGAGATACATCAATGAACCAATTATTGATCTATAGTGCCTAACATCCACATCTTTTCCATCTCCAATCTTTCCCCAAGGGTTTTCTCTATCCATAGGAGTAGTAGCCCTCTTTTCATGTAGAGAAAAGCCAAACTTCATCAAGATCTCTGCTACATACTTATCCTCAGAAATGAAGATACCATCTTCTTTATGCTGAACTTGTAATCCTAGAAAGAAGTTCATCTCCCCCATTGCACTCATCTTGAATTTGTTTGTCATAAGCTTGGAGAAATCTTCACTCATCATTGGATTGGTGGATCCAAAGATGATATCATCAACATAGACCTGAACAAGTAGAACATCCTTACCATCCTTCTTTGTAAACAATGTCTGGTCTATGGTGCCCCTTTTGAATCTATTTTCCACCAAATAAGTGGATAATGTACCATACCATGCTCTTGGGGCTTGATGAAGTCCATACATAGCCTTCTTGACACTATACACCTTGCCTGGATTCTCTGGATCCTCAAAACCAGGAGGTTGCATCACATACACCTCCTCAACAATTGTTCCATAGAGGAAGGTAATAACTAGGTTTTACCTAGTAAGAAAATTAAGTTCGTTGGTGTGGTCTAATCGAATTGATTTCCGGTTTTAGTGAGACTCAGTCGTCTTTTGGTGGGAAACAAAGATTTGTCGTTGTGGTGTAATTAAATTGCAGGACTTTTAATAAATGACGGTTAATTAAAACTAAAAAAACTTAAATTGTGCAATATTAAAACCTTTAAAAGTAAATTGATTAAATGACTTAAAATTAAAGCGCGACAAAAATTAAATTTGACGAAGTATTAAAAATGTAACTTAAAACCAAAACAAAGCAAAATATAATCCCAAACTCAAGACCATCAGAATGTCAGATCGGAAGGCTGTCACCATGCCCATCGGAATCCAGATCGCAATGTGTCTATCGGAATGTATAAAACTAGGTCTATCGGAATAAGGAAAAGTGCTATCTATCGTAATGTAGAAAGTGCAACCTATCGGAATGTTGTTCAGATCGCAAAGTCCAAATCGCAATCCTAGATCGGAATGTTGCTAAGTAAAATCGGGCATCACTTCGACTTAGAAAACCTCAAGAGCCGTCGGAATATGCGATCGCAATATGCGATCGCAATCCTAGATCGGAATGAGGGGGTTATACTCTAGATCGCAATACCGTCAGAATCCAAAACCCTTATCCAAATTCTGTCACAATCGGAATGTGGCTAAGTGGAGCTGTCGCAATGTGTAGAATCCCTTCTTTCCGATGGAGTTACAAATTCGCAATAAGCACAAGTCCAAATAAGCTAGAACTAATAAGCTGAATTCAAATACTTAAATGAAATGGAAACAAAACGAGACAATAAGCTAAAAAGTTAAAACCTTTCGAAATTTAAAAGACAAAACTTAATAAAATGGATTTTAAAAAGATAAATCTTTTAAGAAAACTTTGAAAACAATTAAGCTAAATACCAAATAAGCACATAAGATTGTCAAACTTATAGCTTATTTCATATGAAAGCTTAAAGGGAAAAGAAAAGACAAAACTTTTAATCAAATAAGCAAAGGGATTAAGCAATTTCTTGCTTAATCCGAATTTAAAAAAAACAATATCAAGAGAAAGGTTGAAAGAGAATGATAAAAGAAAACTTGATCAAACGTAAATAAAGATTAAGCAACAAAATCAAAAGACTTACTTGAATTAAAGGCAAGAAATTTAAGGTGCAAAACAAGGTAATTAAATTGACAATTAAAGAAATAACATGAAAATAAAGTGCATGTAAATGAAAATGGAAGAACTAGTGTCACTCTAGCCAACGCCTCAAATGAAGAGGTGTGGCGTCTATTTATAAGGAGAGAGGAGCATGTGTTGCTTCCTTCTTTCTTTCTTTCTTTCTTTCTTTCCGTCTTTTCGTCTCTTTAATTCTTCGAATTTTTTGACGTTGTCTCGGGATTAATTAAACTTGTCTTGAAAATTCTTCATTAATAAGACTTGAGTTCCTTGGCTTTATTAAACTTTCGTATTTAGACTTGTTCTTCGATAAATCTTCAGAATAGGTCTTGGAATTTCGTTCTTTTTCCACTCTTGATTTCCTGACTTCGTCTTTTGTCTTTTTCTTCGATAAAAGCCCGTGAAAGCCCGTGTTTTCTCCCTTTTTCACATTTTCGTCCTAAATCACAACAAAAACACAAACCACACATAATTTCGACATTTACGACATAAAATACACGTTTGGGCTTGGTTATTATTGAAGTTAAGTGGTAAAAGGATGGGCGTTTTCACACCTATCAAATCCCCTACACTTGACCATTACAATGTCCTCATGCAATGCATTAGTTACAAAGCACGTTTTACATTCTCTATCAAAATCAATCCATATTGGCCTTTATTAGAAAGATAGAAAATTCTAAAATATTCCAAGGAGGAACATAAGTAAAGAAATCAAAGACATACCTTAGGGTTTTGGAAATGTCGTGAATGATCACCATCCTCAAGTTTTCACATTCTCCAAACCAAGCTTAAAAACGAGATCGTTGTTATTATAAGTTAGCAGACTAACACGGACACATGTGGGCTAATTATTTACTTAGACTCCCTTATTCCTAGGTGTATCTCTTATATTTTATTACTGTCTTGAATGCTCACGAGGATGCATTGTTTGACTTATTTCGATAGTTATTAGGCTGAAAATAAAGTAGGACGATTTAATCAATAGTTAGCTAAAGGACAAAATCTTTTAAAACTACTTCTCGCGACCTCATAAAGTTCATATCTTGGCATAACTCGCTTCACGATTTGAGACCTTTCTCGGACCGATATTTGGCAGCGACTTCATACTTCGAATCTTTGAGAGACGTTCTTGAAGTTATGGTCTTCTCTTCATAATAGGAATTTCTTCACTTGAAGTTTTAAGAGATTCTTCATCTTTGGACCACGACTTCTTCATTTTTCTCCAATCTTTATTTTGGACTTCGATATACAACGATCCGCCTCCTTTTAGGACTTGGATCTATTTATCCTCATACCTTGTTAGGGCCTTTTTGGATAGACTTCTCCATGATCTTTTGGGGAGTTTTTTCTTTTCGTCGTGTGTCTCGATCCTTCATATTGATTTTCGATAAATGATTCTTCACATCACTTTTGGATCTTTAGCAACAAAATGTAGCCCTCATGCCTTGTTAGGGCCTTTTCGGACTCGCCAATCTTCGCATCCCGCTTCAATAAGTTATGCCTTGGCTATGAACTCTAATTAATACCGAGCAACTTTTAAACGATCTTGGGCTAGAAGCTAAGTAACTTTTCAAATCGTACGACCTTACTTATTGCAGATAAAATTTATTAGCAAGCGATGAGAGAATAGGCATATAATTAACTCACATATCTTCTCAAAAGAATACCAAACTTATAATTGACTCTATCATCTCTCGTTCTCCACAATTTAAAATCTCAAGGAATGAGATTCGTGGATGCTTAGTCTATTAAATCAAAATTTTGGGTTTTCGAATCATCTATAGGATCTTGCAAATTCCTAGACTTTTTCAAGTTTCGAATTCGCATTTTATAGTTCCCTTGATAAACGACTCTCTAGGATCAATTATAGGAACTTGCGAAAAGTTCTTGTTCTTAACCTTTGGGAGTTAAGGCTTTCGCGTTTTATAGCTCCCTATATAAAAGCCTAGCAAAACTTGACTTAAACACGTTAAGGATACTAGCTAGAGTAAACTTAGATAAGTAAACTCGGGTTGAGTCAAAAAATTCACAACGTTGAAAATTAAAACCACTTTATTAAAAATTTATTCTAGCAAAGAAAGAAAATAACTATAACAAAGGTAAATACAACTAGGCCAAAATAGATTAAAAAATTTGAAAAATGTCGAAAAAATAGATTCCGGTTAAAATGAGGACAAACACAAGGAAAAGACCACTTAACATCGATAGAAGTACCCCCTACACTTGATATAAACATTGTCCTCAATGTTTAAGCATGTGGGAGTAAACTCCCCTACAATTAGGACATTGTGCACGTTGTTTAAATCTTGCTAAGGAAAAGACAACTAAAGGGATTCCTATTTTAATGTTGGAAAATATAAAATAGTGAATCGAATAGAGTTTAGGATAGAACCAGGAAGAAGGGAACACGAAATTACGGTTCGTCAAAAGTCATCAAGAATAGATCTTTGAAAGCTCGAATCCATGCACATGATTAGAAAGAAGACAACAAACACATACTAGGGTCTCCCCCTACACTTATTATGGAAACAGAGAAAAAGGATAGATACTTGGGTTGCCTCCCAAGAAGCGCTTGATTTTTGATTACCGAGTCGTGAGCCTGACTCGACCTTGATTATCATGGAAAGAAACTTGAAACACATCCACCGGGATCAAATACATAGTTTTCGTCCATCAAATAGCACAAGCTTAAGGCAAACAAGGCAAGCCAAAGAAGAGTAGGGAAGGTTCCCTTAAGCAAAGATGGAGCACGGTGGTAGCAAGGGTGAAGAGGTGCAAGCATATCTCCAGTAGTTCCAAAAATCTTTCCTTTTATTTCATCAGATGGATACTGAGATGGCTGAAGAATATCGATACCGGGGTCGAACACGTTTTCCTTTAGGGGAAAATAACACTGAGACTCAACAGAATTTGAAGAACATCCGCTAAGAAAATGCACAACCTCGTCCTCAGAAGGTGGACAAAGAGGTGTCAAAACATACGTGCTGCAGATGTTGGTGTCGTCCGGTGTTGTCTCCTTTGAAATAATTTTCTTCAAATCCGTAGAAGGATGAAGACCATAATCATCAAATTCTAAAGGAGGAGCATCACTCTCATGAGGGAAGTATGTATTGAGAAAAGTAGAAAAGTCTTCCTTAAATGAGTAGTCATCCAAAGTAGGATCAAGCATGGATGGCGGAGGATCTTCATCATGTGAAGAATCACACGAAAGAGTATCGGCCTCAACAAAATCATCATAAGTGGGCATGTCTGGATACTCAGAAGTAAAATCATCATAATCATCTCCATCTGAACTAGAATCGTCATTATAAGCATCAAAGATCGGTGGAGAATCATATGTGGGTGGGGGTTCCAAATCATCCACATCATCTTGATACAGTGGATTATCATTGTAAGAATCGAATAGAGGATTGTTGTAGACGACAAATTCATCGAGAACATTAATCATATTCGCCGATTCTCTTCAATAGGATTTGCTTGTAAGCTTCCCCATTTTAAAAACTTGTGCATCATCCCCGACTCTTAAGATGAGTTCACATTTATCCACATTTATTAAAGCTCTACCGGTTCTCAAAAATGGGCGTCAAAGTATTAACGGAATACGAGGGTCCATTTCATAATCAACAACGACAAAGTCGACCGGAAAAGTGAATGTGCCAACTTTAATGAACACATCTTCGGCAATACCAATGAAGTAAGCGAGAGTGCGATTTGCAAGCTCAAGAGTCATCTTCGTGGGTGTAAGGTCGGGCAATGATAACTTTTTCCAAACACTTAAAGGCATCAAATTTATACTTGCCCCGAGATAGGCTAAGGCAGTAAATTTGTCGGTTTGGTTAAAAGTACAAGGTAGCACAAAACGACCAGGATCTCCAAGTTTTTCCGGAAGTTCTTTAAGAAGGATTGCAGAGCAATTTTCATTCAAGCGAGTATTAACAAACTCGACCATCTTCTCCTTCTTACTAAGCAATTCCTTAAACATCTTGACAAATTTTGGCATTTTGGCAAGAGCGTCAACAAGGGTAAAGGTGACGGTCATTCCGGCAATCTTGTCAAAAAAGTTAGAGACTTGAATGTCATTCTTAGTCAAAATTCTAGCCTTGATGATTCGAGAAGGGTAAGGAATGCTGGGGTTGGGTGGTGGAGGTGTACAAGGTGAAGGTTGAGATGTGGAAGGGTTAAAGGTGGAAGGTGGGGTTGGAGGATTCTTCTTGGGTATTTCTTCATGACGAGGCGGAGACGGTAATGGTGTACTAATACTAGGTGTGAGGGTAGTAGGGATAAATGGTGGTGGAGGAGGTGTAGATGGAGTAACTGGGGGTGGGATAGATGGTCCTACTAAAGTAACACCACTACGGGTAGTAATAGCACTCACATTCTCTCTCGGGTTGGTGACGGTGTTTGAAGGTAGAGATCCCGAAGTAGAGGGTTGAGTGGTTGGTAAGAAACTAGCCAGCATATTCTTCAAATCATTCGTTTGATTGCCGAAAGGAGGATTGTATATCATTTCGAAGCACAGATCTAATGTCATTCCCTTGCTTAGTGATATCCCCTTTAAAATTGATAATTTGGCTTTGTAGATTCTTAATTTGCTCTCCTTGGGTTCTCATTAAAGCTTCAACATCTTGGTTAATTGGTGGGGCTTGTTGAGCGGTTGGGTGCTAAGGATTAGAAGCTCTAGGTGGGATTTGGTTGCTTCTAGTGTAAGTGTTGTTGGGGTTGTGGTTTTGAGGAGAAAAACCGGGTGAAAGATAGTTGTTCGACCGGTAACTTAGCAAATTTCGATCCCCTTGAGGTCGGGCTTGGTAATTTTCCGGTGAATAATTACCATAAGCCGCATACACGTTTTCCGGATTGCCTTGAGTAGAAGGACAATCAGTGTATGAGTGAGGACCACCGCATGTCTCACAAGGATTTGCTACCCCTTTAACTTGTTGTTGTTGGTTTGAAGCGATGAGCAAGATATTTTTGTTCATTTCGGCCATCATGCGGGTGAATTCAGTCATATCAGGGTTTGCTAAATTAGAAGAAACATTGACTCTCGGGTTGTTCCTTGAAGAAGCGGAGGAATCCCAGTTTTTGTGATGAGTAGTCATGTTCTCTATAAGCTCTCTACATTCCTCGGGTCTTCTTTTCATAAATGTGCCACCGGCGGCTGCATTAATCGTATCACGATCACGAAAAGTCAAACCGTTGTAGAAAGTATCAATAAAGGTCACGAGGAGCATGTTGTGGTTTGGAGAACGATCGATCAAAACATTATATCTTTCCAAAGCATCAAAGAGAGATTCATCGGGTTCTTGCATGAAACCGCTGATTTGATTTCGAAGGCTCGTGACCATGGATGGTGGAAAGTAGCGCGACAAAAAGCGTTGAGTCATGTCATCCCAAGTATGAATGGAATTCTTCGGGAGACGATCAAACCATTTCTCGGCGTGGTGTGATAAAGTATGTGGGAAGAGTTGAAGGCGAAGAACATCCATAGTAGCACCGGGCAACTTCATGCTTTGAGTAATAGTAATGAATTTGTCGAGGTGCTTGTTGGCATCATCATCAGGCATTCCGCGGAATGGATTAGTTTGGACTTGTTGTATCATGTGATGCTTCAACGAAAACTCCGGAGTCGTGATTTGCATCGGCGCAATCGGTCCTCCTCGTCCAAACATTGTGGGCTGACAAAGCTCCTCCATTGTCCGAAGATCGGGCTATGGAAGAACATTGTTGTTGTTATTGTTGAGGTGCGGTGGATTATTGTTGTTGTTCACACCTGCCATAGCTAAATCTTCACGAGTCTCGGGCTCTGGATAAGTAGAAGATCTAGTACGCATACACCTGCAAAAGCAAAAGAAAACAATCCCAAAGAAATAGACAATATATATACACTATAAAGAAAATAAAATCTTTTTGGATTTTTGAAATTTTTTAATTTTTATGAATTTTTATGACTTTTTATCTATTTTTTTAATTTTATGGATTTTTTGAAAATTATTGACCAAGAAAATTACGCTCACGAATGAACGGATCCGAAAAAGCAACGCGTCTCTCACAGAAAACCTTTAATCTTTACGAAAAGAGCCGGCAGCGGCGCCATTTAATAACTGGGTTTTACCTAGTAAGAAAATTAAGTTCGTTGGTGTGGTCTAATCGAAGTGATTTCCGGTTTTAGTGCGACTCAGTCGTCTTTTAGTGGAAAACAAAGATTTGTCGTTGTAGTGTAATTAAATTGCAGGACTTTTAATAAATGACGGTTAATTAAAACTAAAAAAACTTAAATTGTGCAATATTAAAACCTTTAAAAGTAAATTGATTAAATGACTTAAAATTAAAGCGCGACAAAAATTAAATTTGACGAAGTATTAAAAATGTAACTTAAAAACAAAACAAAGCAAAATATAATCCCAAACCCAAGACCATCGGAATGTCAGATCGGAAGGCTGTCACCATGCCCATCGGAATCCAGATCGCAATGTGTCTATCGGAATGTATAAAACTAGGTCTATCGGAATAAGGAAAAGTGCTATCTATCGTAATGTAGAAAGTGCAACCTATCGGAATGTTGTTCAGATCGCAAAGTCCAAACCGCAATCCTAGATCGGAATGTTGCTAAGTAAAATCGGGCAACACTTCGACTTAGAAAACCTCAAGAGCCGTCGGAATATGCGATCGCAATCCCAGATTGGAAATGAGGGGGTTATACTCTAGATCGCAATGCCGTCGGAATCCAAAACCCTTATCCCAATTCTGTCACAATTAGAATGTGGCTAAGTGGAGCTGTCGCAATGTGTAGAATCCCTTCTTTCTGATGGAGTTACAAATTCGCAATAAGCACAAGTCCAAATAAGCTAGAACTAATAAGCTGAATTCAAATACTTACATGAAATGGAAACAAAACAGACAATAAGCTAAAAAGTTAAAACCTTTCGAAATTTAAAAGACGAAACTTAATAAAATGGATTTTAAAAAGATAAAACTTTTAAGAAAACTTTGAAAACAATTAAGCTAAATACCAAATAAGCACATAAGATGGTCAAACTTATATCTTATTTCATATGAAAGCTTAAAGGGAAAAGAAAAGACAAAACTTTTAATCAAATATGCAAAGGGATTAAGTAATTTCTTGCTTAATCTGAATTTAAAGCAAACCAAAATCAAGAGAAAGGTAGAAAGAGAATGATAAAAGAAAACTTGATCAAAGGTAAATAAAGATTAAGCAACAAAATAAAAAGACTTACTTGAATTAAAGGAAAGAAATTTAAGGTGCAAAACAAGGTAATTAAATTGACAATTAAAGAAATAACATGAAAATAAAGTACATGTAAATGAAAATGGAAGAACTAGTGTCACTCTAGCCAACACCTCAAATGAAGAGGTGTGGCGTCTATTTATAGGGAGAGGGGAGCATGTGTTGCTTCATTCTTTCCTTCTTTCTTTCTTTCTTTCCGTCTCCTTAATTCTTCGACTTTTTCGACGTTGTCTCGGGATTAATTAAACTTGTCTTGAAAATTCTTCATTAATAAGACTTGAGTTCCTCGGCTTTATTAAACTTTCGTCTTTAGACTTGTTCTTCGATAAATCTTCAGAATAGGTCTTGGACTTCCGTTCTTTTTCCACTCTTGATTTCCTGACTTCGTCTTTTGTCTTTTTTTCGATAAAAGCCCGTGAAAGCCCGTGTTTTCTTCCTTTTTCACATTTTCGTCCTAAATCACAACAAAAACACAAACCACACATAATTCCGACATTTACGACATATAATACATGTTTGGGCTTGGTTATTATTGTAATTAAGTGGTAAAAGTATGGGCGTTTTCAGACCTATCAGAAGGCACTGTTCACATCCATTTGATAGATAGTGAAGCCCAAGCAGGAAGCATAGGCTAGAAATATCCATATAGCTTCAATCCTTGCAACTGGTGGAAAGACCTCCTCATAGTCTATCCCTTCCTCTTGTGTATATCCCTGAGCCACTAAACGTGCCTTGTTTCTAACCAAAAAGCCTCTTTCATCTCTCATGTTTCTTATAACCCATGTTGTCCCAATAGGTCTGACATACCTTGGACAATCAACCAGCTCCCAAACATCCTAAATAGAAAATTGGTGAAGCTCATCCTGCATTGCTTCCACCCAACTTGGTTCTTTGAGAGCATCAAATATCTTCTTGGGTTCCTGTTGTGACAGAAAACAGGCAAACAAGCATGCTTGAACAAGAGGGGTATCAACCTTCTTGTGTATATTGGCAATGAATCCACCAAGATTCTGATGAGATCTTCTAGTCTGAACAGGAGTCATGACATCCCTAATAATTTGTGAAGGGGGATGATTCTTCATAGTAGAAGTGAGAACTCCTCCCTCAAAAAGTCTGTTGTCTTCAATCTCATTATCCATGTTGCCAATATGTTCTTCAGACTCTCTTCCATCACTATTAGTATGATCCTCTTCATGTATGCTTGAAGGTTCACCTTGTTCAAAATTGTAAGAGAAGATATGCCCAAAAGTGTTGTCAACGCCTGAACCAAGGTTGTCAGCGTTTGGGTTATCAACGCCTGAAATGGTGTTGTCAACGTTTGAGCCATCAACGCCTGAATTTGTCCTGTCAGCGCAAGATTTACCTTTGTCAGCGCCTGAAGGACCATGCATGTTGTTAACTGGTGGTACTTGGGGACCACCATTTTCCTTTCTAGCAGCAGTACCAACAGCAAAAGCATCTGTCCATATGGGGATAGTAACATACTCTTGTATGGGAGATGACTTGTCTGCTTGTGATCCAACCTCTTCATTAACCTCTGTACCTTAAACATCAACAACTTGTTCTTCCACAACATTTGAAGTTACCATCACAATGTCTGGATTAGTAACAGGCATAAAAATTAAAGTCCTAGATAGAGGTTCCAAGTCAAACAACCAATTTGGACCACTTTCAGGATCACTAGGTTTGCTCTCTAAAAACCTAACATGTACTCTTTCAAGTATACGTTTTTCTTTTTAAAGGTAAACCCTATATCCCTTGCTCTGCACTGAATAAACCATGAAATAGCCTTCATCACCTTTTGCACTAAATTTACCTAAGGCATCACTAGTATCAAGTACAACTACAAGACAACCAAAAGGTTTAAGAAAACCAATATTAGGTTTCCTTCCCCAACGTAACTCATAAGGTGTTTTGTTCTGTATCTTGTTGAGCAATGCTCTATTCTGAACATAACAAGCTGTATTAACAGCCTCAGCCCAAAAAGCTATGGGGAAATGAGCATCAGCCAACATAGTCCTGGCTGCTTCAATTAGGGTTCTATTATTTCTCTCAGCAACCCCATTTTGCTGTGGGGTTCTGGCAACACTAAACTGCCTAGTAATCCCTTTCTTGGCACAAAAATCATCTAACAGTTTATTTCTAAACTCACCACCATTATCACTCCTAAGCATTTTAACTTCATTACCAGTCAGTTTCTCAATTTGGGTAATAAAGTCAATTAAAGTATCAAAAGTGTCACTTTTCATAGCTAAAAAGAAAGTCCAAGTAAACCTAGAAAAGTCATCTGTTATGACAAAACATTATGACTTACCATTCAAACTCTCTATATTAGTTGGATCAAACAGGTCCATATGCAGCAAGTGAAGTGGTCTAGAACTAGAGTGCACCTGTTTAGACTTAAATGAGACCTTGTGCTGCTTGCCTTTAAGGCATGCAACACAAGAGTGGTCATTGTGGAAAGCCTTTTCAAGAAAACCATCAACCAAGCTAAGTCTCACAAGCCTGTTTATATTCTTAAAGTTTATGTGCCCTAGTCTCTTGTGCCATAGATTACTCTCATCAACTGAAGCTTTAGCATAAAAACATGACATATTATTATTCATCCTAATACCATTAAGATTCACATTATAAATGTCTTTATGCCTAGGTGTTCTATAGTCAATATATTTCTCATCAGGGATTTTATAATCCTTGCTTAACACCAAGCATTCAGTATCAGTAAACAAAACTTTGTTTTTGTTATCACAAACTTGTTATACACTAAAAAGATTGTAATCAAGTTCCTTTACCAGAAACACGTTTTCAAAACACAAGTTCTTGGTGAGAAGAGTTCCTTTGCCTGTGATAGTTCCATATCCGCCTCCAAAGTAAACCTTATCACCATCCTTAATGGGAGTGAAGTTTGTCAGATAATATTCCTTCCCGGGCATGTGCCGAGAGCATCCACTGTCCCAATATCCATAATGATTGACCTGTTTTTGAATGCCCTGCATATAAAGAAAACAAGTTAGTTTTCTTTGGGAACCCAAGCCTTAGCAGACTTGGATTCATCTGGTTGTTCAACACGAACAGACTTAGTTCTCAGAACAACCCCTTGTTCATCCCTTTTTGGATGAAATACCCAGTTAACCCCAATAGGTTTTGTAATGACCTTTGAAATATAATTAAATCTATTACATGTCATAGAAATCCCATTATAATTAGGGTTTTGATCTTGCTTAGGTCTCCATGTCAAGCTAGAAGAAGCTTTAGACCCCTTACCCTGTGGTTGCAAATATTTAGGTCTGGCAACGTTTCTGTCAGCGTTGGATTTGGTCTTGTCAACGCTAAAATTACCCTAGTCAGCGTTGAACCTAGGGTTTGCTACAGAAACCCATTGCCTATTAGACCAAATATTGGTCTTTTGAAATGGTCTTTGTCCATGAGTGTTAGACCCTTTAGTGAAGAATAGGGCTGGTCTAACAACTTGTAGACTTTGCTCCACAAAGGTTTTGGGTCTGACAACGTTTGACTTTTTAACAATGTTGACCTTGGAAGCGTTGACACACTTATATGCTAAATGTGAAAAGCTACCACAAGTGTAACATGCTTTTCTAGACACAACTCTAGGTCTAGAAGAGAAGAAACCTGTTCCATCATTACTAACTTGGCTTTTAGGTGACCTAGTATTCCTATTCATTTCTGCATACTTAATGCTAGGTTTTCTAACAGTGTTTGAGCCAAGGTCAACATTCTTGCCAGTGATTGGGTTAGTTACCTTAATAGGGTTAGACTTATTTGGACTTTCACACAACAAGCCACCCTTAACAAACAAGGTAGGGTTGGCTTTCTTCCATTCATCCAAATCTTTCAACTTTTGCCTATATTCTTCAACTGGGGTAATGACTCTTGATGGAGGAATAAATTCCTCCTCTTGGAATTCTGGTAAACCAGTCCAAGATAGGTCCTTTCTTTGGACACCATAGAAATCCCCATATGGTGGTGGAACAACAGTATAGTCTTTCATCCCAATCCCAGTCATGTCCTTAGGATCCCTTTGTTTATTAACACATTCTCCTATGGCTTGTGAGGCCTTATCAAATCTCTGATTTTTAAGGTTAACATTATCCTTATTCTTAATAGCCTCATCTAACTTAGCTTGTAGTTCACCATTGACCCTTTCCATGATGTTTCTAATATCATTACTAGCATTTAACTCATGTTTTAAGATATTTATTTTATCTTTTATGTCAAATTCCATTTTCTTATACTCAGAAATTGTCTTCTCAGTTTGAGTGAGAGCAATTTGATAGTTAGACAATTTGCATCTCTCAGTACTTACATTACTTAACAATCTTGAAACCTCTTTGTTAAGTTTTTCAGTATTTACCTACAACCCTTACTACAAAAAGCATCATCGTATACCTCATTATCTGATGAAGAGGAGGAGTGTGCCATGAGAGCATATTGAACATGCTTTTCTTCTTCTATATCAGCAACCAAAGCTTTATCCTCTTCCCCAACCTTAGCCAAATAGCTCCAGTCCCATCCAATACCATCAATTTCTTGCACTGCTACCATGGCCTTAGGATCCTGAGCCTTGACAATTTGGCTTTAGGGTTTGCCAGCATCAGATCTTCTTGGAGATTTGCATTCCTTCATGAAGTGCCCCATACGATGAAAATTGTAGCACTCAACCTTGGATTTGTCAAAACCAGCAGTGTCCTTTGCATTAAAGGTCATCTTCTTCTTAAACCTCCTATTCCACCTGTTTGCTCTTATACTTGCAAGAGCCATGTTCCACTTTATATCCATATCTTCCAAGTGCTCATCACTTATTTGCTCAAGGTCCTTATATGTAATCACTGAACCATTGGGCAAAGAAGCAATGTAAGCACATACAGTATCCAGATCCAAACCAGCAGGCTTAACTCTTGGTGAGTCACTTTTGTATGTGTCAGCGTCTGAATGTGAGGCGTTGACAGGATATGTTCCAGCGTTGACACATGTTGATCCAGTAACTGGGTGCATGTATGAGTCCTTCTGATCAAATTGACCTTCACTTTAACACCCCCAATTTATACAATTCAATACCGCGAAAGACTCGTTGGTGTTATGGGATATCACATTACTCACATCATAGACAACGCTTAAAAATCGCGTCGTTTAATAATAAAGCATTTCCATTCATAAATATCAATTTTTACATAGGTCCCAAGTCATTGTATATCATACAGGTTTTACAAAGCATTTGAATGGAAATTATTATTTAAATGCGGGCCATGAATTCTTGTTGTCTTCCCGAGAATTACCTTCAAGTACCTGAGACAAAACATGTTAAAAGAAAAGGTCAGCGATAACGCCGAGTGAATTCATAGAGTTTAATAAAATCCATCAATATAACATCGATATGAAATTATTACCGAAAATTATTTTGTACAAATCTTTGTAATAGGCCATAAACCTAAAAGACATGTCCAACTCACAATGGGTGTATGTCGGGTGTCTTCATCCCAACTCCTGCTTACAGATGCTCTTATATTTAGATCCTAACAAGATTCGATCTCGATCCTAATACGAAAATTATCAATGAAAATTTCTCCAAACGAAAACGATTTTACAGTTTATTACCAAAGGTCAATTATTCAAACATAAAACAACACTTATAGTATTTTGTATCATTACTTTACCTCGTCCCTTCGATTGGGGTGGTACACAGTACTCTCATCAAGATTCGTTCTCAATGACTTCTGAGCAATTCTCTAGAAATTCGATGCGAAGCGATGATCTTGTTAGAGATGATCGATACAGGCACACAATGTTTACGCAAATCCTTTAAATACAAAAGAGTCAATTTCTTCATCGAGAATTTATCATTATCAAGAATGATATTAGCAGATTTGGTCAGTCTGTCGACGATGACCCAAATCGAATCAAATTCAGAAGATGACCTTTGCAATAGTTAGACGTTTACTAATGTATGAGGCGATGTCTGCCTTCATAATTTGTCATTAGTACAACTTCTTCAGACAAAGATACATTTACTCAGAAATGACATGAATAAAATACTTAAACCTATGAGATTCCAACATAACTAATCTCAAAATTTATATATTTAGACAACCACAAGTGACCTTTTGAACATTTAACGACATCAGCTTCTCAATTCTAATGGTTCATATTAGCCGCGAACCCCTTTTTATTATCTATATTATCCTTCTTACAAGCATTGTTTATTTTTTATATTGTTCGGCAATTTATTATGCACCATTATTACTAAGGAACACATCCTAATTGGTTCTTTATATTTTCTACATAATGTGTCAGTAATTACGTTCACCTTTCTTCATATTTTCTAAGTTTCAGTTTTGTTTCAGCTATTACTTTTATCAGTGTTGCTTGATCCGACGTTTTAAAGTGTCGATAATTATTACACGTAAATTAAATATAAATATTAAGTTTTTATGAAGCGTAAACGTTAAAAGTTTAAATTTCTTAGTTCGACCAATTATAATAAAATGTTCAAAACAAATTTGAATTTAATTAACACGATTTTTGTTGATTTATCGAAAATAATTAGTAAGATCCGTAAATGTTCGAAAAATCATCGTTTATTCTTTGGTAAAAATTTTCTTAGTTGAAATGCAAAAATTGTCGTTTCAAATTTTAAGTCATGGTTTAACGGTTTCCTCAATCTCTCTTAGGTTGTCTTGAGGTATACACAAACATTTACCCCTAAACAGGAGTTTAGTTAAATGATTTGTGTATAAGGGAATAATCCCTTAAAATCCTTTGTTAAAACATTTGTCAAAACATATTTCAATTTTCTTTTTGGTAAAACCAAAAGCCTTAATGGTGGCAATTTTTAAAGAGTCAATATATTCCATTTTCTATTAATCACACGGTCAAATAATGTAAAGGATTAAGTCTTTCATCACATGTTAAATATTCAAGGTACAAGTTTTCACTACTCGGCCGACTCAGGGCATTCTACAAATAATTATTAACTCATTCTTATTCTTACAAATAAACAAATGGTCCTTAACAAGCATGAATTTATCAAATTACAGCCTACACACGTGATTCACCAAATTTATGGATGCTACATGTGTATTAGTCAATCCAAACGACATCACGTGAAACTCATAATGTTCATTACAAGTACCGGATGTTGTGATTGGAATAGATAATCTCTTTCGCGGATGCGAAATTGATGATATCCATGCCGAGGATCAAAATTTTTAAAACATACGCTAGAACCTTATAAATGATCGAACAAATCTATCATCTTGGGTAGTGGATATAGATTTTATTATCATCAATTTACCTAGTTCACGGTAATTTAACAAATATAAGGAATGATAACACCATAGCTCTTCATGATGACGAGCTTGGTAGAATAAATGTCTTCTCCTACAACTTTCTCAGTTGTACGGTAATTTTTTTAAATGCAGATGGTGCTGACGTATAGTGCACATGCCACAATTGCAGCACCAGGAATATAATCAAAATCAATTTCAACTTGCCTTAATGGAAAAAGTCTAGGTAATTTACCAACAAATACCTTCTAAAGTTTCAGATAACAGAAACATCTTTTAATAAATTCATATTAGGTTCTTTCTAGATTATAATATCTATGACTAATTCACAACCATTCACGGTATAATTTTAAATCTAAATGCAGGATATGGTCATCCATCAAGAATTATTTAAATCACTTTTGATAATCAACATCTTATCTTTTAGGGGAATTGTACTCGAGTTCCCATCAATTAAGACAATGTCGTCATGTCATAATCAATCAATCCATCCTACTGGCACTATCAACTTTCCAGTTTCATTATCGTTGATAAGATGTGAACTTCTCAAAAGACTATTAATAACTCATAGTCCTTCACAAATTCAAGGATATATGGAGACATAACTAACCTTAAAAGAGTAAGGTCAACGCATAATCTACGCGAGACAATTTCAAATCAGATACAGACGAAAACATTTAACGAATATGAATATATCCCATGTTTTCATAATTTGAGTACGCATTCGAAAGCTCCTCGGATCGTTACCCAGGTCATTCAAATGAAACCAAATCAAAAGAAATGATAGGAACGTCAATACGTCCAGTCGGGTATCAACACTCGGTAATCAGATACTTTTTCAAAGAATCACAATAGGGAGAATTGGACAAGAAAGAATTGTCAATTGTCAAATAAGACAATTTCCACAGATGAGTAAATTCGACTCAGAAGAATAAATAGTACCGGCACATATGTAGGTGTCCCTATCAATATGTCCCTGTTTTTCACTTCTTGCAGATCTCATAAAATTTAATCTTTCACAATCTTCAAAGAAAATTTAGTGTTTATTAATAATTTCATGGTGACTACTAATCAGCCTTGCATGGTCCCTTCCAAATTGTATGTAGGCTCGCAACTATATACAATTTTAAGATTAACGATGCAATACTCAGTTCATCAAAATTTTTTCATCGTTTATAATAAAAACATTTTCATGCTTAATTCTTAAATAAGAATCAAGAATAAATTTACAAAGATTTTATTTGTTATGTTAAGTTTTCCAAGGTGTTTTATAAACAACTTCATTATGATAACAATCACTTATAAATTTCACTTTGAATAATCCTTATAGTGATGAAAATTCAATTTTCTCAAAGGATACTGTGACACCCTAGAACCGAGGTCATTAACGTTACCCTAAATTACGCTAATTTTTGAAATTTTTAATAAATTTTAATTTCTATATTTATAAGTATTTTGGTTAAAGCCGATGTTCGAGGTTATAATTTTTACGATTGACGATTCAAGAAGGACGATGATGATTACGATCCCGATGGATGCCCAAATTTCTATAATTATTGACGATTTATCGATAATGTAATTTTTCGAGAATTTTACTTACGATTTGTGTTAAGTTGAGTCGGGTGAGTTTTATAGCCTTCCGAGTACATTTAAAGTATCCCAAAAATATTTTAGAGTGTTCGGGATGATTTCCGACTCCCGTAAAATTTTCTAAATTGACTAGTGAGTCAATCCCGCAAAGTTTTAAGGACATTTTTACTTAAGGCCAAAAGAAACCTTAAATTACCACTTTGGTCCCTCCCAATACCACAAAAAGGCACAAACACAACACACACAAACATTTAGACAAAAAAAAAAATCAAAACTCTCTCCCTCTTGTCCTTAGGCCAACGGCCAAACACCAAGAACCACCACCACCCACCATTTTTTTGAGTTTTAACAAAAACTAACCTTAGACCACCTCTTAAAATTCATTGGTGAGTGTTAATCCATGGTTTAATTAAACATGCATTAACAAAAATTTTCCAAAAATTTTCAAGAATCATTCAAATCCGTTTTTGAGGCTAATTGTATGGATGCATGTTAAATTCATGTATAGTGTGAGTATAATCACCAATAAAACCCACCAAAATTAATTTGGTTGTGGTGATTTGGTCACCCAAACCCCACGGCACAAGGGGGTGTTTGGGGCCATGGTGGTTGATGATTTTGAGCTTTGATATTGTGTTTAGCATTATGTTTATTGGTGTTTTAGATGGGTACATGTGGTTGCATGTTTGTTTTTAGATGTTAGGATTATGAGGTTGATTGATCAATAGGGGTAGGGACTGAAATTTGTGTTTGGATATGTTTGGGAAAGCTTAGGATGATGCCTAGTGGTGATTAGTAGGTTTGGAATCGAGTTTAAGCATGATTTTGGTATGGTCAAAATTAGGCAGAAAGTTTAGGACCTTTTCGTAAAAATTATTTTTCCTACAGGTCTAGATAACTAAATGTAGTCATAGAGGGTCTTCTTAGCTTTAATTTGGTATAAGGTAGAGCCCGTGACTCAAAACGAGCTAAAAGTTATGAGGTTTTAAAGATCGAGTACCGGGAGACGAGAACTTTCATAATCCGAATTTATGTATAGTTTTAGTCAAATCCCGAGGACCACAAGTATGAATTGGTAAATGGTCAAGGGTCAAATTTTGGTCACAAACCTGTGTAATTGAGTCTATAAGTTGACTTAGGAGTCAAAGAAGTCAAAGGTACATTTCAAATAGGTCAAAGAAGTCCAAGTTGGTCGAAGTACAATTTCAGCCCGGAAAATGTAGTTTTTGGAAAAGCGTTGCGTAACGGGTCGTAGAAGTAAAAACTTTTAGTGGGATTAAAAATGTGTTATCTACAGGTCTTATAGGATTTTTTAGAATTTTGTCAAATTTTATAAGAATGGCTAAGTATAGTAAAACAGCCCGTACTTTCGGTAAGTACCGGCGCAAATGGATAAAAATGGATAACGTAAATAATAAGAACGAATGATGTAAAATGAGTGATGCTTGTCGTTTTGTTTTGGCGTGAGTTATAATTGTCCTAAGTGACTAGTATCCATGTGTTTTATACAGTACCGTAAGGTATTTAAAATGAGATTACTCATTACGCGTTATTTGTTGATAAGTGTTGATTTACCCGGGCATCCGTATCGTCGTCAGTGATCATCTCTCGAACTACCGACTACTTAATATATAAGGTGTGAATTTATAGCCTCGCTTATATTTATTTCAAATTGTTTTACCCGCGAGGGAAATGCATGCTAGTTTTTAAAAGGAACGTATATCATGAATGATTGTTAGACCCGAATGTTGCCTTAGAAATTGTGTTGAGTACCTAGTTGCAAAAGACCCTAAATTCATGAACTATTAACTATTGTCCTGCCCTCGAGTAGGGGGAAATAGCCGCTTATACAATTTGTAGTACTACGGGGCTAACGACCCAATGCTAGCCGAGAAGCTGTACGTTGAGTAAGTTCTTCGGTAGATTATCTTGTATGAGAGATAAGGTATAAATGCAACTGATGCCTTTAGAAGGGGCACTGGTTTCATCTGAATCACGCCGGTAATTATTACGCGGGTGATTGAGTTAACGGATTAGTGTCATGAGCTTAAACACAATTGTCAGTATCCTGAATATAGATTGTTTGATCGACAAGTCTATGAATGATCACGAATGGTTTTTATTTTATATACGTTCAAATGAATTGTAAAACCTATGAATTCCACTCAACGTTTTCGTTGACCAAATTTTGGCATGTGTTTCAGGTAACCGCTGAAGTGTAGAATGGAGCATGCATGGGATGGATGTTGTGTGTATGGCTTGGAGTCTGCTTGTTTTTCCTCCCTTTTCTACTTAAACATTTTAAATTTTAATGTTATGTTGTTGTGAAACTGAAATTCTTGGGTTGAGATTCATGGGGACCGAAAATGCTAAACTCTGTTGTACCAATTGGGGTTGGAAAAACTGTGGACATGTATCACCTAACAATTTTTAATTCAAGTTTTAAGTTGACGTCTTTTTAGCGTCGTTTGATATATCTTGTGTGCAATGAATACTGTGTAGCACCCAATGTTGTAGTTCCGCTGCGCATAGCATTTGTGGGGGTGTTACAGATTGGTAATCAGAGCCATGAGTTATAGAGAACTAGGTCGTTTTTGAAAATCCTAAACTATAACTTTTGGTGTCGTAAGAAATGGTCCAAGCACACACAACTATCCTGCATGGCTCCGGTAAGATTTATTTTTGTATTTATGGCATTTGACGTATACTTTTGAGTGAAGTATATATGTGGGTAATTATTACGTAAGTATGGAATTACTATATGTAGACGTTGAAATTTTACGTGGAATATCCGACATCGTAATTTTTTGTATTAATCATGCATGAGCATCATATTATTACATTTCGGGCATATGTACCACCTTTGCATTGCATTTGCATGCATGTATTTATAAATATTGTATAATTACTTATGTACCCTCCGAAATTCGCTGTTATTGCAGGAATGGCCGAGGTACCGCCTAATGATAATGGAAACGATTACGTCGTAGGTCACGAAGGGGGACCGTTTCCTCCGAACCCGCCGGACAATGATAATGGATGGATCGCTCCAGAAGAGGAAATAGGGCCGGAAAATGACAATGACAAGAGTGAGGTGGACAATTTTAGCATTAGTAGTGACGAGAGTGAGGATTCTGAGGAAGAGCCCGAGGAATTAATGGATGATGGCATTCCCGAGAATGCTGTAGGCCAGACCGAACCTGATTTGTTTCAATCTTCGAATTCGCCGAAGGGTTATGAAGTACCTCCAACCGATCGATATGAGCAGCAACCCTTTAATCGCCCGATGGACAATTGTAAGGACTATTTGAGAACAGTGCCAGGATTTGTTCGAGTAAGTAATGGGAGCGGTGGAGAGTCCAGCAAATCATCCAAGTCGCAATCGATTCATGAGAATATCGCAAGGGTCTACTTTCCGAGACCAAGACACTACTGGGATCCCGCAGGTCGTTTGAGGAGGATGGAGAGGTTGATGTATGAGCGGTTTGTAGTTGAGACCAGGGTAATTAAGAGGTTTGATAAGAATGAAAGGGAACACCAAAGACTGTTGGAAAGGACTGCAAGAATTGAGTATGATGGAAACGTAAACAAAAGTGACATTAACAGTCTAAGATCGATGGTTGCAAAATTGAGCGCTAGTCTTGACCGTGTTAGGGAAGATCAAGTGAGGTTGTCAAGGATGCAGAGTTGGGAGCATCGAGTGAGAGCATCATTGCCCCCGGATTGGAGATTCGTGGACGATTTGGAGATGGAGGCAAATGACTTCATGATTCAGCCGCCTACTAGAGGTGCTTGTATTACTGTGGGAAATCAGGTAGCGATTGAGTGTGGGTCTACATCAGGGACGAAAAAGGAGACGGAATGTGGGCCGGATGACAAAGGAAAGAGAAAAATGGATGATGTGGACGAGGACGATAGTGATGAGGAACCCGAGGAAGATGATGACGAACCGCCATCCAAAAGGCCGTGTGGATCACCACATGCCTAGTTACTTGTCTTGTATTATTTTTCTTTGATCATTGTAATAGAACTGTTTTAGACTTTTGTATGATGGTATTATGACGAGAAACTTGAGGACTTAAGTTTTGTGGTGAACGATTGTAGTGGCAATACTTGTCACGATTTTGGTTAATTATCAATACAATCCATGTTACCTTTCATGATCTGTGATATGTCTTAAATTTGATCTTTTGTGATGTGAATTGATGAATATTAGTAACTCTATAGTGATGTGTCGTTGTATTTATATTATGTCTTGAAAGAGAAATCCATCTTAATCTTGATATGTATACTTACATTGTTTTTCTATTTTCCCTGTCTAGCAGAAAGAGATATTCGATAACACCATGCCTCCAAAGTTAACCGCCGATCGTGTAAACACAATGATTCAGGAAGCTATAGCAAATGCGCTGGAAGCGGACCGAGCCGGGAGAAATCAGGACCAAGGTAGGAATGCGGGGAGACAGCAAGCCCCGAGAGTGTGTACCTATTCTAGTTTTATGAAATGCGGTCCCACGCAATTTCGTGGAACGGGTGGAGCTTTAGAACTTAGACGATGGTTAGAAAAGGTTGAAAGTACTTTCGAAATCAGCGGTTGTGCAGAAGCGGACAAGGTGAAGTTTGCGGCTGCTACGTTTCTTAATGATGCGTTAAGTTGGTGGAATACCCAGGTAGCTACTGTTGGATTGGCTGTAGCGAATGCAAGGACGTGGACTGCGACAAAAGCTCTGTTGACTAAGAAATTTTGCCCGGAAGAGGAATTGGGTCAGTTGGAAGATGAGTTGAGGCACTTGACCTTGAAGAACAATGATATCGCTGCTTACACCAGGAGGTTTAATGAATTAAGCCTTTTGTGTCCAGATGTTTTTGCCAATGATGCCAAGAAGATGAAACAGTACATCAAAGGTTTATCTAGTAATATCAAAGGTGAGACAACTTCGTCAAAACCTGGGTCGTTTGATGAAGCGGTCCAGATGGCTCACGCATTGATGGACGTCAAGCTTCAGGACAAGCAGAACTCCATTGCCGAAGGGAACAAGAGGAAATGGGAAGCGGCACAAAGCAATCAATCCCAGGGCCAGAACCGAGGTGGAAATCGAAACAACCATGGTCAGAACCGCAATCAGCAGTTTAAGAAGGAACGAAGGGATGAGGGCTGTGACGAACCCTAGAGGAGTAAAAGTGAATCCCCATTGTGGTAGGTGCAATTTGTACCATGTTGGGAATTGCCCGCCTGCATGCGGCAAATGTGGAAAAGCAGGACATAGGACGTCTGGTTGCCGAGCGGGAGGAGTAGCCACTGGGGCGAATGCTATCAGAATGAGGGGATGTTATGGTTGTGGAGAGAGAGGCCATGTGCAAGTGAATTGCCCGAAGGCAGGAAACAAGTGGGGAGGCAACAACGCGGCTGCTGTGTATCAAGTGGGAACGGCTGATAAACCACAGGGTCCTAA
The DNA here is from genome assembly GCA_025667525.1 of Glebionis coronaria. Classification (NCBI taxonomy): domain Eukaryota; kingdom Viridiplantae; phylum Streptophyta; class Magnoliopsida; order Asterales; family Asteraceae; genus Glebionis; species Glebionis coronaria. Next base: position 243,770,761 of record CM046876.1, read on the forward strand.
TGTGGTTACCGGTACGTTTTTGCTAGACGCTTGTTATGCTAGTATTTTGTTTGATTCTGGCTCCGACAAGAGTTTTGTAGATGTTAAATTTAGTTGTCATATCAATAGAAAACCGGTGTTGTTAGCGACTAGTTATAACGTTGAGTTAGCCGATGGAAAAATTGTTAGTACGAATTCTATACTGAGAGGTTGTACCTTGAAGTTAGGAAATTACGCTTTTAAAATCGACTTGATGCCTATAGAGCTAGGATCGTTTGACGTGATTGTGGGAATGGATTGGCTAATGGCGCACAGTGCTATGATCGTCTGTGGCGAGAGATTAGTTCAGATTCCGTTGAGAAATAAAGTGTTGACGGTGAAGGGAGACGAATGCACTTCTCGTTTGAAAGTGATTTCCTGTTTGAAAATGATGAAGTATGTGGAGAACGGATGCGATGTGTTTTTGGCACAAGTTTCGAGTGACGGTGATTTAGAGGCAAGGATTGAAGAGGTACTTGTTATCTGCGATTATCCGGAAGTTTTTCCAGACGAGTTGCCGGGTTTACCACCCACCCGTGAGGTCGAGTTTCTAGTTGATTTGGTGCCAGGAGCTGCGCCGGTTGCGCGTGCACCTTATCGCTTAGCACCATCTGAGTTAAAGGAGTTATCGGATCAACTGAAGGAATTAATGGACAAGGGATTTATTAGGCCGAGCTCATCACCTTGGGGAGCGCCAGTGTTGTTTGTGAAGAAGAAAGATGGTTCATTCCGGATGTGTATTGACTATAGGGAACTCAATAAGCTGACGGTTAAGAATCGGTACCCATTGCCGAGGATTGACGATTTGTTTGATCAATTGCAAGGTTCCAGTGTATACTCAAAGATCGATTTAAGATCAGGGTATCATCAACTGCGTGTAAGAGAGGAGGATACTCCTGTAACTGCCTTTCGTACGCGGTATGGACACTTTGAATTTCGAGTGATGCCGTTTGGGTTGACAAACGCGCCTGCTGTATTCATGGACCTCATGAATCGCGTGTGCAAGCCGTATCTAGATAAGTTTGTTATTGTTTTCATCGATGATATACTTATTTACTCTAAAAGTAAGGAGGAGCACGAGAAGCACCTGAGGAAGATTTTTGAGTTGTTAAAGAAGGAGAAGTTGTATGCGAAGTTCTCGAAGTGTGAGTTTTGGTTAGAGTCTGTGCAGTTCCTAGGTCACGTGATTGATAGTAAGGGAGTTCGTGTGGATCCTGCCAAGGTCGAAGCGATCAGGGAATGGTCGGCACCGACAACGCCGACTGAAGTTCGACAATTCCTTGGTTTAGCTGGGTATTATCGAAGGTTCATTGAAGGATTTTCGTTGATTGCAAAACCATTGACAAGGCTTACCGAAAAGAATAGGGTGTATGAATGGGGAAATGAGGAAGAACTCGCTTTCAAAACGCTCAAGGACAAGTTATGTTCCGCACCGATATTGTCATTGCCTGAAGGAACCGAAGACTTTGTAGTGTATTGTGATGCATCTCGTAAGGGTTATGGAGCGGTATTGATGCAACGTGAAAAGGTGATAGCTTACGCGTCGAGGCAACTGAGAAAGAATGAGGAGAACTACACGACGCACGATTTGGAATTAGGAGCTGTAGTTTTTGCGTTGAAGTTGTGGAGACACTATTTGTATGGGACAAAGTGTGTTGTATTCACTGACCACAAGAGTTTGCAACACATTTTAGATCAAAAGGAGTTGAATATGCGACAGAGACGATGGGTTGAACTACTGAGTGATTACGACTGCGAAATTCGCTACCACCCTGGCAAGGCGAATGTTGTAGCGGATGCACTGAGTAGGAAGGAACGGGAGAAACCTTTGAGGGTCAGAGCTTTGGTGATGACTGAGAGCGTTGACTTAACCGAAACTATACTGAAGGCTCAAGAGAGGGGACTAATGAAAGGGAATGTTGAAGCTGAGAACTTGGGACGAATGTTGAAACCTCTTTTCGTGATTAGGTCAGACGGACTGAGATATTTTGAGAATCGGATTTGGTTACCATTGTGTTCATCTGAGGAAGGAAAGCCTGGAGTTCGAGAATTGGTTATGAACGAGTCTCATAAGTCGAAGTATTCGATACATCCTGGATCGGATAAAATGTATCACGACCTGAAGAAAGTTTATTGGTGGCCGAATATGAAGGCGGATATTGCTCGTTACGTTAGTAAGTGTTTGACTTGCGCGAAGGTTCAAGCAGAACATAAGAAACCATCTGGATTGTTGGTACAACCAGAGATCCCAGAATGGAAATGGGAGAAAATCGCTATGGATTTCGTGACGGGTTTACCGAGAACTCCTAGTGGATGTGATATGATATGGGTAATTATGGATAGGGGTTAACGAAATCTGCTCATTTCTTACCTACGAAGAAGACGGACAGCATGGAAAAGCTTGCCAGTGTGTACGTGAAAGAGATCGTCTGCAGACATGGAGTGCCGTTATCGATCATTTCGGATCGCGACAGTAGATTTACTTCGGAATGTTGGAAATCGCTTCAACGTGCGATGGGCACTGAATTGAGTTTAAGTACGGCTTATCACCCGGAAACTGACGGCCAGAGTGAACGAACTATTCAGACAATGGAGGACATGCTCCGAGCATGCGTAATTTATTTTGGAGGAAGTTGGGAACGCCACTTGCCTCTAGTGGAATTTTCGTATAATAATAGTTATCATGCGAGTATCAAGGCAGCACCGTTCGAAGCATTGTATGGAAGGAAGTGTAGATCGCCTGTGTGTTGGAGTGAAGTAGGAGAAAGTCAATTGACTGGACCCGAAATGGTTTTAGAAACGACAGAGAAGATTGTGCAAATCAAGAACCGACTACTTGCTGCGAGAAGCCGACAGAAGAGTTATGCCGATAACAGAAGGAAACCGTTGGAGTTTGAAGTTGGAGATATGGTTATGCTCAAGGTATCGCCGTGGAAGGGTGTAATTCGTTTTTGGAAGAAAGGAAAGTTGAGTCCGAGGTATATTGGACCATTTAAGATCGTTGAACGAATTGGACCAGTAGCGTATAAATTGGAATTGCCGAGCGAGCTTAGTGCTATTCACGACACGTTTCACGTATCGAACCTGAAGAAGAGTTTGGCGGATAAGGAATTGGTGATTCCTTTGGACGAGATTCGACTGGACGACAAAATGCATTTTGTGGAAGAACCTGTGGAAATTATGGACCGAGAGGTCAAGAGGCTGAAGCGTAGTAGAATTCCTATTGTGAAAGTCCGATGGAATTCTAAGCGTGGACCGGAATACACTTGGGAACGTGAGGACTTTTTCAAGGAAAGGTATCCTCATCTGTTCCAGCAGAACGAAATGTGAGTACAAGAAGAGGCGAGCGCCGGGACGTCGCTCTCTTTAAGGAGGGGTGGATGTGACACCCTAGAACCGAGGTCATTAACGTTACCCTAAATTACGCTAATTTTTGAAATTTTTAATAAATTTTAATTTCTATATTTATAAGTATTTTGGTTAAAGCCGATGTTCGAGGTTATAATTTTTACGATTGACGATTCAAGAAGGACGATGATGATTACGATCCCGATGGATGCCCAAATTTCTATAATTATTGACGATTTATCGATAATGTAATTTTTCGAGAATTTTACTTACGATTTGTGTTAAGTTGAGTCGGGTGAGTTTTATAGCCTTCCGAGTACATTTAAAGTATCCCAAAAATATTTTAGAGTGTTCGGGATGATTTCCGACTCCCGTAAAATTTTCTAAATTGACTAGTGAGTCAATCCCGCAAAGTTTTAAGGACATTTTTACTTAAGGCCAAAAGAAACCTTAAATTACCACTTTGGTCCCTCCCAATACCACAAAAAGGCACAAACACAACACACACAAACATTTAGACAAAAAAAAATCAAAACTCTCTCCCTCTTGTCCTTAGGCCGACGGCCAAACACCAAGAACCACCACCACCCACCATTTTTTTGAGTTTTAACAAAAACTAACCTTAGACCACCTCTTAAAATTCATTGGTGAGTGTTAATCCATGGTTTAATTAAACATGCATTAACAAAAAATTTCCAAAAATTTTCAAGAATCATTCAAATCCGTTTTTGAGGCTAATTGTATGGATGCATGTTAAATTCATGTATAGTGTGAGTATAATCACCAATAAAACCCACCAAAATTAATTTGGTTGTGGTGATTTGGTCACCCAAACCCCACGGCACAAGGGGGTGTTTGGGGAGCCATGGTGGTTGATGATTTTGAGCTTTGATATTGTGTTTAGCATTATGTTTATTGGTGTTTTAGATGGGTACATGTGGTTGCATGTTTGTTTTTAGATGTTAGGATTATGAGGTTGATTGATCAATAGGGGTAGGGACTGAAATTTGTGTTTGGATATGTTTGGGAAAGCTTAGGATGATGCCTAGTGGTGATTAGTAGGTTTGGAATCGAGTTTAAGCATGATTTTGGTATGGTCAAAATTAGGCAGAAAGTTTAGGACCTTTTCGTAAAAATTATTTTTCCTACAGGTCTAGATAACTAAATTTAGTCATAGAGGGTCTTCTTAGCTTTAATTTGGTATAAGGTAGAGCCCGTGACTCAAAACGAGCTAAAAGTTATGAGGTTTTAAAGATCGAGTACCGGGAGACGAGAACTTTCATAATCCGAATTTATGTATAGTTTTAGTCAAATCCCGAGGACCACAAGTATGAATTGGTAAATGGTCAAGGGTCAAATTTTGGTCACAAACCTGTGTAATTGAGTCTATAAGTTGACTTAGGAGTCAAAGAAGTCAAAGGTACATTTCAAATAGGTCAAAGAAGTCCAAGTTGGTCGAAGTACAATTTCAGCCCGGAAAATGTAGTTTTTGGAAAAGCGTTGCGTAACGGGTCGTAGAATTAAAAAATTTTAGTGGGATTAAAAATGTGTTATCTACAGGTCTTATAGGATTTTTTAGAATTTTGTCAAATTTTATAAGAATGGCTAAGTATAGTAAAACAGCCCGTACTTTCGGTAAGTACCGGCGCAAATGGATAAAAATGGATAACGTAAATAATAAGAACGAATGATGTAAAATGAGTGATGCTTGTCGTTTTGTTTTGGCGTGAGTTAAAATTGTCCTAAGTGACTAGTATCCATGTGTTTTATACAGTACCGTAAGGTATTTAAAATAAGATTACTCATTACGCGTTATTTGTTGATAGGTGTTGATTTACCCGGGCATCCGTATCGTCGTCAGTGATCATCTCTCGAACTACCGACTACTTAATATATAAGGTGTGAATTTATAGCCTCGCTTATATTTATTTCAAATTGTTTTACCCGCGAGGGAAATGCATGCTAGTTTTTAAAAGGAACGTATATCATGAATGATTGTTAGACCCGAATGTTGCCTTAGAAATTGTGTTGAGTACCTAGTTGCAAAAGACCCTAAATTCATGAACTATTAACTATTGTCCTGCCCTCGAGTAGGGGGAAATATCCGCTTATACAATTTGTAGTACTACGGGGCTAACGACCCAATGCTAGCCGAGAAGCTGTACGTTGAGTAAGTTCTGCGGTAGATTATCTTGTATGAGAGATAAGGTATAATTGCAACTGATGCCTTTAGAAGGGGCACTGGTTTCATCTGAATCACGCCGATAATTATTACGCGGGTGATTGAGTTAACGGATTAGTGTCATGAGCTTAAACACAATTGTCAGTATCCTGAATATAGATTGTTTGATCGACAAGTCTATGAATGATCACGAATGGTTTTTATTTTATATACGTTCAAATGAATTGTAAAACCTATGAATTCCACTCAACGTTTTCGTTGACCAAATTTTGGCATGTGTTTCAGGTAACCGCTGAAGTGTAGAATGGAGCATGCATGGGATGGATGTTGTGTGTATGGCTTGGAGTCTGCTTGTTTTTCCTCCCTTTTCTACTTAAACATTTTAAATTTTAATGTTATGTTGTTGTGAAACTGAAATTCTTGGGTTGAGATTCATGGGGACCGAAAACGCTAAACTCTGTTGTACCAATTGGGGTTGGAAAAACTGTGGACATGTATCACCTAACAATTTTTAATTCAAGTTTTAAGTTGACGTGTTTTTAGCGTCGTTTGATATATCTTGTGTGCAATGAATATTGTGTAGCACCCAATGTTGTAGTTCCGCTGCGCATAACATTTGTGGGGGTGTTACAGATACTGTCTTATCTTATAAAAACAATGAGTGATCTGCAAAAGAGTGATGAAATGTTGTTTACCAAGAACTAACCATAATATAATAGGAAATGAGCTTAGCCAATTAATCATGAGGTGCATGACCTCGATGGCACTCAAAAAGAATAATCCACAACGTAACTCAATTCGAGATGAGTACTTGTTCAATGGTTGCATCACTAATGCGGGCATTAGGAAGAAGCAAGAAAGGATATATAACATCAATACATGTAGGATTTAGCAATCTAAGGTAGTCTTTCCATTAATCACAAACAAGTCTAAATTGTACCGTAACACATTACGTGTCACTATGTCATACAATTCCAAGAACTCATCCTACCAACTGATATCTCAGTTAAGTTAGGGATTTTTAAAAGATACCACAATGAATACAAATCTACAAGAGTCATTAGGTGTTCCACCTGTCCTAGAAGATCCATCGGTCCCAATTCAGAAGAAGAGTTCTTCAATTTATTTCTTGGACACTGGGCATCCTCGTTATTGGACAATGGCCTAGGAACAACCCTTAACACAAACTAACAATCATTTAAAACCTTATAAATCAATCACAGGACTTAACGACTTCCTCTTACCAGTCTCATATTCCATACAGGTTAAATTTTACTTTTATTCATGTTTCAGCCAAATCATACTCAATTCGATATCCTACCTCATTCTCCAATACTTTCAACCTTATTCTTAGACCTTCAAAGTGCAATAAAAGCTCGATATGAACAATACTTAATTTCCAATCCTATAGATCTTACGACAATAGTTATCAAACGAGTCACAAGTATGAAATGTGTGACAATCTGTCAATTTATGATTGATATTTTTATTCTCAAGTATTATTTAAAAACATTATTTTAATGTTATAATATGAACTCACTTATTTTTGGGAAGTAATTTGGATTTACATCTTGAAGTAGCGTCGACTACGTCTAAATCGGAGGATTCTACGTTACGTGCTTACGTTTACATACACCGTTTTTGGTGACAGTCCGACATTTCAGAAAACAAATTTGTCCGTGAATATTATTTTGAGATTTTAAATTTGTGTTGGTTCATAAACTCACAAATTTACGAGAAGAGATTAGGACTTACGATTTTATTTTAACGTCCTTTACGACTAAACCGGAAACCTTAGGATTACGTATTTTCGTTTTCGAACTCCGTTTTTGATGAAACAATTTTTATTAGATTCGTTTTGTGCCGTTGATTCATAATTTGTAAAAACGTTTTTCGTAAAACGACTCGAGGGTACGCAAATCGAGGAAACTAGAATCGATGAATACCCGTAAATTAGTGGGATGTGACAAACTAATTTATCCCACCCCACTATACACATGGGACGGCCACCAAGTTCCACCACACCAACATTGGTGTCAACTGTAAGCTAAGTTGCTTAACACTTGTCACCTTAGCTTACAATGTAAGCCTTCCACCACCAAAACAACTTAACTCAAACTAGTAGCTCATATCTCTCATGCAAATCAACTCAAAATTCTCTCATCTCTCCCTCTATGTGTCGTCCCATATCATCACCACAACACCCCATTCATACAAAATTTAGCCACAAACATTTGTTATAATTAACATATGTTAATCTCCATTCAAAGAGATGAAGATTGGTGCAAGTTTTAACATCCAAGAGAAGTTTTCAAGGGAGTCAAGCGCTGATTTTCCACAAGGTATTCATGAAGATTGGTGGTCTTGAAGATTGTCTTGGTTATCACAAGTTTCTCCATCAAAATCCATGTCCAAATCACAACCTACATCATCTTGGTGGTATAAAGATTGTTCTCCTCATCCTCTTGTTATTTTTGATTATGTAATCTTGTATTTCTTTTACTTATATATATGTATATGATGATGAATGATGAATAAAAATATTGTGTGGGGATTTGGTGTTGATAAACATGGTTAAAAAGATGAAAAACTATAAGAAACAAGGCTAAAATCTTGTTTAAATTATTGGCTGTATAAAACAGTAAAGAATCATATGATGAACTGATAAAAATGGCATTGATTAATGTATATACAGTAAGTATAAGATGTCATACAGATGTGAGAGTTGGTCATGCAATGGAATCATTATAATGAGTGAGATATGATCAAAACAAGTTTAAAGTACAAATCTGAGTTCACTGTTTTGGACGATTTTTAGAAAATACTTAGAGGTTGATTCAACAGTAGCTATAGAAGAGTTAAATAGAGCACGTATCATTTAGTTTATGTTATAAAAATTTGAGCTTCTATCTCCATATAGAACTCTAGATATGGAAGTTTTGGTGAACATGAAAATAAAAATCAGATTTTGGGAAATTAAAGTATAATAGTATTATATAAGCACTCAAATAAAGTTAGTATAAAATGTGAATTAAAACCCACTAACTTATATAATAAATTTATATAAATATGTATAAGGATAAAAAAATGGACATTTTATAAAAATGGTAGTTTGATAAGTTTTATAAGTTATAAAACCATAAACATGATTTTTACGACTTTTTCGGCTATTACTGTAAAATTAACGTTTTTCGCCAATTAAAACTTAGACGGTTGGACGCGTCTAATGTAAACTTTTATAAACTCATATACTGATATAAAAACATGTATAACAAGTAAAAACCGATAAAACCCGAACTATATAACATACGGACATTAACGGGCTAAGTTAACGTTATTGGACTAATAATACAACAAAATGGGCTAAAACACTTATAAACTTTTTATTGGGCTTAACCCATTTGGGCCCAACATGTAAAATGTAAATACTGATAATACAAGTATAAAATGGATTAATACAAGTTAAAGAACTTATAATAAGTTTATTGGACTTAAAATATGTAAATAGGTAAAACTAGTAAACTAGTATAAAAGTTATCGACACATAACACTAAAATGAGTAAACGAGAATATGTAAACCCACTTGATCATCATATATATAATCATCATATGTATACATAATTTTTATTTTTATAAAGTCATTGGACATGAGTCTAAGACAAGTATTATTTGTCTAGGTTTCCGTGATTGAAGCACGTACCGTACGTCCGAATTGCCTATAACCCGCCTTCCCACATCAACGTGAGTTCATAGCCTCGCACTCTTTTAAATGTTTTTATGAAATGTTTGATAAACCCGCGAGGGAGATAACATGTTAGTTTTTATAAAATAGGACACCATTTGTCCTGATTGTTTGTTTATTGATTTGGACCCGAATGATTGTATGACCCGATTGTATGACTCGATAAATGATTAAAGGACCCGATAGATGAAATAAAATGGATTATTAAAGTTAGATTATGTCACTAAAAGTCCCATTAGCATGAATTGTGAACTACCGGGATTTGGTAGACGCTTATGCATATAATAGTACTATTTGGGGACGATCACCCCAGTTCGCGCCTTGACGGTTGATTCCCGTCGTGCCACATTGATCGGTAAGCGAATTTATGTATGAGAAGATTTCCATAGCGTGACCTTTGTGACGAAACGCTAATTTAGATGGGCAAATGAGTTTCGGGCTAGCTACCCGTTGTTTGGTTTAGTAAGGTAACAATGTCATGCGGCTTATAATAATCCAGTTAACGAAATACTACTATACGCACCGAATTACGATGTATTGCCTGACTAGCAATACGGGGTCATACTATTGATATTATGTTCGTGTTTTGTTTTTTCATAACCATATTCATATAACGGTTTTTATTTAACTTTATACACGTCATAAGACGTATTGTATGATGTTTTTACGACATTGGCTCGTATAATGATTTTTAAGGCAAATGCCTATATTAAGATTTTCGACAAGGATTTGTACAAGAATAACTTTGGCTATTTTATGGCCTATTACAATGTTTGTACAAAATGATTCTTGGTAATAATTTTATACCGATGTTACATTGATGGATTTTATTAAACTCTATGAATTCACTCGGCGTTATCGCTGACCTTTTCTTTTAACATGTTTTGTCTCAGGTACTTGAAGGTAATTCTCGGGAAGACAACAAGATATCATGGCCCGCACCTAAAATACTTATTTCTATTCAAATGCTTTGTAAAACCTGTATTAAATACAATGACTTGGGACCTATGTAACTTTGATATTTATGAATGGAAATGCTTTTATTATTAAACGACGCGATTTTATGCGTTGTCTATGATGTGAGTAATGTCCTATCCCGTAACACCAACGACTCTTCCATTGTATTGAGTTGTATAAATTTGGGGGTGTTACAGTTTGGTATCAGAGCTCTCGTTATAGAGAACGAAAGATTTTTTTTTTTTAAAAACTAAGGTTTTGAATAAAACATTTCAAAATCATTTAACTATAAACATTTTTCTAAAAATGTCTAAAAATCTTTTGACTATAACGGTGACGAAGAATTCCCGAGTTACCGACAAGGCCAGACTGAGAAGTGTTATTTTAATATATATATAACTTGGATTATATATATATGACGTAATTTTATTACATGATTGTTTGATGATTATTTTGATATTTATACGAGATATTTATACGACGTAGATTGTCACAAGCAACCCTAAATCCCCTAGTAAATTAATCGAAGCTATTTAATAAGTGTGGAAACACTTATCCTTTTATCACTTATTTCCAATAATAACAAGACCAAAATGTGTATTTTATGTCGTAAAAGTCGGAATTATGCGTGGTTTGTGTTTTTATTGTGTTTTAGGACCAAAAGATGAAAAAGGAAGAAATCACGGGCTTTCACGGGCTTTTATCGAAGAAAACGAGAAAAAACAAAGTCAAAAGATCAAGAGTGCTTAAAAGACGGATGTCCAAGACCTATTCTAAAGATTTATCGAAGAAAAGGTCTAAAGACGGAAGTTTAATGAAGTCGAAGAACTCGAGTCTAAATAAATGAAGAAATGTTATGACGAGTTTAATTTATCCTGAGACGACATCGAGAAAGACAAATGAATTAAATCGAGTCGAGAAGACAAAGAAAGAAGAAAGCACCACACATGCACTTCCCACTTCCCTATAAATACCCTCCTAATCACATTAGGACGGTGGTTAGCTAGTTTTTATTTTCAAGTTTTCTTTCTAGTTTTAGAGAGAGAAAGTTCCCAACTTTCTCTCACTAAGTTTTTCTTTGTTTTCATCTTTTAAATTTAAGCTTTCTTTAATCTTTGTATTTGGATTCCATTAATTAATTTCAAGTTAATTTTTGTGTTCTTTAATCTCCTTCTACATTTCTTGGTTACTTTATCTTTGATCCGAATTACATATCTCATTCGTATGACTTGATGTTTTCGTGATTAAAGGATTAATCTTCTTTGTTTACACATAAGCTCTTACACGTATAGGTTATAAGCTCTCTATGCTTATTGGCTTATTTCAAGTTTAGCTTATTGATTTTCGGATTTCACAAAGGTTTTAGTCATTTTAAAAGTTCATTTCATAAAGTTTGTAATCTTTTATGTTTTAGAAGTTGTCAAATTTAAGCCTTTTGAATTGTTTAAGGTTCGGGTAGCATAGCTTATTATATCAGCTTATTGAGTTTTAAACTTGCCACCAATTTCGGATTAAGTTTAGCTTCCATCGCAATCTTGGGTTTTCTACACATTCCTACGGATCTCTTGGTTTTTATCGCAATAACCCATCAAGGGTTCTAATTTGCGATAACGCGGTCATTCCCCCTTATTCCAATCTGGATTGCGATCGCTCATTGCGATCGCATATTCCGACGGGACTAAGGTCTTGGTTAAGACGAAACGCTGCCCAAATTTACTTTACCACATTCCGATCTGAACCACAATGCGACAGAGGTGTTTTTAGTTATTCCGATCTGGAACATTGCGATCTAATTACATTTCGACGAACATCATTGCGATAGAATTGTTAAGACTGCATTCCGATGGGTATTTAGTATAGTATTCCGATGGACTTTCACATTAATTATTCCGATGGTTTATTTTAGTTATATTCCGATGGTTATGATTTGGTGCATTCCGACAGAAGTGAATTGCAATATTACGATAGAACATGTTTTTAAGTTTTAAAGTTTTACTTAAAGTTTTTCTAAATAGCTTTTAGTTTAATTTTACTCAACGACATTTTCATACTTGCTTTTAGTTAAAATTAGATAAACAAAACCAAACCATTCTCTTGTTCACTAGAAGACAATTGAGTCGCACTTTAGACCAGTAATCAATTCGAAAAGACTTGGGACTACGAATTTTGATACGAGGTGTAAAAAGTCGAGTATTAAATGGCGCCGCTGCCGGCTTTTTTCGTTAAGATTTACGGTTTCTAGTGAGAGACGCATTGAATTTTGGGATCCGTTCTTTGAACGTTATTTTCCTTGCTTTAAAATTTTTCAAAAATCCTAAAAAATATAAAATTCTTCAAAAATACAAAAACATTAAAAAATCATAAAAAGCAATTCTTTTCCAAAGGTTTTGCACCAAAAAGATTATATAGATATTCTCCTGTGCATATTTTTCTTCTGCAGGTGTATGCGTACTAGATCTTCGTACTATTCTGATCCCGAGACTCGTGAAGATCTAGATATGGTTGGTGTTAATAACAACAATAATAACCCACCTTTACCCAATTTGAATAACAACAACAACAACAACAACAACAATGTTCCCCTACCTGATTTACGAACAATGGAGGGATTGTGTCAACCCACCATGAACGGACGCGGAGGCCCGATTGCGCCGATCCACGTCACGGCTCAGGAGTTTTCGTTGAAGCATCACATGATCCAACAAGTCCAAACTAACCCATTTCGCGGAATTCCGGATGATGATGCCAACAAACACCTCGAAAAATTCATTATCATCACCCAAAGTATGAAGTCGCCCGGTGTTTCTATGGATGACCTTCGCCTTCAACTTTTTCCCCACTCGCCTTCTCACCATGCCGAAAAATGGTTTGACCGTCTCCCAAAGAAATCTATTCATACTTGGAATGACATGACTCAACGCTTTTTGTCGCGCTATTTCCCACCATCCATGGTCACCAGCCTTCGTAACCAAATTAGTGGATTCATGCAAGACAATGATGAATCACTCTTCGATGCTTGGGAACGATACAATGATTTGATCGACCGCTTTCCAAATCACAACATGCTCCCCGTCACTCTCATTGATACCTTCTACAATGGTCTCACTTTTCATGATCGTGACACGATCAATGTCGCCGCCGGTGGTACTTTTATGAAAAGGAGACTGGAGGAGTGTAGAGAGTTGATTGAAAACATGACTACTCACCACAAGAATTGGGATTCATCCGCATCCTCAAGATCTAACCCGAGAGTCAATGTTTCTTCTACTACTTCCAATCCCGAGATGACTGAAATTTCTCGACAACTCGCTGAGATGAACAAGAATTTCATGATGGCCACAAAACACTTTCAACAAGCTAAAGCCGTTGCTATTTCTTGTGACACATGTGGTGGTCCTCATTCCTACAATGATTGTCCTTCCACTCAAGGCAATTTTTCTGAAAATGTTAACGCAGCATACGGTACTTATCCCACGGGAGGCTATCAAGCTCGCCCTCAAGGAGACCGTAGCTTGCTAAGTTATCGTTCAAATAACTATCTTGCTTCACCCGGTTTCCCTCCTACAAACCAAAACCAACAACAAAGCTATAACCGAAACAATCAATCCCAACCTCGTGCTACAAATCAATATCAATCCCAAAGAAACCCATACCCAACTCAAGGAAATTCTCAAGCTTACCAAGCTCCACCTCTCAATCAACCGATGGCATTAAATCAAGACGTCGAGACGTTCATGAAGACTAATCGGGAGATGGTAACGAATCTTCAGAGTCAAGTCATCAACTTGAAGGGCGAAATGGCGAAACAAGGGAACGATATTCGAGCCGAGCTAAGGAATGACATGGCAAAATAAAGCAATGAAATTCGTGCAGACATCAGAGACTCTTTCAGCACTCAAGCGCTTAACATACGTGATATGATCGGTTCGCTCATCCAAGGTAATCAACCCTCTTCTTCGGGTACTCTTCTGAGTAACACCGTTGCGAATCCAAGAGGGGAGATGAAAGTAATCACCACTCGTAGTGGAAAAGTTTATACGGAACCCGAGCTTCCTACACCTCCACCCGTGATTGTGAATAAGGAAAAAGAGCAACTTTCCCCACCTCCTTTGCCTTCTACCCCCATTTCCCCACCACCCGTGGTTGTGAGTGATCCTACTCCCCTAAAGCCTTCTTCTTCATCCAATATACCTTATCCTTCCAGGTTGAGGAAAGAGAAGCAAAAGAGCAAGGATGATATTCAAGTTTCAAACTTTCTAAAAATGTTTAAACAATTGAATTTTAACATCTCCTTTGCCGAGGCTCTCGCTCACATGCCCAAATACTCGAAAATGTTTAAAGATCTTCTTAGTGACAAGGAGAAGCTTCTTGACATAGCTCAGACCCAACTTAATGAGAATTGCTCCGCCGTTCTCTTAATGAAATTGCCCCCCAAACTTGGTGATCCGGGTCGCTTCTTGATTCCTTGCAATTTCCCGGGAGTAGAGAATTGCATGGCCTTAGCCGGTCTAGGTGCCAGTATAAACTTAATTCCTTTAAGTGTTTGGAAGCAATTATCTCTCCCCGAGCTAGTCCCCACCAAAATGACTTTAGAATTAGCTAACCGTATGGTTGCTTATCCAGTGGGGATAGCCGAAGAAGTCTTTGTTGGCGTTGACAAATTCACCTTCCCGGCGGATTTTGTTGTCGTTGACTACGAGATGGATCCCCGTGTTCCATTAATCGTTGGACGTCCCTTCCTGAGGACCGGTCACACTCTCATTGATGTAGCCGCGGGCGAAATAATCATGAGAGTTGGTGACGATAAAATTGTCTTCAACATGGGTAAGATTTCTAAGCAACCTTATTCGTATGAGAGTGTTAATGCTATTGATGTTCTCGATGAGGCTTGTGAAGAACATTTTCATGATGCTTGCAAAAATACTCTTTCTTCTCTACCCAATGTTGAGACCGTTGCCTCAATTGCTCCGGCATTGACTCCTTTTGGAGAAAGTGACTTGGATGATTTCGAAGCTAGCTTGGGTCCTCTCAATATTAAGTATGATGAATCTTCCACCGATTGGGATGAAGACATTCGTACTATTAAGAGACTTCTCAATGAGGATCTGTTTTCTCCTCCTTCTCCTAAAGAGGTGACTAATGATGATCCATCGTTAGTTACACTATCTATTGAGGATCCTCCCACTCTTGAGCTTAAGGACCTACCTCCTCATCTTGAGTACGTTTTCCTTTAAGACAACGAGAAGTTACCGGTCATCATCGCAAAGGACTTGAAAGAAGAAGAAAAATCCCGACTTATCACCGTGTTGAAGAAGCATAAAAGAGCTATCGCTTGGAAAATCTTCGATATTCGCGGAATTGATCCTCACTTTTGCACACATAAAATTCTCACGGAGGACGACTTTAAGCCCACAATTCAAAGCCAACGAAGGGTGAATCCTAAAATCCATGAAGTCATCAAAAAAGAGGTTATCAAACTTCTTGATGCGGGTATGATTTACCCTATTTAGGATTCACCATGGGTTAGTCCAGCCCATTGTGTGCCTAAGAAAGGTGGAATCACCGTTGTGCCCAATCAAAACAACGAGTTGATTCCTACCCGTCTCGTTACTGGGTGGAGAGTTTGTATAGACTACCGCAAACTCAATGATGCCACGAGAAAGGATCATTTCCCTCTACCTTTTATGGACCAAATGCTTGAACGTTTAGCGGGTAATGAATATTACTGCTTTCTTGATGGTTTCTCGGGTTATTTCCAAATTCCCATCAATCCCCAAGATCAAGAAAAGACAACATTCACTTGTCCCTATGGCACATTTGCTTACAAAAGAATGCCTTTTGGCTTATGCAATGCCCCCGGGACTTTCCAAAGGTGCATGTTGGCTATCTTTCATGACATGATTGAGCAAACCATGGAAGTCTTCATGGATGATTTCTCGGTCTTTGGGGATTCCTTCTCTTCTTGCCTTGCCAATTTGGAACGTATGCTTAAGCGGTGCGAAGACACTCGCCTTGTTCTGAATTGGGAAAAATGCCATTTTATGGTAAAAGAAGGCATTGTGCTAGGACACAAAATCTCTAAAGCCGGTCTTGAAGTCGACCGTGCTAAAGTAGATGTCATAGCCAAATTACCTCCACCTTCAACCATGAAGGGTGTGAGAAGTTTTCTGGGTCATGCGGGCTTCTATCGTCGATTCATTCAGGATTTCTCTAAAATCGCTCGCCCGATGACCCACCTCTTGGAAAAAGATACTCCTTTTATCTTTTCTAAAGAGTGTATTGAATCCTTCAATCTTCTTAAGGATAAGCTAACTAAGGCACCGGTCTTGGTTACCCCTAATTGGGAGCTACCCTTTGAATTGATGTGTGATGCTAGCGACTTTGCTATTGGAGCGGTTTTGGGCCAAAGAGTGAATAAACACTTCCAACCAATCCATTACACTAGCAAGACAATGACGGGGGCTCAATTGCATTATACGACAACCGAAAAAGAGCTTTTAGCTGTTGTCTATGCTTTTGAAAAATTTCGCCCGTATCTTGTTTTATCCACCACCATCGTATACACGGACCATTCCGCGTTGAAGTACTTGATGACTAAGCACGACTCTAAGCCAAGACTTCTTCGCTGGGTTTTACTCCTTCAAGAATTCAACATTGAAATTCGTGACAAGAAGGGTGCCGAAAACCTGGCCGCGGATCATCTGAGTAGACTTGAGGATCCATACCAAGGGGATCATCCGAACAAAGAGATCAATGACTCTTTGCCCCTTGAGACCTTAATGTCTATAAATCTCAATCTTGATGACACCCCGTGGTTTGCCGACATTTCAAACTACTTAGCGGGTGGTATTCTCATCAAAGGGTTAACATCCCAACAAAAGAAGAAGTTCTTGAATGATGTTAAGACTTACTTTTGGGATGACCCTTTTCTATTCAAACAATATGCTGATCTGATTATTCGTCGATGTGTTGATGGACCGGCAGCTTTGCAAATCCTTGCTGCTTGCCATAAAGGACCCACCGGTGGTCACTTTGGTCCCAACTACACCGCTAAGAAAGTGTTTGATTCTGGATTCTATTGGCCCACCATTTATCGTGACGCTCACGAAATGGTTAAGCATTGTGATGCTTGCCAACGCCAAGGCAAGATCACACATAAAGATGAGATGCCTCAAAATTTCATACAGGAATGTGAAATCTTTGACGTATGGGGCATCGACTTTATGGGGCCATTTCCATCCTCCAAAGGGAACAAGTACATCCTCGTAGTCGTTGACTACGTTTCCAAATGGGTTGAAGCCAAGGCTCTCCCTACGAACGATGCGAGGGTGGTCGTGAACTTTTTGAAGCAACTGTTTGCTCGATTCGGCGTTCCTCGTGCTATCGTCAGTGACCGTGGGACTCATTTTTGCAATGATCAGTTTGCAAGAGTCATGGCTAAGTATGGTGTTAATCACCGTCTTTCCACCGCCTATCATCCCCAAACCAATGGGAAAGCCGAGATTTCCAACCGTGGATTGAAGCGAATTATGGAGCGTACTGTGGGAGAGCATCGCGCCGCGTGGGCCGATAAGTTAGATGATGCTCTGTGGGCTTTTTGTACTGCTTATAAGACCCCGATCGGTTGTACACATTATCTTCTTGTGTACGGGAAAGCATGCCACCTCCCCATCGAGCTGGAACATAAGGCGCACTGGGCCTTGAAGTGGGCTAACTTCGACATCAACAAAGCCGGTGATCATCGCAAGATTCAACTCAACGAGCTCAACGAACTGAGGAATGAAGCTTACGATAACTCACTGATCTACAAGGAGAAGACCAAGATCATTCATGACGCAAGGATTAAGAACCGAGAGTTCCACGTTGGTGATCAAGTCTTACTTTTTAACTCTCGGTTGAAGATCTTCTCTGGCAAGTTGAAGAGCCGCTGGTCTGGTCCATTCATCGTTGCCAAAGTATTTCCTTATGGGACCATTGAGCTTTCTCAGCCAAATGGGCCCAATTTCAAGGTGAATGGCCAGCGTTTGAAGCTGTACTTTGGTGAGGACATCTCTCATGAGATGATTCCATCCCTCACCACGTTTCCCATGGACTAAATTTGGGTCGAGTCAGGCTCGTGACTCGGTTATCTAAAACAAGCGCTTCTCGGGAGGCAACCCGTGATCTATCCTTTACTGCTTTCATAATAAGTGTAGGGGGGAGCCCCGTATGTGTTTGTTGTCTTGTTTCTTGTGCTGTGTAGGGATTAAAGCTTCAAAGATCCACCTTGATGACTTTTGACGAACCGTGATACCGTGTTCCCATCTTCCCGGTTCTATCCTAAACTTTTGTGATTCAATATTTCATATTTTACATGTTCACATTGAATTCACTTTAGTTGTCCTTTCCTTAGCAAGATTTAAACAAAGTGCACAATGTCATAAGTGTAGGGGAGTTCACTCCCACATGCTTAAACATTGAGGACAATGTTTATATCAAGTGTAGGGGGACTTCTATCGAAGTAAGTGGTCTTTTCCATGAATTTGCCCTCATTTTAACCGGAAAACTTGATTTTTCGACATTTTTCAAAATTTTTAATCTATTTTGGCCTAGTTGTATAGTTGTATTTTCCCTTATTATGTTTATTTTCTTTCCTTGCTAGAATAAAGTTCTAATAAAGTGGTTTTAAATTTTTCTTAGTCGTGAACATTTTGACTCAACCCGAGTTTACTTATCTAAGTTTACTCTAGCTAGTATCCTTAACGTGTTTAAGTCAAGTTTTGCTAGGCTTTTATATAGGGAGCTATAAAACGCGAAAGTCTTAACTTTCACGGGTTAAGAACAAGAACTTTTCGCAAGTTACTATAATTGATCCTAGAGAGTCGTTTATCAAGGGAACTTTAAAATGCGATTTCTAAGCTTGAAAAAGTTTAAGAATTTGCAAGATCCTATAGGCGACTCGAAAACCCAAAACATTGATTTAATAGGCTAAGCATCCACGAGTCTCATTCCTTGAGATTTTAAATTGTGGAGAATGAGAGATGATAGAGTCAATTATAAGTTCGGTATTCTTTCGTGAATTTATGTGAGTTAATTATAAGCCTATTCTCCCTTCGCTTGTTAATAAATTTATCCGCAATAAATAAGGTTGTACGATTTAAAAGGTTAGTTAGCTTCTAGCCCAAGATCGTTTAAAAGTTGCTCGGTACGGATTAGAGTTCATAGCCAAGGCATAACTTATTGAAGCGGGATGCGAAGATTGGCGAGTCCGAAAAGGCCCTAACAAGGCATGAGGGCTACATTTTGTTGCTAAAGATCCAAAAGTGATGTGAAGAATCATTTATCGAAAATCAATATGAAGGATCGAGACACACGACGAAAAGCAAATTGATACAAGATTTTACTCTAGTAAGAAAAGTTCTTTTGATGTGTGTCTAATCGAATTGATTTCCGTTCTATGTGCGACTCTGCTGTCTTTGGTGAAACAAATGTTTGTCGTTGTAGTATATTAAAAGTGCAAAAACAATTAAAAGCAAATGTCGTTAAAGTAAAAGGCGTTAAAATAAAAGGTGTTAACATAAATCTAAGTCTAATTAAACGAAAGGGTGCAATATTTAAAAACTTTGAAAAGTAAAATAATAAAATGACAAAAATTAAAAGCGTGACAGAAATTAAAATTTGACAAGAATTAAAATGAGAATGTAAAAATTAAACAAGACAAAAAATGAAAAATAACCCAGATCGGAATCTATTCCGATCAACCTCGTCGGAATGTGCACAACCGTCTAATCGGAATGTTAGCTTACCCCCAAATCGGAATGTGTTCGGAACACCAGATCAGAATATGTCACTTCTTCAAATCGGAATACCCAAACAAATCCTGATCGGAATAAGTACTTACCTTATCGGAATATGGCGTAGACGCTGGTCGGAATGCTGATCGGAACCCTTGATCGGAATACTGTCACTTACCCTGATCGGAATACCAAACACGCACCTCGATCGGAATGAGGAATGAAGCACCGATCGGAATGACTGTCACTAGACCAGATCGGAATATCCACTTACCTTGCCCTGATCGGAATACCAACTTACCCACCAATCGGAATGCACAAACCCTTTTCCGACCAAGCCAAGGAGCTATGGTCGGAATGTAAAACCCCTTTCCGATTTGTCAGATCGGAATACGGAAGAAAAGGCACAAATTAAGCTAAAGAAATAAGCTACTAATCAAATAAGCACAAGTCTAAAATCCTAAGGCAAACCGTATAAAAATAAGCTACTTAACTGAAATTTAAAGACTTTTAAAACACGAAATGAATAAGCTTTACGAAAAACAACTTTTATATAAAAATAACTTTTATAAAAACTTTATAAACTTGAAACTAAGCACAAATAAGCTATGAAATAAATGATCTAACACAATCAAAAGCATAAAAACACAATCTTTAATCAAATAAGCAAGAAAATACGCATGTAAACATAAAGATCAAGCAAGAAAGAAAGGTAGAATGAGAGATCAAACAAGTAAAGTAAAGGTGCAATAAAGATAAAATTAACTTACTTGAAAACTAAAGTGTAAGACAAGGTAATTAAAGGTGCAAGGTAATTAAATGTGCATAAAAGTAAAGGTGGAAGAACTAGTGTCACTCTAGCCAACAAAGAAAATTGATTAACTAGCCTAATCTATATATAGGGGAGGATTAGGAAGCTTCCTCCCCTCTTTCATTTCTCCTTAATTGCATCATTAGGTCCTTCCTTCTTAATTTCTTTGTTAATTGCACCATTAGTCCTTAAGCCTTTAAATCTTCTTTAATCTTGGACTTATATGACTTTTGGCTCGGGATTTCTTTGAACTCGTCTTTTGATTCTTCAATAAAATAGACTTGAGTTCTTCGGCTTTTGATAAACTTCCGTCTTTTGACTTTTTCTTCGATAAATCTTTAGAATCGGTCTTGGACTTCTGTTCTTTTTGCACTCTTGACTTCTTGACTTCGTCTTTCATCTTTTTCTTCAATAAAAGTCCATAAAAGCCCGTGAATGCCCGTGTTTTCTGCACTTTTCACCTTTTCGTCCTAAATCACAACAAAAACACAAACCACGCATAATTCCGACATAAAAGACATAAAATACACGTTGTGGCTCGGTTATTATTGTAATTAAGTGGTAAAAAGGATGGTTGTTTACACACCTATCAAATCCCTTACACTTGACCATTGCAATGTCCTCATGCAATGCATTAGTTACAAAGCACGTTTACACTTTTCATCATAATCAATCCATAGTGGCCTTTATTAAAGAGATAGAAAACTATAAACATTAAGGTAAAGAAATCAAAAGCATACCTTGGGTTTTGGAAATGTCATGAATAATCATCATCCTCAAGTTTTCACTTTCTCCAAACCAAGCTTAAAAACGAGATCATTGTTATGATAAGTTAGCAAACTAACACGAACTCATGTGGGCCAATTACTCACTTAGACTCCCTTATTCCTATGTGTATCTTTTGTATTTTATTGTTGTCTTGAATGATCACGAAGATGCATTGTTGACTTATTTCGATAGTTTATTAGGCCGAAAATAAAGTGAACGATTTAATCAATAGTTAGCTAAAGGACAAAATCTTTTAAAACTGCTTCTCGGGACCTCATAAAGTTCATATCTTGGCATAACTCGCTTCGTTATTTGAGACCTTTCTCGGACCGATATTTGGCAGCGACTTCATACTTCAAACCTTGAGAGACGTTCATGAAATTATGGCCTTCTCTTTATAATGGAATTTCTAGCCCAAGATCGTTTAAAAGTTGCTCGGTACGGATTAGAGTTCATAGCCAAGGCATAACTTATTGAAGCGGGATGCGAAGATTGGCGAGTCCGAAAAGGCCCTAACAAGGCATGAGGGCTACATTTTGTTGCTAAAGATCCAAAAGTGATGTGAAGAATCATTTATCGAAAATCAATATGAAGGATCGAGACACACGCCGAAAAGCAAATTGATACAAGATTTTACTCTAGTAAGAAAAGTTCTTTTGATGTGTGTCTAATCGAATTGATTTCCGTTCTATGTGCGACTCTGCTGTCTTTGGTTAAACAAATGTTTGTCGTTGTAGTATATTAAAAGTGAAAAAACAATTAAAAGCAAATGTCGTTAAAGTAAAAGACGTTAAAATAAAAGGCGTTAACATAAATCTAAGTCTAATTAAACGAAAGGGTGCAATAGTTAAAAACATTGAAAAGTAAAATAATAAAATGACAAAAATTAAAAGCGTGACAGAAATTAAAATTTGACAAGAATTAAAATGAGAATGTAAAAATTAAACAAGACAAAACATGAAAAATAACCCAGATCGGAATCTATTCCGATCAACCTCGTCGGAATGTGCACAACCGTCCAATCGGAATGTTAGCTTACCCCCAAATCGGAATGTGTTCGGAACACCAGATCGGAATATGTCACTTCTTCAAATCGGAATACCCAAACAAATCCTGATCGGAATAAGTACTTACCTGATCGGAATATGGCATAGACGCTGGTCGGAATGCTGATCGGAACCCTTGATCGGAATACTGTCACATACCCTGATCGGAATACCAAACACGCACCTCGATCGGAATGAGGAATGAAGCACCGATCAGAATGACTGTCACTAGACCAGATCGGAATATCCACTTACCTTGCCCTGATCGGAATACCAACTTACCCACCAATCGGAATGCACAAACCCTTTTCCGAACAAACCAAGGAGCTATGGTCGGAATGTAAAACCCCTTTCCGATTTGTCAGATCGGAATACGGAAGAGAAGGCACACATTGAGCTAAAGAAATAAGCTACTAATCAAATAAGCACAAGTCTAAAATCCTAAGGCAAACCGTATAAAAATAAGCTACTTAACTGAAATTTAAAGACTTTTAAAACATGAAATGAATAAGCTTTACGAAAAACAACTTTTATATAAAAATAACTTTTAAAAAAACTTTATAAACTTGAAACTAAGCACAAATAAGCTATGAAAATAAATGATCTAACACAATCAAAAGCATAAAAACACACTCTTTAATCAAATAAGCAAGACAATAAGCATGTAAAGATAAAGATCAAGCAAGAAAGAAAGGTAGAATGAGAGATCAAACAAGTAAAGTAAAGGTGCAATAAAGATAAAATTAACTTACTTGAAAATTAAAGTGCAAGACTGATATGTGTGAAAACACACATCTTTTCTACCACTTAATTACAATAATAACCGGACCAAAACGTGTATTTTATGTCTTTTATGTCTGAATTATGCGTGGTTTGTGTTTTTGTTGTGATTTAGGACAAAAAGGTGAAAAGTGGAGAAAACACGGGAATTCACGGGCATTTACGGACTTTTATTGAAGAAAATGATGAAAGACGAAGTCAAGAAGTCAAGAATGCAAAAAGAACGGAAGTCCAAGACCAATTCTGAAGATTTATCGAAGAAAAAGTCAAAAGACGGAAGTTTACTTTAAGCCGAGGAACTCAAGTCTTATTTATCGTAGAATTTAAAGACGAGTCCGAAGAAATCCCGAGCCAAAAGTCATCACATTCCAAGATTAACAAAAAGATTAAGAAGGAAGGACTTAAGGGCGCAATTAAGAAGAAAGGAAGGAGAGGAGGAAGCTTCCTCTAACCTTCCTCCTAATCACCTATAAATACTTCCCTTTTCATTTCATTTGCTCTTGTTGGCTAATCGTGACAATTAGTCCTTCCACCATTTAATTACCTTGTCATTTACTTATCTTGTCAATTTAAATACATGTTATGCACCTTAATTACCTTTTAATTTCAAGTAAGTGTTCTTTAATTTTCTTGTTTTAAATTTCTCATTCTACCTTTCTTTCTTGCTTAATCTTTGATTTATATGCTTTTTATCTTGTTAACTTGTTTAAAGATTTCATTTTTATGCTTTTGATTGTTTTAAATCTCTTATTTTCATAGCTTATTTGATTTATTTTCAAGTTTATATAGTTTTTGCAAAAGTTATTTTTATATAAAAAGTTGTTTTTCTTAAAGTTTATCTTTTTCGTATCTTAAAAGTTGTTAACTTTCAGTTTCGTAGCTTATTTTTACACGGTTTTACCTTAGGATTTAGTCTTGTGCTAATTAGAATCATAGCTTATTAGATTAGCTTAATTTGTGCTTTTTCCACCTTATTCCGATTTGACCAATCGGAAAAGGGTTTTACATTCCGACAATAGCTACGTAGCTTGGTCGGAAAAGGGTTTCTATTACATTCCGATCTGAAGGATCTTGGTATTCCGATCAGAGTGGGTTATCAGTATTTCGATCAGGTGTTGTGACAGCATTCCGATTGATACTCTTTTCCTCATTCCGATCGAGGTGCGACTTTGGTATTCCGATTGGGTAGGTGACAATATTCCGATCGTAGGTTCCGATCTGCATTCCGACCAAGTCCATATTCCGATCAAGAGGTAAGTTAAGCATTCCGATCAGAGCGTTTTGGATATTCCGATTGGTAAGTGACAGCATTCCGTTTGGGTTCCGACCAACATTCCGATTGGACAGGTTTGACATTCTGATTGTGGCTAATCGGAATATATTCTGATAGGAGTTGTTTTCTTATGCTTTGTCTTGTTTAATTTTTACGTTATCATTTTTATACTTGTCTAATTTTAATTCTCGTCAAGTTTTAATTTTTAGTCATTTAAATTAATTTACTTTTCAAAAAGCTTTTAAATCTCGCACCTTTCTTTTTAATTAGATTTAGATTTAATTTCACGCTCTTTTAATACTTGCCCTTTACTTTAACGACATTTACTTTTAAGTCTTGCACATTTAAATTAAAAACCAACCAAAAATATTCTTTTTCACCAAAATAAAAATGAGTCACATAGAGAACCTAGATCAATTCGATTAGACATTCATCGACGAACATAATTTTTAATTAGGTAAAAACCTAGTTATCAAATGGCGCCGATGCCGGCTCTTTTCCTAAAGATTAACGGTTTTCTGTGAGAGACGCGTTGCTTTTTGGGATCCGTTCACTTGTGAGCGTTACTTTTCTTGCATAAAAAAATTCATAAAAATCATAAAAATTAAAATTGATAAAAATCCATAAAAATTAAAAAAATTTCAAAAATCCAAAAAGATTTTATCTTTATTGTGTATGTATATTGTCTTTGTGTTTGGTTTCTTTTTCTTTTGTCTTTGTAGGTGCATGCGTACTAGATCTTCTAATTATCAAGAGCCCGAGCCTCAAGAAGATTTAGCTATGTCAGGTGTTAACAACAATAATCCACCGCACCCTAATAATAACAACAATGCTCTTCCACAACCCGATCTTCGGACCATGGAGGAGCTTTGTCAACCTACCATGTTTGGACGAGGAGGACCGATTGCGCCGATGCAAATCAACGCTCCTGAGTTTTCGTTGGAGCACCACATTATTCAGCAAGTGCAAACTAACCCATTCCGTGGATTGCCTGATGATGATGCCAACAAACACCTCGACAAGTTCATTACAATCACCCAAAGCATGAAGTTGGCTGGTGCCACAATGGATGAACTACGCCTACAACTCTTTCCACATACCTTATTACATCATGCCGAGAAATGGTTTGATCGTCTCCCGAAGAATTCTATTCACACTTGGGATGACATGACTCAACGCTTTTTGTCGCGCTACTTTCCACCATCCATGGTCACAAGCCTTCGCAATCAAATCAGCGGTTTTATGCAAGACCCTGATGAATCTCTTTTTGATGCTTGGGAGCGATATAATGTCTTGATCGATAGATGTCCAAACCACAACATGCTCCCTGTGACCTTAATCGATACTTTCTACAACGGTTTGACTTTTCGAGATCGTGATACGATTAATGCAGCCGCCGGTGGCACATTCATGAAAAGGAGACCCGAGGAGTGTAGAGAGCTTATTGAAAACATGACTACTCACCACAAAAACTGGGATTCCTCTACTTCTTCTATGAACAACCCGAGAGTCAATGTTTCTTCCACCTCAGCAAACCCTGATATGACCGAACTCACCCGTGTGCTGACTGAAATGAGCAGAAGTATGCAACTCTTGGCTTCAAACCAACAACAACAACAAGTTAAAGCTGTTGCTGCTCCTTGTGAAACATGCGGCGGTCCTCACTCATACACCGATTGTCCTTCTACACAAGGAAATCCGGAAAATGTGTATGCAGCTTATGGTAATTATTCACCGGAAAATTACCAAGCTCGACCTCAAGGGGATAGAAATCTGCTGAGTTACCGGTCCAACAACTACCTTTCACCCGGTTTTTCTCCTCAAAACCAAAACTCCGCCAACAAGTACACTAGAAGCAACCAAATCCCACCAAGAGCTTATAATCCTCACCCACCCGCCCAACAAAACCCACCCATTAACCCCGATGTTGAAGCCATTATGAGAACCCAAGGTGAGCAAATCAAGAACCTATAGAGCCAAATTATCAATCTGAAAGGAGATATCACAAAGCAAGGAAATGAGATAAGATCCGAGCTTCGAGATAACATTCAATCCTCCTTCAGCAATCAAACCAATGATTTGAAGAATATGCTTGCTAGTTTCTTGCCCGCTGCTCAACCTTCTTCTTCAAGTTCTCTACCTTTAAACACCGTCACTAATCCGCGAGCCAATGTGAGTGCTATTACTACTCGTAGTGGAGTAACCATCGTAGGACCATCAATCCCACCACCATCATCTACACCTCCTCCACCACCATTTATCCCTACTCCTCCTACACCTAGTATTAGTGCACCATTACCGTCTCCGCCTCGACGTGATGAATTTCCCACGAATGACCCTTCAACATCTCAACCTTTACCTACACCCGCACCTTCACCACCCAAACCCAATATCCCTTATCCCTCTCGTTTAGGCAAGTCCAAAATGCTAACCAAAGAGGACTCCGAAGTGTCACGCTATGTGAGTATGATTTCTCAAATGAACTTCAACATTAGCTTTCTTGAAGCACTCGTCCACATGCCCAAATTTTTTAAAGCATTTAGGGAATTGCTTAACAAGAAGGAGAAGCTGATTGAACTCGCCAACACTCGATTAAACGAAAACTGCTCTGCAGTTATTCTTAAAGAACTGCCGGAAAAGCTTGGAGATCCCGGTCGTTTTGTGTTGCCTTGCGTGTTCAACAAAACTGAAGAATTTACTGCCCTTGCTGATCTCGGGGCTAGTATTAATCTTATGCCTTTGAGTGTTTGGAAAACACTATCATTACCCGACCTCACTCCAACAAAGATGACTCTTGAACTTGCAAATCGCACTCTCGCTTACCCCGTTGGTATAGCCGAAGACGTGTTTATTAAAATTGGCACATTTACTTTCCCGGTCGATTTTGTCGTAGTTGATTATGAAATGGACCCACGTATACCTTTAATACTTGGTCGGCCATTCTTGAGAACCGGATGAGCTTTAGTGGATGTGGCCGAAGGTGAGTTAATCTTAAGAGTCGGGGATGATGCACAAGTTTTCAAAATGGGGAAGCTTACAAGTACAACCTTTGGAGGACGCGAATCAGTGAATATAATTAATGTGCTCGATGACTTTGTCGTTTACAACAATCCTCTATTCGAGTCTTGCAATGATAATCCACTTTTTCATGATGATGTGGATGATTCTCTCCCTACTTTGGAAGCTTCTCCCATTTATGATTCTCCACCGGTCTTTGATGCTTATGATGATGATTCTAGCTCAGATTCGGATGATTTTGATGATTGTACTTCTGAGTATCCCGAGATGCCTACTTTCGATGATTTTGATGAGGCCGATACTCTTTTGAGCGATTCTTCACATGATGAAGATCCTCCGCCATCACTCGATCCTACTTTGGACGATTATTCATTTGAGGAAGATTTCTCTGAATTTCTCAACACTTACTTCCCTCATGAGAGTGATGCTCCTCCTTATGACTTTGAAGATTATCATCTTGATCCTACTTTGGATTTGAAGAACATTCTGTCAAAGGAGAAGAAACCGGTCGACACCAATATCCGTTGCACATATGATTTGACACCTCTTTGTCCCCCTTTTGAGAACGAGGTTGTTCTTCTTTGCGGATCTTCTTCACACTCGGCTGAGCCTGAGTGCTATTTTCCCCTAAAGGAAAAGGTGTTCGACCCCGGTATTGAAGTCTTTAAGCCATCTCAGTATCCACCTGATGAAATAAAAGGAAAAATCTTTGGAACTATTGAAGACATGCTTGCACCTCACCATACTTGCTCCCACCGTGCTCCATCACTGCTTAAGGGAACCCTGCCACTTCTTCTTTGGCTTGCCTTGTTCGCCTTAAGCTTGTGCTATTTGATGGACGAAAACTATGTCTTTGATCCTGGTGGATATGTTTCATGCTTCTTCCGTTGATGATCAAGGTCGAGTCAGGCTCACGACTCGGTTAACAAAAACCAAGAGCTTCTTGGGAGGCAACCCATGCATCTCTCTTTTCACTTTCTTTATCATAAGTGTAGGGGGGACCCTTTGGTTTGCTCTCTCCTCTCTTCTATTAATCAGGGATTCGAGCTTCAATGATCCACTCTTGATGATTCTTGACGACCCGTGATTCCGTGTTCTACTTATTCCTGGTTCTATCCTAAACTCTTTTCGATTCACTAATTTATATTTTCTCAATATTAAAATAGGAATCTCTTTAGTTGACCTTTCCTTAGCAAGATTTAAACAAAGTGCACAATGTCCTAAGTGTAGGGGAGTTTACTCCCACATGCTTAAACATTGAGTACAATGTTTATTTTAAGTGTAGGGGGGACTTCTATCGAAGTTAAGTGGTCTTTTCCTTGTATTTGTCCTCATTTTAACCGGAAAATCAATTTTTCGACATTTTTCAAAATTTTAGATCTATTTTGGCCTATTAGTTTTTCCTTTTGCATAGTTATTTTCTTTCCTTATTAGAATAAATGTTTAAATAAGTGGTTTTAATTTTCAAAACATTGTGAATCTTTTGACTCAACCCGAGTTACTCTAGCTAGTATCCTTAACGTGTTTAAGTCATGTTTTGCTAGGCTTTTATATAGGGAGCTATAAAACGCGAAAATCTTAACTCTCACGGGTTAAGAACAAGAACTTTTCGCAAGTTCCTATAATTGATCATAGAGAGTCGTTTATCAATGGAACTTTAAAATGCGATTTCTAAACTTGAAAAAGTCTAAGAATTTGCAAGATCCTATAGGCGACTCGAAAACCCAAAACTTTGATTTAATAGGCTAAGCATTCACGAGTCTCATTACTTGAGATTTTAAACTGTGGAGAACGAGAGATGATAGATCCAATTATAAGTCCGGTATTCTTTCGTGAATTTATGTGAGTTAATTATAAGCCTATTCTCCCATCGCTTGCTAATAATTTATCTGCTAATAAATAAGGTTGTACGATTTGAAAGGTTACTTAGCTTCTAGCTGTCACACCCCAAATTTATCAGAGTAAGGCAACGCAATGGGGTGCGACGGTCATGACTATCACAAGACATAGATACAAAGAACGACTATTTAAAAGCCGTTTTAATTTAATTAAAAGCATAAAATTTGTTTCGGAAGCGAATTACACAAGATCGTAATAAAACATTGTTTCAAAAGACTTTAACATTGATCCAAATATCCATACGCTAGTCACGACCATTTTCATTTAAAAATCTCCCATGCATAACCACGTCACTCCTCCGTCTTGATACCTGAGAAAAACATTGCTAAAGCGTCAACACAAAGGTTGGTGAGTTCATAGGTTTAAGTTTAATAGTGTGATGAACCATAAGGTTTTCCAAGGCAACCGGCATATAATCTTATAACAAATACAAGATTATAATCCAAAGTATACGTTTCAATCACCTACGTCTAAGCTCGTGACACCGAAGCGTTAACCTCAACCAACAAGATATAAATAAGAGCCCGAGCAAATGCCTATCCCGAAGCATTTGTAAATCCTCAAATGTAAGTGTATCTAACTTTAGCCACACAACCAAATTAGATAGGGAGGTTAGTCCCGATAGATCTATCCATAACATTCGCGCTTACACAAAGTAATTAACGATTCACGATAGTGGGCTAAAGCATCTAGGGATATCGCTACTTAGACATCATGTAGGCAAACGTATCAGTTTAAGGCACTTATGTTCATCCGTTAAAATCAAGCAATGTTCTCACCCCAAAATAGTTAAAACAATTAAAAGTGGGGCTATGAAACTCACCTTGATGAAGTAGCGAATATGATCAATAAAGGATAACACAGAATATCAAGGCACGCAAAACAATGCGCAAACGATACTCTCGTAACCTAAGTAAAATATCCGTACTTAGGCTAAATACAAGAAATAATAATGTACAATGCACTTGGTTGATAATTTATACTTGCTAAAGATTTATAAAATGTTTTCATACATTTTTCATGTTCATCCATTTTAGTCACGGGGTCGACTTTGGGCTTTAATAACTCGTCATTTATTAGTCCGAAAAATAATCGGGTTCTTGTTATAAAAACTAGACCGCGAGCTCTTCGATATTTAATAAATATCGCATTTTATTGAGGTCTCTAAGTATTTCAAACAGTTAGACAAAGTGGTGCACTCACAACGAAAAATAAATAAGTAAGGTTAATTATTTATATGTGTCAATCGATCATCTTTGGAAATTTATTGCGAGTTCGTTACTTAGCTTCAAGACAAACGGAAAACTGTTTTGAAAACTAGGTCGCGTCGGGCATGATCTTTAGGTCGGTTAAAACTTGACACAAAACAGGCTTTATGGGTCGAAATTTATAATGTTATGTGTACTCTCCTAGAGATCTTGAAATAAAATAAAAGTACTAGTTTTGTGTTCACATCTTAATGTAATATCTTAGTCTTTTCCTTTGTGTTTGTTCCTACCTATTCTCGGCACACATACTCTTGCATTGTATGACCCTCTTCTTTTCATGGGTCCTAGTCTTGTTGTAGACTTACACAATTTCAGCAAGTACTTATAGGTTTGTCTTTTGTCCATTGCCTATCCCTACTACATGCAAGGACAAGTGGTCCTCAAATTGGTTTCATACTTTGTTTTACTCATACTCCATACATACATATGCATACATGGCTTCTTTCACATAATACTATGCAGGGAAATAATTATCATAATAGCAAAAGGAGTTTATGGATATAGTGTATCTGGACTAAGACACCACACAGGGGAACATGCACACACATACTATCATACATAAACATACATAAACATACATAGAATGGACAAAATACTTCACATACCATACAACTATTTCATACAGTAGTTTTTAAAAAGGATA
Organism: Glebionis coronaria; assembly: GCA_025667525.1. Classification (NCBI taxonomy): domain Eukaryota; kingdom Viridiplantae; phylum Streptophyta; class Magnoliopsida; order Asterales; family Asteraceae; genus Glebionis; species Glebionis coronaria. Next base: position 243,802,287 of record CM046876.1, read on the forward strand.
ATTGTTGTTAGTTGTTTTGGGTTTACTGCTCACGCAGTGTGCACCAAGAAAAATGGGAAGATGGTCCATTTTGTTTTCAATCCTTAATCTATCATGCATACAAAACACAAGTATTATCTATTCACCTACATACAAGTAAAGCAAGATTGGTTTTGGTTGTTCATGGCTGCTACCTACACATCACATAACATACAGTGACAACATATCTTGGTTCGTTTTCACTTTATGTCCACGTCTCACACATATAGGAGCAATCCATAGTAACTTTATGCAATGAGAGTGGGAGTCTCAGGCCCTTAATACTCACATAAAAATATAGCCATTAACATGCAACTTATTTACTTCTTAATGTGAGTACACATACACGCAGGACTGCCTACACATTTTAAGACTTATGTGAGGGGAGTGTGGGTTCTCATTTGTCCTACTGGTCGTTTGCATCCACGAAGCACATAATCATGTCAAGTAAGTCACACCTAATATCATAGAGACACAAACCTTACTAAGATCATACAAGGGTCATTCAAACACACATGTTTTGACATAATTTTGTGGTATATGCAAGCAAGCAATACTCACAGCTTCTGCTTATTTGGTTAGCATACATACGTGTTACATACAAACCATGGAAGGGGGATTTGTTGAGGTTCTAAGCATGCACACACAAGAAATTAAATTCTTAGAACTACTCTATTGTGGTTGTTTGTAAGCACTCACTTGATACTCACACACATGTTTCATACACGCTGGGACCTTACTTCTGTTGTAAAACATACAAACGCGACCTGACATAGAATCATGGTTTTCTTGTTGTCATTTGGTTCGCGTATACATACTTAACATGACATATTCTTTCACATAACGCATACAATTTATCGCACGAACTTACTTGCATTGTTTTAGTCTTGATGAACCCCTGAACACGCCCACAGCCCAAACAAGGTTTTAGAAATAATTTACCATGCATGCTAACACGTTCACATTCAAGTTATCCATTCTCTTTGTGTTTACACACTTGTCTATTCCATGCTTCATACTTCTATTGAGCACACACATAAACGTGAATCTCTTTGGTTAAAGTGGGGGTCGTTTAGGGTTTTCTACATGCAAGCATTTACAGCCAATGATCACATACAATACATCTTTATAGTCCACGCATGAGTTTTGAAGGGTTTGTGTCTTCATGTATTTGCTAGCTTTTAGTACACGCATAAAATCATTCCTACTTCATACATTCGTTTCCTAGGTCTCAACTTACACCTATACGTAGTCGTTATAAGGTCAATATAGTTACTTTAAGTAAATTCTCACCACCAATCTAGCCCGTGACTTGGTATGTTTAAGTTTACAAAAACATTTTTAGCAAGTATTATCAACCAAGGCAAATGATCAAACATGTTAAAGGAGGGCTTACAATGGTCCAAAGCAAGTTGATGAAGAATGTGGTATAGGACTAGTGACTCTTAACCCGATCAAGTACCCACGCCCAAAACAAGTTCCCTTAAAGTACTCCTAGCTTGTAACTAAAACTAACCCAAGTCTCTTGTTTTTCAATTTCTAGCAGTGACCTAACTCAAGGGAGTTTAGTGTTGTTCTTGTGATGTTTTGTTTTTGAGTGTGTGTGTTTAAGTGAGAAAAGAGTTTAGTATTTATAGGCTTCAAGTGAGTTTAGGGTTAACATAACTTAGTTAGGGTTTTTAGTTGGTTCCTAACTAGCCCTTAACCATGTTAGTACACCATGGGAAGTTGGGTTTATGTTGGGGAAGAACAATGATGTTGGGACTCGTTTCTTGGCAGAAAAAGGGGAAGGTCTTGGTACTTGTTTTGACTATCATTATAATAGTTTGTTGTAAGCTTAAAGTTTTTGGGGAAACTCATGGGGAAAAAGAGTATCCGATGGTTTGGAGAAGGGAAAAGGGGACCATTATGGTACAAGGAAATTAAGAGTTTGGTGTAGGTACTATGATTTCTAAATATGAAACGTGGGTTTTGTACAAAGGTGTGGGGGGCCGGTTTTGGAGATGTACTAGCAAGAGATTGTTTATAATTTTCTTGTATATTTTCTTTGTAAGGTTTAAGTTTTTGTGTAAATGTAGTAAAAAGGATTTAAAGGTAATATGTGTAGTATTGATTTTAAGGAAAATTTAAGTAGTATTATTAGTTTTTAATAAATTTGGTTTGAGGAGAAAATGGAAAGCTTCTAAGTGTGTCGTAAGTATATTGGGTGAAATACCTAATTAATCTAAGTCACGTCGACATAAATAAATGTCGACTCTTAAAATAGTGATTCTTCGCATGTAATGTAAACGAAACAATAAGTCATTTAAGTAGAAAACGATATGAGCATCGTTCATAAAAATTCAAATTTGTACACAAATAGGCGTAATCAATCGGGAACCTCAATAGACACAAGTCTAACCCGAACCATCGTCGTTTCACATAGATTGAATAGATTCTAAATTCACGTTTGTGACATCCGACATCCCTTAATTTGAGCTTCGACCCGAAGCTCATACTTCAATGAAACTTATATGATTAAAAAGATGAGGGTTTTTAAGCTTAAATTGATCTTCACGTTCCCAACTAAATTTGGATCCTATTTGTGCATTCCAACGCACTTTCACGATCGGTATACGACTTTTTCTAAGTCCTTTCATTTTACGATCTATAATTTCAACGGGCTCCTCAACCCATTAAGTTGAGTTTTATCCAAATGGTGTTTCATTCTTCTCATTATTATTTAGATTTTGGGTTTAGATTGTTCTAACTCCTAGTCAATTTTAGTTTTAATGTCGTTAATTGTCGCTCTTAGTATTTTTCGTGTCATACACGCTCTTGCTTGTGACGGTGGGTAAGGAAATAATCGTACTACGTTTACTCGTATCCCGACGTTCTTACTTAAGACGGTAGAAAAATGTTCGACGTTCATAGCACATTATAAATTTTCTAAGTAAATTGAATATATTTTACTAATACTAATGTATTTCATTTTTACGATGACTACTATGAGCATACTCGCGTTCGACCACGATCATACGTAGTTGATCAGGCTACGTACGTCTCGAGACCAACGGTTGCATCCTCCTTTTCATCATAATTTAACTCTTTGAGGTCGTAATTTATATATTGGTAGTCCATAGTTCATTTCGTATGTTACTATTATTCACCTTCACAATCAACAAATTAGTCCATATTTCATTTTATTTGTTATCATTGCTCACTTTTAAAAATCAACAAGATAATTTCCATACTTATTTGTAGTAGTTCTCGTCAAGTTTATCAATAGTTTGCGTCATCCACATCAAGTTGTTCGTAAAACTAGATTTTTCCAAAATTTTACATGGTAGATTTTACTAAAAATATTTCAAAATTAGTCGCGGTGTTTCATACATTAAGTTGGTCGTCAAGTCAGATTTTTCAAAAACTTTGCATGATAATTTATACTAAAATATTTCATCATCAATCGTCGCGTTTTTATCAGTACTACCTATACTGATTTTACCAAAATGTTTTATCAAAATTTCTAACTTCTTACTAATAAAGTTCTCGGTGATATTTCCTTCAAGGTAAAATTTTTTTATTTTTTTATAATGTTTTCCAAAAATATTTTATAAAACTCTTTTTTTTTTTTTTTTTTTTTTTAAAATTTGATTAATTGTTCTCCGACATATATAAAAATATTGTAGGATAAAATAATTTCTTAAGTTAATGCTTCAAAAGATATAAAAGCTGACTTTTAAAAATAATTGCAAACAATTAAATAATAATTTATAAAGTACGATTACATAACCAATTTTTTTGTTGGTGGTGACATCGACGGATGTCGAGTCACTTGATTCTCATAAAAATAAATTATTTAATTTTTCACATCACTCGCTCAATTCTACACAGAATTTTCTAGAGTTTTGATCATGCTTTATTTCATCTCAGACACTTCGGTCAATTTGTTTTTATCCCAAAATTGTTCAATTTGTTTAATCCATTCAACTAGTCAATTCCATCCCAAGAATTTTATCACAAAAATTTGTTCATTTTGTTTTTATCTATCGTTTGTTCATAATCGTTTGTATACTTTTTATGTTCGACACACGCTATTAGGATTTCTTAGGAGTGACACAATTCACGTCTAGGGTTCTCAAGCTTTGTGACATGCGATAATCTCTTTAATTTAAAATATGGCATAATCCTCATATAACTGAGTTCTCCCTTTAATATTAGTTGTTATATCATACTTTGTAAATTTATAATAGCAACTTAGTTTCAAACCAATGAACTAGAACTTTTAGATCCGTCTTTGTACAATTTCTCCAATATAAATTTCTCCTTGATGTGCATTCGACTTACACATCGGCATATATCTTGATAGTTTTTATATTTTTGTAATACTAATTTATGTTTGTTCCATATGATATAGTACTTTGTGGAGTATTACAGGAGTAATACTTTATATAGATTGTTTATCATCGTATGTTGTATAAAAATAGGGACGACGACTTTCATTATATCAGTGTTCGCACACCATGCAAACTAATGGTACTAATGTACCGTACTAGTCAAACGTCAATGAGGTAATCACCTTGTCAGATCATGTAAGTCTTATCCACCCCCGAGGAAATTCACTAAAAATATTAAGTTGCGTTACAACTGGCACTTGACTAAGCCTCGCAACCCAATCAAATAAGAACAGCCTTGAGGTCTAGTCAAGTATTAGTCGTTAAACTTCTTAACATCTTTGGTGAATTTACTCGTCTTTAGATATTACTCACAAAATTTAACATTGATTAAACCTACACAAAACTCATCAAATATGTTATACCCTAACTATCAAACTAATCACACAAGATGTAAATTCATGAGTTTTACCCATCCACAAGAAAACTCATCAAAACCCTAAGTTGTATAACGACTGGCACCTAACTTAGTCTCGCAACCCAATCAAACAAGAACAGCCTTGAGACCTTGCTAAGTATCGTTATATCCCTTAACATTTTCGATGAATTGTCTTGGTTTTTGGGTTTACTCACGACTTATCATCAACCATTACTAAATCTCACCGCGCCCAAGTACTGTTTTGGCGTATATTTTTAATTTGGCGTATATCGATATAGGGTAACATAGAAACACACAAGTGTTTAAATAGTTCATAGTAGTCCAGTGGACTGTTTTAACAAAATACGTAATAGCATAAGTATGTGTATATAAACATGGCACAAACCATCTTAGTTCTATTTAAACATGACACAAACCATCTTAGTTCGATTAAAATGGCACAAACCATTTTAGTAGCACAACAATCCAAACAAGGATGCTAGGTATTTTTACTTCAAAATATAATAAAAATCGTCTTAGTACACATTCTTATAAGTATATCTTACATAAGGATCATTCAAACAAGGCAGGAAATACTTAACGCTAATAACACGTAGCAATCAAGACAAAACTAACATAACAAATCACATGGAATAATTCAAGTCACAACTTACTTTTATCGTAGACGCGGAGTGAAGTGGTTCTTGGAGATTTTTGAGTTAGTTATAGTCTAGAATTATTTTTCCAACGATTAAATTTTGGCTCGCGTTTATAAAAATCATTTTGTAAAATAACCTAGTTCTCTATAACTACAGCTCTGATACCAATCTGTCACACCCCAAATTTATCAGAGTAAGGCAACGCAATGGGGTGCGACGGTCATGACTATCACAAGACATAGATACAAAGAACGACTATTTAAAAGCCGTTTTAATTTAATTAAAAGCATAAAATTTGTTTCGGAAGCGAATTACACAAGAGCGTAATAAAACATTGTTTCAAAAGACTTTAACATTGATCCAAATATCCATACGCTAGTCACGACCATTTTCATTTAAAAATCTCCCATGCATAACCACGTCACTCCTCCGTCTTGATACCTGAGAAAAACATTGCTAAAGCGTCAACACAAAGGTTGGTGAGTTCATAGGTTTAAGTTTAATAGTGTGATGAACCATAAGGTTTTCCAAGGCAACCGGCATATAATCTTATAACAAATACAAGATTATAATCCAAAGTATACGTTTCAATCACCTACGTCTAAGCTCGTGACACCGAAGCGTTAACCTCAACCAACAAGATATAAATAAGAGCCCGAGCAAATGCCTATCCCGAAGCATTTGTAAATCCTCAAATGTAAGTGTATCTAACTTTGGCCACACAACCAAATTAGATAGGGAGGTTAGTCCCGATAGATCTATCCATAACATTCGCGCTTACACAAAGTAATTAACGGTTCACGATAGTGGGCTAAAGCATCTAGGGATATCGCTACTTAGACATCATGTAGGCAAACGTATCAGTTTAAGGCACTTATGTTCATCCGTTAAAATCAAGCAATGTTCTCACCCCAAAATAGTTAAAACAATTAAAAGTGGGGCTATGAAACTCACCTTGATGAAGTAGCGAATATGATCAATAAAGGATAACACAGAATATCAAGGCACGCAAAACAATGCGCAAACGATACTCTCGTAACCTAAGTAAAATATCCGTACTTAGGCTAAATACAAGAAATAATAATGTACAATGCACTTGGTTGATAATTTATACTTGCTAAAGATTTATAAAATGTTTTCATACATTTTTCATGTTCATCCATTTTAGTCACGGGGTCGACTTTGGGCTTTAATAACTCGTCATTTATTAGTCCGAAAAATAATCGGGTTCTTGTTATAAAAACTAGACCGCGAGCTCTTCGATATTTAATAAATATCGCATTTTATTGAGGTCTCTAAGTATTTCAAACAGTTAGACAAAGTTGTGCACTCACAACGAAAAATAAATAAGTAAGGTTAATTATTTATATGTGTCAATCGATCATCTTTGGAAATTTATTGCGAGTTCGTTACTTAGCTTCAAGACAAACGGAAAACTGTTTTGAAAACTAGGTCGCGTCGGGCATGATCTTTAGGTCGGTTAAAACTTGACACAAAACAGGCTTTATGGGTCGAAATTTATAATGTTATGTGTACTCTCCTAGAGATCTTGAAATAAAATAAAAGTACTAGTTTTGTGTTCACATCTTAATGTAATATCTTAGTCTTTTCCCTTTGTGTTTGTTCCTGCCTATTCTTGGCACACATACTCTTGCATTGTATGACCCTCTTCTTTTCATGGGTCCTAGTCTTGTTGTAGACTTACACAATTTCAGCAAGTACTTATAGGTTTGTCTTTTGTCCATTGCCTATCCCTACTACATGCAAGGACAAGTGGTCCTCAAATTGGTTTCATACTTTGTTTTACTCAAACTCCATACATACATATGCATACATGGCTTCTTTCACATAATACTACGCAGGGAAATAATTATCATAATAGCAAAAGGAGTTTATGGATATAGTGTATCTGGACTATGACACCACACAGGGGAACAGGCACACACATACTATCATACATAAACATACATAAACATACATAGAATGGACAACATACTTCACATACCATACAACTATTTCATACAGTAGTTTTTAAAAAAGATAATTGTTGTTAGTTGTTTTGGGTTTACTGCTCACGCAGTGTGCACCAAGAAAAATGGGAAGATGGTCCATTTTGTTTTCAATCCTTAATCTATCATGCATACAAAACACAAGTATTATCTATTCACCTACATACAAGTAAAGCAAGATTGGTTTTGGTTGTTCATGGCTGCTACCTACACATCACATAACATACAGTGACAACATATCTTGGTTCGTTTTCACTTTATGTCCACGTCTCACACATATAGGAGCAATCCACAGTAACTTTATGCAATGAGAGTGGGAGTCTCAGGCCCTTAATACTCACATAAAAATATAGCCATTAACATGCAACTTATTTACTTCTTAATGTGAGTACACATACACGCAGGACTGCCTACACATTTTAAGACTTATGTGAGGGGAGTGTGGGTTCTCATTTGTCCTACTGGTCGTTTGCATCCACGAAGCACATAATCATGTCAAGTAAGTCACACCTAATATCATAGAGACACAAACCTTACTAAGATCATACAAGGGTCATTCAAACACACATGTTTTGACATAATTTTGTGGTATATGCAAGCAAGCAATACTCACAGCTTCTGCTTATTTGGTTAGCATACATACGTGTTACATACAAACCATGGAAGGGGGATTTGTTGAGGTTCTAAGCATGCACACGCAAGAAATTAAATTCTTAGAACTACTCTATTGTGGTTGTTTGTAAGCACTCACTTGATACTCACACACATGTTTCATACACGCTGGGACCTTACTTCTGTTGTAAAACATACAAACGCGACCTGACATAGAATCATGGTTTTCTTGTTGTCATTTGGTTCGCGTATACATACTTAACATGACATATTCTTTCACATAACGCATACAATTTATCGCACGAACTTACTTGCATTGTTTTAGTCTTGATGAACCCCTGAACACGCCCACAGCCCAAACAAGGTTTTAGAAATAATTTACCATGCATGCTAACACGTTCACATTCAAGTTATCCATTCTCTTTGTGTTTACACACTTGTCTATTCCATGCTTCATACTTTTATTGAGCACACACATAAACGTGAATCTCTTTGGTTAAAGTGGGGGTCGTTTAGGGTTTTCTACATGCAAGCATTTACAGCCAATGATCACATACAATACATCTTTATAGTCCACGCATGAGTTTTGAAGGGTTTGTGTCTTCATGTATTTGCTATCTTTTAGTACACGCATAAAATCATTCCTACTTCATACATTCGTTTCCTAGGTCTCAACTTACACCTATACGTAGTCGTTATAAGGTCAATATAGTTACTTTAAGTAAATTCTCACCACCAATCTAGCCCGTGACTTGGTATGTTTAAGTTTACAAAAACATTTTTAGCAAGTATTATCAACCAAGGCAAATGATCAAACATGTTAAAGGAGGGCTTACAATGGTCCAAAGCAAGTTGATGAAGAAGGTGGTATAGGACTAGTGACTCTTAACCCGATCAAGTACCCACGCCCAAAACAAGTTCCCTTAAAGTACTCCTAGCTTGTAACTAAAACTAACCCAAGTCTCTTGTTTTTCAATTTCTAGCAATGACCTAACTCAAGGGAGTTTAGTGTTGTTCTTGTGATGTTTTGTTTTTGAGTGTGTGTGTTTAAGTGAGAAAAGAGTTTAGTATTTATAGGCTTCAAGTGAGTTTAGGGTTAACATAACTTAGTTAGGGTTTTTAGTTGGTTCCTAACTAGCCCTTAACCATGTTAGTACACCATGGGAAGTTGGGTTTATGTTGGGGAAGAACAATGGTGTTGGGACTCGTTTCTTGGCAGAAAAAGGGGAAGGTCTTGGTACTTGTTTTGACTATCATTATAATAGTTTTTTGTAAGCTTAAAGTTTTTGGGGAAACTCATGGGGAAAAAGAGTATCCGATGGTTTGGAGAAGGGAAAAGGGGACCATTATGGTACAAGGAAATTAAGAGTTTGGTGTAGGTACTATGATTTCTAAATATGAAACGTGGGTTTTGTACAAAGGTGTGGGGGGCCGGTTTTGGAGATGTACTAGCAAGAGATTGTTTATAATTTTCTTGTATATTTTCTTTGTAAGGTTTATGTTTTTGTGTAAATGTAGTAAAAAGGATTTAAAGGTAATATGTGTAGTATTGATTTTAAGGAAAATTTAAGTAGTATTATTAGTTTTTAATAAATTTGGTTTGAGGAGAAAATGGAAAGCTTCTAAGTGTGTCGTAAGTATATTAGGTGAAATACCTAATTAATCTAAGTCACGTCGACATAAATAAATGTCGACTCTTAAAATAGTGATTCTTCGCATGTAATGTAAACGAAACAATAAGTCATTTAAGTAGAAAACGATATGAGCATCGTTCATAAAAATTCAAATTTGTACACAAATAGGCGTAATCAATCGGGAACCTCAATAGACACAAGTCTAACCCGAACCATCGCCGTTTCACATAGATTGAATAGATTCTAAATTCACGTTTGTGACACTAGCCCCAGATCGTTTAAAAGTTGCTCGGTATGGATTAGAGTTCATAGCCAAGGCATAACTTATTGAAGCGGGATGCGAAGATTGGCGAGTCCGAAAAGACCCTAACAAGGCATGAGGGCTATGTTTTGTTGCTAAAGATCCAAAGTGATGTGAAGAATCATTTATCGAAAATCAATATGAAGGATCGAGACAAACGACGAAAAGAAATACTCCCCAAAAGTCACGGAGAAGTGTATCCGAAAAGACCCTAACAATGTATGAGGATAGATAGATCCAAGTCATAAAAGGAGGCGGATCGTTGTATATCAAAATCCAAAATAAAGATTGGAGAAAAATGAAGAAGTCGTGGTCCAAGTATGAATCTCTCAAAAAGTTCAAAGTGAAGAAATTCCAATTATGAAGAGAAGACCATTATTTCATGAACGTCTCTCAAGATTTGAAGTATGAAGTCGCTGCCAAATATCGGTCCGAGAAAGGTCTCAAATCGCGAAGCGAGTTATGCCAAGATATGAACTTTATGAGGTCCCGAGAAGCAGTTTTAAAAGATTTGGTCCTTTAGCTAACTATTGATTAAATCGTTCACTTTATTTTCAGACTAAATAACTATCGAAATAAGTCAAACAATGCATCCTCGTGATCATTCAAGACAACAATAAAATATAAGAGATACCCCTTGGAATAAGGGAGTCTAAGTGAATAATTGGCCCACATGAGTTCGTGTTAGTTTACTAACTTATAATAACAATGATCTCGTTTTTAAGCTTGGTTTGGAGAAAGTGAAAAGTTGAGGATGATGATTATTCATGACATTTCCAAAACCCAAGGTATGCTTTTGATTTCTTTATTTTGAATAATTATAATTTTCTATCTCTTTAATAAAGGCCAACGTGTATTAATTTTGATGAAAAATGTAAACGTGCTTTGTAACTAATGCATTGCATGAGGACATTGCAATGGTCAAGTGTAGGGGATTTGATATGTGTGAAAACACACATCTTTTCTACCACTTAATTACAATAATAACCGGACCAAAACGTGTATTTTATGTATTTTATGTCGGAATTATGCGTGGTTTGTGTTTTTGTTGTGATTTAGGACGAAAAGGTGAAAAGTGGAGAAAACACGGGAATTCACGGGCATTTACGGACTTTTATTGAAGAAAAGGATGAAAGACGAAGTCAAGAAGTTAAGAATGCAAAAAGAACGGAAGTACAAGACCAATTCTGAAGATTTATCGAAGAAAAAGTCAAAAGACGGAAGTTTACTTTAAGCCGAGGAACTCAAGTCTTATTTATCGTAGAATTTAAAGACGAGTCCGAAGAAATCCCGAGCCAAAAGTCATCACATTCCTCCTAATCACCTATAAATAATTCCCTTTTCATTTCATTTGCTCTTGTTGGCTAATCGTGACAATTAGTCCTTCCACCATTTAATTACCTTGTCATTTACTTATCTTGTCAATTTAAATACATGTTATGCACCTTAATTACCTTTTAATTTCAAGTAAGTGTTCTTTAATTTTCTTGTTTTAAATTTCTCATTCTACCTTTCTTTCTTGCTTAATCTTTGATTTATATGCTTTTTATCTTGTTAACTTGTTTAAAGATTTCATTTTTATGCTTTTGATTGTTTTAAATCTCTTATTTTCATAGCTTATTTGATTTATTTTCAAGTTTATATAGTTTTTGCAAAAGTTATTTTTATATAAAAAGTTGTTTTTCTTAAAGTTTATCTTTTTCGTGTCTTAAAAGTTGTTAACTTTCAGTTTCGTAGCTTATTTTTACACGGTTTTACCTTAGGATTTAGTCTTATGCTAATTAGAATCATAGCTTATTAGATTAGCTTAATTTGTGCTTTTTCCACCTTATTCCGATTTGACCAATCGGAAAAGGGTTTTACATTCCGACCATAGCTACGTAGCTTGGTCGGAAAAGGGTTTCTATTACATTCCGATCTGAAGGATCTTGGTATTCCGATCAGAGTGGGTTATCAGTATTTCGATCAGGTGTTGTGACAACATTCTGATTGATACTCTTTTCCTCATTCCGATCGAGGTGCGACTTTGGTATTCCGATTGGGTAGGTGACAATATTCCGATCGTAGGTTCCGATCTGCATTCCGACCAAGTCCATATTCCGATCAAGAGGTAAGTTAAGCATTCCGATCAGAGCGTTTTGGATATTCCGATTGGTAAGTGACAGCATTCCGTTTGGGTTCCGACCAACATTCCTATTGGACAGGTTTGACATTCCGATTGTGGCTAATCGGAATATATTCCGATAGAAGTTGTTTTCTTATGCTTTGTCTTGTTTAATTTTTACGTTATCATTTTTATACTTGTCTAATTTTAATTCTCGTCAAGTTTTAATTTTTAGTCATTTAAATTAATTTACTTTTCAAAAAGCTTTTAAATCTCGCACCTTTCTTTTTAATTAGATTTAGATTTAATTTCACGCTCTTTTAATACTTGCCCTTTACTTTAACGACATTTACTTTTAAGTCTTGCACATTTAAATTAAAAACCAACCAAAAATATTCTTTTTCACCAAAATAAAACTGAGTCACATAGAGAACCTAGATCAATTCGATTAGACATACATCAACGAACATAATTTTTAATTAGGTAAAAACCTAGTTATCAAAGACAAGGTAATTAGAGGTGCAAGTAATTAAAGGTGCAAGGTAATTAAATGTGCATAAAAGTAAAGGTGGAAGAACTAGTGTCACTCTAGCCAACAAAGAAAAATGATTAACTAGCCTAATCTATATATAGGGGAGGATTAGGAAGCTTCCTCCCCTCTTTCCTTTCTCCTTAATTGTATCATTAGGTCCTTCCTTCTTAATTTCTTTGTTAATTGCACCATTAGTCCTTAAGCCTTTAAATCTTCTTTAATCTTGGACTTATATGACTTTTGGCTCGGGATTTCTTTGAACTCGTCTTTTGATTCTTGAATAAAATAGACTTGAGTTCTTCGGCTTTTGATAAACTTCCGTCTTTGGACTTTTTCTTCGATAAATCTTCAGAATCGGTCTTGGACTTCCGTTCTTTTTGCACTCTTGACTTCTTGACTTCGTCTTTCATCTTTTTCTTCAATAAAAGTCCGTAAATGCCCGTGAATGCCCGTGTTTTCTTCACTTTTCACCTTTTCGTCCTAAATGACAACAAAAACACAAACCACGCATAATTCCGACATAAAAGACATAAAATACACGTTTTGGCTCGATTATTATTGTAATTAAGTGGTAAAAAGGATGGGTGTTTACACACCTATCAAATCCCCTACACTTGACCATTGCAATGTCCTCATGCAATGCAATAGTTACAAAGCACGTTTACACTTTTCATCATAATCAATCCATAGTGGCCTTTATTAAAGAGATAGAAAACTATAAACATTAAGGTAAAGAAACAAAAGCATACCTTGGGTTTTGGAAATGTCATGAATAATCATCATCCTCAAGTTTTCACTTTCTCCAAACCAAGCTTAAAAACGAGATCATTGTTATTATAAGTTAGCAAACTAACACGAACTCATGTGGGCCAATTACTCACTTAGACTCCCTTATTCCTAGGTGTATCTCTTGTATTTTATTGTTGTCTTGAATGATCACGAAGATGCATTGTTGACTTATTTCGATAGTTTATTAGGCCGAAAATAAAGTGAACTATTTAATCAATAGTTAGCTAAAGGACAAAATCTTTTAAAACTGCTTCTCGGGACCTCATAAAGTTCATATCTTGGCATAACTCGCTTCACGATTTGAGACCTTTCTCGGACCGATATTTGGCAGCGACTTCATACTTCAAACCTTGAGAGACGTTCATGAAATTATGGTCTTCTCTTCATAATGGAATTTCTTCACTTGAAGTTTTGAGAGATTCATACTTGGTCCACGACTTCTTCATTTTTCTCCAATCTTTATTTTGGATTTTGATATACAACGATCCGCCTCCTTTTATGACTTGGATCTATTTATCCTCATACCTTGCTAGGGTCTTTTCGGATACACTTCTCCATGACTTTTTGGGAGTTTTTGCTTTTCGTCGTGTGTCTCGATCCTTCATATTGATTTTCGATAAATGATTCTTCACATCACTTTGGATCTTTAGCAACAAAATATAGCCCTCATGCCTTGTTAGGGCCTTTTCGGACTCGCCAATCTTCGCATCCCGCTTCAATAAGTTATGCCTTGGCTATGAACTCTAATCCATACCGAGCAAATTTTAAACGATCTTGGGCTAGAAGCTAAGTAACTTTTCAAATCGTACAACCTTATTTATTGCAGATAAATTTATTAGCAGGCGATGGGAGAATAGGCTCATAATTAACTCACATAAATTCACGAAAGAATACCGAACTTATAATTGGCTCTATCATCTCTCGTTCTCCACAATTTAAAATCTCAAGGAATGAGACTCGTGGATGCTTAGCCTATTAAATCAAAGTTTTGGGTTTTCGAGTCATCTATAGGATCTTGCAAACTCTTAGACTTTTTCAAGTTTAGAAATCGCGTTTTAAAGTTACCTTGATAAACGACTCTCTAGGATCAATTATAGGAACTTGCGAAAAGTTCTTGTTCTTAACCCGTGATAGTTAAGACTTTCGCGTTTTATAGCTCCCTATATAAAAGCCTAGCAAAACTTGACTTAAACACGTTAAGCATACTAGCTAGAGTAAACTTAGATAAGTAAACTCGGGTTGAGTCAAAAGATTCACAACGTTTGAAAATTAAAACCACTTTATTAAATATTTATTCTAATAAGGAAAGAAAATAACTATACAAAAGGAAAAACTAATAGGCCAAAATAGATCAAAAATTTTGAAAAATGTCAAAAAATTGATTTTCCGGTTAAAATGAGGACAAATACAAGGAAAAGGCCACTTAACTTCGATAGAAGTCCCCCTACACTTAAGATAAACATTGTCCTCAATGTTTAAGCATGTGGGAGTAAACTCCCTACACTTAGGACATTGTGCACGTTGTTTAAATCTCGCTAAGGAAAAGACAACTAAAGAGATTCCTATTTTAATATTGAGAAAATATAAAATAGTGAATCGAAAAGAGTTTAGGATAGAACCAGGAAGAAGTGGACACGGAATCACGGGTCGTCAAGAATCATCAAGAGTGGATCATTGAAGCTCGAATCCCTGATTAAGAAGAGAAGAGGAGAGCAAACCAAACCAAAAGGGTCTCCCCTACACTTATGATAAAGAAAGCGAAAGGATAGGTGCATGGGTTGCCTCCCAAGAAGCGCTTGATTTTTGTTAACCGAGTCGTGAGCCTGGCTCGACCTTGATTATCAACGGAAAAAGCATGAAACATATCCACCAGGATCAAAGACATAGTTTTCGTCCATCAAGTAGCACAAGCTTAAGGCGAACAAGGCAAGCCAAAGAAGAGTAGGCAAGGTTCCCTTAAGCAGCGATGGAGCATGGTGGAAGCAAGGTTGAAGTGGTGGAAGCATGTCTTCAAAATTTCCAAAGATTTTTCCTTTTATTTTATCAGGTGGATACTGAGATGGCTTAAAGATTGCAATATCAGGGTCGAACACCTTTTCCTTTAAGGGAAAATAGCACTCAGGCTCAGCAGAGTGGGAAGAAGATCCACGAAGAAGCACAACCTCGTCCTTAGAAGAGGGACAAAGAGGTGTTAAATCATATGTGCTGCGGATATTGGTGTCGACCGGTTTCTTCTCCTTTGAAAGAATGTTCTTCAAATCCAAAGTAGGATCAAGACGATAATCTTCAAAGTCCAAAGGAGGAGCATCACTCTCATGAGGGAAGTAAGTATTAATAAATGCAGAGAAGTCTTCCTCAAATGAGTAATCGTCCAAAGTAGGATCGAGTGATGGTGGAGGATCTTCATCATGTGAAGAATCGCTCGAAAGAGTATCAGCCTCATCGAAATAATCATACGTGGGCAGATCGGGATACTCAGAAGTAAGGTCATCATAATCATCCGAATCTGAGCTAGAATCATCATCATCATAAGCATCGAAGACCGGTGGAGAATCATAAATGGGAGAAGCGTCCAAATTGGGGCGAGAATCATCCACATCATCATGAAAAAGTGGATTATCGATGAAAGAATCGAATAGAGGATTGTTGTAGACGACAAAATCATGAAGCACATTAATCATATTCATTGATTCTCGGCCTCCAAAGGTTGTACTTGTAAGCTTCCCCATTTTGAAAACTTGTGCATCATCCCCGACTCGTAAGATTAACTCACCTTCGGCCACATCCACTAAAGCTCGTACGGTTCTCAAGAATGGTCGGCCAAGTATTAAAGGAATATGAGGGTCCATTTCATAATCAACCACGATAAATCGACCGGGAAAGTAAATGTGCCAACTTTAATAAACACGTCTTCGGCTATACCAACGGGGTAAGCGAGAGTGTGATTTGTAAGTTCAAGAGTCATCTTTGTTGGAGTGAGGTCGGGTAATGATAGTGTTTTCCAAACACTCAGTGGCATCAAATTAATACTGGCCCCGAGATCAGCAAGGGCAGTAAATTCTTCGGTTTTGTTGAACACGCAAGGCAACACAAAACGACCGGGATCTCCAAGCTTTTCCGGAAGTTCTTTAAGAATAACTGCAGAGCAGTTTTCATTTAAGCGTGTGTTGGCGAGTTCAATCAGCTTCTCCTTCTTGTTAAGCAATTCTTTAAATGCTTTGACAAATTTGGGCATGTGGACAAGTGCATCAAGAAAGCTAATGTTGAAGTTCATTTGAGAAATCATCTTCACATAGTGTGCCACTTCAGAGTCATCCTTGATTAGCATTTTGGTCTTGCCTAAACGAGAGGGATAAGTAATATTGGGTTTAGGTGGTGAAGGTGCAGGTGTAGGTAAAGGTTGAGATGTTGAAGGGTCTTTCCTGGAAACATCGTCATGAAGAGGCGGAGACGGTAATGGTGCACTAATACTAGGTGTAGGAGGAGTAGGGATAAATGGTGATGGAGGAGGTGTAGATGATGGGGGTGGAATTGGTGGATCGACAATGGTAATTCCACTACGAGTAGTAATAGCACTCACATTTGCTCGCGGATTGGTAACGGTGTTTGAAGGTAGAGAATTCGAAGAAGAAGGTTGAGCGGCTGGCAAGAAACTAGCAAGAATATTCTTTAAATCATTCGTTTGATTGTTGAAGGAGGATTGAATATTATTTCGAAGCTCGGATCTTATCTCATTGCCTTGCTTTGTGATATCTCCTTTCAGATTGATAATTTGACTCTGTAGATTCTTGATTTGCTCACCGTGGGTTCTCATGATGGCTTTAACATCGGGGTTAATGGTTGGGTTTTGTTGGACGGGTGGGTGATAAGGATTAGAAGCTCTTGGTGGGATTTGGTTGCTTCTATTGTAGTTGTTGGCGGGGTTTTGGTTTTGAGGAGAAAAACCGGGTGAAAGGTAGTTGTTTGATCGGTAACTCAGCAAATTTCTATCCCTTTGAGGTCGAGCTTGGTAATTTTCCGGTGAATAATTACCATAAGCTGCATACACATTTTCCGGATTTCCTTGTGTAGAAGGACAATCGGTGTATGAGTGTGGACCGCCGCATGTTTCACAAGAAGGTACAACCGCTTTAACTTGTTGTTGTTGTTGGTTTGAAGCGAGAAGCGTGATACTTTTGCTCATTTCAGTCATCATGCGGGTGAGTTCGGTCATATCAGGGTGTGCTGAGGTAGAAGAGACATTGACTCTCGGATTGTTCCTAGAAGAAGCAGAGGAATCCTAGTTTTTGTGGTGAGTAGTCATGTTCTCAATTAGCTCTCTACACTCCTCGGGTCTCCTTTTCATAAATGTGCCACCGGCGGCTGCATTAATCGTATCACGATCTCGAAAAGTCAAACCGTTGTAGAAAGTATCAATCAATGTGACTGGAAGCATGTTGTGGTTTGGACAACGATCAATCAAGACATTATATCTTTCCCAAGCGTCAAAAAGAGATTCATCGGGGTCTTGCATGAAACCGCTGATTTGATTGCGAAGGCTCGTGACCATGGATGGTGGAAAGTAGCGCGACAAAAAGCGTTGAGTCATGTCATCCCAAGTATGAATAGAATTCTTCAGGAGACGATCAAACCATTTCTCGGCATGATGTGATAAAGTATGTGGGAAGAGTTGTAGGCGAAGACCATCCATTGTGGCACCAGGCAACTTCATGCTTTGGGTGATTGTAATGAACTTGTCGAGGTGTTTGTTGGCATCATCATCAGGCATTCCGGCGAATGGATTAGTTTGCACTTGCTGAATCATGTGGTGCTTCAACGAAAACTCCGGAGCGTTGATTTGCATCGGCGCAATCGGTCCTCCTCGTCCAAACATGGTAGGTTGACAAAGCTCCTCCATTGTCCGAAGATCGGGCTGTGGAAGAACATTGTTGTTATTGTTGAGGTGCGGTGGATTATTATTGTTGTTAACACCTGACATAGCTAAATCTTCTTGAGTCTGAGGCTCTTGATAATTAGAAGATCTAGTACGCATACACCTAAAAATGCAAAAGAAAAAGAAACCAAACACAAAGACAATATATATACACAATAAAGATAAAATCTTTTTGGATTTTTGAAATTTTTAATTTTTATGATGTTTTATCAATTTTTAATTTTTATGGTTTTTGAATTTTTTTATGCAAGAAAAATAACGCTCACAAGTGAACGGATCCCAAAAAGCAACGCGTCTTTCATAGAAAACCGTTAATCTTTACGAAAAGAGCCGGCAGCGGCGCCATTTGATACAAGATTTTACTCTAGTAAGAAAAGTTCTTTTGATGTGTGTCTAATCGAATTGATTTCCGTTCTATGTGCGACTCTGCTGTCTTTGGTGAAACAAATGTTTGTCGTTGTATTATATTAAAAGTGCAGAAACAATTAAAAGCAAATGTCGTTAAAGTAAAAGGCATTAAAATAAAAGGCGTTAACATAAATCTAAGTCTAATTAAACGAAAGCGTGCAATATTTAAAAACTTTGAAAAGTAAAATAATAAAATGACAAAAATTAAAAGCGTGACAGAAATTAAAATTTGACAAGAATTAAAATGAGAATGTAAAAATTAAACAAGACAAAACATGAAAAATAACCCAGATCGGAATATATTCCGATCAACCTCGTCGGAATGTGCACAACCGTCCAATCGGAATGTTAGCTTACCCCCAAATCGGAATGTGTTCGGAACACCAAATCGGAATATGTCACTTCTTCAAATCGGAATACCCAAACAAATCCTGATCGGAATAAGTACTTACCTGATCGGAATATGGCGTAGACGCTGGTCGGAATGCTGATCGGAACCCTTGATCGGAATACTGTCACTTACCCTGATCGGAATACCAAACACACACCTCTATCGGAATGAGGAATGAAGTACCGATCGGAATGACTGTCACTAGACCATATCGGAATATCCACTTACCTTGCCCTGATCAGAATACCAACTTACCCACCAATCGGAATGCACAAACCCTTTTCCGACCAAGCCAAGGAGCTATGGTCGGAATGTAAAACCCCTTTCCGATTTGTCAGATCGGAATACAGAAGAAAAGGAACAAATTAAGCTAAAGAAATAAGCTACTAATCAAATAAGCACAAGTCTAAAATCCTAAGGCAAACCGTATAAGAATAAGCTACTTAACTGAAATTTAAAGACTTTTAAAACACGAAATGAATAAGCTTTACGAAAAACAACTTTTATATAATAATAACTTTTATAAAAACTTTATAAACTTGAAACTAAGCACAAATAAGCTATGAAAATAAATGATCTAACACAATCAAAAGCATAAAAACACAATCTTTAATCAAATAAGCAAGACAATAACCATCTAAACATAAAGATCAAGCAAGAAAGAAAGGTAGAATGAGAGATCAAACAAGTAAAGTAAAGGTTCAATAAAGATAAAATTAACTTACTTGAAAATTAAAGTGCAAGACAAGGTAATTAAAGGTGCAAGTAATTAAAGGTGCAAGGTAATTAAATGTTCATAAAAGTAAAGGTGGAAGAACTAGTGTCACTCTAGCCAACAAAGAAAAATGATTAACTAGCCTAATCTATATATAGGGGAGGATTAGGAAGCTTCCTCCCCTCTTTCCTTTCTCTTTAATTGCATCATTAGGTCCTTCCTTCTTAATTTCTTTGTTAATTGCACCATTAGTCCTTAAGCCTTTAAATCTTCTTTAATCTTGGACTTATATGACTTTTGGCTCGGGATTTCCTTGAACTCGTCTTTTGATTCTTCAATAAAATAGACTTGAGTTCTTCGGCTTTTGATAAACTTCCGTCTTTGGACTTTTTCTTCGATAAATCTTCAGAATCGGTCTTGGACTTCCGTTCTTTTTGCACTCTTGACTTCTTGACTTCGTCTTTCATCGTTTTCTTCAATAAAAGTCCGTAAATGCCCGTGAATGCCCGTGTTTTCTCCACTTTTCACCTTTTCGTCCTAAATCACAACAAAAACACAAACCACGCATAATTCCGACATTAAAGACATAAAATATACGTTTGGCTCGGTTATTATTGTAATTAAGTGGTAAAAAGGATGGGTGTTTACACACCTATCACAAATACTCCCCTAAAGATCATGGAGAAGTATATCCAAAAAGGCCCTAAAAAGGTATGAGGATAAATAGATCCAAGTCCTAAAAGGAGGCGGATCGTTGTATATCAAAGTCCAAAATAAAGATTGGAGAAAAATGAAGAAGTCGTGGTCCAAATATGAAGAATCTCTCAAAACTTCAAGTGCAGAAATTCCTATTATGAAGAGAAGACCATTATTTCATGAACGTCTCTCAAGATTCGAAGTATGAAGTCGCTGCCAAATATCGGTCCGAGAAAGGTCTCAAATCGTGAAGCGAGTTATGCCAAGATATGAACTTTATGAGGTCCCGAGAAGCAGTATTAAAAGATTTTATCCTTTAGTTAACTATTGATTAAATCGTTCACCTTATTTTCGGCCTAAATAACTATCGAAATAAGTCAAACAATGCATCCTCGTGATCATTCAAGACAAAAATAAAATATAATAGATACACCTAGGAATAAGGGAGTCTAAGTGAATAATTGGCCCACATGAATTCGTGTTGGTTTGCTAACTTATAATAACAATGATCTCGTTTTTAAGCTTGGTATGGGGAACGTGAAACTTGAGGATCATAAACGTTCATGACAGCCAAAACCCAATGTAAGTGTTTGATTTCTTTACTTATTTCTTTTTTTATGATTAGCATTTAATAAAGGCCAAGGTGGGTTATTTATGATGGAGAATGTAAACCGTGCTTTAAAATTAAAGCATTGCATGAGGGCATTGCAATGGTCAAGTGTAGGGGATTTAATAAGTGTGAAAACACTTATCATTTTACCACTTATTTCCAATAATTACAAGACCAAAACGTGTATTTTATGTCGTAAAAGTCGGAATTATGCGTGGTTTGTGTTTTTATTGTGTTTTAGGACCAAAAGATGAAAAAGGAAGAAAACATGGGCTTTCACGGGCTTTTATCGAAGAAAACGAGAAAAGACAAAGTCAAAAGATCAAGAGTGCCTAAAAGACGGATGTCCAAGACCTATTCTGAAGATTTATCGAAGAAAAAGTCTAAAGACGGAAGTTTAATGAAGTCGAAGAACTCGAGTCTAAATAAATGAAGAAATGTTATGACGAGTTTAATTAATCCCGAGACGACATCGAGAAAGACAAATGAATTAAATCGAGTCGAGAAGAAAAAGAAAGAAGAAAGCACCACACATGCACTTCCCACTTCCCTATAAATACCCTCCTAATCACATTAGGAGGGTGGTTAGCTAGTTTTTATTTTCAAGTTTTCTTTCTAGTTTTAGAGAGAGAGAGAGTTCCCAACTTTCTCTCACTAAGTTTTTCTTTGTTTTCATCTTTTAAATTTAAGCTTTCTTTAATCTTTGTATTTGGATTCCATTAATCAATTTCAAGTTAGGTTTTGTGTTCTTTAATCTCCTTCTACATTTCTTGGTTACTTTATCTTTGATCCGAATTACAAATCTCATTCGTATGACTTGATGTTTTCGTGATTAAAGGATTAATCTTCTTTGTTTACACATAAGCTCTTACACGTATAGGTTATAAGCTCTCTATGCTTATTGGCTTATTTCAAGTTTAGCTTATTGATTTTCGGATTTCACAAAGGTTTTAGTCATTTTAAAAGTTCATTTCATAAAGTTTGTAATCTTTTATGTTTTAGAAGTTGTCAAATTTAAGCTTTTTAAATTGTTTAAGGTTCGGGTAGCATAGCTTATTGTATCAGCTTATTGAGTTTTAAACTTGCCACCAATTTCGGATTAAGTTTAGCTTCCATCGCAATGTTGGGGTTTCTACACATTCCGACGGATTTCTTGGTTTTTATCGCAATAACCCATCAAGGGTTCTACTTTGCGATAACGTGGTCATTCCCCCTTATTATGATCTGGATTGCGTTCGCTCATTGCGATCGCATATTCCGACGGGACTAAGGTCTTGGTTAAGACGAAACGCTGCCCAAATTTACTTTACCACATTCCGATCTGAACCACATTGCGACAGAGGTGTTTTTAGTTATTCCGATCTGGAACATTGCGATCAATTACATTCCGACGAACATCATTGCGATAGAATTGTTAAGACTGCATTCGGATGGGTATTTAGTATAGTATTCCGATGGACTTTCACATTAATTATTCCGATGGTTATGATTTGGTGCATTCCGACAGAAGTGAATTGCAATATTACGATAGAACATGTTTTTAAGTTTTAAAGTTTTACTTAAAGTTTTTCTAAATAGCTTTTAGTTTAATTTTACTCATCGACATTTTCATACTTGCTTTTAGTTAAAATTAGATAAACAAAACCAAACCATTCTCTTGTTCACCAGAAGACAATTGAGTCGCACTTTAGACCAGTAATCAATTCGAAAAGACTTGGGACTACGAATTTTGATACGAGGTGTAAAAAGTCAAGTATTACTATTCTTGTAGGAATTCTAGCTATCCTAGATCTAAACCAAGTTGTGGATATTTATGATCCCAACAAAATGGTTGATATTCGTAGAAATGTAGATATTAGTTGATTACGATATTAAGGAAGAATTGGCGAGATTAAATCTGATATCGATGTCATGACAATCTTTCCTTATAGAGTGGAGTTTGACAAAACGTTACCACCTAGAAAGATGTCATCTGATTCGTTGTCACCCAAGTCTTAAATTTGAAATCGAAAGGGTGAATGTTGCACTTGAGGCTGTCATTGGAACCATTACCCAAAAGCCTCATGCAACTAATACCTTTCCGAGAAGTCTAATTGAATGTATGAGTCATCTCATACTAGTGACTCATTTGATAATTGTTGTTGTAAGAGCTATAGGATTGGTAATTAAGTGTGGTTCATATCGAGCTTTTATTGCCCTATTAAGGTTTATGAATAAGATTGAAAGTAATGGAAAATGAGGTAGGATATCAAATTGAGTATAAAAGTGGTTGAAACTTGAATAAAGTAAAATCTAACCCGTATGGAATATGAGATTGTTAAGAGGAAGTTGTTAAGTCCTGTAATTGAATTATAAGGTTTTAATTGATTGTTAGTTTGTGTTAAGGGTTGTTCCTAGGCCATTGTCCACTAACGAGGATGCCCAGTGTCCAAGAAATAAATTGAATAAATCTTCTTCTGAATTGGGACCAATGGATCTTCTGGGACATGTGGAACACCTAATGACTCTTGTAGATTAGTATTCATTGTGGTATCTTTTAAAAATCCATAACTTAACTGAGATATCAGTTGGTAGGATGAGTTTTGGAAATTGTATGACATATTGACACGCAATGTGTTACGGTACAATTTGACTTGTTTGTGATTAAAGAAAAGACTACCTTTGATTGCTAAATTCTACATGTATCGATGTTATCTATCTTTTATTGCTTCATTCTAATGTTAGCATTAGTGATGCAACCGTTGAACAAGTACTCATCTTGATTTGAGTTACGTTGTGGATTATTCTTTTTGAGTGCCATCGAGGTCATGAACCTCATGATTATTTGGCTAAGCTCATTTCCTATTATATTATAGTTAGTTCTTGGTGAACAACTTTTCATCACTCTTTTGCAGATCACTCATTGTTATATAAGATAAAACAATATCCTTTGAGAAAATTTAATTTTCATCACTATATGGATTATTTAAAGTGAGACTTATAAATAATCATTATTGAAATAATGTTGATTATGAAATACCTTGGAAAACTTATTTGTTTTCATAACAAAGAAAATCTTTGTAAATTTATTCTTGATTCTTATTTAAGAATTAAGCATGAAAATGTTTTTATTATAAACATAATGATAAAATTTTGACGAACTGAGTATTGCATCGTTAATCTTGAAATTGTATATAGTTGCGCGCCTACATACAATTTGGAATGGACCATGTAAGGCTAATTAGTAGTCACCATAAAACTAATGAATAAAGACTACATTTTCTTTGAAGATTGTGAAAGATTAAATTTTATGAGATCTGCAAGAAGTGAAAAATAAGGACATAGTGTTAGGGACACCTACATATGTGCCTGTAGCATCTATTCTTCTGATTCGAATTTACTCATCTATTGAATTTGTCTTATTTGACAATTGATATTTCCTTCTTGTCCAATTCTCCCGTAGTGAGATTCTTAGGAAAACTATCTGATTACCGAGTATTGATACCCGACTGGATGTATCGACGTTCCTATCATTTCTTTTGATTTGATTTCATTTGAATGACCTGGGTAACGATCCGAGGAGCTTTCGAATGCGTACTCAAATTACGAAAACATGGGATATATTCATATTCGTTAAATGTTTTCATCTGTATCTGATTTGAAATTCTCTCGCGTAGATTCTGCGTTGACCTTACTCTTTTAAGGTTAGTTATGTCTCCTGATATCCTTGAATTTGGGAAGGATTATGAATTATTATTAGTCTTTTGAGAAGTTTACATCTTATCGACGGCAATAAAACTGGAAAGTTAGTAATGCCAGTAGAATGGATTGATTGATTATGACATGACGACATTCTCTTAATTAATGGGAACTCGAATAGAATTACCCTAAATGATAAGATGTCGATCATCAAAAGTGATCTAAATAATTCTTGAAGGATGACCGTATCCTGCATTTAGACTTGAAATTATACCGTGAATGGTTGTGAATTAGTCATAGATACTATAATCTAGAAAGAACCTAATATGAATTTATTAAATTATGTTTCCGTTATCTGAAACTTTAGGAGATATTTATTGGTAAATTTCCTAGACTTTTGCCATTAAGGCAAGTTGAAATTGGTATTGATTATATTTCCGGTGCTGCACCTGTGGCTTGTGCACTGTACGTCAGCACAATCTGAATTAAAGGAATTACCGTACAACTGAGAGAGTTGTCGGAGAAAGATTTTATTCTACCGAGTTCGTCATCATGAAGAGCTATGGTGTTATTATTCCTTATATTTGTTGAATTATCGTGAACTGAGTAAATTAACAATCGAAAACGATATCCATAACTCGAAATGGAAGATTTGTTCGATCATTTACAAGGTTTCAGCATATGTTATAAAAATTTGATCCACGGCATGGTTATCGTCAACTTCGCGTCCGCGAAGAAGATTATCTATTCCAATCACTACATCCAGAAATTGTAATGAACATTATGAGTTTCACGTGATGTCGATTGGATTGACTAATGCACATGTAGCATTCATAAATTTTCTGAATCACGTGTGTAGGCTGTGATTTGATAAAGTCATGCTTGTGATCATTAAGGACCATTTGTTTGTTTATAAGAATAAGCAGGAGTTAATAATTATTTATAGATTGCCCTAAACTTGCCGAACAATGAAAACCTGTATCTTAAATATTTAACATGTGATTAAAGACTAAATCCTTTATATTAATTGACCGTGTGAATAATAGATAATGAAATATATTGACTCTTTAAAAATTAAGAGCCCTTTTAAGACTTTGAGTATTACTAAAAAGAAAGCGCAAATACATTTTGACAAATGTTTATCAAAAAGAGCTTTTGAGGGATTATTCCCTTATACCCAGAACATTTAACTAAACTCCTGTTTAAGGGTAAATGTTCGTGTATATCTCAAGACAACTTAAGAAGGATTGAGGAAACCATTTAAACCATGACTTGAAATTTGAAACGACACTTTTTGCTTTTCAACTAAGAAAATCTTGACCAAAGTATAACCAAAGATTTTTCAAACATTTACGAATCTTATTAATTATTTTCGATAAATCAGCAAAAATCGTGTTAATTAAATTCAAATTTATTTTCAACATTTTATATAATTGGTCGAACTAAGAAATTTAGAATTTTTACGTTTACGTTTCATAAAAAAATAAATATTTAGTATTTAATTAGTTGTAATAATTATCGACGCTTTAAACGTCGGATTGAGTAAAACGGATAAAAATAATAGTTGAGACGAAACTAAAACAAAGAAGATATGAAGAAAAAAATTTTGAATTAATACGGTCATGTTATATATATATTTCATCAGGAGGAAGTAAATGTAGATACTGACATATTATATAGAAAGGATAAAGAATCAATTAAGATGTAATTCTTAATAATAAAGGTGCAAAATAAATTGCCGAACGATATAAAAATAAACAATGTTTGTAAGAAGGATAATATAAATAGTGAAAGGTTTCACGGCTAATATGAACCATTAGAATTGAGAAGCCGATGACATTAAATGTATAAAAGGTCGTTTGTGGTTGCCTAAATACGGAGATTTAGAAATGTAGTCATATTGAATTCTTGTAAGTATAAGTATTCTATTCCTGTCATTTCTGATTTAATGTATCATTATCAGAAGAAGTTGTACTAATGACAAATTATGAAGGCAGACATCGCCTCATACATTAGTAAACGTCTAACTATTGCAAAGGTCATCATCTGAATTTGATTCGATTTGGGTCATCGTCGACAGACTGACCAAATCTGCTAATATCATTCTTGTTAATGATAGAATCTTGATGAAGAAATAGACTCTTTTGTATTTAAAGGAGTTATGTAACATGGTGTGCCTGTATCGATCATCTATATCAAGATCCTCGCTTCACATCGAATTTCTAGAGATTTGATCAGAAGTCATTGAGAACGAACCTTGATGAGAGTACTATGTACCTCCCCAATCGAAGGGAAGAGGTAAAGTAACGATACAAAATGCTATAAGTGCTGTTTTATGCTTGAACGATTGACCTTTGGTAATAAACCGTATAACCGTTTCCTTTGGAAAGATTATCATTGATAACTTTCTTATTAGGATCGAGATCGAATCTTGTTAGGATCTAAATATTAGAGAATCTGTAAGCAAGAGTTGAGATTAAGACACCCGACATACACCCACTGTGAGTTGGTCATGTCTTTTAGGTTTAAGGTTTCCTATGATGGCGAACCTAACTTTACAAAATACTCGACCCACGAGACCTGAAATGATTGTTGAAATTAGGATCTAATTATTGACTGTCGGTAGTGGGCAAGAGGTTATGTGAATATGAAATGAAGATCTTGAAGTGCCAGATGGGTAGCGAAGTTATGCCAAAATATTAACCATGGAAAAATGAATTGATGATCTGAAAGATCATGGGATATAAGTCCTCGTTGTATGGGACCATTGAGATGATGTAAAGGATTGGTTTGAAAGGCATATAAGCTGGATCTACCCTAGGACTTCAAGATATGCGTGAATTATGTTTCGTATATCGAACTTGATAAAATATCTATCAAGTGAAAATCTGAATTTTAGATCGGCGAAAAGTTGCATTCATCAGAAACCCGTGAACATCATGGATAGAGAAAGTAAGTCAACATTTAGCCTGATCTTATTCCCGTAGTTATGATTGATGAAACTCGCGTATTGTAATGAATTGCATTTGTGAGAAAAGACCGAATGTGGAGGAAATACCCACATGGCTTTAACTCTATAAGAAGCGAGTAGTAAGGTAAGATGATCTTTGAGGACAAAGATATTGTTTAGGGGTAAATGTTGTGACAATCCGTCAATTTATGATTGATATTTTTATTCTCAAGTATTATTTAAAAACATTATTTTAATGTTATAATATGAACAAACTTATTTTTGGGAAGTAATTTGGATTTACGTCTTGAAGTAGCGTCGACTACGTCTAAACCAGAGGATTCTACGTTACGTGCTTACGTTTACATACACTGTTTTTGGTGACAGTCCGACATTTCAGAAAATAAATTTTTCCGTGAATATTATTTTGAGATTTTAAATTTGTGTTGGTTCATAAACTCACAAATTTACGCGAAGAGATTAGGACTTACGATTTTATTTTTACGTCCTTTATGACTAAACCGAAAACCTTAGGATTACGTATTTATGTTTTCGAACTCCGTTTTTGATGAAACAATTTTTATTAGGTTCGTTTTGTGCCGTTGATTCATAATTTATAAAAACGTTTTTCGTAAAACGACCCGAGGGCACGCAAATCGAGGAAACTAGAATCGAGGAATACCCGTAAATTAGTGGGATGGGACAAACTAATTTATCCCACCCTACTATACACATGGACGGCCACTAAGCTTCCACCACACCAACATTGGTATCAAGTGTAAGCTAAGTTGCTTAAAACTTGTCACCTTAGCTTACAATGTAAGCCTTCCACCACCAAAACCACTTAACTCAAACTAGTAGCTCATATCTCTCATGCAAATCAACTCAAAATTCTCTCATCTCTCCCTCTATGTGCTGTCCCATATCATCACCACAACACCCCATTCATACAAAATTTATCCACAAACATTTGTTATAATTAACATATGTTAATCTCCATTCAAAGAGATGAAGATTGGTGCAAGTTTTAACATCCAAGGAGAAGTTTTCAAGGGAGTCAAGGTCTGATTTTCCACAAGGTATTCATGAAGATTGGTGGTCTTGAAGATGGTCTTGGTTATCACAAGTTTCTCCATCAAAATCCATGTCTAAATCACAACCTACATCATCTTGGTGGTATAAAGATTGTTCTCCTCATCCTCTTGTTATTTTTGATTATGTAATCTTGTATTTCTTTTACTTATGTATATGTATATGATAATGAATGATGATTAAAAATATTGTGTGGGGATTTGGTGTTGATAAACATGGTTAAAAAGATGAAAAACTATAAGAAACAAGGCTAAAATATTGTTTAAATTGTTGGCTGTATAAAACAGTAAAGAATCATATGATGAACTGATAAAAATGGAATAGATTAATGGATATACAGTAAGTATAAGATGTCATACACATGTGAGAGTTGGCCATGCAATCGAATCATTATAATGAGTGAGATATGATCAAAACAAGTTTAAAGTACAAATCTGAGTTCACTGTTTTGGACGATTTTTAGAAACTACTTAGAGGCTGATTCAACAGTAGCTTTAGTAGAGTTAAATGGAGCACATATCATATAGTTTATGTCATAAAAATTTGAGCTTCTATCTCCATATAGAGCTCTAGATATGGCAGTTTTGGTGAACATGAAAATAAAAATCAGATTTTGGGAAATTAAAGTATAATAGTATTATATAAGCACTCAAATAAAAATAGTATAAAATGTGAATTAAAACCCACTAACTTATATAATACATTTATATAAATATGTATAAGGATAAACAAATAGAAATTTTATAAAAATGGTAGTCTGATAAGTTTTATAAGTTATAAAACCATAAACATGATTTTTACGACTTTTTCGGCTATTACCGTAAAATTAACGTTTTTCGCCAATTAAAACTTAGACGGTTGGACCCGTCTAATGTAAACTTTTATAAACTCATATACTGATATATAAACATGTATAACAAGTAAAAACCGATAAAACCCGAACTATATAACATACGGACATTAACGGGCTAAGTTAACGTTATTGGACTAATAATACAACAAAATGGGCTAAAACACTTATAAACTTTTTATTGGGCTTAACCCATTTGGGCCCAACATGTAAAATGTAAATACTTATAATACAAGTATAAAATGTATTAATACAAGTTAAAGAACTTATAATAAGTTTATTGGACTTAAAATATGTAAATAGGTAAAACTAGTAAACTAGTATAAAAGTTATCGACACATAACACTAAAATGAGTAAACGAGAATATGTAAACCCACTTGATCATCATATATATAATCATCATATGTATACATAATTGTTATTTTTATAAAGTCATTGGACATGAGTCTAAGACAAGTATTCTTTGTCTAGGTTTCCGTGATTGAAGCACGTACCGTACGTCCGAATTGCCGATAATCCGCCTTCCCACATCAACGTGAGTTCATAACCTCGCACTCTTTTAAATGTTTTTATGAAATATTTTATAAACCCGAGAGGGAGATAACATGTTAGTTTTTATAAAATAGGACACCATTTGTCCCGATTGTTTGTTTATTGATTTGGACCCGAATGAGTGTATGACCCGATTGTATGACCCGATAAATGATTAAAGGACCCGATAGATGAAATAAAATGGATTATTAAACTTAGGTTATGTCACTAAAAGTCCCATTAGCATGAATTGTGAACTACCGGGATTTGGTAGACGCTTATGCATATAATAGTACTATTTGGGGACGATCACCCCAGTTAGCGCCTTGACGGTTGATCCCCGTCGTGCCACATTGATTGGTAAGCGAATTTATGTATGAGAAGATTTCCATAGCATGACCTTTGTGACGACACGCTAATTTAGATGGGCAAATGAGTTTCGGGCTAGCTACCCGTTGTTTGGTTTAGTAAGGTAACAATGTCATGCGGCTTATAATAATCCAGTTAACGAAATACTACTATACGCACCGAATTACTATGTATTGCCTGACTAGCAATACGGGGTCATACTATTGATATTATGTTCGTGTTTTGGTTTTTCATAACCATATTCATATAACGGTTTTTATTTAACTTTATACAACGTCATAAGACGTATTGTATGATGTTTTTACGACATTGGCTCGTATAATGATTTTTAAGGCAAATGCCTATATTATGATTTTCGACAAGGATTTGTATAAAAATTACTTTGGCTATTTTATGGCCTATTACAATGTTTGTACAAAATGATTTTTGGTAATAATTTTATACCGATGTTATATTGATGGATTTTATTAAACTCTATGAATTCACTCGGTGTTATCGCTGACCTTTTCTTTTAACATGTTTTGTCTCAGGTACTTGAAGGTAATTCTCGGGAAGACAACAAGAATTCATGGCCCGCACCTAAAATACTTATTTCCATTCAAATGCTTTGTAAAACCTGTATTAAATACAATGACTTGGGACCTATGTAACTTTGATATTTATGAATGGAAATGCTTTTATTATTAAACGACCCGATTTTATGCGTTGTCTATGATGTGAGTAATGTGCTATCCCGTAACACCAACGAGTCTTCCGCTGTATTGAGTTGTATAAATTTGGGGGTGTTACAAAATGACTCACACATTCAATTAGACTTCTCGGAAAGGTACTAGTGGCATGAGGCTTGTGGGTAATGGTTCCAATGACAGCCTCAAGTGCAACATTCACCCTTTCGATTTCAAATTTAAGAATTGGGTGACAACGAATCGGATGACATCTTTCTAGGTGGTAACGTTTTGTCAAACTCCACTCTATAAGGAAAGATCGTCATGACATCGATATTTAATCTCGCCAATTCTTTTTCAAGATCATAATCAACTACTATCAACATTTCTACGAATATCAACCATTTTGTTGGGATCATAAATATCCACAACTTGGTTTAGATCTAGAATAGCTAGAATTCCTACGGAAATAGCTTCGATTGATTTGCTAGGGGATTTAGGGTTCCTTGTGACAATCTACGTCGTATAAATACCTCGTATAAATATCAAAATAATCATCAAACAATCATGTAATAAAATTAAATCATATATATATATATATATATATATATATATATATATATATATATATATATATATATATATATATATATATATATATATATATATATATATATATATATATATATATATATATATATATATATATATATATATATATATATATATATATATATATATATATATATATATAATCCAAGTTATATGTATATTAAAATAACACTTCTCAATCTGGCCTTGTCGGTAACTCGGGAATTCTTCGGCACCGTTATAGTCAAAATATTTTTAGACATTTTTAGAAAAATGTTTAAGTTAAAAGATTTTGAAATGTTTTATTCAAAACATTGGTTTTAAAAATCTTTCGTTCTCTATAACGAGAGCTCTGGTACCAAAACTGTAACACCCCCAAATTTATACAATTCAATACAGCGGAAGACTCGTTGATGTTACGGGATAGCACATTACTCACATCATAGACAACGCATAAAAATCGCGTCATTTAATAATAAATCATTTCCATTCATAAATATCAATTTTTACATAGGTCCCAAGTCATTGTATATCATACAGGTTTTACAAAGCATTTGAATGGAAATTATAATTTAAGTGCGGGCCATGAATTCTTGTTGTCTTCCCGAGAATTACCTTCAAGTACTTGAGACAAAACATGTTAAAAGAAAAGGTCAGCGATAACGCCGAGTGAATTCATAGAGTTTAATAAAATCCATCAATATAACATCGGTATAAATTTATTACCGAAAATCATTTTGTACAAATCTTTGTAATAGGCCATAAAATAGCCAAAATCATTTTATACAAATCCTTGTCAAAATCATAATATAGGCTTACGCCTTCAAAACTATTATACGAACCAATGTCGTAAAAATATCATACAATACGTTTTATAACGTTGTATAAAGTTAAATAAAAACCGTTATATGAATATGGTTATATAAAACCAAAACACAAACATAACATCAGTAATAAGACCCCGTATTGCTAGTCAGGCAATACATCATAATTCAATGCGTATATCAGTATTTTCGTTATTTGGATTATTACAAGCCACATACTCAATTTGTCCATCTAAGTTAGCGTGTCGTCACAATAATCACGCTATGTAAATCTTCTCATACATAAATTCGCTTACCAATCAATGTGGCACGACGGGGATCAACCGTCAAGGCGCGAACTGGGGTGATCGTACCCAAATAGTACTATTATATGCATAAGCGTCTACCAAATCCCGGTAGTTCACAATTATTCTAATGGGACTTTTAGTGACATAACCTAACTTTATAATCCATTTCCTTTCATCTATCGGGTCATAAAATCATTCATCGGGTCATACAATCATTCGGGTCCAAATCAATAAACAAGCAATCGGGACAACTAGAGTCCTATTTGATAAAAACTAACATGTTATCTCCCTCGCAGGTTTATAAAACATTTCGTAAAAACATTTAAAAGAGTGCGAGGCTATGAACTCACATTGATGTGGGAAAGCGAGTTATCGACAATTCGGATGTACGGTACGTGCTTCAATCACGGAAACCTAGACAAATAATACTCGTCTTAGACTTTTGTCCAATGACTTTATAAAAATAACAATTATGTATACATATGATGATTTTATATATATATGATGATCAATTGGGATTGTACATTTTTACTCATTCATTATAGTCTTTATGTGTTGGTAATTTTCAAGACTAGTTACACTAGTTCAACTTGTTTACATTTTGAGGCCCAATGGGCCCATTACAAGCCCAATATATTATATTAGCCCAATTATACTTTTATTATCAATATTATACTTTACATGTTGGGCCCAAATGGGTTAAGCCCAATAAGTAATTTTTATAAGTGTTTAACTTATTTAGTTAAATTATTAGTCCAATTATGCTAACTTAGCTTGTTAATGTCCGTATGTCATATAGTTCGGGTTTTATCGGTTTTTTTACTTGTATTAGGTACTTATATATCACTATATGGCTTTTAAAAACTTTACATAGACGGGTTTGATCGTCTAAGTTTTAATTGGCGAAAAACGTTAATTTTACGGTAATAGCCGAAAAAGTCGTAAAAATCATGTTTATAGTTTTTATAACTCATAAATCTTATTCAACTACCATTTTTATAAAGTGTCCATTTATTTAAACTTATACATATTTATATAAATGAAATTTATAAGTTAGTGGGTTTTAATTCACATTTTATACTATATTAGTTTGAGTGCTTATATAATACTATTAAACATTAATTCTTTATAATCTGATTTTTAGTTTCATCTTCACCATTTTCATCATATCTTGAGTTCTATAAGGAGATAGAAGCTCATTTTTGGATGGCATAAACTTCATATTATGTGCTACAAATAAGTTAGTTATAGCTACTTCTCAATCCATATTTAACTATCCTTAACAGTCCCTACAAAACATACTATTCAGATTGGTACACTAATCTTGTTTTGATCATATGTCACTCATTTTGATGATTCCATTGCATGGCCAACTCTCACATGTGTATGATATCTAACACTTACTGTAAATGGATTCCACCATGCAATTTTATCAGTTTATGACTTGGTTACTTACTGTTCTTATACAGCCAACAATTTAAGCAAGATTTTAGCCTTGTTTCTTATGGTTTTTCATCTTTTTAATCATATTTATCAACACTTGATCCCCACACAATATTTTTAATCATCATTCATCATCATATAAATATACATAAGTAAAAGAAAATACAAGATTATATAATCAAAATAACAAGAAGGATAGAAAGAATGATCCTTATACCACCATAGTGATGAAAATGTGAGGTTGATGAACAAGGCTTGGATTTGGATGGCAAGACTTGTGATATACCAATATCAACTTCAAGATCACCTAGCTTCATGAACATCTTGTGGAAAATCAGCCCCAAGACACCAAGGAAACTTCTTTTTGGATTTTATAATCACCACCATTCAATAGAGCTTCAAGAGGGCATCATCATATGTATGAATAACATAGGATTTCATGGTTAAAACAAGATCAAAATGGGTGTTTTTTGTTGAGTTGGGACAAAATTTGAGAGAGAGATGAGAGAAATGTAGTGGTTTTGCATGTTGAGTTTTGGGGGAAATGGTTTAGCAAAGTGGTATTAAGGAAAGTATATACAAGTGTCCTAGCTTCTAAGTGAAGCTTGACACATATTGAGGTGAGGTGGAGTGTGCTTGGCCGTCCCATTTGTGTAGGGAGTGGGGCAAAACTTGTTTTTGTCTCATCCCTAATTATTTACGGGTACTCCTCAGTTCTAGCTTCCTCGATTCACGTGCCCTCAGGTCGTTTTACGAAAAACTTTTTTATAAATTATGAATCAACGGCACAAAAGGAATCTAATAAAAATTGTCACATAAAAAACGGAGTTTGAAAACGTAAATACGTAAACCTAATGTTTCTGGTTTAGTCGTAAAGGACGTTAAATTAAAATCGTAAGTCCTAATCTCTTCTCGTAAATTTGTGAGTTTATGAACCAACACAAATTTAAAATCCCAAAATAATATTCACGTATAAATTTATTTTCTTGAAATGCCGGACTGTCACCAAAACGGTGTATGTAAACGTAAGCACGTAACGCAGAATCCTCTGGTTTAGACGTAGTCGATGCTACTTCGAGACGTAAACCCAAATTTCTTCCCAAAAATAAGTGAGTTCATAATGTAACATTAAAATAATGTTTTTAAATAATGCTTGAGAATAAAATATCAACCATAAATTGACGGATTGTCACATTCACTATGTGAGAAGAAGGCCATGTTACTATTGGTAGACTTACTTCCATGCTCTAAAAGAGTTTCATTCTCCAATAGCCTCAGTTTGTTGTAGATATCATCAAAAGTAGAACTTTTGTGAGTGTTATTGGCAATGATAGATCTTGCCTCAATCTTCCACGCATCACCAAGGCTTTTAAGAAAAGTGGCAATAATGTCAACATCACCAACTTGTGTCCCCATGAAGGACAACTTGCTTGTAATGTCAAGCAGTCTGCTTCTCACACTGCTAAGCTTCTCATTAGGTTGAGCCTGAAAACAACATACTCATCCATGAGTTGCTTCTTCTTCTCTTCCTTGGTATCATCATTGCCACCATATGTAACTTAAAGAGCTGCCCAAAGGTCTTTTGAAGATTCATAACCTCTGTATTTATGCTGATTCTCTTGTCCCAAAGAGAGTTTCAGAATGTTTAGGGTTTTCATATCAACCCTTTTCTTTGCTATGTCTTCAGCAGACACAGCTCTACCATCATCAGGTTTTTCTTTCTTATCTGCTTCTGGACATCCAGCAACAACAGTTCTTGCAGCAATGGCATTAGCAATCTTTTCAGCTTTATTGAATGTGTTTCCATATTCATTAATCTCCTAGAGAGTGTAGTCATAGATCCCCAGATATTGCTCAAAGTTGAAATTCCATAGCTCAAAGTTGTTTGCATCAAGAATGGGAATCTTGATGCTAGGGTTTGAGGAGGAGGGGTTAACTTCTGGATTGGACATGATATTTTTAGGGTTTTGTGAAAATTAGGGTTTTGGTGATTTTAGGGTTCTTATGTTCTTTAAGATCAAAAGTTTCTCAACAAGCTCTGGTACCACTTGTGTAAACAAACTTTCACTTGATTGATAATAACAAATGTGGAAACCTTCAAAGAGATTGTTTTGTTTTTGAAATAAAGTGTAAGCATTGTCATGTACAATCTAAGTATTGTCATGTACAAACTAAGCATTGACAGAAACGTAGACAAGAAGCGTTTGGAAGCTTCTATTTGGATATATATGAAGGATATATTCTGTATATGTTTATCTAAATAGAAGATTTACATGTTTATTCATTCTTATCTCTTGTAAAACCCTAGTCCTTACATTATAAAAGGAACCAAAGGTTATTAGGTTTTTCATAACTCATATTCACAATGTAAACCTAAAAGCGTGTGTTGTACTAGACGTGGGATTAATGTATACACGTCTAGTGGTTGTTGATTATTAATATAATTAGCAACCCATTTGTTTTAATTCATGTGTTTTGTGCCTAAATACCTTGTTAATGGTTATTGTTCTAGTTCCACTTTGATTATGTTAATCATATGAACAATGATCATTCCTAGTAGCTTAAAGATCCGTGAAACCAAGGTTTCCTCAATATTGTTGGGTCAAAAAGTTGATGTGATAGAAACTCAAAAACAAAGAAAACATGAAGATTTTGTCTAAGCGTTGTCAAGAGCAATCCAAGCGTTGACAAGAGAAAATTGGAGGTTGATGGCTTAAGCATTGTCATGTACAATATAAGAATTGTCATGTAAAAACTAAGCATTGACAGAAACGTAGACAAGAAGCCTTTGGAAGCTTCTATTTGGATATATATGCATGATATATTCTATATATGTTTATCTAAATAGAAGATTTACATGTTTATTCATTCTTATCTCTTGTAAAACCCTAATCCTTACACTATAAAAGGAACCAAGGGTTATTAGGTTTTTCATAACTCATATTCACAAGGTAAACCAAAAAGCGTGTGTTGTACTAGACGTGGGATTAATGTATACACGTATGTTGGTTGTTGATTATTAATATAATTAGCAACCTATTTGTTTTAATTCATGTGTTTTGTGCATAAACACCTTGTTAATGGTTATTGTTCTAATTCCGCTTTGATTATGTTAATCATATGAACAATGATCATTCCTAGTAGCTTAAAGATCCGTGAAACCAAGGTTTCCTCAAGTGGTATCAGAGCTTGTTAAGAAAATTTTGATCTTAAAGAACACAAGAACCCTAAAATCACCAAAACCCTAATTTTCACAAAACTCTAAAAATATCATGTCCAATCCAGAAGTTAACCCCTCCTCCTCAAACCCTTGCATCAAGATTCCCATGCTTGATGCAAACAACTTTGAGCTATGGAAGTTCAACTTTGAGCAATATCTTGGGATCTATGATTACACTCTCTGGGAGATTATTGAATATGGAAACACATTCAATAAAGCTGAAAAGATTGCTAATGCCATTGCTGCAACAACTACTGTTGCTGGATGTCCAGAAGCAAATAAGAAAGAAAAACCTGATGATGGTAGAGCTGTGTCTGCTAAAGACATAGCAAAGAAAAGGGTTGGTATGAAAACCCTAAACATTCTGAAACTCTCTTTGGAACAAGAGAATCAGCATAAATACAGAGGTTATGAATATGCAAAAGACCTTTGGGCAGCTCTTGAAGTTGCATATGGTGGCAATGATGATACTAAGGAAGAGAAGAAGAAGCAACTCATGCATGAGTATGGTGTTTTCAAGGCTCAACCTAATGAGAAGCATAGCAGTGTGAGAAGCAGACTGCTTGACATTACAAGCAAGCTGTCCTTCATGGGGACACAAGTTGGTGATGTTGACATTATTGCCAATTTTCTTAAAAGCCTTGGTGATGCGTGGAAGATTGAGGTAATATCTATTCTTGCCAATAACACTCACAAAAGTTCTACTTTTGATGATATCTACAAAAAACTGAGGCTGTTGGAGAATGAAAATCTTTTGGAGCATGGAAGTAAGTCTACCAATAGTAACATGGCCTGCTTCTCACATAGTGAAGGTCAATTTGATCAGAAGGACTCATACATGCACCCAGTTACTAGATCAACATGTGTCAACGCTAGAACATATCCTGTCAATGCCTCACATTCAAACGCTGACACATACAAAAGTGACTCACCAAGAGTTAAGCCTGCTGGTTTGGATCTGGATACTGTATGTGCTTACATTGCTGCTTTACCCAATGGTTCAGTGATTACATATGAGGACCTTGAGCAAATAAGTGATGAGCACTTGGAAGAGATGGATATAAAGTAGAACATGGCTCTTGCAAGTATAAGAGCAAACAGGTGGAATAGGAGGTTTAAGAAGAAGATGACCTTTAATGCAAAGGACACTACTGGATTTAACAAATCCAAGGTTGAGTGCTACAATTGTCATCGTATGGGGCACTTCATGAGGGAATGCAGATCTCCAAGAAGATCTGATGCTGGCAAACCCTCAAGCCAAATTGTCAAGGCTCGGGATCCTAAGGCCACGGTAGCAGTTCAAGAAATTGATGGTATTGGATGGGACTGGAGCTATTTGGCTAAGGATGGGGAAGAGGATAAAGATTTGGTTGTTGAGATAGAAGAAGAAGAGAATGTTCAATATGCTCTCATGGCACACTCCTCCTCTTCATCAGATGATGAGGTATACGATGACGCTATTTGTAGTAAGGGTTGTAGGTTAAATACTGAAAAACTTAACAAAGAGGTTTCAAGATTGTTAAGTGATGTGAGTACTGAGAGATGTAAATTGTCTAACTATCAAACTACTCTCACTCAAACTGAGAAGACAGTTTCTGAGTATAAGAAAATGGAATTTGACTTTAAAGATAAAATAAATATCTTAAAACATGAGTTAAATGCTAGTAATGATATTAGAAACATCATGGAAAGGGTCAATGGTGAACTACAGGCTAAGTTAGATGAGGCTATTAAGAATAAGGATAATGTTGACCTTAAAATTCAGAGATTTGATAAGGCCTCACAAACCCTAGGAGAATGTGTTAATAACAAAGGGATCCTAAGGACATGACTGGGATTTGGATGAAAGACTATACTGTTGTTCCACCAACAGCTGGGGACTTCTATGGTGTCCAAAGAAAGGACTTATCTTTGACTGGTTTACTAGAACTCCAAGAGGAGGAATTTATTCCTCCACCAAGAGTCATTACCCCAGTTGAAGAGTATAGACAAAAGTTGACTGACTTGAATGAATGGAAGAAAGCCAACCCTACCTTGTTTGTTAAGGGTGGATGGTTGTGTGAAAGTCCAAATGAGTCTACCCCTAATAAGGTAACAAACCCAATCACTGGCAAGAATGTTGACCTTGGCTCAAACACTATTAGAAAACCTAGCATTAAGTATGCAGAAATGTATAGGAATACTAGGTCACCTAAAAGCCAAGTTAGTAATGATGGAACAGACTTCTTCTCTTCGAGACCTAGGGTTGTGTCTAGAAAAGCCTGTTACACTTGTGATAGCTTTTCACATTTAGCATATAAGTGTGTCAACGCTTCCAAGGTCAACGCTGTTAAAAAGTCAAACGTTGTCAGACCCAAAATCTTTGTGGAGAAAAGTCCACAAGTTGTTAGACCAGCCCCATTCTTCACTAGAGGGTCTATCACTCATGGACAAAGAACATTTTAAAAGACCAATACTTGGTCTAATAGGCAATGGGTTTCTGTAGCAAACCCTAGGTTCAACGCTGACAAGGGTAATTTCAGCATTGACAAGACCAAATCCAACGCTGACAGAAACGTTGCCAGACCTAAATATTTGCAACCACAGGGTAAGGGGTCTAAAGCTTCTTCTAGCTTGATATGGAGACCTAAGCAAGATCAAAACCCTAATTCTAATGGGCTTTCTATGACTTGTAACAGATTTAATTATATTTCAAAGGTCATTACAAAACCTATTGGGGTTAACTGGGTATTTCATCCGAAAAGGGATGAACAAGGGGTTGTTATGAGAACTAAGTTTGTTCTTGTTGAACAA
Organism: Glebionis coronaria; assembly: GCA_025667525.1. Taxonomy (NCBI): domain Eukaryota; kingdom Viridiplantae; phylum Streptophyta; class Magnoliopsida; order Asterales; family Asteraceae; genus Glebionis; species Glebionis coronaria. The sequence continues at coordinate 243,842,783 of CM046876.1, forward strand.
CCAGTGAATCCAAGTCTGTTAAGGCTTGGGTTCCCAAAGAAAACTAATTTGTTTTCTTTATGTGCAGGGCATTCAAGAACATGTCAATGATTATGGATATTGGGACAATGGATGCTCTAGGCACATGACTGGGAAGGAGGATTATCTTACTAACTTCACTCCCATTAAGGATGGTGATAAGGTTTACTTAGGAGGCGGATATGGAACTATCACAGGCAAAGGAACTCTTCTCACCAAGAACTTGCGTTTTGAAAACGTGTTTCTTTGCAGAGCAAATTCATGATGAGTGAAGATTTCTCCAAGCTTATGACAAACAAATTCAAGATGAGTGCAATGGGGGAGATGAACTTCTTTCTAGGATTACAAGTTCAACAGAAAGAAGATGGTATCTTCATCTCTCAGGATAAGTATGTAGCAGAGATCTTGAAGAAGTTTGGCTTTTCTCCACATGAAAAGAGGGCTACTACTCCTATGGATAGAGAACACCCTTGGGGAAAAATTGGAGATGGAAAAGATGAGGATGTCAGGCACTATAGATCAATGATTGGTTCATTGATGTATCTCAAAGCCTCAAGACCTGACATCATGTTTGCTGTGTGTGCTTGTGCACGCCATCAAGTGACTCCCAAAGAATGTCACCTTTATGCTGTCAAGAGAATCTTTAGGTACCTAAGATGTTATCCAGATCTTGGCTTGTGGTACCCAAAATATTCACCTTTGGAGCTTATTGCATATTCAGACAGTGACTATGGAGGTGATAAGTTTGATAGAAAATCCACAACTGGTAGATGTCAGTTTCTTGGGAGCAGGTTGATATCTTGGCAATGCAAGAAACAAACAGTGGTGGCCAATTCTACAACTGAAGTAGAGTATGTTGTTGCAGCTTCTTGTTGTGGACAAGTCTTATGGATTCAGAACCAGCTGTTGGATTATGGGTATAATTTCATGCATACCAAGATATTTGTTGACAATAACAGCACTTTATGCATTATTAAGAATCCTGTACATCATTCTAAAACAAAACACATAGAAATTAGACACCATTTTATAAATACAACCAGATAGGATTGACACAGAAGAAAATGTGCCTGATTTATTGACTAAACATTTTGATGCTGGAAGGTTCCAATACTTGGTAACAAGTATTGGAATGATCAATCTCACTTAAATATGTGTTTTGGGGTCTTTTTGTAAAAGTATGTACAAGATAATGCATTGTTATTGATCTTTTTGAGGATTTAGATTTTCCACTATATTTTTCTAACACTGGCAAAGGTTACCTTAACGCTCATAAGTGTTATTGTGACGTTGTCAGCAATATATTTGTCTAACGCTGACAAAGGTTTCCTTAACGCTGACAAGTGTTATCGGGACATTGTCAGCAACAATGTTAGTTTTGTGGTTTTTAATCTAACTGTGCAGGTGGTGTTAACATTATACCATTGGATACAGAGTTGCTTATGGATCCTTGGGGAATCATTTGAGCATGTTTTTATTTATGGATGATGGTTGGAATTTTCTATTCCTATCTTGACATAAATTTTTTATGTTAATGCATATTTTTGGCAACATATGTATCACAGTTTAAGGGGAGGTTTTAGGAGCCTTTAGGACTTTTGGGTATTCTTATGATACTCTTATCACAATTCTAGATTGTGTCCACAGGTGAGTATTAGTTAGTTTTACTAAATCATGAGGCACTGTAGCATGCAAAGTTGATATACTATGCATGCTACCAAGACATTTTTGGCCTAGAATTGGTAGTGGTCTGTTGGGAGACTTGGGAATAACTTTATCATGGGTTTTACCTGGAAGTAACAAGGAATTTTATGAGGTAACTTAGTTGTTAAGAGTTTTGGTTAGCAAGGGACACTAGAGGACTGTTATGTCTATCTTGCATAAGCAAGTGTGCATAACTGGACAGTGCTTGCCGCCCTATAATAATTATCAACTCATAGGTTATCTTCACTAGGATATATTACTTTGTTATGGTAATTTTTCATTTTTAGAAACTTTTATTTTTGGACGCTGACAAGTATTTTTCCAAGCGTTGTTGTGACCAATTTAGACGCTGACATGGCTTTGGCAAACGTTGACAAGAATATAGCCGTTGGGCGTTAGCAAATCAAGCTTTGACAAGAATATAGCCGTTGGGCGTTGATGGGTTATTTTTGACCGTTGATACCCATTGGGACCTACCCAGTTGTTACTTTTTGACAAATTTTTGGGCCGTAATTTTGGGAGCAGATAACTTTAAATTAATGCATGAGATAACTTATTTTCTTTTCAATATTTTCATCATGATATTTTGAAAATAGTTGCCTCCTTTTTGACCAATCACATGCATATATGTCTCCTATATATTTGGCTCCTATTTTTAAACAGGGTACCTATCATTCTTGTCTAACAAATTTTCTCCTATACTTCATCTTTATCAATCATTCAAACAACATTCTTCTACAATGGCACCAAAATTTAAACCAAGTGATTTGGTATTGGGATTCAGAAGTAAACACAACATGATATCATATTTGGACGCTGATGATACTCTGTTTCCCCAATACACCTAGATGGTGGCGTATTTGAATGCATCCCCAATTAGGTATGCTCTTTCTCATGCTCCTCTCATCTCTGTCACACATATTCAACAGTTTTGGAACACTGTAAGTTCGTCAACAGTTAATAAAGTGACTATATTATCATCTATTGTTCATGGGCGTACTTGGGTGGTTACTGAATCCTTGGTTCGCCAGGCTTTGCATCTTGATGATGCAGATGGTATAACCATCCTTCCCATTCATGAAATAGAACAAGGACTAAGGGCTTTGGGTTATCCTTTCCCTGATGAGGGAAATTTAAACAAATATCATAAACAGGAGTTTCCCCCAGCCTGGAAGTACCTCATACATGTCATCTTACAATGTTTGAGTCCCAAGTGTACTACACACAATGAGATTAATAGATCCATTGCTACTACTATTGTGTGCATTCTACGTGGGCAAAAGTTTAATTATTCTAAAATGATTTTTGATGGTATGTGTAAAAACAATGGGAATAAGATGACATTAGCTTATCCCAGATTTTTACAAATGGTTTTTGATGTCCAAAATTACTGCACAAGGGATCATGATGATTTTTATGAGATCCCTATGCAAAAGAAAGCAATTCTTACAAAGATGAACTCACCCCCTCACCGTGACTTACCCCTCACCCCAGCTATGATTGCTGTCATTGAAGCAACACAACCCCAACCAGACCCTCAACCACAACTTGACCCAAAACGTGAACGTTTACCTTCACCTCAACACATGCAAATTGACCAAGAACCCTTTGACGCTGACACATTAAATGTTGGCGTTGACACACCTAATCTAGACGTTGACACCATTTCTTCACAGACCCAAACCCCCTTAACCAACCCACATCCACCCAATCCACATCATCTTCTACCCCACCACAATATAGGTTACAAAAATGCCAAAGGACTATAGGAGTGTTCTCCTCTGGTGGTCCTAGCCATGTAGCAGAGAGAACCACCACCACAAGTGTGGTTGGTGCTATGGATGAGGCTGGGACTATTGGTTCTGGCTTAGATGTTGGCCAAGACAGTCCTAACATCTTTAAGACCTCATACATGCCCCATGAATCTAACTTGGGAGGTCAAATACCCATTTTAGAGGAGGGCAGATTGGAACTAGTGACATTAATGGAATTGACGGCTGTCTGCATTAGCTTGCAAAAGCAAAATGCAGACTTAGTACAAATTGTCAGTACACAAGGCCTTGAACTCAAGCATTTGAGGGAGAGGATTCTTATTTTGGAGACTGCTAGCACAAGGCGTGGGGCGGAGGAATCTTCCAAAGGGGAGGATGAGCAGATTAATGTGAGTGATAAGGGCTCACATGATGGTGAATCTTTGGGTGTTGCTGAAGCCCTAACTAGTTTGAAGAAGCAACCAAGTTTTGTTAGATCTTTGGTAACTCCTACAAATTTAGACTTGTCTTTTACAGCTATGTTGGAGCAAATTACAAGAGGCGCTGAGACAGGTAATTTGGGCGTTGACAAGCAAAGTTTGAGTGCTGACATGAGCAAATTGGGCGCTGACACAGGCAAATTGAGCGTTGACAGATCTGCAGATGAAGTTGATGTATTCCAGTCATCATCTATCATCAAAGATGTATCTTCACAGGTATTACCATCATCCTTACCCATCATTGATCCACTAGATAATGGTAAAGGAAAAATGGTAGAAGTAGAAGTTCCAAAGAATGCAGCACAGGTTGAGTTTAATAGAAGGTTGGCTGCACAACTTATGGAACAGGAAAGAAAGAAGGTTGGTGAATCACCATTTGTTTCCACTTCAGAGGAACAAGAAGGAAGTGATGAAGCTAGTTCAGACTCAAGTGTGATGATAATAGAATAACAAGAAAGACTTGAGTATGGTGATGAGTTGGCAATAGAGAAGCTGAATGAGTTGAAATTGCATGTAGATTTTGATATGCCAGAAGTTGTTCAGATGTACCATGCTTGGGAAGATAGGTGTATGGAGAATCCAGATTTGACTATTTCAGACCAAATATGGGGTTTGGAGATTGTTCTAAGAGTACAAAAGGACTACAAGGTAATTCTGAAACACAAAGCTAGCAATATTCTCTTAATGCTGAAAAGGGATAGAAGGGAGCTGTACTACATGCTACTCAGATGTCATGGAACAGGATGGACCTACAAGAAATTATTGGGATTATCCTTTGAAGAATTGGAGTTCAAGGCTTATCCCATTTGGGCTAGTGTGCAGGAAGAAAACACTCTAAGACTTCTTTCTGATGAAAGGAAAGAGGAACTTGCAGAAGAGATGGAGCTTAAGAAGGCAATGATTGTTCCCAGACCTTTGAAGAAGGGAGTTCCTCTTGAGTTTCCTAAAGATATGGATAGATTGGTGCCTAGTGAAGCTGTTATAAGAAGGAGCATCAAGCTATCACCATTGGAAGCTTCAGATATGGTACAAGTGTTACCTCTTGATTCCAGAAACCCTATTATAAGCTATGAAGAAGATGGATGTGGGTTTTGGAAGACTAGCAGGTATGGGAAAGAGGTACACACTTTTACTACACTTATATCTCTCTTTGCAAGTTTTGATAGAGAAGACTTGGTAGACCTTTGGAGGTTGTTAGAGGCCAAGTATGAGACTGAAGCTCCTACTTCAGTCAATGGAATAAAACTTTGGTCGACATTCAAGAGAATGTGTGGACCAAGAGATGAAGATCCTGCTGTTTGGAAGGATCTTGAAGATAACCTCAGTGGTCTTCAATGGCGTTTGTATTCAGTTGCTGGTGTGTACTACTTGAGCTCTACAAAGTTTGTTGAGTATCTACTTGTAGAAGGTCAGTATTCCATGTCCAAAGTAGTTTTGGAGAAGATGAAGACAACACAGCTGGAGATTGATTATTCAAGTGACGTGGCCAAAGATTTGATCAGACATATTTATTACCAATATGATAAGTGTTGTAAGATTCCTCCTAGTTCTTAATGTTTATTCAGAAACTTGATTACTAGAGTAGATATCAAGTTTAGGGGAGGATTGTTGGGAATAAAATGTAGTCAGTCCACTTGAGCGCTGACAAGAGTAAAACAAGAGTTGATAGGAAGAAAACAAACACTGACAAATCAAGCGTTGACAAGAAGAAGTCAAGCGTTGATAGGTTGAAGACAAGCACTGATGGAAATATTTAGTCTACGTTTATATTGTTTTAGTTTATTTCTAGTAAAGATAAGTTCAACATTGTATTTTCTATAATTATCTTTACCTAGAATAGTTGATACGTAGACTCTTGTACAAGGCTTCTTATGTCTATAAAAGAAGACCTTTAGGTTATGTTTCATAATAAGTTTTCATACGTTAAACACTTTCATTGTAAGAAAGTTTGTTATTATCAATCAAGTGAAAGTTTGTTTACATCTTTGTGTGTTCTTGTTTACTTGAAGATTTTCTATGTATTTACATGAAGATCAAATTGACCTTCACTATGTGAGAAGAAGGCCATGTTGCTATTGGTAGACTTACTTCCATGCTCCAAAAGAGTTTCATTCTCCAGCAGCCTCAGTTTGTTGTAGATATCATCAAAAGTAGAACTTTTGTGAGTGTTATTGGCAAGAATAGATCTTGCCTCAATCTTCCACGCATCACCAAGGATTTTAAGAAAGGTGGAAATAATGTAAACATCACCAACTTGTGTCCCCATGAAGGATAGCTTGCTTGTAATGTCAAGCAGTCTGCTTCTCACACTACTAAGCTTCTCATTAGATTGAGCCTTAAAAACAGCATACTCATGCATGAGTTGCTTCTTCTTCTTTTCCTTAGTATCATCATTACCACCATATGCAACTTCAAGAGCTGCCCAAAGGTCTTTTGCAGACTCATAACCTCTGTATTTGTGCTGATTCTCTTGTCCCAAAGAGAGTTTCAGAATGTTTAGGGATTTCATATCAACCCTTTTCTTTGCTATGTCTTCAGTAGACACAGCTCTACCATCATCAGGTTTTTCTTTCTTATCTGCTTCTGGACATCCAGCAACAACATTTCTTGCAGCAATGGCAATAGCAATCTTTTCAGCTTTATTGAATGTGTTTCCATATTCAATAATCTCCCAGAGAGTGTAGTCATAGATTCACAGATATTGCTCAAAGTTGAACTTCCACAACTCAAAGTTGTTTGCATCAAGCATGGGAATCTTGATGCTTGGGTTTGAGGAGGAGGGGTTTACTTCTGGATTGGACATGATTTTTTTAGGGTTTTATGAAAATTAGGGTTTTGGTGATTTTAGGGTTCTTGTGTTATTTAAGATCAAAAGTTTCTCAACAAGCTCTGATACCACTTTATAACCCAAATTGAGAAAAATACTGGTAATGAAGTTAAAATGCTTAGGAGTGATAATGGTGGTGAGTTTAGAAATAAACTGTTAGATGATTTTTGTGCCAAGAAAGGGATTACTAGGCAGTTTAGTGTTGCCAGAACCCCACAGCAAAATGGGGCTGCTGAGGAAAATGGTGGTCCCCAAGTACAACCAGTTAACAACATGCATGGTCCTTCAAGCGCTGACAAAGGCAAATCTGGCGCTGACAGGACAAATTCAGGCGTTGATGGCTCAAACGTTGACAACACCATTTCAGGCGTTGATAACCCAAACGCTGACAACCTTGGTTCAGGCGTTGACAACACTTTTGGGCATATCTTCTCTTCCAATTTTGAACAAGGTGAACCTTCAAGCATACATGAAGAGGATCATACTAATATTGATGGAAGTGTGATACCCTAGAACCGAGGTCACTAACATTACCCTAATTTACACTAATTTTTGAAATTTTTAATAAATATTAATTGCTATATATATTAGTATTTTGGTTGAAACCGATGTTCGAGGTTATAATTTTTACGATTGACGATTCAAGAAGGACGATGACGAATACGATCCCGATGGATGCCCAAATTTCTATAATTATTGACGTTTTATCGATAATGTAATTTTTCGAGAATTTTACTTACGGTTCGTGTTAAGTCGAGTCGGGTGAGTTTTATAGCTTTCCGGGTACATTTAAAGTATCCCAAAAGTATTTTGGAGTGTTTGGGATAGTTTCCGACTCCCGTAAAATTTTCTAAAATGACTAGTGAGTCAATCCCGCGAAGTTTTAGTGTCGTTTTTACTTGAGGCCAAAAGAAAGCCTAAATTGCACAAGGGGTCCTTCCAATTTTACAAAAAGGGGAAATCTAAACACACACTTAACAAAAACACTTGGAAAAAAATTTGTTCTCTCCCTCTCTCCCTCTTTAGGCCGACGGTCACCCCAAACCACCATTAATTTTTTTTTCTACTTGGTTTTGATTAATACTAAGGTTAGACCACCTCTAATCTAATCATTCCCTACCTTTCTATGTAATCAAATCCAACATGCATTCAAATTTTTTTTCAAGAATCAAAGGAATTTTTCAAACTCGTTTTTGATGTTAATTGGATAAATGCATGTTAAATTCATGTGTAATGGGGGTATAATCACTAAACAAACCCACCAAAATTGATTTGGTTGTGGTGTTTTGGTCACCCAAACCCCACGGCTAAGGAGGTGTTTGGGGAGCCATGGTGATTGATGTTTTGAGCATTGGTTTTGTGTTTAATCTTGTGTTCATAGGTGTTTTAGATGGATACAAGTGTTTGCATGTTTGTTTTTAGGATTTTAACTTATGAGGTTGATGATCAATAGGGGTTAGGAACTGAAAATATGGTTTGGTTGTGATTAGGGAAGCTTAGGATGATGCCTAGTGGTGATAAATAGGTTTGGAATCGAGTGTAAGTGTGATTTTGGTATGGTTAAATTTAGGCAGAAAGTTTAAGGCATTTTCGTAAAAATCATTTTGAAAACAGGTCTTGTGGATAGGATAGACTTGTAGAGCATTCTCTTAGATTCGATTTGGTATAAGGTAGAGCTTACGACTCCTAACGAGTCAAAAGTTACGACGTTTTGAAATTCGTGTACCGGGAGATGAAAACCGTCATAATCCGAAGTTATGATTGGTTTTAGGTCAAATCCCGGGGACTATAAGTCTAGTTTAGTAAATGGTCAAGGACTGAATTTTGGTGTCAAACCTGCACATTTGAGTCTACTATAGGACTTAGGTGTCAAATGGGTCAATGGAGTATTTTAAACGGGTCAAACGGGTCCGACTTGGTCAAAGTACAATTTCAGTCCAAAAAACGTAGTTTTTGGAAAAGCGTTGAGTAACGGGTCGTAGAAGTAAAAAAATTTTGTTGGGATTAAATATGTGTTATCTACAGGTCTTATAGTATTTTTGAGAATTTTGTCAAATTTTATAAAGATGGTTAAGTATAGTAAAATAGTCCGTACTTTTGGTAAGTATCGGCAAAAATGAATAAAAAATGGATAACGTTAATAATAAGGACGAATGGTATGAAATGAGTAACGCTTGTTGTTTTGTTTTGGCGTGAGTTGTAATTGTCATAAGTGACTAGTATTTATGTATTTTATACAGTACCATAAGGTTTTAAAATGAGATTACTCATTACGCGTTATTTGGTTGATAGGTGTTGATTTACCCGGGCATCCGTATCGTCGTCAGTGACCGACTCTCGAACTATCGACTACTTGATATATAAGGTGTGAATTTATAGCCTCGCTTATTATTATTTCAAACTGTTTTACCCGCGAGGGAAATGCATGCTAGTTTTTAAAATGAACATATGTCATGAATGATTGTTGGTCCCGAATGTTGCCTTTGAAATTATGTTGAGTACCTAGTTGCAAAAGTCCCTAATTTCATGAACTATTAACTATTGTTTAGTCCTAGCGTGGATTAGAAATAGCCGCTTATACAAAGTGATAGTACTATGGGGTTGACTACCCTATCCGAGACGAGGGCTAGTACGTTGATACCCCCAGCGGACGGATAATTTGTGATAAGAGATAAGGTATAATTGCAACTGATGCCTTATTAGGGGCCTTGGTTTCATCTAAATCTCGCCGGTAATTATTACGCGGGTGATTGAGTTAACGGTTTAGTGTCATGAGCTTAAACACAATTGTCAGTATCTTGAATATAGATTGTTTGATCGACAAGTCTATGAATGATCGTGAATGGTTTTTATTTCACATATGTTCAAAATGAATTGTAAAACCTATGAATTCCACTCAACGTTTTCGTTGACCAAATTTAGCATGTGTTTCAGGTAACCGCTGAAGTGTAGCATGGAGCGTGCATGGGATGGATGTTGTGTGTATGGCTTGGAGTCTGCTTGTTTTTCCTCCCTTTTCTACTTAAACATTTTTAACTTTAATGTTATGTTGTTGTGAAACTGTAATTTTTGGGTTGAGATTCATGGGGGACCGAAAACGCTAAACTCTGTTGTACCAAGTGGGGTTGGAAAAACCGTAGACATGTATCTTTTAACAATTTTTACTTTAAGTTTTAAGTTGACGTCTCTTTAGAGTCGTTCGATATATCTTGTGTGCGATGATAACTGCGTAGCACCCAAATGTTGTAGTTCCGCTGCGCATAGGATTTGGTGGGGTGTTACAGATTGGTAATCAGAGCCATGAGTTATAGAGAACTAGGTCGTTTTTAAAAATCCTAAACTATAACTTTTGGTGTCGTAAGAAATCGTCCAAGCACACACAACTATCCTGCATGGCTCCGGTAAGATTTATATTTGTATTCATGGCATTTGACGTATACTTTTGAGTTGAAGTATATATGTGGGTAATTATTACGTAAGTATGGAAATTACTATATGTAGACGTTGAAATTATACGTGGAATATCCGACACTGTAATTTTTATATTAATCATGCATGAGCATCATATTATTACATTTTGGGCATATGTACCACCTTTGCATTGCATTTGCATGCATGTATTTATAAATATTGTATAGTTACTTACGTACCCTCCGAAATTCGCTGTTATTGCAGGAATGGCCGAGGTACCGCCTAATGATAATGGAAACGATTACGTCATAGGTCACGAAGGGGGGAGTGTTGGAACAGCTGCTGAAGGACAAGCTGAGACGAACGATGTGCAAGCCCAGGACCCCGACCAAAGGAGGACTACTTGCCCCAGGCCTATGCGTACTTCTCGTCTGGTTGGTGCACCAGGTATCTCCAGAAGATCCGAAGGTGCAGCGAGCGCAAATTTTCTTCATCAAGGCATCTCAAGAGTTTGTTGCCCCGGACCAAGAGCTTATCATGACGTACGGCGTGTTGTGAGAAGTTTGGATGAATCGATGTTCATGCGGTACATAGTGGAATCAAGGGTGATCGACAGATTCGACGAGAATGAAAGGGCAGACCAATGACTGTTGGAAAGGACTGCAAGAATTGAGTACGGTGGAAATGCAAACAAAAGTGATATCAACAGTCTAAGATTGATGATCGCGAATTTGAGCGCTAGTCTTGACCGTGTTAGGGAAGATCAAGTGAGATTGTCTAGGATGCAGAGTTGGGAGCATCGAGTGAGAGCATCATTGCCCCCAGATTGGAGATTTGTGGACGATTTAGAAATGGAAGCTAATGACTTCATGATCCAGCCACCTACCAGAGGCACTTGTATCACTGTGGGAAATCAGGTAGCGATTGAGTGTGGGTCTACGTCAGGGACGAAAAAGGAGACTGAATGTGGGCCGGATGATAAAGGAAAGAGAAAAATGGATGATGTGGACAAGGATGATAGCGATGAGGAACCCGAGGAAGATGATGACGAACCGCCATCCAAGAGGCCATGTGGATCACCACATGCCTAGTTGCTTGTCTTGTATTTTATCTTTGATCGTTGTAATAGAACTGTTTTAGACTTTTGTATGATGGCATTATGACGAGAAACTTGAGGACTTAAGTTTTATGGTGAATGATTGTAGTGGCAATACTTGTCACAATTTTGGTTGATTATCAATACAATCCATGTTTACCTTTCATGATCTGTGATATGTCTTAAATTTGATCTTTTGTGATGTGAATTGATGAATATTAGTAACTCTGTAGTGATGTGTCGTTGTATTTATATTATGTCTTGAAATAGAAATCCATCTTAATCTTGATGTGTGTACTTACATTGTTTTTCTATTTTCCCTGTCTTGGAGAAAGAGATAATTGATAATGCACCATGCCTCCAAAGCTAACCGCCGATCGTGTGAACACGATGATTCAGGAAGCCATTGCGAATGCGCTAGAAGCAGACCGAGCAGGAAGGAATCCAGACAAGGGTAGAAATGCGGGGAGACAGCAAGCCCCAAGAGAATGTACTTACTCTAGTTTCATAAAATGTGGTCCCACGCAATTTCGTGGAACTGGTGGAGCTCTAGAACTTAGGAGATGGTTGGAAAAGGGTGAAAGTAATTTCGAGATTAGTGGTTGTTCAGAAGCGAACAAGGTCAAGTTTGCGGCTGCTAAGTTTCTTGACGATGCATTAAGTTGGTGGAACACCCAAGTAGCCACTGTTGGATTGGCAGTAGCGAATGCAAGAACATGGACTGCAACTAAAGCTCTTTTGACTAAGAAGTTCTGCCCGGAGAGGAGTTGGGTCAATTGGAAGATGAGTTGAGGCACCTGACTTTGAAAAACAATGATATCGCTGCTTACACCAGGAGGTTTAATGAACTAAGCCTTTTGTGTCCAGACACCTTTGCCGATGGTAACAAGAAGATGAAACAGTACATCAAAGGTTTATCCAGTAATATCAAGGGTGAGACGACTTCGTCTAAACCTGGGTCGTTTGATGAAGCGGTCCAGATGGCTCACGCATTGATGGATGTCAAACTCCAGGACAAGAAGAACTTCATTGCTGAAGGAAATAAGAGGAAATGGGAAGCGGCACAGAGAAATCAATCCCAGGGTCAAAGCCGAGGTGGAAATCGAAACAACCATGGTCAAAACCGCAATCAGCAGTTTAACCAGCGAAGGAATGAAGGGATGAGAGCTGTGACAAACCCCAGAGGAGTAAAAGTGAATCCCCACTGTGGTAGGTGCAACTTGTACCATGTAGGGAATTGCCCGCCTGTATGCGGCAAATGTGGAAAAGCGGGTCACAGGATGTCTGATTGCCGAACGAAAGGGGTAGCCACTGGGGCGAATGCTATTAGAATGAGGGGATGTTTTGGATGTTGAGAGAGAGGCCATATGCAAGGGAATTGCCCGAAGGCAGGAAACAAGCAGGGAGGTAACAATGCTGCTGTCGTGTATCAAGTAGGGACGGCTGATAAACCACAGGGTCCTAACGTGGTTACCGGTACGTTTTTTCTAGACGCTTGTTATGCTAGTATTTTGTTTGATTCTGGCTCCGACAAGAGTTTTGTAGATGTTAAATTTAGTCGTCATATCGATAGAAAACCGGTGTTGTTAGCGACAAGTTATAACGTTGAGTTAGCCGATGGGAAAATTGTTAGTACGAGTTCTATACTGAAAGGGTGTACCTTGAAGTTAGGAAATTACGCTTTTAAAATCGACTTGATGCCTATAGAGCTAGGATCGTTTGACGTGATTGTGGGAATGGATTGGCTAATGGCGCACAGTGCTATGATCGTCTGTGGCGAGAGATTAGTTCAAATTCCGTTAAGGAATAAAGTCTTGACTGTGAAGGGAGACGAATGCACTTCTCGTTTGAAAGTGATTTCCTGTTTGAAAATGATGAAGTATGTAGAGAGCGGATGCGATGTGTTTTTGGCACAAGTTTCGAGTGATGGTGATTTAGAGGCGAGGATTGAAGAGGTACCTGTTATCTGCGAATATCCGGAAGTTTTTCCAGACGAGCTGCCGGGTTTACCACCCACCCGTGAGGTCGAGTTTCGAATTGATTTGGTGCCAGGAGCTGCGCCGGTTGCGCGTGCACCCTATCGCTTAGCACCATCCGAGTTAAAGGAGTTATCGGATCAACTGAAGGAGTTGATGGACAAGGGATTTATTAGGCCGAGCTCATCACCATGGGGAGCGCCAGTGTTGTTTGTGAAGAAGAAAGATGGGTCATTTCGGATGTGTATTGACTATAGAGAACTCAACAAGCTGACGATTAAGAATCGGTATCCATTGCCGAGGATTGACGATTTGTTTGATCAATTGCAAGGTTCCAGTGTATACTCAAAGATCGATTTAAGATCAGGGTATCATCAACTACGTGTAAGAGAGGAGGATATTCCTGTAACTGCCTTTCGTACGCGGTATGGACACTTTGAATTTCGAGTGATGCCGTTTGGGTTGACAAACACGCCTGCTGTATTCATGGACCTTATGAATCGCGTATGCAAGCCGTATCTAGATAAGTTTGTTATCGTTTTCATCGATGATATTCTTATTTACTCTAAGAGTAAGGAGGAGCACGAGAAGCACCTGAGAAAGATTTTGGATCTGCTAAAGAAGGAGAAGTTGTATGCGAAGTTCTCGAAGTGTGAGTTTTGGTTAGAATCCGTGCAATTCCTTGGTCACGTGATTGATAGCAAGGGAGTTCGCGTGGATCCTTCCAAGGTCGAAGCGATCAGGGAATGGTCGGCACCGACAACGCCGACTGAAGTTCGACAATTCCTTGGTTTAGCTGGGTATTATCGGAGGTTCATTGAAGGATTCTCGTTGATAGCAAAGCCATTGACAAAGCTTACCGAAAAGAATAGGGTGTATGAATGGGGAAATGAGGAAGAATTCGCTTTCAAAACGCTCAAGGACAAGTTATGTTTCGCACCGATATTGTCATTGCCTGAAGGAACCGAAGACTTTGTAGTATATTGTGACGCATCTCGTAAGGGTTATGGAGCGGTATTGATGCAGCGTGAAAAGGTGATAGCTTACGCGTCGAGACAACTGAGGAAGAATGAGGAGAACTACACGACGCACGATTTGGAATTAGGAGCGGTAGTCTTTGCGTTGAAGTTGTGGAGACACTATTTGTATGGGACGAAGTGTGTTGTATTCACTGACCACAAGAGTTTGCAACACATTTTAGATCAAAAGGAGTTGAACATGCGACAGAGACGATGGGTAGAACTACTGAGTGACTATGACTGTGAAATTCGCTACCATCCTGGCAAGGCGAATGTTGTAGCGGATGCACTGAGTAGGAAGGAACGAGAGAAACCTTTGAGAGTCAGAGCTTTGGTGATGACTGAGAGCCTTGGCTTAACCGAAACTATACTGAAGGCTCAAGAGAGGGGACTAATGAAAGGGAATGTTGAAGCTGAGAACTTGGGAAGAATGTTGAAACCTCTTTTTGTGATTAGATCAGACGGATTGAGATATTTCGAGAATCGGATTTGGTTACCATTGTGTTCATCTGAGGAAGGAAAGCCGGGAGTACGAGAATTGGTTATGAACGAGTCTCATAAGTCGAAGTATTCGATACATCCTGGATCGGATAAAATGTATCACGACCTGAAGAAAGTCTACTGGTGGCCGAATATGAAGGCGGATATTGCTCGTTACGTTAGTAAGTGTTTGACTTGCGCGAAGGTTCAAGCAGAACATAAGAGACCGTCTGGGTTGTTGGTACAACCAGAGATCCCAGAATGGAAATGGGAGAAAATCGCTATGGATTTCGTGACGGGTTTACCTAGAACTCCTAGTGGATGTGATATGATATGGGTAATAGTGGATAGGTTAACGAAATCTGCTCATTTTTTACCTATGAAGAAGACGGACAGTATGGAAAAGCTGGCCAGTGTGTACGTGAAGGAGATCGTTTGCAGACATGGAGTGCCGTTATCGATCATTTCGGATCGTGATAGTAGATTTACTTCGGAATTTTGGAAATCGCTTCAACGTGCGATGGGCACTGAATTGAATTTAAGTACGGCTTATCACCCGGAAACTGACGGCCAGAGTGAAAGAACTATACAGACGATGGAGGACATGCTCCGAGTATGCGTGATTGATTTTGGAGGAAGTTGGGAACGCCACTTGCCTCTAGTGGAGTTTTCGTATAATAATAGTTACCATGCGAGTATCAAGGCAGCACCGTTCGAAGCGTTGTATGGAAGGAAGTGTAGATCGCCGGTGTGTTGGAGTGAAGTAGGAGAAAGTCAATTGACTGGACCCGAAATGGTTTTAGAGACGACCGAGAAGATTGTGCAAATCAAGAACCGACTACTTGCTGCGAGAAGCCGACAGAAGAGTTATGCCGATAATAGAAGGAAACCGTTGGAATTTGAAGTCGGAGATATGGTTATGCTCAAGGTATCGCCGTGGAAGGGTGTAATTCGTTTTGGGAAGAAAGGAAAGTTGAGTCCGAGGTATATTGGACCATTTAAGATCGTAAAACGAATTGGACCAGTAGCGTACAAGTTAGAGTTGCCGAGCGAGCTTAGTGCTATTCACGACACATTTCACGTATCGAACTTGAAGAAGAGTTTGGCGGATAAGGAATTGGTGATTCCTTTGGACGAGATTCAACTGGACGACAAAATGCATTTCGTGGAAGAACCTGTGGAAATTATGGACCGAGAGGTCAAGAGGCTGAAGCGTAGTAGAATTCCTATTGTGAAGGTTCGATGGAATTCTAAGCGTGGACCGGAATACACTTGGGAACGTGAGGACTTTTTCAAGGAAAGGTATCCTCATCTGTTCCAGCGGTACGAAATGTGAGTATAAGAAGAGGCGAGCGCCGGGACGTCGCTCTCTTTAAGGAGGGGTGGATGTGATACCCTAGAACCGAGGTCACTAACATTACCCTAATTTACGCTAATTTTTGAAATTTTTAATAAATATTAATTGCTATATATATTAGTATTTTGGTTGAAACCGATGTTCGAGGTTATAATTTTTACGATTGACGATTCAAGAAGGACGATGACGAATACGATCCCGATGGATGCCCAAATTTCTATAATTATTGACGTTTTATCGATAATGTAATTTTTCGAGAATTTTACTTACGGTTCGTGTTAAGTCGAGTCGGGTGAGTTTTATAGCTTTCCGGGTACATTTAAAGTATCCCAAAAGTATTTTGGAGTGTTTGGGATAGTTTCCGACTCCCGTAAAATTTTCTAAAATGACTAGTGAGTCAATCCCGCGAAGTTTTAGTGTCGTTTTTACTTGAGGCCAAAAGAAAGCCTAAATTGCACAAGGGGTCCTTCCAATTTTACAAAAAGGGGAAATCTAAACACACACTTAACAAAAACACTTGGAAAAAATTTATTCTCTCCCTCTCTCCCTCTTTAGGCCGACGGTCACCCCAAACCACCAAAAACCACCATTATTTTTTTTTCTACTTGGTTTTGATTAAAACTAAGGTTAGACCACCTCTAATCTAATCATTCCCTACCTTTCTATGTAATCAAATCCAACATGCATTCAAATTTTTTTTCAAGAATCAAAGGAATTTTTCAAACTCGTTTTTGATGTTAATTGGATAAATGCATGTTAAATTCATGTGTAATGGGGGTATAATCACTAAACAAACCCACCAAAATTGATTTGGTTGTGGTGTTTTGGTCACCCAAACCCCACGGCTAAGGGGGGTGTTTGGGGAGCCATGGTGATTGATGTTTTTTTTTTGGGTATACCTAGGTTTCCGACTCGACATTACGAGTCGACTAATCCTAGGGCGACTACCCTTTTGGATAGCCCAGAGTCATCGCAGGTGAACCTCCGTGGCCACCCCCAAGTGTACACACCTAGTGAGGTTTGAACCCTTGACCTCTCTTTTGAGAGTCAAGGACCTTACCACTAGGCCACTTGATGGTGGTTTGGTGATTGATGTTTTGAGCATTGGTTTTGTGTTTAATCTTGTGTTCATAGGTGTTTTAGATGGATACAAGTGTTTGCATGTTTGTTTTTAGGATTTTAGCTTATGAGGTTGATGATCAATAGGGGTTAGGAACTGAATATATGGTTTGGTTGTGATTAGGAAAGCTTAGGATGATGCCTAGTGGTGATAAATAGGTTTGGAATCGAGCGTAAGTGTGATTTTGGTATGGTTAAATTTAGGAAGAAAGTTTAAGGCATTTTCGTAAAAATCATTTTGAAAACAGGTCTTGTGGATAGGATATACTTGTAGAGCATTCTCTTAGCTTCGATTTGGTATAAGGTAGAGCTTACGACTCCTAACGAGTCAAAATTTACGACGTTTTGAAATTCGTGTACCGGGAGATGAAAACCGTCATAATCCGAAGTTATAATTGGTTTTAGGTAAAATCCCGGGGACTATAAGTCTAGTTTAGTAAATGGTCAAGGACTGAATTTTGGTGTCAAACCTGCACATTTGAGTCTACTATAGGACTAAGGTGTCAAATGGGTCAATGGAGTATTTTAAACGGGTCAAACGGGTCCGACTTGGTCAAAGTACAATTTCAGTCCGAAAAACGTAGTTTTTGGAAAAGCGTTGAGTAACGGGTCGTAGAAGTAAAAATTTTTTGTTGGGATTAAATATGTGTTATCTACAGGTCTTATAGTATTTTTGAGAATTTTGTCAAATTTAATAAAGATGGTTAAGTATAGTAAAATAGTCCGTACTTTTGGTAAGTATCGGCAAAAATGAATAAAAAATGGATAACGTTAATAATAAGGACGAATCGTATAAAATGAGTAACGCTTGTTGTTTTGTTTTGGCGTGAGTTGTAATTGTCATAAGTGACTAGTATTTATGTATTTTATACAGTACCATAAGGTTTTAAAATGAGATTACTCATTACGCGTTATTTGGTTGATAGGTGTTGATTTACCCGGGCATCCGTATCGTCGTCAGTGACCGACTCTCGAACTATCGACTACTTGATATATAAGATGTGAATTTATAGCCTCGCTTATTATTATTTCAAACTGTTTTACCCGCGAGGGAAATGCATGCTAGTTTTTAAAATGAACATATGTCATGAATGATTGTTGGTCCCGAATGTTGCCTTTGAAATTGTGTTGAGTACCTACTTGCAAAAGTCCCTAATTTCATGAACTATTAACTATTGTTTAGTCCTAGTGTGGATTAGAAATAGCCGCTTATATAAAGTGATAGTACTATGGGGTTGACTACCCTATCCGAGACGAGGGCTAGTACGTTGATACCCCCTGCGGACGGATAATTTGTGATAAGAGATAAGGTATAATTGCAACTGATGCCTTATTGGGGGCCTTGGTTTTATCTGAATCACGCCGGTAATTATTACGCGGGTGATTGAGTTAACGGTTTAGTGTCATGAGCTTAAACACAATTGTCAGTATCTTGAATATAGATTGTTTGATCGACAAGTCTATGAATGATCGTGAATGGTTTTTATTTCACATATGTTCAAAATGAATTGTAAAACCTATGAATTCCACTCAACGTTTTCGTTGACCAAATTTAGCATGTGTTTCAGGTAACCGCTGAAGTGTAGCATGGAGCGTACATGGGATGGATGTTGTGTGTACGGCTTGGAGTCTGCTTGTTTTTCCTCCCTTTTCTACTTAAACATTTTTAACTTTAATGTTATGTTGTTGTGAAACTGTAATTTTTGGGTTGAGATTCATGGGGGACCGAAAACGCTAAACTCTGTTGTACCAAGTGGGGTTGGAAAAACCGTAGACATGTATCTTTTAACAATTTTTACTTTAAGTTTTAAGTTGACGTCTCTTTAGAGTCGTTCGATATATCTTGTGTGCGATGATAACTGCGTAGCACCCAAATGTTGTAGTTCTGCTGCGCATAGCATTTGGTGGGGTGTTACAGGAAGAGAGTCTGATAGGTGTGTAAACACCCAACCTTTTCACCACTTAATTACAATAATAACCGAGCCAAAACGTGTATTTTATGTCATTTATGTCGAAATTATGTGTGGTTTGTGTTTTTGTTGTGATTTAGGACGAAAAGGTGAAAAGTGGAGAAAACACGAGCATTCAGGGGCTTTTATCAAAGAAAAAGACGAAAGACGAAGTCAAGAAATCAAGAGTGCAAAAAGAACGGAAGTCCAAGACCAATTCTGAAGATTTATCGAAGAAAAAGTCAAAAGACGGAAGTTTACTAAAAGCCGAAGAACTCAAGTCTAATTTATTGAAGAATTACAAGACGAGTTTGAAGAAATCCCGAGACAAAGTCATTAAAGTCAAAATATTAAGAAGATTAAGGACTTAATGACGCAATTAAAGAAAGAAGAAAGAGGGGAGAAAGCTTCCTAAGCACCTCCTAATCTCCCCTATAAATAGATTAGATTAGATTTCATTTTCTCTTGTTCGCTAAGTGTGACAATTAGTCTTCTACCTTTTAATTACCTTGTCATTTAAATTCATGTCCATTTAAATACATTGTCTTGCACCTTAAATTCATTTAATTTCAAGTAAGTTTCCTTTTAATTCTTGTCAATCTTTACTTTTATTGTTCATCTCCTATCCACCTTTCTATAATCTTTAATCTTTATGTTTATGTTCATGTTTATGTTTTTGATGTTTTATTGATTTGATTTAAGTGGGTTTTGATTATTTTGATTATTATTGTTAGTTTGATTGTATTGGATTGTTTGTTTATGATTAGTAGATGTTTATTGATTAGTTTGATTTAATCTTGTGGTTGATTTTGATTAGATTAGATTGGATTCGTGTTATATTTGTTCCTGCGTGTTCTTCGTTGTTACTGTTGTTCCCAGGTTATTCCGGATCAAAGAAAGTTGTTCCGAATCAAGGGTTTCAGTAGATTATTCCGAACGAATATTGTTTGTTGATTATTCCGAATAAAGGGCGTTCATTCGGAATAAGTGACATATTCCGGATCAAGGCCATATTCCGGATCAGCAACATTCCGAGTGAAGGATTTTAGGGATTGTTCATTCGGAACATCAATTGTTCCAAATCAAAGATTTTATTCGGAATATATTCCGAATCAAGCTGTGTATTCCGAGTGAGCAGTTCATTCGGAACATTCCGAATCAAGACAAAAGTTCCGAATCAGTGGAGTTCATTCGGAACATTTATTGTTCCGAATCAAGGAGTGTTCATTCGGAACATTTATTGTTCCGAATCAAGACATTGTTCCGGATCAGCAAACATTCCGAACCAAGCCAGACACTCCGAATCAGTGGAAATTCCGAATCAAGCTAACATTCCGAGTGAAGGATTTATTCCGGGTAAGTGACATATTCTGAATAAAGAATTTATTCCGGATCAAGGTTTTATTCCGGGTGAACATTTTATTCTGAATCAAGGTTTTGGTAAATATTCCGAGTGAAGAAGAATCATTCCGAATCAAGGTGACATTCCGGATGAGTGATTATTCCGAACGAAGGATTATTCCGAATGAGCTGTTTTCAGGTTCTTTTTAGTTTCAGTTTATAACTTTCTGTTTTTAATTTTCAAGTTTTATTTTTCCCGCCTTTTTCCTTAGTTTCACTTTAAGTTTAATTACCTTAGATTTATTTTAGCTTTGCCTTAGTTTAAGTTTTACTTGCATTTTAAGTTTGCCTTAGATAGTTTTAAGTTTGCGT
Source organism: Glebionis coronaria (assembly GCA_025667525.1). Classification (NCBI taxonomy): domain Eukaryota; kingdom Viridiplantae; phylum Streptophyta; class Magnoliopsida; order Asterales; family Asteraceae; genus Glebionis; species Glebionis coronaria. Next base: position 243,863,703 of record CM046876.1, read on the forward strand.
TATTTACTCTTAGTGCCTTTTAATTTTCGTCGCGCTTTTAATTTCTTATCATTTATTGTAACTTAGATTAGATTTACCTTTAAGTCTTGCCTTTTAATTTTACTACAACGACACAACTATTTGTTTCACCAAAGAACGACTGAGTCGCAAAGTTAACCAGGATCAATTCGATTAGACATACGACAAAGAACTTTTTAACTAAGTAAAAACCTAGTTATCAAATGGCGCCGCTGCCGGCTCTTTTCGTAAAGATTAACGGTTTTCTGTGAGAGACGCGTTGCTTTTTGGGATCCGTTCATTCGTGAGCGTTATTTTCTTGCTTAAAAATTTCAAAAAAATTCAAAAAAAAAATAAAAATTGTTAAAAATCCATAAAAATTAAAAATTTCAAAAATCCAAAAAGATTTTATTTTTATCTTTATAGTGTATATATATTCTCTTTGTGTTTGGTTTATTTTTCTTTTGCCTTTGTAGGTGTATGCGTACTAGATCTTCTACTTATCAAGAGCCCGAGACTCCTGAAGATTTAAGTATGGCAGGTGTTAACAACAACAATAATCCACCGCACCTCAACAATAATAACAACAATGTTCATCCACAGCCCGATCTTCGGACAATGGAGGAGCTTTGTCAACCTACCATGTTTGGACGAGGAGGATCGATTGCGCCGATGCAAATCACGACTCCGGAGTTTTCGTTGAAGCACCACATGATTCAGCAAGTGCAAACAAATCCTTTCCGAGGAATGCCTGGTGATGATGCCAACAAATACCTCGACAAATTCATTACTATCACTCAAAGCATGAAGTTGCCCGGTGCCACAATGGATGTTCTTCGCCTTCAACTCTTTCCACATACTTCATCACACCACGGCGAGAAATGGTTTGATCGTCTCCCGAAGAATTCAATTCATACTTGGGATGACATGACTCAACGCTTTTTATCGCGCTACTTTCCACCATCCATGGTCACGAGCCTTCGCAATCAAATCAGCGGTTTCATGCAAGAACCCGATGAATCTCTCTTTGATGCTTGGGAAAGATATAATGTTTTGATTGATCATTGCCCAAACCACAACATGCTCCCCATGACCTTAATTGATACTTTCTACAACGGTTTGACTTTTCGTGATCGTGATACGATTAATGCAGCCGCCGGTGGCACATTTATGAAAAGGAGACCCGAGGAGTGTAGAGAGCTTATTGAGAACATTACTACTCATCATAAAAATTGGGATTCCTCCGCTTCTTCAAGGAACAACCTGAGAGTCAATGTTTCTTCTATTTCAGCAAACCCCGATATGACCGAATTCACCCGCATGATGACCGAAATGAACAAAAATATCTTGCTTCTCGCTACAAACCAACAGCAAGTTAAAGCGGTAGCTAATCCTTGTGAGACATGCGGCGGTCCACACTCATACACTGATTGTCCGTCTACTCAAGGAAATCCGGAAAACGTGTATGCGGCTTATGGTAATTATTCACCGGAAAATTACCAAGCCCGACCTCAAAGGGATAGAAATTTGTTAAGTTACCGGTCAAACAACTACCTTTCACCCGGTTTTTCTCCTCAAAACCAAAACCGCAACAACAACTACAATAGAAGCAACCAAATCCCACCTCGAGCTTCTAATCCTTATCACCCACCCGCCCAACAAGACCCACCCATCAATCAAGATGTTGAAGACTTAATGAGAACCCAAGGTGAGCAAGTCAAGAATTTACAAAGCCAAATTATCAATTTGAAAGGAGATATCACCAAGCAAAGGAATGACATTAGATCCGAGCTTTGAGATAATATTCAATCCTCCTTCAGCAATCAAACAAATGATTTGAAGAATATGCTGGCTAGTTTCTTGCCCACCACTCAACCGTCTACTTCGAGTTCTCTACCATCAAACACCGTCACCAATCCGCGAGCGAATGTGAGTGCTATTACTACCCATAGTGGATTTACTTTAGTAGGACCACCTATCCCGCCCTCATCATCTACACCTCCCCCACCACCATTTATCCCTCCTACTCCCACACCTAGTATTAGTACACCATCACCGCCTCCGCCTCGTCACGATGATGTACCGAAGAAAAACCCTTTAACATGTCAACCTTCACCTGCTAATCCTCCACCACCCAACCCTAGCATTCGTTACCCTTCTCGACTCAACAAGGCTAAACTCCACACCAAGGATGACATTCAAGTGTCGAATTATTTGAAGATGATATCTCAAATGAATTTCAACATTAGCCTTGTTGAAGCACTTGTCCACATGCTGAAATTTGTCAAAGCATTCAAGGAATTGCTTAACAATAAGGAGAAGCTGATTGAGCTCGCCAACACACGCTTAAATGAAAACTGTTATGCAGTTATTCTTAAAGAACTTCCGGAAAAACTTGGAGATCCCGGTCGTTTTGTGTTGCCTTGCATTTTTAACAAAACCGAAGAATTTACTGCCCTAGCTGATCTCGGGGCCCGTATTAATCTGATGCCTTTAAGTGTTTGGAAAGCACTATCATTACCCGACCTTACTCCAACAAAGATGACCCTAGAGCTTGCAAATCGTACTCTCACTTACCCCGTTGGTATTGCCGAAGATGTGTTCATTATAGTTGGCACCTTCACTTTTCCGGTCGACTTTGTTGTTGTTGATTATGAAATGGACCCTCGTATTCCTTTAATAATTGGTCGGCCATTCTTGAGAACCGGACGAGCTCTAGTTGATGTTGCCGAAGGTGAGCTAATTTTAAGGGTCGGGAATGAACAACAAGTGTTCAAAATGGGGAAGCTTACAAGCAAATCCTTTGGAGGCCGAGAATCAGCGAATATGATTAATGTGCTTGATGATTTTGTCGTCTACAACAATCCTCTATTCGAGTCTTGCAATGATAATCCACTGTTTCAAGATGATGTGGATGATTCTCTCTCCAATTTGGGACCTTCACCCATATATGATTCTCCATCAATCTTTGATGCTTATGATGATGATTCTAGCTCAGATACAGATGATTATGGTGATTTTACTTCCGAGTATCTCGACATGCCCACCTATGATGATTTTGATGAGGCCGATACTCTTTCGAGTGATTCTTCTCATGATGAAGATCCTCCGCCATCAGTTAATCCTACTTTGGATGATTACTCATTTGAGGAAGACTTCTCTACTTTTCTCAATACATACTTCCCTCATGAGAGTGATGCTCCTCCTTTAGACTTTGATGCTTATGGTCTTGATCCTACTTTGGATTTGAAGAAAATTCTTTCAAAGGAGAAGCAACCGGACGACACCAACATCCGCAGCACGTATGATTTAACACCTCTTTGTCCACCTTTTGAGGACGAGGTTGTGCATTTTCTTCGCGGATCATCTTCAAATTCTGCTGATCCTGAGTGCTATTTTCCCCTAAAGGAAAAGGTGTTCGACCCCGGTATTGATATTTTTAAGCCATCTCAGTATCCGTCTGATGAAATAAAAGGAAAAATCTTTGGAACTATTGGGAATATGCTTGCACCACTTCACCCTTGCTCCCACCGTGCTCCATCTTTGGTTAAGGGAACCTTTCCTACTCTTCTTTGGCTTGCCTTGGTCCCCTTAAGCTTGTGCTACTTGATGGACGAAAACTATGTCTTTGATCCCGGTGGATATGTTTCACGCTTCTTACTATGCAAATCAAGGTCGAGTCAGGCTCACGACTCGGTGATCAAAAATCAAGCGCTTCTTGGGAGGCAACCCATGTATCTATCTTTTATCTTTCTTTATCCTGAGTGTAGGGGAGACCCGTTGGTGTTTGCTATTTCCTCTCTTCTCATATTCAAGGATTTAAGCGCTCAATGATCCACTCTTGATGATTTTTGACGACCCGTGATTACGTGTTCCCATCTTCCCGGTTCTATCCTAAACTCTTTTCGATTCACTATTTTATATTTTCCAATATTAAAATAGGAATCTCGTTAGTTGTATTTTCCTTAGCAAGATTTAAACAAAGTGCACAATGTCCTAAGTGTAGGGGAGTTTACGCCCACATGCTTAAACATTGAGGACAATGTTTATATTAAGTGTAGGGGGGACTTCTATCGAAGTTAAGTGGTCTTTTCCTTGTATATGTCCTCATTTTAACCGGAAAGTCATTTTTTCGACATTTTTCAAAATTTTTGATCTATTTTGGCCTATTAGTTTTTACCTTTGTATAGTTATTTTCTTTCTTTGCTATAATTAATCTTTAATAAAGTGGTTTTAGTTTTCAAACATTGTGAATCTTTTGACTCAACCCGAGTTCACTTATCTAAGTTTACTCTAGCTATTATCCTTAACGTGTTTAAATCAAGTTTTGCTAGGCTTTTATATAGGGAGCTATAAAACGCGAAAGTCTTAACTCTCACGGGTTAAGAACAAGAACTTTTCGCAAGTTCCTATAATTGATCCTAGAGAGTCGTTTATCAAGGGAACTTTAAAATGCGATTTCTAAACTTGAAAAAGTTTAAGAATTTGCAAGATCCAATAGGCGACTCGAAAACCCAAAACATTGATTTAATAGGCTAAGCATCCACGAGTCTCATTCCTTGAGATTTTAAATTGTGGATAACGAGAGATGATAGAGTCAATTATAAGTTTGGTATTCTTTCGTGAATTCATGTGAGTCAATTATAAGCCTATTCTCCCATCGCTTGTTAATAAATTTATCTGCAATAAATAAGGTTGTACGATTTGAAAAGTTACTTAGCTTCTAGCCCAAGATCATTTAAAAGTTTCTCGGTATGGATTAGAGTTCATAGCCAAGGCATAACTTATTGAAGCGGGATGCGAAGATTGGCGAGTCCGAAAAGGCCCTAACAAGGCATGAGGGCTACATTTTGTTGCTAAAGATCCAAGTGATGTGAAGAATCATTTATCGAAAATCAATATGAAGGATCGAGACACACGACGAAAAGCAAATACTCCCAAAAGATGATGGAGAAGTCTATCCAAAAAGGCCCTAACAAGGTATGAGGATAAATAGATCCATGTCCAAAAAGGAGGCGGATCGTTGTATATCAAAGTCCAAAATAAAGATTGGAGAAAAATGAAGAAGTCGTGGTCCAAATATGAAGAATCTCTCAAAACTTCAAGTGAAGAAATTCCTATTATGAAGAGAAGACCATTATTTCATGAACGTCTCTCAAGGTTTGAAGTATGAAGTCGCTGCCAAATATCGGTCCGAGAAAGGTCTCAAATCGCGAAGCGAGTTATGCCAAGATATGAACTTTATGAGGTCCCGAGAAGCAGTTTTAAAAGATTTTGTCCTTTAGCTAACTATTGACTAAATCGTCCCACTTTATTTTCAGCCTAATAAACTATCGAAATAAGTCAACAATGCATCCTCGTGATCATTCAAGACAACAATAAAATATAAGAGATACACCTAGGAATAAGGGAGTCTAAGTAAATAATTGGCCCACATGAGTTCGTGTTAGTTTGCTAACTAATAATAACAATGATCTCGTTTTTAAGCTTGGTTTAGAGTAAGTGAAAACTTGAGGATGATGATCATTCATGACATTTCCAAAACCCGAAGGTATGTTTTTGATTTCTTTACTTTGAATGTTTATGATTTTCTATCTCTTTAATAAAGGCCAATATGGATTGATTATGATGAAAAGTGTAATCGTGCTTTGTAACTAATGCATTGCATGAGGACATTGCAATGGTCAAGTGTAGGGGATTTGATAGGTGTGTAAACACCCATCCTTTTTACCACTTAATTACAATAATAACCGAGCCAAAACGTGTATTTTATGTCATTTATGTCGGAATTATGCGTGGTTTGTGTTTTTGTTGTGATTTAGGACGAAAAGGTGAAAAACGGAGAAAACACGGGCATTCACGGGCTTTTATCGAAGAAAAAGACGAAAGACGAAGTCAAGAAATCTAGAGTGCAAAAAGAACGGAAGTCCAAGACCAATTCTGAAGATTTATCGAAGAAAAAGTCAAAAGACGGAAGTTTACTAAAAGCCGAAGAACTCAAGTCTAATTTATTGAAGAATTACAAGACGAGTTTGAAGAAATCCCGAGACAAAGTCATTAAAGTCAAAAGATTAAGAAGATTAAGGACTTAATGACGCAATTAAAGAAAGAAGAAAGAGGGGAGGAAACTTCCTAAGCACCTCCCTAATCTCCCCTATAAATAGATTAGATTAGATTTCATTTTCTCTTGTTGGCTAAGTGTGACAATTAGTCTTCCACCTTTTAATTACCTTGTCATTTAAATTCATGTCCATTTAAATACATTGTCTTGCACCTTAAATTCATTTAATTTCAAGTAAGTTTCCTTTTAATTCTTGTCAATCTTTACTTTTATTGTTCATCTCCTATCTACCTTTCTTTAATCTTTAATCTTTATGTTTATGTTTTTGATGTTTTATTGATTTGATTTAAGTGGGTTTTGATTATTTTGATTATTATTGTTAGTTTGATTGTTTTGGATTGTTTGATTATGATTAGTAGATGTTTATTGATTAGTTTGATTTAATCTTGTGGTTGATTTTGATTAGATTAGATTGGATTCGTGTTATATTTGTTCCTGCTTGTTCTTCGCTGTTACTGTTGTTCCCAAGTTATTCCGGATCAAAGAAAGTTGTTCCGAATCAAGGGTTTCAGTAGATTATTCCGAACGAATATTGTTTGTTGATTATTCCGAATAAAGGACGTTCATTCGGAATAAGTGACATATTCCGGATCAAGGCCATATTCCGGATCAGCAACATTCCGAGTGAAGGATTTTAGGGATTGTTCATTCGAAACATCAATTGTTCCGAATCAAATAGTTTATTCGGAATATATTCCGAATCAAGCTGTCTATTCCGAGTGAAGCTGTTCATTCGGAACATTCCGAATCAAGACAAAAGTTCTGAATCAGTGGAGTTCATTCGGAACATTTATTGTTCCGAATCAAGGTGTAACACCCCCAAATTTATACAATTTAATACAGCGGAAGACTCGTTGGTGTTACGGGATAGCACATTACTCACATCATAGACAACGCTTAAAAATCGCGTCGTTTAATAATAAAGCATTTCCATTCATAAATATCAAATTTACATAGGTCCCAAGTCATGGTCATTTCATATAATTTTACAAAAGATTTGAATGGAAATTGTTATTTAAGTGTGGGCCAAGAATTCTTGTTGTCTTCCCGATAATTACCTTCAAGTACCTGAGATAAAACATGTTAAAAGAAAAGGTCAGCGATAACGCCGAGTGAATTCATAGAGTTTAATAAAATCCATCAATATAATATCGGTATAAAATTATTACCGAAAATCATTATGTACAAATCATTGTAATAGGCCATAAAATAGCCAAATTCATTTTATACAAATCCTTATCAAAAATCATATTATAGGCTTTCGCCTTCAAAATCATTATACGAACCAATTTTGTAAAAATATCATACAATACGTTTTTATAACGTCGTGTAGAGTTAAATAAAAACTGTTATATGAATATGGTTATGTAAAACCAAAACACAAACATAATATCAATAATATGACCCCGTATTGCTAGTCAGGCAATATATTGTAAGTCGGTGCATATAGCAGTATTTCGTTAATTGGATTATTATAAGCCGCATGACATTGTTACCTTAATACAACAAATAACGGGTAGCTAGCCCGAAACTCATTTGCCCATCTAAATTAGCGTGTCGTCAAAATAATCACGCTTGTGTAAATCTTCTCATACATAAATTCGCTTACCAATCAATGTGGCACGACGGGGATCAACCGTCAAGGCGTGAACTGGGGTGATCGTCCCCAAATAGTACTATTATATGCATAAGCGACTACCAAAACGCGGTAGTTCACAATTCATGCTAATGGGACTTTTAGTGACGTAACCTAACTTTAATAATCCATTTCATATCATCTATCGGGTCATTTAATCATTCATCGGGTCATACAATCATTCTGGTCCAAATCAATAAACAGATAATCGGGACAACTAGTGTCATATTTTATAAAAACTAACATGTTATCTCCCTCGCGGGTTTATAAAACATTTCATAAAAACATTTAAAAGAGTGCGAGGCTATGAACTCACGTTGATGTGGGAAAGCGGGTTATCGGCAATTCGGATGTATGGTACGTGCTTCAATCACGGAAACCTAGACAAATAATACTCATCTTAGACTCTTGTCCAATGACTTTATAAAAATAACAATTATTTATACATATGATGATTTTATATATATGATGATGATCAAGTGGGTTTATACATTCTCATTTACTCATTTTAGTGTCATGTGTTGGTAACTTTTATACTAGTTTACTAGTTTACATTTTGAAAACCCAATACTATTCATTAGCCCAATTATAATTTTATTATCAGTATTATACTTTTCATGTTGGGCCTAAATGGGTTAAGCCCGATAAGTAATTTTTATAAGTGTTTAACTTATTTAGTTAAATTATTAGTCCAAATATATTAACTTAGCTCGTTAATGTCCGTATGTCATATAGTTCGGGTTTTATCGGTTTTTACTTGTATTGGGTACTTATACATCAGTATATGACTTTTAAAAACTTTACATTAGACGGGTTTGATCGTCTAAGTTTTAATTGGCGAAAAACGTTAATTTTACGGTAATAGCCGAAAAAGTCGTAAAAATCATGTTTATAGTTTTTATATCTTATAAAACTTACCAAACTACCATTTTTATATAATGTCCATTTATTTATCCTTATACATATTTATATAAATGAAATATATCAGTTAGTGGGTTTTAATTTCACATTTTATTCTATATTATTTGAGTGCTTATATAATAGTATTAAACTTTAATTTCACAAAATCTGATTTTTAGTTTCATTTGCATCATTTTTATCATATCTTGAGTTCTATAAGGAGATAGAAGCTCATTTTTGGATGACATAAACTTCATATTATTTGCTAAAAATAAGTTAGTTATAGCTACTGCTCAATCCATGTCTAAGTATCCTTAACAGTCCCTACAAAACAGACTATTCAGATTGATACACTAATTTTGTTTTGATCATATCTCACTCATTTTGATGATTCCATTGCATGGCCAACTCTCACATGTGTATAACACCTAATACTTACTGTATATTAATTCCACTCTACCATTTTATCAGTTTAACATTTGGTTACTTACTGTTTTTATACAGCCATCATTTTAAGCATGATCTAACCACTTTTACATGTGGTTTTTCCATCTTTTTACCCATGTTTATCAAATCTATCAACACCAAATCCCCACATAATATTTTTAATCATCATTCATCATCATATAAATATACATAAGTAAAAGAAAATACAAGATTACATAATCAAAATAACAAGAAGGATAGGAAAAATGATCCTTATACCACCATAGTGATAAAAAGATGAGGTTGATGAACAAGGCTTGGATTTTGATGGCAAAACTTGTGATATAGCAATATCAAATTCAAGATCACCTATCTTCATGAACATATTGTGGAAAATCAGCCCCAAGACACCAACAAAACTTCTCCTTGGATGTTAATATGACCACCAATCAATAGAGCTTCAAGAGTCCTTCATCATGTGTATGAATAACACATGATTTCATGGTTAAAATTGATCAAATGAGGGTGTTTTGTGTGAGAGCGGGACGAATTTAGAGTGAGGGAGAGAGTTTTAGGGTGGTTTGCATGTAAGGATTGTGGGAAATGGTTTAGATGAGTGTGGTTTGTGGTTTTGTAGCTTGTTTAGCTAAGTAAAGTTAACAAGTGTAACTTGTTAGCTTACAAGTTTGACACCTCAAAGGTGTGTTTAATAAGCTTGTTGTCCCATGTAGTGTGGGTGGGGCAAGTTTATCTTGTCTCATTCCCATTTAATTACGGTTACTCCTCGATTCTAGTTTCCTCGATTTACGTGCCCTCGGGTCGTTTTATGAAAGACGTTTTTATAACTTATGAATCAAAGGCACAAAAAGAAACTAATAAAAATTGTCTCATCAAAAACGGAGTTCGAAAACGTAAATACGTAATCCTAAGGTTTCCGGTTTAGTCGTAAAGGACGTTAAATTAAAATCGTAAGTCCTAATCTCTTCTCGTAAATTTGTGAGTTTATGAACCAACTCAAAATTAAAATCCCAAAATAATATTCAAGGATAAATTTATTTCCTAAAATGTCGGACTGTCACGAAAACGGTGTATGTAAACGTAAGCACGTAACGTAGAATCCACCGGTTTAGACGTAGTCGATGCTACTTCAAGACGTCAATCAGAATTTCTTCCCAGAAATGAGTGACTTCATAATATAACATTAAAATAATGTTTTTAAATAATATTTGAGAATAAAATATCAACCATAAATTGACGAATTGTCACAGCATTTACCCCTAAACAGGATCTTTGTCCTCAAAGATCATCTTACCTTACTACTCGCTTCTTATAGAGTTAAAGCCATGTGGGTATTTCCTCCACATTCGGTCTTTTCTCACAAGTGTAATTCATTACAATACGCAAGTTTCATCAAACATAACTACGGGAATAAGATCAGGCTTAATGTTGACTTACTTTCTCTATCCATGATGTTCACGGGTTTTTGATGAATGCAACTTTTCGCCGATCTAAACATTACTAAGAAACAATAAGATTTTCACTTGATAGACATTTTATCAAGTTCGATATACGAAACATAATTCACGCGGCTCTTGAAGTCCTAGGGTAGATCCAGCTTAGATGCCTTTCAAACCAATCTTTTACATCATCTCAATGGTCCCATACAACTGGGACTTATATCCCATGATCTTTCAGATCATCAATTCATTTTTCCAGTGTTAATATTTTTGGAATAACTTCGCTACCCATCTGGCGCTTCAAGATCTACATTTCATATTCACATAACCTCCTGCCCACTACCGGCAGTTAATATTCAGATCCTAATTTCAACAATCATTTCAGGTCTCGCAGGTCGAGTATTTTGTAAGGTTAGGTTCGCCATCATAGGAAACCTTAAACCTGAAAGACATGTCCAGCTCACAATGGGTGTATGTCGGATGTCTTCATCCCAACTCCTGCTTACAGATGCTCTAATATTTATCCTCACAAGATTCGATCTTGATCCTAATACGATAATTATCAATGATAATCTCTCCAAAGGAAAACTATTATACGGTTCATTACGAAGGTCAATCATTCAAACATGAAACAAGACTTCTAGTGTTTTGTATCGTTACTTTAACTCGTCCCTTCGATTTGGATGGTAAACAGTACTCTCATCAAGGTTCGTTCCCAATGACTTCTGAGCAAATCTCTAGAAATTCGATGCGAAGCGAGGATCTTGATAGAGATGATCGATACAGGCACACCATGTTTACACAACTCCTTTAAATACAAAAGAGTCAATTTCTTCATCAAGAATCTATCATTAACAGGAATGATATTAGTAGATTTGGTCAGTCTATCGACGATGACCCAAATCGTATCAAATTCAGATGATGACCTTTGTAATAGTTAGACGTTTACTAATGTATGAGGCGATGTCTGCCTTCATAATTTGCCATCAGCACAACTTCTTCAGATGAGGTACACTTAATCAGAAATAACATGAATATAATACTTATACTTACAAGATTCCAACATGACTACATCTCAATATTTAGGCAACCACAAGTGGCCTTTTATACATTTAACGCCATCGGATTCTCAATTCTAATGGTTCACATAAGCCGTGAACCCCTTTTTATTATCTATATTATCCTTTTTACAAACATCGTTTATTTTTAAATTGTTCGGCAATTTATTTTGCACCTTCATTATTAAGGAACATGTCCTAATTGGTTATTTATCCTTTCTATATTATGTGTCAGTATCTACATTCATCTTCCATGATGAAATAATTATTATGTCCGTATTTATTCAAAAATTATTTCATCACATTTTCTGAGTTTTAGTTTCTTCTCAACTATCATTTTTATCCGTTTTACTCAATCCGACGTCTAAAGCGTCGATAACTATTGCTAGTAATTAAATAATAGATATTTAATTTTATGAAACGTAAACGTAAAAAGTTTTAAATTTCTCGGTTCGACCAATTATATAAAAGTATTCAAAATAAATTTGAATTTTAGTTAACACGATTTTTGTTGATTTATCGAAAATAATTATTAAGATTCGTAAATGTTCGAGAAATCTTCGTTTATTCTTTGGTAAAAATTTTCTTAGTTGAAAAGGAAAAATTGTCGTTTCCAATTTTAAGTCATGGTTTAACGGTTTCCTCAATCCCTCTTAGGTTGTCTTGAGGTATACACAAACATTTACCCCTAAACAGGAGTTTAGTTAAATGATTTGTGTATAAGGGAATAATCCCTTAAAAATCCTTTGTTAAAACATTTGTCAAAACATATTTCCATTTTCTTTTTGGTAAAACCCGAAGCCTTAATGGTTCCAATTTTTGAAGAGTCAATATATTCCATTTTCTGTTAATCACACGGTAAAATAATGTAAAGGATTAAGTCTTAAATCTTATGTTAAATATTCAAGGTACAGATTTTCATTGTTCAGCCAACTCCGGGCATTTTATAAATAATTATTAACTCCTTCTTATACTTATAAACAAATGGTCCTTAATGATCACAAGCATGAATTTATCATATTACAACCTACACACGTGATTCACCAAATTTATAGATGCTACATGTGCATTGGTCAATCCATACAACATAATCATGAATCTCATAATGTTCATTACAAGTTCTGGATGTAGTGATTGGAATAGATAATCTTCTTCGCGGACGCGAAGTTGATGATAACCATGTCGTGAATCAAATCTTTAGAACATACGCTAGAACCTTGTAAATGATCGAACAATCTATCATCTTGGGTAGTGGATATAGATTTTAATCGTCAATTTACTTAGTTCACGGTAATTCAACAAATAAATATAAGGAATGATAACACCATAACTCTTCATAATGATGAGCTCGGTAGAATAAAAGCTTCCTCTGACAACTCTCTCAGTTGTACGGTAAAACTTTCGATTCAGATGGTGCTGAAGTACAGTGCACACGCCACGGGTGCAGCACCGGGAATATAATCAGTACCAAATTCAACTTGGCTTAATGGCTAAAGTCTAGGTAATTCATCAACAAATACCTCCTAAAGTTTCAGATAACGGAAACATCTTTTTAATAAATTCATATTAGGTTCTTTCTATATTATAATATCTATGACTAGTTCATAACCATTCATGGTATAATTTCAAGTCTAATGCAGGATATAGTCATCCATCAAGAATTATTTAGATCACTTTTGATAATCAACATCTTATCATTTAGGGGAATTCTACTCGAGTTCCCATCAATTAAGACAATATCGTCATGTCAGAATCAATCAATCCGTTCTACTGGCACTATCAAATTTCTAGTTTCATTACTGTTGATAAGATGTGAATTTCTCAAAAGACTAATAATAACTCATAATCCTTCACAATTCAAGGATATATGGAGACATAACTAACCTTAAAAGATTAAGGTCCACGCATAATCTACACGAGAGAATTTCAAATCAGATACAGACGAAAACATTTAATGAATATTAATATCCCATGTTTTCATAATTTGAGTACGCATTCGAAAGCTCCTCGGATCGTTACCCAGGTCATTCAAATGAAATTAAATCAAAAGAAATGATAAGAACGTCGATACATCCAGTCGGGTATCAACACTCGGTAATCAGATACTTTTCCTAAGAATCTCACTACGGGAGAATTGGACAAGAAAGAATTGTCAATTGTCAAATAAGACAATTTCCACAGATGAGTAGATTCGACTCAGGAGAATAGATGCTACAGGCACATATGTAGGTGTCCCTAACACTATGTCCCTATTTTTCACTTCTTGCAGACCTCATAAAATTTAATCTTTCACAATCTTTAAAGAAAATGTAGTGTTAATTAATCAGTTTTATGGTGACTACTAATCAGCCTTGCATGGTCCATTCCATATTGTATGTAGGCGCGTAACTATATACAATTTCAAGATTAACGATGCAATACTCAGTTCGTCAAAATTTTATCATCATATTTATAATAAAAACATTTTCATGCTTAATTCTTAAATAAGAATCAAAAATAAATTTACAAATATTTTCTTTGTTATGAAAACAATTAATTTTTCCAAGGTGTTTTATAAACAACTTCATTTCGATAACGATTATTTATAAGTCTCACTTTAAATCATCCATATGGTGATGAAAACCCAAGTTTTCTCAAGGGATACTGTTTTAACTTATAAAAACAATTAGTGATCTTCAAAAGAGTGATGAAAAGTTGTTCACCAAGAACTAACTACAATATAATAGGAAATGAGCTAAGCCAAATAATCATAAGGTGCATGACCTCGATGGCACTCAAAAAGAATAATCCACAACGTAACTCAATTTGAGATGAGTACTTGTTCAATGGTTGCATCACTAATGCGAACATTAGGATGAAGTAATAAAAGATAGATATCATCGATACATGTTGAATTTAGCAATTAAATGTAGTCTTTTAATTAATCACAAACAAGAAAAATTGTACCGTAACACATTACGTGTCACTATATCATACAATTTCCAAAACTCATCCTACCAACTGATATCTAAGTTATGTTAGGGATTTTTAAGAGATACCACAATGAATACTAATCTACAAGAGTCATTAGGTTTTCCACATGTCCTGGAATATCCATCGGTCCTAATTCAGAAGAAGATTTCTTCAATTTATTTATTGTACCCTGGGCATCCTCGTCGGTGGACAATGGCCTAGGAACAACCCTTAACACGAACTAACAATCATTTTAAACCTTATAATTCAATCACAGGACTTAACGACTTCCTCTTATCAATCTCATATTCCATATGGGTTAAATTTTATTTCATTCAAGTTTCAACCAAATCATACTCAATGCGATATCCTACCTCATTCGCCAATACTTTCAACCTTATTCTTAGACCTTAATAGGGCAATAAAAGCTCGATATGAATAACACTTAATTTACAATCCTATAGCTCCTTCATCAATAGTTATCAAATGAGTCACTAGTATGAAATGACTCGATCATTCAATTAGACTTCTCGGAAAGGTACTAGTGGCATGAGGCTTTTGGGTAATGGTTCCATTGACAGCCTCAAGTGCAACATTCACCCTTTCGATTTCAAACTTAAGAATTGGGTGACAACGAATCAGATGACACCTTTCGAGGTGGTAACGTTTTGTCAAACTCCACTCTATAAGGAAAGATCGTCATTATGTAACACCCCCAAATTTCTACAACTCAATACAGCTGAAGACTCGTTGGTGTTACGGGATAGCATTACTCACATCATAGACTGATAGGAGTGAAAACACCCATCCTTTTTACCACTTAATTGCAATAATAACCGAGCCAAAACGTGTATTTTATGTCATTTATGTCGGAATTATGCGTGGTTTGTGTTTTTGTTGTGAATTAGGACGAAAAGGTGAAAAGTGGAGAAAACACGGCATTCACGGGCTTTTATCGAAGAAAAAGACAAATAATGAAGTCGAAAGATCAAGAGTTGAAAAAGAACGGAAGTCCAAGACCAATTCTGAAGATTTATCGAAGAAAAAGTCAAAAGACGGAAGTTTACTAAAAGCCGAAGAACTCGAGTCTTATTTATGAAGAAAAATCAAGACGAGTTCTAAGAAATCCCGAGACAAAATCATTTAAGTCCAAAATTTAAGAAGATTAAAGAAAGGAGGGACCTAATGACGCAATTAAGGAAAAGAGGAAAGAGGGAGGAAGCTTCCTAAGCCCCTCCCTAATCACCACTATAAATAGACCATTAGTTTTCATTTTTCTAGTTGTTGGGTGGTTTGACAAACCACCCTTTCCACCATTTTCATTTCTTGTATTTCAATTTCTTGTTAAGCACTTTTAATTTCTTTAATTCTAGTAAGTCTTTTAATCTTGAAATCTTTTCTTTTAATCAAGCTCTTATTTTTGATCATCTTATTCTACCTTTCTTACTTTGCTTCTCTTTGATTCATGTTCATCCTTGATTTGTTTTCAACTTAATGCTTATTTGATTTAAAGTTTTCTTTAAAGTATTTGTATTTTAAAAGTTTGATTTAAAAAGTGTTTATTTTAAGTTTGATAAGTTGTTATTTGAGCTTATTGATTCCGTTTCAGTTTAGATCCGTTCTATTTTTGATGTGAGCTTATTGTTATAGCTTATTACCTAGCTTATTTCAATTCCCTTGTTAATCGGAAAAGGTTAACCCTTTTCCGATTTGTCCTTTCCGACCAGGCACACCTTATTCCGATCGGTGGATCGGAAAAGGGTTTATAGCTATTCCGATTGGCCCCTTTTTCCTTTCATTCCGATCTAGAACTTTTCTTAACATTCCGACTGTAGCTTATTTCCTTGTATTCTGATTGCTTCTATCTTCAATATTCCGATCTGGCTTCCTTAGTTAACATTCCGATCAGTCTTCCCTTCTTGCATTCCGATTTGGCTTGTTTTAATAGATTCCGATCGTTCCCTTTTTGTTCATTCCGATTATGTCTTGTTTTTATGATATTCCGATCAGTAACTTTCCGATTGGTACATTCCGATCAGATTCCTTTTGGATTCCGATCGGGTGTATTCCGATGGATTGTTTTTGCTTTGTTTCACACTCTTGTTTTAGTTTAAGTGTCAATTTTTCTCGTTTTATTTTTAGTTCATCTTAATTGTGTTTTGCATTTTTATTTAACTGTCAATTTACTTTTCGTTAAGTTTTAATTTTACGTCATTTAATTTCTCGTCATTTACTTTTTAAGTTTTAGATATTGCACCGTTTTATGTTTCACTTAGTTGTAGTTTTAATTACTCGTCCTTTATTTTTAAGTCTTGCACATTTATTTTACAACGACCAAAAATATTTGTTTCACCAAGAACAACTAATCTCGTACATTTAACCGGAAATCAATTCGATTAGACACCGAGAAACGAACTTTCAACTAGCAAAATCTAACATTAAAATGGCGCCGCTGCCGGGTCTTTTCGTGAGGATCTACGGTTTTTTGTGAGAGACGCGTTGGCTTTTGGGATCCGTTCACTTGTGAACGTTATTTTTCGTGTCCAAATATTTTCAAAAGTCCAAAAACATTTGAAAAGTCATAAAAAGCATTTCTTTTTCAAAGTTTTGCACCAAAAATATTCTTCTTGCTTATCTATCTTTCTTTATGGATTTTTATGTCCATTGCGTCGGGTGCGGGAGACGATTCTACGGGAACGACTCTTGTCAATGGTGTACATGTGAGCGGTGCGGAAACGATATCAAAGATACACAATTAATACCAGGATTTTGTCCTTTGTGCCACTCACTTAATTCGTCCTTTTTGAACCCACCTACTCTTTCCCCGTGAATCTATTGTGAAAGCGATTCTCATTGGCATGTTTCGTGCCCGGTTCAATACCCGTCTGTTCACGGGCAAGAACCGGGGTACAATTATGACAATGAAAATAGCTATCCACAAGACGCACCCGACTTTTCTCCTTACCCTTCCTGCCAAAATTGTGGGGGTCCTCACGATACCTATTATTGTCAACCAATGAATTGTTATGAGCAAAATCCGTGTCCTCAGTTTTCTTCACCAATGGATTATTATGAACCAAACCCGGTTTATGATTCTCCTCAACCGATGAACTACTATGAGCCACAACCATGCTATAATTCAGGTTTTCAACATTTTGAGCCCCCACAACACCCCATCGATCATCAACCCTCCTTCGAACATTTGAGCTCTCACGAACAATGGGCCACTCTTGCTAAGCAAGGTCAACAACTTGAAGAAGCTTTCAACAAAATCATCAAAAAATATCAAGAGGATAAACGACAGGAGCAAATATCGAATATCGAGACTTATACTCCTCCCCTGGTGTATCCATACTATTATGATGATGAGGACGATGAGCCTACTATTTCTTGGAATGATCTTACTGCTCAATGTCCTAGTGCTATTGTCATCCCTCCTCTCAATATCCCAAACGTGTCCAAGGATTGTGATACATTGAGTAAGCTTAGTGATGTTGCTCTTGATAAAGTATTTGATGATGAGGTTTGTGGCATACCGGCTGCTATGGAGCTTGAGGACTGAATTTGTGTATAATGCAGTTCGTTTTTTCTCAGTTCTTGCTAATGGAAAGTCCAACCAATATCGGGTTTTTAATTGTTCTTGGTTGTTAAACTTGCTTGGATATTCTATTTGCTAATTCAATCAAAGCCTTGCAAAACGGAAAAATATTACCTACTTATATGTAAACAAATTACAAATACCAAGTTTTTATTCAAGTAAATCTCAAAATGTAAAACATGAAACTAAAAGGATTGAAATTGTAAATTCTCGGAAAGATAAATGCTTGAAATGTAAATTCTAACAATTCTATGGACTAAAAGTGCAAAACAGTTAACTACAAGGATCAAAAATGCAAATCTTCTAACCAACTAACCAAAAATGTAACAAACTAACAATTATCTAACTGAATTTAACAACTTTTAAAACTATAGGGACTAAACTCTTGCAAACCCTAAAAACTTGGAAACTTAGCCAATTATACAAACTGATTAAAACATAAGGGACTAATATGCAATTTCAACAACTATTTTAGCCAAAAACGGGTAAAACATGGAAATAAGCTCGTTTGAGCTTATTACTCAACCAAATTTGATGAGACAAATTGCAAAACTCTTAAAATCTCAGATAAGCTATGTGTGTCCAAGGAAACTGGCTAAAATTGAGAAATAAGCAAAAGAGTGCTTATCAATAAGCACAAAATAAGCTATAGCAAAATCCAATCAGTCACAACTTGATTTTTTGATTGAAACTGATTAAGCAACTGAATTAAGGAATGGGAAATCAAACTAGAACATTTTTCATCAAGAAATAAGCCTAGAATCTGAATTAAGCTAAAAATGGGCTTATGTTGACCAAGCGTTGACCAGCTTATTTTCAAAAAGCTGATTTTCTCAAAAATCATGTAACTCAATGACTTAATAGGATTTGTGAAGAAAAATGGGCATGTTTATGAAGAGAATACTGAGATACAAATTCTTAGCTTTCATTTACAGAAACTTGAGTTAAGTTGGCTTATCTGAATTTTGCTTATCACTATCTGATTATTGAATACTGTAGAAAATCCTCTTAGAATCTGAAACTATATGATGTAAGCTATGACTGAGAACAAATTTGGTAAAATTTGATCTATTAATGAATGAGTACTGATCAAATCAATATGACAAGTTCTAAAACTAAATCTGAATGAAGACTGACCCAAACATTTTTGAAGCCATTTGCCTGTTTGACCTTCTCTTTGACTTGTAAATGACTGAAAACTCTTTACAACCACCTTTTAACTGCAAATAAACTCTAAAACACCAAAACTCAATGATTGAAAACTCTTGTTAAGCTAGTCCCAAACACTCCTTTACTGATGTTACAAACTTTTTACAAAGACTTTTTAAGATCTGAAATAAGCTGAATCAAATGCTTTTAACTTCCAAACTTGACACTCCAAACGAACTGATTTAAGACTGAAAAGGAGCACTAAGAACAGCAATGAACATATAAGATGCAAGTACCAAATTTAAACTGAAAATAAGCTAAGTCTAGACTGAATCCAAAACTAAGAACAAGTAGACAAAAATTAAGCTATAAGCAACCAAAATTCAAACAATTAGCAACTCTTAACAACTTTTATCATTCAGCTATCAAAATTACTCTAAGAAAAGTAGCATGCATTTGACTTTTTGAGAGGAACAAAAATGAGAGTTTTTAAAACCTATTGTAGTAATCCTTTGAGAAGAAGAGGAGCGCTGAGCTCTCTTAGCCTAGTGATAACCACCACCTTATCACTAGGAATCAATCAATCAACAAGAACAGCTACAAATCAACAGGTATCTATCAACATGCTTGAAATCTTCAAAAATCAAGGAATGAACTAAATTCTGATCAAACAGCTATCAAACTTCTCAAATGTCAGTTATGATCAATCAATGATCATAACAAACACAAAACAGCAACTCAAGTAACCAATAGCAGCAGGAAATGAACAGGAATAGGAAGAACAGTTTTGGCGGGAAAGCTTGAATTCAAAATTTATTCATGGAAAAACGGTTACAAAGTTGTTGGAAGCTAGTAACTAACTAACTAACTCAAGAGTTTGTCAGACTCTTGAGTAGCTAGGGTAGAAATGAAGGAAAAGGGAAAGGAAATTTAGAACTATGTGTTTTTACAAAACTAGGCTACATGTACAAATGAAGTCCTATCCAACTATTTATAGACATGAAGGAAGAGTTTGTTGGGGTTGGTGATGTGTCAGAACCAATCCCAGCTTGCCACGTGTAAAATTCTGCATATTGCATTTGCAGGTATGAACAAGGAATTGGGCTTTTCTTCATTAATTGATTTCATGTTAATTGATTGGTACCATTGTGTTTATCTCTTCAAAACGATCAAGATTGGTGTTGAAATCTTTCCATGAAATTGCTTGTAGCTAAAACGCGATCCTGGCAAATTTATTTGATGAAGAAGACGCCACGTGTCAGCATTTGATTGGTTAAAAGTTGGTCACACGGATTGAACTGTTGTGATTGGGTATTTAATGCATGTCGGCTGAGTGGATATTAATTATTCAATCCGTGTGCTAACTTTCTTCTCTTCTCATTGGTTGAAATACTTGTCACATGGATCAAACTTGAATATCTTTCCAATATTGGCAGAATTGGTCCTTCAACTTGGCAGATTTTTGTTTTGAGCTAGGATCTTCATTCTTTTGACATATTTGGTCCTTAAACTTTCATTCTTTGAACAAAATGGTCCTTTGACTGAGTTGACTTGAGAGTTGACCAAGTTTGACTTGAATCTTGACTTTCACAATATTTGCACTTTTAGTCCTTCAACTTTGACAACTTGTCAAGATAGGTCCTTGTACTTCAAAGTCTTGTCACTTTTGATCCTTCTTTGTCTTTTTCATCCATTTGAGCTTGATTTTTCTTTGTTTGCTTGAAAATGTATCCTTTTACCTACACAAGTGTACACAAACACAAACATACCACATAACACTGTTTTTGCCAAATAAATTGGTATTTTGCTTCATGTTTTAGGGTTATTTGGTTATAAAAGGATATGAGTTTAAGCTCATATCAAATTCCCCTATACTTGAACATTGTCATGTCCTCATGCAATATTATATATTAAAACTCAAATTTATATTTCCCTCATAATTAATCCACCTTGGCCATATGAGATGCATCTACACTACTCTAAACTAAATGATGCATGATTTTGACTTTTAATAATGCAATGAACAAAATACAATTCTATATCTTTTTGATTTTTCTTGAAATGGTTTTGATGGAAATAACTCATAAAGAATTCAATGGCTTAGATTAGGGCTTGGGTACCATGGACATTTATCACCCTCAAGTTTCACTTTCCCCATACCAAGCTTAAAAATGGGATCATTGTATTCACAAGTAAAAAGTGCATCAACTTATTCATGACAATTAAATGTGGAACCGGTTATTATTTGAGCAAATTGCTTGTGGGCAAATTTGTCATTTATTCAAGTGTTAAATATAAGAAGTGCAAAATCCAAAAATAAGGAAGCACGATTTTAATCCTAAGTAATCCTCTCATCCATCACTTGAAAAACCGCTCACAATTAATACAAGTCCGTTTCAAGAATAATAAGTCATTCGCCTTATGTGTAAAATCCTCATGTCATGCTTTCATAAGTAGCTACACACTCGCTAAGGAAAGGAAAATAAAACTCACGCAATAATTTACATCCGCCATCTTTTTGAGACTTTGGATCTTCAACCCCGCAACCCGTCAAGGTAATATTGGATTGGAGCAATCTATTGAATCCCCGCAACCCGTCAAGGTAATATTGGAACTCAATAGTCACTATAATTAACACCACACTGCCCCTCTTGGGAGTCTTGCATTTTTTTTTTCTTTTTTTCTAGCCACTCATTTTTTTTTCATAAGCCGCTCTTATTTTTCTTTATTCCTCACAAAGAAATTTGAAAAGAAGAAAAGGAAAAACACCCGCTAAATATGGAGCATGACATAAGTCTAGTACACATAAAACGTGCTAACTTAGAATCTTAAGACGTACTCATATCAATCATAAATGATTAGCCAAAAATGCATAAGAGATTACGAACCAATTAAAACCGTACTTGATTATTTATTAACAATTATATACAAGCGAAGAAAATAGAGGTAAAGAAGAGAAGGGTTTAGCCACAAGTAATTGCCATGAAGTCTATCTAGCCCTTTTACACTTGCTTCAACTCTATCATTTCCCATTCTCCACAAATTTAAAATTTCAAATAATGAAATTGGTGGATGCTTTGCCTAATAGACCAATGAAGGACTACATGGTTAAGGATACTAGCTAGATAATGCTAAAATAAGCAAACTCGGGTTGAGTCAAAATATCCATGGCGGGCCTAATATGTCAAAGAAATCTAAACTTGTTAAAACCATGTTTTATTATAGTTTTTCCTTTTTATATATTTTTGATGAAAAGTAAAGGAAGAGATATATACAATGCAAATGTGTTATGCAAAAATGATTGATGCAAAAATTATGAATGCATATTTTTGTTGGCCAAAGTAGATCAAAAATTTGAAAAATGTTGAATATTCAATTTTTCCATGTTATCATGCAAGACAATGACAAGTTCTAGGTAAGGTCACTTCGATAGAAGACCCCCCTACACTTAAGCTAAACATTGTCCTCAATGTTTAAGAGCATGGAAGTATAAAAACATCCCCTACACTTATGACAATGAATAGACTTTGCTTAACCCAAGTTAAGGAAAGGACAACTATTAGTGAAATCATGTTTAAGCACAAGATGTCAATGAAAAATCACTAAAGTAACGAAGTGAAACAGATACAAGGGCCTCCTCCATAAGCTCCAAAGCATGAGATGAGTGAGCAACCCTACAAACAATCATGAAGACAAAAGAAGGTCTCCCCTACACTTATCTCCAAGTCTATACCTTTATTTCTAACCTACAACACTCTAATCCTAGTTATACGATGCTTGAGTTAATGAGTCTCTAGCTCGACTCGTCCCTCAATGAATTAATTCATGGGGAAAATGGGGACCTCTTGGACCATTTCAACGGAAATGTCCTCCCCAAAGTAATGTTTAACACGGTGACCATTCACTTTAAAATTTGGACCATCGGGTTGGAACAACTCAAGAGTTCCATATGGAAACACTTGAGCAATAGTGAATGGACCGGACCATCTCGACTTAAGCTTGCCCGCAAAAAGCTTCAATCTTGAGTTAAAGAGGAGAACCGGCTCTCCAACTTTGAACTCACGATTCTTGATCTTAGCATCATGCAATTTCTTAGTCTTTTCCTTGTAAAGCAAAGAATTCTCATAGGCATTGGCTCTCAATTCATCCATTTCATTGAGTTGATCTTTCCTATGTGAACCGGCTTGGTTTAAATCAAAGTTAGCCCACTTGAGAGCCCAAGATGCCTTATGTTCTAACTCAAATGGGAGGTGGCACGCTTTTCCATAGACAAGCCTATAAGGTGTACAACCAATTGGTGTTTTAAAAGCCGTCCTAAACGCCCACAAAGCATCATCAAGCTTATCCGACCAAGAAGCTCGATGCTCTCCCACCGTTCTCTCTAAAATTCTCTTTAAACCACGATTTTTGACCTCGGTTTGACCATTTGTTTGAGGGTGATACGCGGTAGAAAGTCTATGATTCACTCCATATTTCTTCATTACTCTCGTGAATTGATCATTACAAAAGTGCGTACCACGATCACTTATGATGGCCCGAGGTACACCAAATCTAGCAAACAATTGTTTCAAAAACTTTACAACCACTCTAGCATCATTGGTAGGTAAGGCTTTAGCCTCCACCCATTTGGACACATAATCCACCGCCACAAGTATATACTTGTTTCCCTTAGAGGATGGAAAAGGTCCCATAAAATCAATGCCCTATACATCAAATATCTCACACTCTTGGATAAAATTTTGTGGCATCTCATCACGTTGTGTAATTTTTCCTTGTCTTTGACAACCATCACAAAATTTCACCATTTCTTGGGCATCTTTGTAAATGGAAGGCCAATAGTAACCCGAATCAAAGACTTTCTTGGCGGTGTAGTTAGGCCCAAAATGTCCACCCGTAGGTCCTTTATGACACGCCTCTAAGATCTTAAATGCCTCGGGCCCATCTACACACCGTCTAATGATTTGGTCCGCACATTGCCTAAAGAGATATGGATCATCCCAAAAGTAATACTTAACTTCCTTAAGAAACTTTTTCTTTTGTTGATAAGTAAGACCCTCAATAAGCACATTGCCCACAAGATAGTTTGCGATATCCGCAAACCAAGGTGTGGCATCCTCTTGGGAAGAGATAGGCATGAGCTCCTCTAATGGAAAGGATTCATTGATTTCTTGATGTGGGAAATCTCCTTGAAAAGGATGCTCAAGTCTACTCAAATGATCCGCCGCTAAATTCTCGGCCCCTTTCTTATCACGAATCTCTATCTTAAACTCTTGAAGCAACAAAACCCATCTCAAAAGCCTAGGCTTAGCATCTTGTTTTGTCATAAGATACTTGAGGGCGGAATGATCCGTATACACTATGGTTTTGGAAAGCACAAGATATGGTCTAAACTTCTCAAAAGCATATACTATAGCAAGCAACTCTTTTTCCGTGGTAGTGTAATGAAGTTGTGCACCGGTCATGGTTTTACTCGCATAGTGTATAGGTTGAAAATGCTTATTAACTCTTTGTCCTAAGACAGCCCCCACCGCATAATCACTAGCGTCACACATAAGCTCAAAAGGTAATTCCCAATTTGGAGAAACCAAAACAGGAGCCTTAGTCAATTTTTCCTTAAGAGTCTCAAAAGAGTCTAAACAAGCTTGGTCAAAAATGAAAGGAGCCTCTTTCTCCAAGAGGTAAGTCATCGGTCTAGCTATCTTAGAAAAATCTTATATAAAGCGCCTATAAAATCCCGCATGACCTAAGAAACTCCTCATACCTTTAACCGAGGTGGGTGGGGGAAGCTTAGCAATCACATCGATTTTAGCTCGATCAACTTCTAATCCCTTATTGGATATCTTGTGTCCTAAAACAATCCCCTCTTTCACAATAAAGTGACATTTCTCCCAATTAAGCACCAAACGTGTTTCCTCACAACGCTTAAGCATTCTCTCAAGATTGGTGAGACATGAGCTAAAGGAGTTTCCAAATACGGAAAAGTCATCCATAAAAACCTCCATGTTTTGCTCTATCATGTCATGAAAAATCGCCATCATGCACCTTTGAAACGTCCCCGGTGCATTACATAAGCCAAAAGGCATTCTCTTGGAAGCAAATGTACCGTAGGGACAAGTGAATGTGGTCTTTTCTTGATCCTTAGGGTCAATGGGTATTTGGAAATAACCCGAAAAGCCATCAAGAAAACAATAGTACTCATTTCCCGCTAAGCGTTCAAGCATTTGATCCATAAAGGGAAGCGGGAAATGGTCTTTCCTAGTTGCCTCATTGAGTTTTCTATAATCAATGCAAACTCTCCAACCGGTCACAAGTCTCGTGGGAATAAGCTCATTGTTCTCATTAGGCACCACGGTGATTCCACCCTTCTTTGGAACACAATGAACCGGGCTAACCCATGGAGAGTCGGAAATGGGGTAAATCATACCCGCATCTAAGAGTTTAATCACTTCTTTCTTAATAACCTCATGGATTTTTGGGTTAACTCTCCTTTGGTTTTGAATGGCGGGTTTATAGTCATCCTTCATAAGGATTTTGTGAGTATAAAAATGTGGATCAATTCCCCTTATGTCGGATATTTTCCATGCTAAAGCTTTCTTATGTTTCTTAAGAACTTCAATAAGTTGCTCTTTCTCATCCTCTTTCAACGCTTTAGCAATGATCACCGGTAATTGGTCTTTGCCCTCTAAGAAAGCATATTCTAAGTGGGATGGAAGGTCCTTAAGTTCAATTGGAGGTGGACTCTCTATGGAAGGGTTTACTATGGAAGGTTCCTCAATGGTAATCTCTTGTGGAATAGGAGAAGGAATAGGGTCCTCATTGAGCAACTTTTAGATTGTAATAATATCTTCTTCCCAATTAATGGGAGA
Source organism: Glebionis coronaria (assembly GCA_025667525.1). NCBI lineage: Eukaryota > Viridiplantae > Streptophyta > Magnoliopsida > Asterales > Asteraceae > Glebionis > Glebionis coronaria. Next base: position 243,889,863 of record CM046876.1, read on the forward strand.
ATCATCATCACCAAGAAAGTTGGACTCAAATTCCTCCAAGAGGAAATCACTCTCTCCAAAAGGTGTTAAAGAGGGAGCAATTGAGGCCACGGTTTCAACATGGGGTATCTCATCACTAGCATTCTTACAAGCATCATGAAAGTGTTCATTACACACTTCATCTAGCACATCCACAATGTTAATAGTCTCACAAGGTCTAGACTCCTTAACCTCTTTTCTATCACAAATCTTCCCTAGCTTAAAAACCACTCTCTCATCTTCTACTCTCATAATTAATTCTCCTTCCGCCACATCTATCAAGGTACGACCCGTTCTCAAAAACGGTCTACCAACAATCAAAGGAACTCTAGGATCCATGTCATAATCGACCACTACAAAGTCGGCTGGAAAGGTAAACTTATCCACACCTACAAACACATCTTCCGCTATACCTACGGGGTGAGCTATGGTTCGGTTGGCTAATTCAAGAGTCATCCTAGTGGGAGTGAGCTCGGGAAGAGATAGTTGTTTCCAAACCGATAAAGGCATGAGGTTTATGCTCGCCCCTAGATCCGCCAAAGCCATGCAATTTTCAACACCGGGAAAATTACAAGGTATCAAGAAGCGCCCCAGATCTCCAAGTTTTGTTGGTAAGGTTTTAAGTAACACCGCGGAACAATTTTCATTAAGGGATGTGTTGGGCAAATCAACCAATTTTTCTTTGTTTGAGAGCAAATCCTTGAACATCTTAGCAAACTTTGGCATATAAGCAAGAGCTTCCGCAAAGGATATATTGATGTTGAGTTGCTTAAACATCCTTAAGAAATTGGAGACTTGGATGTCATCCTTGTTCTTTAACTTGTCCTTTTTCAACCTTGAAGGATATGGAAGAGTAGGCTTTGGTGTAGGTGGAATAGGTGTTGTGGTGGAAGATTTGTCTTTGTTAGCTTCTTCATTGGGAAGTGTGGAAGGTAAAAGAGAAGTATGAGGTGGTTGAGAAGGTGTGTTTGAGTGACTAGGAGCATTTTGAGGAGGTGGAGTAGAAGTAGAAGGATTGTCACAAGTAGGAGCACAAGTAGGTTGAACAATAGTAGGTTTAGGAGGTGAAGGATCCTTTGTTGTTGTTCCACTCCTTGTTGTAATAGCATTGACATTGGCCCGTGGGTTTGTTTGTGTGTTGGAAGGTAAAGCCCCTTGTGGTCTTTGATTTAATACCACTAAAACCTTATTGAATTGGTCATTCATTTTCTTCACCATAGCTTGGAACTTCCTTTCATTCTCTTGATTCATCTTTTGCAAGAGATCCATTGTGTTAAACTCTTGTGGCACATAACCTTGAAAACCTTGAGGTTGGAAAGGTAAAGGTTGAGCATTAAATCCTTGATTTGGTGGATAAAAGGTATTTGCTTGAGGTTGAAATTGATTGGGTGCTTTGTAGTTATTTCCTTGGTATGGTGGTCTTTGCCCTTGATTCCTTGGTAAAATTTGAGGAGTATTTTGTGGAATTTGGGTGGGTGGTTGGGGTGGGAAGCCGGGTGGAGAAAGGTAGTTTTGGGATTTGTAAGAAAGGTTATTTGGATTGATATTAGGCTTGAAGTGTTCACGATGTTCTTCTTGGTAAGCATAGCATTCCCCTTGATACCCTTGCACCTTATCACATTGTTCATAAGAATGGGGACCTCCACAAGTAACACAAGAAATGGTGATGGCATTCACATTATTTGAGGAATTGTTCAATGACAAGTTCTTAAAAGTTTGAAGCATTTGTAGTTGTACTTGCAAATTCTTCTCATTATGACTATCCATCCTTTGAAAAATCTCTTCTTGAAACTTGAGGAGTTGGTTGTCACAATGGGTTTGAGAATTGTTTTGGATAACATGAACCTTTTCTTCAAATGGATTGTTTGTTTGAACCATTGCCTTAGTCTCAATGATGTCCAAAGCCTCTTGGTAAGTCTTAAGAAGAATATTCCCTCCCACGGAAGCATTGAGTGAATCTTGGTGGTGAGATTTAAGGCCATCATAAAAGAGGTTAATTTGGTGAACTTGATCCAATCCATGATTAGGGCATCGCCTCAACAACTCACTATACTCTTCCCAAGCATCACTAAAGGATTGACTAGGTTTTTGTTGAAAGCCCATAATTAAAATCCTCAAAGCCATAGTCTTATGTGGAGGAAAGAACTTGTTCAAAAACTTAGTGGTGAAACCATCCCATGTGGTGATACTATCGGGTGGTTGGGTGTCTAACCAATGCTTAGCACTCCCCTCTAAGGAAAATGACACTAACATCAATCTAATCACCTCATGTGGAACCCCATTATTCTTAATGGTATTGCAAAGTGAAAGGAGTCTCTTAAGGTGAGCATGAGGATCCTCATTTTGTTTACCAAAGAAAGGTGATTGTGCAACCATATTGATCATAGATGTATGTAGCTCAAATGTGTTTGCGGGAAAGTCGGGAATCTTAATGGCACTAGAAGATCCATGAATGTTGGATTGCATACGTTCATACAAAGTGTGATTATCAATAGCCATGGCTTCTTGTGGTGGAGTCAAAGCACGATTCTCGTGATCGGCTTGGTGGACGATGGTGGTCTTACTCTTTCTCTTTTTCTTCCTTTTCGGAGGAAGAGGTTGTACACCAATCGGTATTTGTGCACGCCCGCGAGTGAGCATGCAACTCAATACGAGGAATGAGAGAGAAGCTCTCGTGTGACTTTGAAGAGAAATGGATTATCCTCTTCGAGTTTCAATATTAAATATCCACAAGAAAATAACAATATATGTATATACTACTTTTGGTGCAAGACCCCCAATGAAGCCTTCCTTCTTAGAATACTTACAAGTGAACGGGGGGTTAGGTGGCGCGAAGCACTTAAGTACCTATTGACCCTTAGATGGAATTTTATAGCACATCGCCTTTCTATTCACTTAAATGTTCGTATTCTTCGAATTGTTGCTTATTGAGAGTATTTATCTATTCTTGCTTTATTTTGTTTGATCGATACACGTGTCAAGGACCGGAACGCCCCTCAACACGGTGTATTGCCTCGGCAATACTTATGGAAGATATGTAGATTGGTTGTTCTTATATGTATACGTATTTACTTATAATAATATATGGAAAATATTTTTGTATTTATGAGTTTTTTAAGAGAAAATACTATATGTACATAAAAACCGAGAGAATCCAATAATATATATTTTTGGGTGAAATCTCTTAAGAAAAAGATTGCTTTTTGGATTTTTTAATTTTTTTTTGGTCAATTCTTTAGGAAAAGAATTGTTTTGTTAATTTTTTAGTTTTTATATATTTTTATATTTTTTATTTTTTATTTGTTTTTGATTTATGATACGTAAAAATAACGTTCACAAAATGAACGGATCCCAAAAGCCAATGAAAACCGTCAATCGATAGTCTCTCATGTAGTCAAAGAACCGGCAGCGGCGCCATTTGAATTTGTGTATAATGCAGTTCGTTTTTTCTCAGTTCTTGCTAATGGAAATTCCAACCAATATCGGGTTTTTAATTGTTCTTGGTTGTTAAACTTGCTTGGATATTCTATTTGCTAATTCAATCAAAGCCTTGCAAAACGGAAAAATATTACCTACTTATATGTAAAACAAATTGCAAATATCAAGTTTTTATTCAAGTAAATCTCAAAATGTAAAACATGAAACTAAAAGGATTGAAATTGTAAATTCTATGAAAGATAAATGCTTGAAATGTAAATTCTAACAATTCTATGGACTAAAAGTGCAAAACAGTTAACTACAAGGATCAAAAATGCAAATCTTCTAACCAACTAACCAAAAATGTAACAAACTAACAATTATCTAACTGAATTTAACAACTTTTAAAACTATAGGGACTAAACTCTTGCAAACCCTAAAAACATGGAAACTTAGCCAATTATACAAACTGATTAAAACATAAGGGACTAATATGCAATTTCAACAACTATTTTAGCCAAAAACGGGTAAAACATGGAAATAAGCTCGTTTGAGCTTATTACTCAACCAAATTTGATGAGACAAATTGCAAAACTCTTAAAATCTCAAATAAGCTACGTGTGTCCAAGGAAACTGGCTAAAATTGAGAAATAAGCAAAAGATTGCTTATCAATAAGCACAAAATAAGCTATAGCAAAATCCAATTAGTCACAACTAGATTTTTTGATTGAAACTGATTAAGCAACTGAATTAAGGAATGGGAAATCAAACTAGAACATTTTTCATCAAGAAATAAGCCTAGAATCTGAATTAAGCTAAAAATGGGCTTATGTTGACCAAGCGTTGACCAGCTTATTTTCAAAAAGCTGATTTTCTCAAAAATCATGTAACTCAATGACTTAATAGGATTTGTGAAGAAAAATGGGCATGTTTATGAAGAGAATACTGAGATACAAATTCTCAGCTTTCATTTACAGAAACTTGAGTTAAGTTGGCTTATCTGAATTTTGCTTATCACTATCTGATTATTGAATACTGTAGAAAATCCTCTTAGAATCTGAAACTATATGATGTAAGCTATGACTGAGAACAAATTTGGTAAAATTTGATCTATTAATGAATGAGTACTGATCAAATCAATATGACAAGTTCTAAAACTAAATCTGAATGAAGACTGACCCAAACATTTTTGAAACCATTTGCCTGTTTGACCTTCTCTTTGACTTGTAAATGACTGAAAACTCTTTACTACCACCTTTTAACTGCAAATAAACTCTAAAACACCAAAACTCAATGATTGAAAACTCTTGTTAAGCTAGTCCCAAACACTCCTTTACTGATGTTACAAACTTTTTACAAAGACTTTTTAAGATCTGAAATAAGCTGAATCAAATGCTTTTGACTTCCAAACTTGACACTCCAAATGAACTGATTTAAGACTGAAAAGGAGCACTAAGAACAGCAATGAACATATAAGATGCAAGTACCAAATTTAAACTGAAAATAAGCTAAGTCTAGACTGAATCCAAAACTAAGAACAAGTAGACAAGAATTAAGCTATAAGCAACCAAAATTCAAACAATTAAGCAACTCTTAACAACTTTTATCATTCAGCTATCAAAATTACTCTAAGAAAAGTAGCATGCATTTGACTTTTTGAGAGGAACAAAAATGAGAGTTTTTAAAACCTATTGTAGTAATCCTTTGAGAAGAAGAGGAGCGCTGAGCTCTCTTAGCCTAGTGATAACCACCACCTTATCACTAGGAATCAATCAATCAACAAGAACAGCTACAAATCAACAGGTATCTATCAACATGCTTGAAATCTTCAAAAATCAAGGAATGAACTGAATTCTGATCAAACAGCTATCAAACTTCTCAAATGTCAGTTATGATCAATCAATGATCATAACAAACACAAAACAGCAACTCAAGTAACCAATAGCAGTAGGAAATGAACAGGAATAGGAAGAACAGTTTTGGCGGGAAAGCTTGAATTCAAAATTTATTCATGGAAAAACGGTTACAAAGTTGTTGGAAGCTAGTAACTAACTAACTAACTCAAGAGTTTGTCAGACTCTTGAGTAGCTAGGGTAGAAATGAAGGAAAAGGGAAAGGAAATTTAGAACTATGTGTTTTTACAAAACTAGGCTACATGTACAAATGAAGTCCTATCCTACTATTTATAGACATGAAGGAAGAGTTTGTTGGGGTTGGTGACGTGTCAGAAACAATCCTAGCTTGCCACGTGTAAAATTCTGCATATTGCATTTGCAGGTATGAACAAGGAATTGGGCTTTTCTTCATTAATTGATTTCATGTTAATTGATTGGTACCATTGTGTTTATCTCTTCAAAACGATCAAGATTGGTGTTGAAATCTTTCCATGAAATTGCTTGTAGCTAAAACGCGATCCTGGCAAATTTATTTGATGAAGAAGACGCCACGTGTCAGCATTTGATTGGTTAAAAGTTGGTCACACGGATTGAACTGTTGTGATTGGGTATTTAATGCATGTCGGCTGAGTGGATATTAATTATTCAATCCGTGTGCTAACTTTCTTCTCTTCTCATTGGTTGAAATACTTGTCACATGGATCAAACTTGAATATCTTTCCAATATTGACAGAATTGGTCCTTCAACTTGGCAGATTTTTGTTTTGAGCTAGGATCTTCATTCTTTTGACATATTTGGTCCTTCAACTTTCATTCTTTGAACAAAATGGTCCTTTGACTGAGTTGACTTGAGAGTTGACCAAGTTTGACTTGAATCTTGACTTTCACAATATTTGCACTTTTAGTCCTTCAACTTTGACAACTTGTCAAGATAGGTCCTTGTACTTCAAAGTCTTGTCACTTTTGATCCTTCTTTGTCTTTTTCATCCATTTGAGCTTGATTTTTCTTTGTTTGCTTGAAAATGTATCCTTTTACCTACACAAGTGTACACAAACACAAACATACCACATAACATTGTTTTTGCCAAATAAATTGGTATTTTGCTTCATGTTTTAGGGTTATTTGTTGATAAAAGGATATGAGTTTAAGCTCATATCAAGGACGAAGTTGCTCTTACGGAAGAGGTCAATCCAAATGATGACGATTTTTCTCCAAGCTATGAGAATTTCACTTTTGAAATTTCTCCATCTCCACCGGGAGATGCGGGTGATGACGATTTATTCTCTCTGGTTTACGAGAAATTCACCGATGAACATGATCTTGTGGATAAGGTGGAAGACGTGCTTCTTCGAGATAGATTACGGAAAGTTCACCTTCTTATTGCTCAAATCGAAGCGTTGACTTCTCCTCCTCTTTCCAAGTCCTTACCTCCATCTATTCCTTCCGTTGAAGATAATGACCCATTGCTGGAAGAAATCGATATCCACTCCATCCCTCCACGTATTGATGATTCTGACACGGAGGGGGACATTATTTTTGATAATTTGCTGCAGGAAAGTATTGACCCAAGTCCCCCTCCCGAGCACCTTTCATCCTCCCCTTTAGCCACTATTTCGGAGGATGAGTGCTTTGACCCGGGAGGTGACATTCATTATGCTATGATTGATACCATTACGGCTTTACCGTTTGCTCAGCATCCATTGTCTTTGAGGGAGGACAATGTGCTCACTTTACCCACCCCACCTCCCGTGGATCTTGAGTTCACATACTTTTCGTATGTTGAAAGGGTTTTTCTCCCATTCAAGACTTATCCCCCCGCCTCTCCCTTGTTGATGTCAACCGGGAACGAGGACAAGGTCTTTGATCCCGGTATCACATTCGAGGCTTCCCCATGAACCATTTAATTCGGGGACGAGTCAGGCTCGTGACTCGGTTAATATAAACAAGCACTTTTTGGGAGGCAACCCAATTATCTATCTATTTTCTCCATAAGTGTAGGGGGAGCCCTGTGGTGTTTCTTGTTTTCTTTCTTATCATGTGCAGGGATTAGAGCTTCAAAGACACACTCTTGATGACTTTTGACGAACCGTGATTCCGTGTTCCCGATTTCCCGGTTCTATCCTAAACTCTTTTAGATTCACTATTTTATATTTCTCAATATTAAAATAAGAATCTCTTTAGTTGTCTCTTTCTTAGCGAGATTTAAACAACGTGCACAATGTCCTAAGTGTAGGGGAGTTTACTTCCACATGCTTAAACATTGAGGACAATGTTTATCTCAAGTGTAGGGGGGACTTCGATCGAAGTAAGTGGTCTTTTCCTTGAATTTGCCCTCATTTTAACTGGAAAATTTGATTTTTCGACATTTTTCAAAATTTTTAATCTATTTTGGCCTAGTTGTATAGTTGTATTTGCCTTTGTTATGATTATTTTCTTTCCACTGCTAGAATAGTTTTTCAATAAAGTGGTTTTATATTTTTCTTAGTTGTGAACATTTTGACTCAACCCGAGTTTACTTGCCTAAGTCTACTCTAGCTAGTATCCTTAACGTGTTTAAGTCAAGTTTTGCTAGGCTTTTATATAGGGAGCTATAAAACGCGAAAGTCTTAACTCTCACGGGTTAAGAACAAGAACTTTTCTCAAGTTCCTACAATTGATCCTAGAGAGTCGTTTATCAAGGGAACTTTAAAACGCGATTTCTAAACTTGAAAAAAGTCAAAGAATTTGCAAGATCCTATAGGCGACTCGAAAACCCAAAACTTTGATTTAATAGGCTATGCATCCACGAGTCTCATTCCTTGAGATTTTAAACTGTGGAGAAGGAGAGATGATAGAGCCAATTATAAGTTCGGTATTCTTTCGTGAATTTATGTAAGTTAATTATAAGCCTATTCTCCCTCCGCTTGTTAATAAATTTATCTGCTAATAAATAAGGTTGTAAGATTTAAAAGGTTACTTAGCTTCTAGCCCCAGATCGTTTAAAAGTTGCTCGGTACGGATTAGAGCTCATAGCCTAGGCATAACTTATTGAAGCGGGACGCGAAGATTGGCGAGTCCGAAAAGGCCCTAACAAGGCATGAGGGCTACATTTTGTTGTTAAAGATCCAAAAGTGATGTGAAGACTCATTTATCGAAAATCAATATGAAGGATCGAGACACACGACGAAAAGCAAGAACTCCCCAAAAGATTATGGAGAAGTCTATCCGAAAAGACCCTAACAAGGTATGAGGATAAATAGATCCAAGTCCTAAAAGGAGGCAGATCGTTGTATATCAAAGTCCAAAATAAAGATTGGAAAAAAATGAAGAAGTCGTGGTCCAAAGATGAAGAATCTACCAAAACTTCAAGTGAAGAAATTCCTATTATGAAGAGAAGACCATTATTTCAAGAACGTCTCTCAAAGATTTGAAGTATGAAGTCGCTGCCAAATATCGGTCCGAGAAAGGTCTCAAATCGTGAAGCGAGTTATGCCAAGATATGAACTTTATGAGGTCCCGAGAAGCAGTTTTAAAAGATTTTGTCCTTTAGCTAACTATTGATTAAATCGTTCACTTTATTTTCGGATTAAATAATTATCAAAATAAGTCGAAAATGCATCCTCGTGATCATTCAAGACAACAATAAAATATAAGAGATACACCTAGGAATAAGGGAGTCTAAGTGAGTAATTGGCCCACATGAGTTTGTGTTAGTTTGCTAACTTATAATAACAATGATCTCGTTTTTAAGCTTGGTTTGGAGAAAGTGAAAACTTGAGGATGATGATCATTCACGACATTTCCAAAACCCAAGGTATGTTTTTAATTTCTTTACTTTGAATGTTTATAATTTTCTATCTATTTAATAAAAGTCAATGTGGATTGATTATGATGAAAAGTTTAAACTTGCTTTGTAACTAATGCATTGCATGAGGACATTGCAATGGTTAAGTGTAGGGGATTTGATCGGAGTGAAAACACCCATCCTTTTTACCACTTAATTGCAATAATAACCGAGCCAAAACGTGTATTTTATGTCATTTATGTCGGAATTATGCGTGGTTTGTGTTTTTGTTGTGAATTAGGACGAAAAGGTGAAAAATAGAGAAAACACGGCATTCACGAGCTTTTATCGAAGAAAAAGACAAAAGATGAAGTCGAAAGATCAAGAGTGGAAAAAGAACGGAAGTCCAAGACCAATTCTGAAGATTTATCGAAGAAAAAGTCAAAAGACGGAAGTTTACTAAAAGCCGAAGAACTCGAGTCTTATTTATGAAGAAAAATCAAGACGAGTTCAAAGAAATCCCGAGACAAAATCATTTAAGTCCAAAATTTAAGAAGATTAAAGAAAGGAGGGACCTAATGACGCAATTAAGGAAAAGAGGAAAGAGGGAGGAAGCTTCCTAAGCCCCTTCCTAATCACCACTATAAATAGACCATTAGTTTTCATTTTTCTAGTTGTTGGGTGGTTTGACAAACCACCCTTTCCACCATTTTTATTTCTTGTATTTCAATTTCTTGTTAAGCACTTTTAATTTGTTTAATTCTAGTAAGTCTTTTAATCTTGAAATCTTTTCTTTTAATCAAGCTCTTATTTTTAATCATCTTATTCTACCTTTTTTACTTTGCTTCTCTTTGATTCATGTTCATCCTTGATTTGTTTTCAACTTAATGCTTATTTGATTTAAAGTTTTCTTTAAAGTATTTGTATTTTTAAAAGATTGATTTAAAAAGTGTTTATTTTAAGTTTGATAAGTTGTTATTTGAGCTTATTGATTCCGTTTTAATTTAGATCCGTTCTATTTTTGATGTGAGCTTATTGTTATAGCTTATTACCTAGCTTATTTCAATTCCCTTGTTAATCAGAAAAGGTTAACCCTTTTCCGATTTGTCCTTTCCGACCAGGCACACCTTATTCCGATCGGTGGATCGGAAAAGGGTTTATAGCTATTCCGATTGGCCCCTTTTTCCTTTCATTCCGATCTGGAACATTTCTTAACATTCCGACTGTAGCTTATTTCCTTGTATTCCGATTGCTTCTATCTTCAATATTCCGATATGGCTTCCTTAGTTAACATTCCGATCAGTCTTCCCTTCTTGCATTCCGATTTGGCTTGTTTTAATAGATTCCGATCGTTCCCTTTTTGTTCATTCCGATTATGTCTTGTTTTTATGATATTCCGATCAGTAACTTTCCGATTGGTACATTCCGATCGGATTCCTTTTGGATTCCGATCGGGTGTATTCCGATGGATTGTTTTTGCTTTGTTTCACACTCTTGTTTTAGTTTAAGTGTCAATTTTTCTCGTTTTATTTTTAGTTCATCTTAATTGTGTTTTGCATTTTTATTTAACTGTCAATTTACTTTTCGTTAAGTTTTAATTTTACGTCATTTAATTTCTCGTCATTTACTTTTTAAGTTTTAGATATTGCACCGTTTTATGTTTCACTTATTTGTAGTTTTAATTACTCGTCCTTTATTTTTAAGTCTTGCACATTTATTTTACAACGACCAAAAATATTTGTTTCACCAAGAACAACTAATCTCGCACATTTAACCGGAAATCAATTCGATTAGACACCGAGAAACGAACTTTCAACTAGCAAAATCTAACATTATAGACAACGCATAAAAATCGCGTCGTTTAATAATAAATCATTTCCATTCATAAATATCAAAGTTACATCGGTCCCAAGTCATTACATTTCATACAAGTTTTACAAAGTATTTGAATGGAAAATATTGTTTTAAGTGCGGGCCATGAATTCTTGTTGTCTTCCCGAGAATTACCTTCAAGTACCTGAGATAAAAATTGTTAAAAGAAAAGGTCAGCGATAACGCCGAGTGAATTCATAGAGTTTAATAAAATCCATCAATATAACATCGGTATAAAATTATTACCGAAAATCATTTTTGTACAAATCATTTTTAATAGGCCATAAAATAGCCAAAGTCATTTTATACAAATCTTTATCGAAAATCATAATATAGGCATTTGCCTTAAAAATAATTATACGAATCATTGTCGTTAAAAACACCATACAATACGTTTTGCAACGTTGTATAGATTAAATAAAACCGTTATATGAATATGGTTATAAAAAGCCTTAAAAATCATTATACGAGCCAATGTCGTAAAAACGTCATACAATACGGCTTATGACGTTGTATGAAAATAAAAACCGTTATATGAGTATGGTTATGAAAACCAAAACACAAACATAATATCAATAGTATGACCCAGTATTGCTAGTCAGGCAATACATCGTAATTCGGAGCGTCTAGTTGTATTTCGTTAGTCGGATTATTATAAGCCGCATGACATTGTTACCTTACTAAACCAACAACGGGTAGCTAACCCGATACCAATTTTGCCCATCTAAAGTAGCGTGTCATCACAAAGGTCACGCTATGGAAATCTTCTCATACATAAATTCGCTTACCAATCAATGTGGCACGACGGGGAACAACCGTCAAGGCGCGAACTGGGGTGATCGTCCCCAAATAGTACTATTAAATGCATAAGCGTCTACCAAATCCCGGTAGTTCACAATTCATGCTAATGGGACTTTTAGTGACATAACCTAACTTTAATAATCCATTTTTATTTGCATCTATCGGGTCCTTTAATCATTTATTGGGTCATACAATCGGGTCATACAATCGGGTCATTCAATCATTCGGGTCCAAAATCAATAAACAAACAATCGGGACAAATGGTGTCCTATTTTGTAAAAACTAACATGTTATCTCCCTCGCGGGTTTATAAAACATTTATAAAAACATTTAAAAGAGTGCGAGGCTATGAACTCACGTTGATGTGGGAAGACGGGTTATCGGCAATTCGGACGTACGGTACGTGCTTCAATCACGGAAACCTAGACAAATAATAATCGTCTTAGACTCATGTCCAATGACTTTATAAAAATAACAATTATGTATACATATGATGAATATATATATATATGATGATCAAATGGGTTTACATATTCTCGTTTACTCATTTTAGTGTTATATGTCAATAACTTTTATACTAGTTTTCTCGTTTTACATCTTTACGTGTTTTAGGTCCAATAAACTTATTATAAGTTCTTTAACTCTTATTAATCCTTTTCACACTTATATTATCAGTAGTTAAACTTTACAAGTTGGGCCCAAATGGGTTAAGCCCAATAAGTTCTTTTTATGAGTGTTTATCTTATTTAGTCCAATTATTAGCCCAAGTATTAGTCCAATATGTTTACTTAGCTCGTTAATGTCCGTATGCCCTATAGTTCGGGTTTTATCGGTTTTTACTTGTTATACATGTCTATATATCAGTATATAAGTGTAACACCCCCACAAATGCTATGCGTAGCGGAACTACAACATTGGGTGCTACGTAGTTATCATCACACATAAGCTATATTAAACGACTCGAAGAGACGTAAAAGTTCAAACATTATTAAAACATCAAGTCTACAGTTTTCCCAATCCCAAAAGAAATCTAAAACAGAGTTTGCGTTTAGGTCCCCACTGAATCTCAACCAAAAGTACATTTTCATTCTCACGACAAAAATATAAAAGAGTTTTAAGTGCAAAAAGGGAGGAAAACAAGTAGACCGCCAAGCCACAACAACTTCCATCCTCGCATGCTCCACTGCTATCAACCTTGATTACCTGGAACACATGCTTAAAATCGTCAACACAAAGGTTGAGCGAATCTATAGGTTTATCAAAACATCAGTTGAACATAAGTGTTAAAAACCAATCATGATCATTCAATAGCATTGTGGCCATACAATCTATTATTCAAGAATATGACAATTGTGTTTAAGCTCATGACACTAATCCGTTAACTCAATCACCCGCGTAATAAATACCGGCGTGATTCAGATGAAACCAGTGCCCCTTCTAAAGGCATCAGTTGCAATTATACCTTATTTCTCATACAAAATAATCTACCGCAGAACTTACTCAACGTACAGCTTCTCGGCTAGCATTGGGTCGTTAGCCCCGTAGTACTACAAATTGCATAAGCGGCTATTTCCCCCTACTCGAGGGCAGGACAATAGTCAATAGTTCATGAATTTAGGGTCTTTGGCAACTTGGTACTCAACACAATTTCGAGGCAACGTTCGGGTCCAACAATCATTCAAGCCTTATGTTCATTTTCATTTAACTAGCATGTATCCCCCTCGCGGGTTAAAAACATTTGAATAAAGTAAAGAGCGAGGCTATAGACTCACCTTGCGTAGTAGTAGTAGTTCTAGCGAAGACGTAACGAGAAATGTCACCGACGACGTGGATGCCCGGGAAAATCAAACACTTGACCTAAAAGTCAAAGTACGAAAACCAAATCAATACTCCGCGTACATTATTGTACTAAACACACGCAAATGCAAACACACTCAATGCTCATGAAAACTCACGCCAAAGTCAAACAAGTAGTTGTTACTAGACTTATACCATTTATCAATGTTATTAAAGTTACTATCCATTTTACGACATCGCCGATACTTACCAAAAGTATGGGCTGTTTTACTAGACTTAACCCTCGTTATAAAAATTAAGAAAATTCTCAAAAACACCTTAAGACCTGTAGAAAACCCATTTTTAATCCCATTAAAATTTTTCGCTTTTACGACCCGTTACTCAACACATTACTAAACCTACATTTTTCGGACTGAAATTGCACTTTGACCAAGTCGGACTCATTTGACCCATTTAAAATATACCATTGACCTCTACGACACCTAAGTATAATAATAGACTCAAATACACAGGTTTGAAACCAAAAATTAACTTTCAATCATTTACCAAACTCTATCTATGGTCCCCGGGATTGACCCAAACCAAACACAAATTCGGATTGTGTTGATTCTCATCTCCCGGTACACGAAAATCAAAACATCATAACTTTTGACTCGTAATGAGTTAGAAGCTCATTCAAGCGGCAAATCGAAGCTAGAAGAATTCTCTATAAGTCCATCCTATTAGTTTCACCATTTTCAAACAGTAAGATTTCCAAAAATTACGTTTTACCCACTGGTCTAAAATGACTACTTAAAAATCATACCAAATCAATTTTTCAATCCATTCCAACAATTCCTATGGTCCTAATATCACCCTAATATCATCCTAACACATCTAATTAACCTATATCATCCTCAAATTCAAAAACCCAAAAATAAAAATTCAACTAGCAAACACCCCACTATGTAATATAATAATATTAACACATTCTTCTCCACAAAAATGGATCAAACATGGTGTTCATCATCAAAAACTTGAAAGAAAAATAAAGTTTATGCATGTGTATAAAAATCATACCAAAATGTAGCTCTTGAAAAATTAGGAATGGGTCTTTGATTAGTTTCTCTTGAATCAAACTAGAAAATCAAAAATCTTGAAGGATTTGGTGTTGGGGTGTACGGCCAAAACAAGAAAGAGAGGAGAAAAATGAAGTTTTTGCTTAAATGAATTTTTAATTGAAATTGTGTTAGTGGGAATTTTATATATAGTCCAAGTCTTGGGTTAATATTGACAAAATGCATTCCTTTGGGCCATAAATGTAAATAATAACTTAAGTTGCGGGAAATGAGTAAAAGTAAATTTTACAAACATTTACGGGACTCGGGTTCCGTAAAAATACTAAAGAGTTTAAACGCACACGAAAAATAATACTATAACGACTCGATACGTAATTTAAACGGTATCGTTGAAATATTAAATATCGAAACGATCGATAATAAAATAATAAAATATAAAATTTTGGCATCCGTCGGTATCGTAGTCGTCATCGGTTCTTCTTAAATCGTCAAACATTAAAATTACGACCGTAAACGTTGGTTTCAACTTAAATCGTCAAATATATCGCATACGAAATTTCTTAAAAATTTCAAAAATATACGTAAAATAGGATTAAATAAATGACGTTGGGCTCGGGATATCATATCCACAAGTGAGTCACAACTTAAGAGAGATGCTCATACTGAACAGCTCTTGAGACAATAACTTAGCATCATACGGCACTTTCACGGGTGTTACATCCTCCCCTCCTTAAGGGAGCGACGTCCCGGCGCTCTCCGGTTCTTATACTCGCATTTCGTACTACTAGAAAGATAATGGTACTACTTCCTAAAAAGGTCTTTACGTTCCGATATGGACTGCGGTTCACGTCTCGGGTTCCATCACACCTTCACGATGAGTATTATGCCTTGCTTCATTCTCTTACCATCTTGATCCATGATCTCCACTTCAATTTCCCTAAATTCTTCCCACGGGTATCAACACATCTCTTTCCACAGCTTCTCGCGGTTAGCATATAATTCTTAAGCTACACCATCTCTTCCGTAGCCTCTCGAATCATTTCAAGTCCATTCAACTGACTTTTTCCTGCTTCATTCTATCCAACTGGTGATCCACCTTTTCATCCCATAATCCTTCAAATTCGACACATGAAGAGTATTGTCATTTCCACGGAGTTCATCCAGCAGTTCCAACTAGTAGGCAACTGGTCCAACATACCTTTGGACCCACCTTTCTTATTCTCCAAAACGAATCACGCCCTTCCACGATCTCAACTTCCACCAAAATCAACCACATACGCTCGGAGCACGTCTTCCAACTTTCGAATCGTCC
Organism: Glebionis coronaria; assembly: GCA_025667525.1. NCBI lineage: Eukaryota > Viridiplantae > Streptophyta > Magnoliopsida > Asterales > Asteraceae > Glebionis > Glebionis coronaria. The sequence goes on from CM046876.1 coordinate 243,905,797, forward strand.
TTTCACTTGGTTCATCATCTCATAAAAACAACTATCACAAAGAAAATCACACGGGTCGCACATCACCTCATAGAAAAACGTTCAAACTATGAAAGACGAAGTAATCAATACTAGTCGTACCAAATCGCCTTATTACGATATTACGTACATACAACCCTACTTCGTCAAAAACAAATTCATCGATACGAAATCATTCGGCGTATACATAACTCTCTCGAAGACATCACAATCCAAACAAACACAAAAGCCATTATGAAACACATACAACCATATTACGACATGTTTGCAACATAGCCAAACCATGCTAAACCAATCAGTTCAATCAGTTAACCCACGCTTGCTAATCAGCCAAGCCAAGATAAAACAAGAATATTTACATAATTCTCGGATGAGTCCAGTCAAAAGAAAATTGCAAGTTAAAGAAGGTTCAAGAGCTTGCTAGCTATGGATGCATATCCAAAAAGAAATAAAATACTTACATGTGTCATCGTGGGGTGCTCACACACGGATCCATACCCAAAAGATACTACAAGAACACCATCTTACTTCCGTCCCAAACGTGGTCAAAATCTTAATAAATGTCATCGTTCACAGTTTAAAAAAAAAAATACATGGCACGTGTTCTCCATGATCGGACTTCATTGGACAATGTCGTCTCAAGTTCTCATAACTTACGATCACTCGACCAGATTACTTACCACACAAATACATAAAAGGCAAGGGTTTACCACAAAAACATCAACTAGGGATATCTATCGTTTAACCATCGAAAATCAAGGATGATTGAGTCAAGCAAAGAGGATTCCTCACTTAAATAAACGAAGACGACAATTGGAATGGTCTTCCAATTACCGATGCACAGTTGGTAAACTTCAACAATTTATCATGTGTCGTTGTCATATCAAAAGAACAAGAAAAGAATAATAAATAAAGTACGATACATTCGCTGTAGGAGAAGTCTTCGTTATTTCCCTTAGAGTTATTCGAACTCTGATTTCCTCTACTTCGGCATTTTTCCATCCTTATTAAAAACTCTTCTCCCGGTGACGATACGAGCCCCTTTGGTATTTCATCAACACCCTCGTGATTCCGATAAAATTTGCACGTTACACACAACTCATAAAAACATTTTCCAAAAACTACTCGGTCACAGTGACTTACCAAGTCAACACCAAACGAAAGAAAAGATTTCAAGGAATACAAGAAAAATTCAAAAATTGTCTTTAGGAATCAAAGAAAATGCGATTACTTGCATAAGGATCCACCATTTTTTAAAAACGTTCTCATCCAAACATTTATCAAAACACTACAAGTTTCAAGATGACCAATTTGTTTGACACGATCGTGCCCTTCCTAAACTATGCATAATTAGCTAGATCATGCATACTTAAGGATCAAGCAACAACAACCAACAAAATAGGACTCTTCCCGAATTATGCATAGTTAGCTAAGCTGTGCATAATTGAGGATCGAGTGACGACACAAACATTATTAATTACATACCAAATATGACTTACGAAAGTTTTCGACCTAATCTTCAAAATAATTAAACCATTTGAAATGAAATTTGAAATGGGAAAATATTGTTACCATCGTTTTAAGAAACACATCAAACATTTTTTTTTTTTCGTCCACTTTGGAAACATACCTTTACTTTGCCTTTTTGTGAGGAAAATAAATAAATAATTAAATAAAGAAATCGACACCATTTGCATTTAGTTCACCAAAACATTTGACACACTCATACCTATTTTCACAATAGACTATTCACAAAATAACGGTAAGGTGGTTCATGATTAAAGATCATTGCAAGCACAACAAGTAATAAAATTAAGATCAATGAGATCGAACGAGGTAAACGAGCAATATAATTGCCAACAGAAATTAACTACATTAGAAATGAAAATACTTCAAATATATGACAAAAGTCTCAGGATAACAACAGCGATCTACGGATACATGGAGTAAAAGTTGAATATCAACACAAGCGTCAAAAATAAAACAACGATCACACTTCCCATCGTCTCGAGTTGCACACCCCTTCCACCAAGGGTATACGGGGAGAGAAGAATAACCACTTGGTAAAATAGAAACAATTTCATCAGAAAGATCGAGTTCTTTCACCTCTTACAATTTGGTAAAGCGGCTACGCCTCCTCGCTTTTGTTAAATATAAATAAGCAACCACTCTAATGAAGATTTATAGCATCATTCAAGTAAATACATAATTTTTAGGTTCCATTAACCGAAAGAAGAAAGTTACAGCGTCCATGACCATGACAAAATACACCGGGTGACATACCCTCATCATCAAGTCCTAGCGAAATAGCAACCATAAAATAAATATAATAATAATGGTTTCATATCATGGAAAATATTAAAATGAGCAGTCACATGACGACTCAAGTTTAGATACAGACTCACAAAATCAAAGAAGTGATGTCGGACGATCGAACCATCGTGACTCAAAACATTATATATACATCTTTATTAAATAATATACAAGCAGGCGTGTGTTGTGTAATCCAGTTGCGTATAATAATTAGTGTTACCTTGTACATTGTAAAACCGAACATTTACACATTTTTAGTTTGTGTTACACCATTAAAGAATTTATACCTTTCATTTTCCAATCTTTACAACGCTTTCATTTCTGGAAAAATTTCAATCTCTCGGAAATTATTAACATTAGTAGATGCGGTGACTCGGTTATCATAATTGACAATTCATTAAGTTTGAAAATCTCCATACTTGTGTCAAAACCTCATTAATGTTCATATCTTAAGTACCAAAAACATACGTAGTAAGAATTTTCCAAGTTCTACGTTTTTATTATTACGACTTATGTTATCACAATTATACACGTATCCAACATGACTCAAACTAGTCCAATTAACTCTTAAAATCAACCTTTGACTTTTATTACACACATGTTTTCCCCAAAACTGTTTTGTTAAATCATATTCGCGTAATTCGACTCAAATGATAAAGAGGTTTCACGTGGTATTATCTCAGATACTTACTGATTTTAGTCGAGACTTATATCTCAATAATAATAATATAATAAACAATCAAAATGCTTATCTCAATAATTTTAAAATATATAAAATTCAACTTTTAATCCTTAGCCCATTATCAAATGATTTTAAAATTAACACATCTCGTCGCGGAATAAAACAAAAGATTTTTCAAACGATTTTTAAACAAGCATCAACGAGTTATGCACAGTGATTCACCATAACGACAATTAGACAAACAAATGATTTCAAATGACGTTCCATCAACTTTTAATAATTTATTTCAAGCATTATAATTTCTCACTTAAAGTGTACATTTTGATTTTAACCCAGTTTATTCACTACAACAAGTAACGTGTTCTAGTTTTCACCAATGCATACGTAAACATAACCTTATGTTTAAAATAAAACCAGTTTTACCAAAATCTCTAGCTCCAAAACACATGTCCACATCTTCTACTCATGTTTTATATTACAAAATATGCCAAAGGTTTGCTATAATGACCCAAAAATTTAATTCATATCAAGCCCAAAGCTACATATACTCGATAGTCATATCGTTAATTTTACCAATAACTCCTTTCTCAAATTAATTTAAACAAATTCTTAACAAGTCCATCACAATCTTTTAGTATCAAATTTTAATATATGAAAACAAGGATTTTACGAGTAATACAAATTACTTATTACGATTTACCAACCAAGGTTGAAGGAAAGAAAAAAATAATTTCACAATGTCCATTTATTCTCTACACGAATTTTACTTGTTATAAGACACATCATACGTCATTTTTATCCAAAAGTTTCATTCACCAAATATTAAATATATAAAACACTTTATGTTTAAATCATTCAATCAACAAAGTTCGATGCTTACTTAACTTGCACAAATGCCGGACCTCGTCATGTAAAATATCGAATTCAAAATAATGAAACAACAAAACAAAATGAAATAAGCGAAGCGAGAATACGTATGTCAACTAAGTGTTGTTATCGGCCTCGGATGAGTCTCGAAATCGTACACCACAAAATTAACACAAACCAACCAAATTCTAAGTTATCGCGATTGATCACAACGCTAGTCTATATTTTTAAATCACTTCCTTAAATTTAAGTAGAATAGTAAACAACGATTAAATGGCAACACGCCTCAACCACGTTTTATAAAATACACATGATTCGCCGCCCCAATGTACGCATCGTCGATTATACTTCGTCTATGTTATAGTTACGTGAACTAACATATCAAACCCATTAGGAATAAAGGAAATAAAGTAATACGTAAGTAAATTACGTTTCAAAAGAAAATGTCCAAAATGACACATCACGGTGCGATAACGACAATCGAGATCGATCTAGTCGATATAAAATATGTTATGAAGCATCATTTACGTATCTAGGATATCAAACGAGGTTCACACTCGGTTATTCGAACAATAAATTTATTATCAAGATTGATAATTGGCGGTAAGGCCGAATTCTCAACAAAACCGCATTATAACATGTACGATAATCACACAAGGACCATTGCTTCGCGTGCAATGCCTTTAAATACCATAGTATATACATACTTATACGCACAACCACTCCTACATACACGTAGGATTACAACGTAGTGTTGCCATGTAATGCAATGTAGCCCGTTATGCCAAATACATGCAACCTATAATATAATCTTACAAGAATTTGTAAATTACGATAATAAGTACTCAACGTACACAACAATATATCTCAATATATATCAAAGTATTTACTTACTAAATACTTAGGGAATCATATTAGTTTGAGGGACACATCTAAAATATAATGCAATGCTAAATAATTCTTACCGGAGCCATGCAGGATAGTTGTGTGCTTGGACAATTTCTTACGACACCAAAAGTTATAGTTTAGGATTTTTCAAAACGACCTAGTTCTCTATAACTCATGGCTCTGATTACCAATCTGTAACACCCCCACAAATGCTATGCGTAGCGGAACTACAACATTGGGTGCTACGTAGTTATCATCACACATAAGCTATATTAAACGACTCGAAGAGACGTAAAAGTTCAAACATTATTAAAACATCAAGTCTACAGTTTTCCCAATCCCAAAAGAAATCTAAAACAGAGTTTGCGTTTAGGTCCCCACTGAATCTCAACCAAAAGTACATTTTCATTCTCACGACAAAAATATAAAAGAGTTTTAAGTGCAAAAAGGGAGGAAAACAAGTAGACCGCCAAGCCACAACAACTTCCATCCTCGCATGCTCCACTGCTATCAACCTTGATTACCTGGAACACATGCTTAAAATCGTCAACACAAAGGTTGAGCAAATCAATAGGTTTATCAAAACATCAGTTGAACATAAGTGTTAAAAACCAATCATGATCATTCAATAGCATTGTGGCCATACAATCTATTATTCAAGAATATGACAATTGTGTTTAAGCTCATGACACTAATCCGTTAACTCAATCACCCGCGTAATAAATACCGGCGTTATTCAGATGAAACCAGTGCCCCTTCTAAAGGCATCAGTTGCAATTATACCTTATTTCTCATACAAAATAATCTACCGCAGAACTTACTCAACGTACAGCTTCTCGGCTAGCATTGGGTCGTTAGCCCCGTAGTACTACAAATTGCATAAGCGGCTATTTCCCCCTACTCGAGGGCAGGACAATAGTTAATAGTTCATGAATTTAGGGTCTTTGGCAACTTGGTACTCAACACAATTTCGAGGCAACGTTCGGGTCCAACAATCATTCAAGCCTTATGTTCATTTTCATTTAACTAGCATGTATCCCCCTCGCGGGTTAAAAACATTTGAATAAAGTAAAGAGCGAGGCTATAGACTCACCTTGCGTAGTAGTAGTAGTTCTAGCGAAGACGTAACGAGAAATGTCACCGACGACGTGGATGCCCAGGAAAATCAAACACTTGACCTAAAAGTCAAAGTACGAAAACCAAATCAATACTCCGCGTACATTATTGTACTAAACACACGCAAATGCAAACACACTCAATGCTCATGAAAACTCACGCCAAAGTCAAATAAGTAGTTGTTACTAGACTTATACCATTTATCAATGTTATTAAAGTTACTATCCATTTTACGACTTCGCCGATACTTACCAAAAGTATGGGCTGTTTTACTAGACTTAACCCTCGTTATAAAAATTAAGAAAATTCTCAAAAACACCTTAAGACCTGTAGAAAACCCATTTTTAATCCCATTAAAAGTTTTCGCTTTTACGACCCGTTACTCAACACATTACTAAACCTACATTTTTCGGACTGAAATTGCACTTTGACCAAGTCGGACTCTTTTGACCCATTTAAAATATACCATTGACCTCTACGACACCTAAGTCTAATAATAGACTCAAATACACAGGTTTGAAACCAAAAATTAACTTTCAATCATTTACCAAACTCTATCTATGGTCCCCGGGATTGACCCAAACCAAACACAAATTCGGATTGTGTTGATTCTCATCTCCCGGTACACGAAAATCAAAACATCATAACTTTTGACTCGTAATGAGTTAGAAGCTCATTCAAGCGGCAAATCGAAGCTAGAAGAATTCTCTATAAGTCCATCCTATTAGTTTCACCATTTTCAAACAGTAAGATTTCCAAAAATTACGTTTTACCCACTGGTCTAAAATGACTACTTAAAAATCATACCAAATCAATTTTTCAATCCATTCCAACAATTCCTATGGTCCTAATATCACCCTAATATCATCCTAACACATCTAATTAACCTATATCATCCTCAAATTCAAAAACCCAAAAATAAAAATTCAACTAGCAAACACCCCACTATGTAATATAATAATATTAACACATTCTTCTCCACAAAAATGGATCAAACATGGTGTTCATCATCAAAAACTTGAAAGAAAAATAAAGTTTATGCATGTGTATAAAAATCATACCAAAATGTAGCTCTTGAAAAATTAGGAATGGGTCTTTGATTAGTTTCTCTTGAATCAAACTAGAAAATCAAAAATCTTGAAGGATTTGGTGTTGGGGTGTACGGCCAAAACAAGAAAGAGAGGAGAAAAATGAAGTTTTTGCTTAAATGAATTTTTAATTGAAATTGTGTTAGTGGGAATTTTATATATAGTCCAAGTCTTGGGTTAATATTGACAAAATGCATTCCTTTGGGCCATAAATGTAAATAATAACTTAAGTTGCGGGAAATGAGTAAAAGTAAATTTTACAAACATTTACGGGACTCGGGTTCCGTAAAAATACTAAAGAGTTTAAACGCACACGAAAAATAATACTATAACGACTCGATACGTAATTTAAACGATATCGTTGAAATATTAAATATCGAAACGATCGATAATAAAATAATAAAATATAAAATTTTGGCATCCGTCGGTATCGTAGTCGTCATCGGTTCTTCTTAAATCGTCAAACATTAAAATTACGACCGTAAACGTTGGTTTCAACTTAAATCGTCAAATATATCGCATACGAAATTTCTTAAAAATTTCAAAAATATACGTAAAATAGGATTAAATAAATGACGTTGGGCTCGGGATATCATATCCACAAGTGAGTCACAACTTAAGAGAGATGCTCATACTGAACAACTCTTGAGACAATAACTTAGCATCATACGGCACTTTCACGGGTGTTACAATAAGTTTTATAAAGTTTTCATTAGACGGGTCCAACCATCTAAGTTTTATTTAACAAAAACGTTAATTTTACGGTAATAGCCGAAAAAGTCGTAAAAATCATGTTTATAGTTTTATATCTTATAAAACATAACAAGTTACCATTTTTATAAAATGTAAACTTATTTAACCTTTTACATACTTATATAAATAAAATCAATAAGTTAGTGGGTTTTAATTTATATTTTATACTATTAAATTTTTGAGTGCTTATATAATAGTATTATTCTTTAATTTCCAAAAATCTGATTTTTATCTTTACTTTCACCAAAACTGCCATATCTTGAGTTCTATATGAAGATAGAAGCTCCAATTTTTATCACATAAACTACATGATATGTTCTACATTTAACTCTTCTATAGCTACTGTTGAATCATCTTCTAAATATTTTCTAAAAATCGTCCAAAACAGTAACCTCAGATTTATACCCTAAACTTGTTTTGATCATATCTCACTCATTACAATGATTCCATTGCATGGCCAACTCTCACATGTGTACAAGACCCATAGCTTACAGTAAATCCATTCCACTTCATCATTTTATCAGTTTACCATATGGTTCTTTACTGTTTTATACAGCCATCAATTTTAACCAAGATTTTAACCTTGTTTCATATGGTTTTTCACCTTTTTAATCATGTTTATCAACAACAAATCTCCACATAACATTTTTATCATCATATAATCATCATATACATATACAATAGGAAATAAAATACATGTTTACATAATCAAATTAACAAGAAGATGAGGAGGACAATCTTTATACCACCATGATGATGTAGGTTGATCAAAACATAGATTTTGATGGAGAAACTTGTGATGCACCAAGACCATCTTCAAGACCACCATTCTTCATGTATACCTTGTGGAAAATCAGCCCCAAGACACCATGAATACTCCTCCTTGGATGTTATAAGCACCACCCATCAATAGAGTTTCAAGAGGGCTTCAACATATATGTAAATAACATAGGCTTTATGGTTGAATCAAGATCAAAGGTGGTGTTTGATGGTGGAGTAGGGACGGCTAAAAATGGAGGGTGAGAGAATTTTGAGAGTGGTTTTGCATGTGTGTAAGTGAGAAATGTGAGTAGCTAGTGGTTTTGAGGGAAGAAAGCTTAACCTTGAAGCTAAATGAGACAAGTGTAAACTTGTTGAGTAAATTTTGACACCTAAAGGTGTTGTGACTTACTTTGGGCCGGTTTTGATGGGGGTGGGACAAGTGTCCCACTTGTCTCATCCCCATCTATTTACGGGTACTCCTCGATTCTAGTTTCCTCGATTTGCGTGCCCTCGGGTCGTTTTAAGAAAAACGTTTTTATAAATTATGAGTCAACGGCACAAAACGAATCCAATAAAAATTGTCTCATCAAAAACGGAGTTCGAAAACGTAAATACGTAATCCTAAGGTTTCCGGTTTAGTCGTAAAGGACGTTAAAATAAAATCGTAAGTCCTAATCTCTTCTCGTAAATTTGTGAGTTTATGAACTAACACAAATTTAAAACTCCAAATTAATATTCACGGACAAATTTATTTTCTGAAATGTCGGACTGCCACCAAAAACGGTGTATGTAAACGTAAGCACGTAACGTCGAATCCTCCGGTTTAAACGTAGTCGATGCTACTTCAAGACGTAAATCCAAATTTCTTCCCAAAAATAAGTGAGTTCATATTGTAACATTAAAATAATATTTTCAAATAATATTTGAGAATAAAATATCAATCGTAAATTGACGGATTGTCACAGCATTTACCCCTAAACAGGATCTTTGTCCTCAAAGATCATCTTACTACTCGCTTCTTATAGAGTTAAATCCATGTGGGTATTTCCTCCACATTCGGTCTTTTCTCACAAGTGTAATCCATTACAATACGCGAGTTTCATCAAACATAACTACGGGAATAAGATCAGGCTTAATGTTGACTTACTTTCTCTATCCATGATGTTCACGGGTTTTTGATGAATGCAACTTTTCGCCGATCTAAGCTTTACTAAGAACAATCAGATTTTCACTTGATAGATATTCCATCAAGTTCGATTTATGAAACATAATTCACGCAGTCCTTGAAGTCCTAGGGTAGATCCAGCTTATATGCCTTTCAATCCCAACTTTTACATCATCTCAATGGTCCCATACAACGGGGACTTATATCCCATGATTTGTCAGATCATGAATTCATTTTTTTCCAAGGTTAAAAATTGTGGCATAACTTCGCTACCCATTTGGCATTTCAAGATCTACATTTCATATTCACATAACCTCTTGCCCACTATCGGCAGTCAGTAATCAGATCCTAATTTCAACAATCATTTCAGATTTCGCGGGTCGGGTATTTTGTAAGGATAGGTTCGCCATCATAGGAAACCTTAAACCTAAAAGACATGTCCAACTCACAAAGGGTGTATGTCGGGTGTCTTCATCTCAACTCCTTCTTACGGATGCTCTAATATTTAGATCCTAACAAGATTAGATCTCAATCCTAATATGATAATTATCAAGGATAATCTCTCCAAAGGAAAATGATTATACGGTCTATTACCAAAGGTCAATCATTCAAACATAAAACAGCGCTTATAGCATTTTGTATCGTTACTTTACCTCGTCCCTTCGATTGGGGTGGTACATAGTACTCTCATCAAGGTTCGTTCTCAATGATTTCTGAGCAAATCTCTAGAAATTCTATGCGAAGTGAGGATCTTGATATAGATGTTCGATATAGGCACACTATGTTTACATAACTCTTTTGCATTTATCATTAACGGGAATGATATTAGCAGATTTGGTCAGTCTGTCGACGATGACCCAAATCGAATCAAATTCAAATGATGACCTTTGCCATAGCTAGACGTTTACTAATGTATGAGGCGATGTCCGCCTTCATAATTGCCATTAGTACAGCTTCTTTAGACAAAGATACTTTTAGTCATAAATGACATAAATAGAATACTTATGCTTACAAATTCTAACATAACTATATCTTATAATTTTCCATATTTAGGCAACCATAAACGGCCCTTTAAAATATTTAACGCTATCGGCTTCTCAATTCTAATGGTTCACATTAGCCGTAAAACCCTTTTTATTATCTATATTATCCTTTTTACAATCATCGGCTATATTTTAAATTGTTTGGCAATTTATTTTGCACGTTCGTTATTAAGGAACATGTCCTAACTGGTTCTTTATCTTTTCTACATAATGCGTCGGTATCTATATTCACTTCTCATGGTGAAATAAATATCACAACCGTATTTATTCAAAATTCTTTCTTCATGTCTTTTATGTTTCAGTTTCGTCTCAACTATCATTTTTATCAGTTTTTCTCAATCCGGCGTCTAAAGCGTCGATAATTATTATAATTAATTAAATAATTATTAGTTATTTTTTATGAAGCGTAAACGTAAAAGTTTTAAATTTCTTAGTTCGTCCAATTATATAAAATGTTCAAAATAAATTTGAATTTAATTAACAAGATTTTTGTTGATCTATCGAAAATAATTAATAAGATTCGTAAACGTTTGAAAAAATCTTTGGTTATATTTTGGTCAAAGTTTTCTTAGTTGAAAAGCAAAAATTGTCATTTCAAATTTTAAGTAATAAGTTATATAATTTCCTCAATTCTTCTTAGGTTGTCCAGAAGTATACACGAACATTTACCCCTAAACAGAAGTTTAGTTAAATGGTTTGTGTATAAGGGAATAATCCCTTTAAAAAATAATCCTTTGTTAAAACATTTGTCAAAACATATTTCCATTTCTTTTTGGTAAAATCCAAAGTCTTAAAAGGGCTCTAAATTTTTATTTTTTTTTTGAAGAGTCCATATGCATACATCTTACCATTATTAATCCAACGGTCATTTTATGTAAAGGATTAAGTTTTTAATCCCTAAGCGTTAATGGTTCTAATCTTTGAAAAGTCAATATAGCTTCCATTATCTATTAATCACACGGTTAAATCATGTAAAGAATTAAGTCTTAAGTCTCATTTTAATTATTCAAGGTACAGGTTTTCGTTGTTCGGCCAATTTTAGGGCAGTCTATAAATAATTATTAACTCATTATTATTCTTATATACAAATAAATAGTCCTTAATGATCACAAGCATGAATTTATCAAATTACAGCCTACACACGTGATTCACCAAATTTATGAATGCTACATGTGCACTGGTTAATCCAAACGGCATCACGTGAAACTCATAATGTTCATTACAGGTACTGGATGTAGTGATTGGAATAGATAATCTTCTTCGCAGATGCGAAGTTGATGAAAACATACGCTAAAACCTTGTAAATGATCGAAAAAATCTTCCATTTCGAGTTATGGATATCGTTTTTTATTGTCAATTTACTCAGTTCACAGTAATCTATAAATATAAGGAATGATAACACCATAGCTCTTCATGATGACAGGCTTGGTATAATGATATCTTTCTCCGACAACTCTTTCAGTTGTACGGTAATACCTTTAATTCAGATGGTGCTGACGTATTGTGCACAAGTCACAGGTGCAACACCGGGAATATAATCAATACCAAATTAAACTTGCCTTAATGGAGAAAGTCTAAGTAATTCACTAACAAATACTTACTAAAGTTTCAGATAACGAAAATATCTTTTAATAAATTCATATTAGGTTCTTCTAGATTACAATATCTATGACTAATTCACAATCATTCACGTTATAATTTCAAGTCTAAATGCAGGATATGGTCATCCATCAAGAATTATTTAGATAACTTTTGATAATCAACATCTTATCATTTAGGGGAATTCTACTTGAGTTCCCATCAATTAAGACAATGTCGTCATGTCATAATCAATCAATCAATTTTACTGGCACTATCAACTTTTCAGTTTCATTGCCGTTGATAAGATGTGAACTTCTCAAAAGACTAATAATAACTCACAATCCTTCACAAATTCAAGGATATCAGGAGACACAACTACTATTAAAAGAGTAAGGTCAACGCATAATCTACGCGAGAGAATTTCAAATCAGATACAGACGAAAACATTTAATGAATATGAATATATCCCATGTTTTCATAATTTGAGTACGCATTCGAAAGCTCCTCGGATCGTTACCCAGGTCATTCAAATGAAATCATATCAAAAGAAATGATAAGAACGTCAATACATCCAATCGGGTATCAACACTCGGTAATCAGATACTTTTTCCTAAGAATCTCACTACGGGAGAATTGGACAAGAAGGATTTGTCAATTGTCAAATAAGACAATTTCCATAGATGAGTAAATTCGACTCAGAGGAATAGATGCTACAGGCACATATGTAGGTGTCCCTAACACTATGTCCTTATTTTTCACGTCTTGCAGATCTCATAAATTTTAATCTTTCTCAATCTTCAAAGAAAATTTAGTGTTTATTAATCAGTTTTATGGTGACTACTAATCAGCCTTGCATGGTCCATTCTAAATTGTATGTAGGCGCGCAACTATATATAATTTCAAGATTAACAATGCAATACTCAGTTCGTCAAAATTTTATCATCATGTTTATAATAAAAACATTTTCATGCTTAATTCTTAGATAAGAATCAAGAATAAATTTTCAAAGATTTTCTTTATTATGACAACAATTAAGTTTCCAAAGCGTTTCATAAACAACTTCATTTTGATATCAATCACTTGTAAATCTCACTTTGAATAATCCTTATTGTGATGAAAATTAAATTTTCTCAAAGGATATCGTTTTAACTTTATAAAAACAATTAGTGATCTGCAAAGGAGTGATGAAAGCTTCTTCACCAAGAATTAACTACGATATGATAGGAAATGAGCTTAGCCAAATAATCATGAGGTTCATGATCTCGATGGCACTCAAAAAGAATAATCTACAACGTAACTCAAATCGAAATGAGTACTTGTTCAATGGTTGCATCACTAATGCGAACATTAGGATGAAGCAATAAAAGATAGATAACATCGATACATGTAGAATTTAGTAATCAAAGGTAGTCTTTTCATTAATCACAAACAAGTCAAAATTGTACCGTAACACATTACATGTCACTATGTCATACAATTCTCGGAACTCATCCTACCAACTGATGTCTCAGTTAAGTTAGGGATTATTTTTAATAGATACCACAATGAATACTAATATACAAGAGTCATTTGGTGTTCCATATGTCCCGGAAGATCCATCGGCCCCAATTCAGAAGAAGATTTCTTCAATTTATTTCTTGGACACTGGGCATCCTCATTAGTGGACAATGGCCTAGGAACAACCCTTAACACGAATCAACAATCAATTAAAACCTTATAATCTAATCACAGAACTTAACGACTTCCTCTTAGCAATCTCATATTCCATATGAGTTAAATTTTACTTTATCCAGGTTTCAACTAATTTTATACTCGAGTCGATATCCTACTTCATTCTCCAATACTTTCAATCTTATTCTTCGGCCTTGTAAAGGCAATACAATCTCAATATAAATCAACACTTAATTTCCAATCCTATTAGCTCTTACAACAACAATTATCAAATGAGTCATTAATATGAAATGACTTGATCATTCAACTTAGACTTCTCGGAAAGGTATTAGTGGCATGAGGCTTTTGGGTAATGGTTCCAATAACAGCCTCAAGTGCAACATTCACCGTTTCGATTTCAAATTTAAGAATTGGGTAAAAACGAATCAGATGACATCTTTCTAGGTGGTAACGTTTTGTCAAACTCCACTCTATAAGGAAAGATCGTCACGACATCGATATCAGATTTAATCTCGCCAATTCTTTATCAATATCACAATCAACTAATATCTATATTTCTACGAATATCAACCATTTGTGGGGATCATAAATATCCTCAACTTGGTTTAGATCTAGGATAGCTAGAATTCCTACGAGAATAGCTTCGATTAATTTACTAGGGGATTTAGGGTTACTTGTGACAATCTACGTCGTATAAATATCTCGTATAAATATCAAAATAATCATCAAACAATTATGTAATAAATTACATCATATATATATATATATATTATCCAAGTTATATATATTAAAATAACACTTCTCAGTCTTGGCCTTGTCGGTAACTCCGGAATTCTTCGGCACCGTTATAGTCAAAAGATTTTTAGACATTTTTAGAAAAATGTTTATAGTTAAAAGATTTTGAAATTTTTTATTCAAAACCTTGGTTTTAAAAATCTTTCGTTCTCTATAACGAGAGCTCTGGTACCAAACTGTAACACCCCCAAATTTCTACAACTCAATACAGCGGAAGACTCGTTGGTGTTACGGGATAGCACATTACTCACATCATAGACAACGCATAAAAATCGCGTCGTTTAATAATAAATCATTTCCATTCATAAATATCAAAGTTACATCGGTCCCAAGTCATTACATTTCATACAAGTTTTACAAAGTATTTGAATGGAAAATATTGTTTTAAGTGCGGGCCATGAATTCTTGTTGTCTTCCCGAGAATTACTTTCAAGTACCTGAGATAAAACATGTTAAAAGAAAAGGTCAGCGATAACGCCGAGTGAATTCATAGAGTTTAATAAAATCCATCAATATAACATCGGTATAAAATTATTACCGAAAATCATTTTTGTACAAATCATTTTTAATAGGCCATAAAATAACCAAAGTCATTTTATACAAATCTTTATCGAAAATCATAATATAGGCATTTGCCTTAAAAATCATTATACGAATCATTGTCGTTAAAAACACTATACAATACGTTTTGCAACGTTGTATAGATTAAATAAAACCGTTATATGAATATGGTTATAAAAAGCCTTAAAAATAATTATACGAGCCAATGTCGTAAAAACGTCATACAATACGGCTTATGACGTTGTATGAAAATAAAAACCGTTATATGAATATGGTTATGAAAACCAAAACACAAACATAATATCAATAGTATGACCCAGTATTGCTAGTCAGGCAATACATCGTAATTCGGAGCGTCTAGTAGTATTTCGTTAGTCGGATTATTATAAGCCGCATGACATTGTTACCTTACTAAACCAACAACGGGTAGCTAACCCGATACCAATTTTGCCCATCTAAAGTAGCGTGTCCTCACAAAGTTCACGCTATGGAAATCTTCTCATACATAAATTCGCTTACAAATCAATGTGGCACGACGGGGATCAACCGTCAAGGCGCGAACTGGGGTGATCGTCCCCAAATAGTACTATTAAATGCATAAGCGTCTACCAAATCCCAGTAGTTCACAATTCATGCTAATGGGACTTTTAGTGACATAACCTAACTTTAATAATCCATTTTTATTTGCATCTATCGGGTCCTTTAATCATTTATCGGGTCATACAATCGGGTCATTCAATCATTCGGGTCCAAAATCAATAAACAAACAATCGGGACAAATGGTGTCCTATTTTGTAAAAACTAACATGTTATCTCCCTCGCAGGTTTATAAAACATTTATAAAAACATTTAAAAGAGTGCGAGGCTATGAACTCACGTTGATATGGGAAGACGGGTTATCGGCAATTCGGACGTACGGTACGTGCTTCAATCACGGAAACCTAGACAAATAATAATCGTCTTAGACTCATGTCCAATGACTTTATAAAAATAACAATTATGTATACATATGATGAATATATATATATGATGATCAAATGGGTTTACATATTCTCGTTTACTCATTTTAGTGTCATATGTCGATAACTTTTATACTAGTTTTCTCGTTTTACCTCTTTACGTGTTTTAGGTCCAATAAACTTATTATAAGTTCTTTAACTCTTATTAATCCTTTTCACACTTATATTATCAGTAGTTAAACTTTACAAGTTGGGCCCAAATGGTTTAAGCCCAATAAGTTCTTTTTATGAGTGTTTATCTTATTTAGTCCAATTATTAGCCCAAGTATTAGTCCAATATGTTTACTTAGCTCGTTAATGTCCGTATGCCCTATAGTTCGGGTTTTATCGGTTTTTACTTGTTATACATGTCTATATATCAGTATATAAGTTTTATAAAGTTTTCATTAGACGGGTCCAACCATCTAAGTTTTATTTAACAAAAACGTTAATTTTACGGCAATAGCCGAAAAAGTCGTAAAAATCATGTTTATAGTTTTATATCTTATAAAACATAACAAGTTACCATTTTTATAAAATGTACACTTATTTAACCTTTTACATACTTATATAAATAAAATCCATAAGTTAGTTGGTTTTAATTTATATTTTATACTATTAAATTTTTTAGTGCTTATATAATAGTATTATTCTTTAATTTCCAAAAATCTGATTTTTATCTTTACTTTCACCAAAACTGCCATATCTTGAGTTCTATATGGAGATAGAAGCTCAAATTTTTATCACATAAACCAGATGATATGTGCTACATTTAACTCTTCTATAGCTACTGTTGAATAATCTTCTAAATATTTTCTAAAAATCGTCCAAAACAGTAACCTCAGATTTATACCCTAAACTTGTTTTGATCATATCTCACTCATTACAATGATTCCATTGCATGGCCAACTCTCACATGTTTACAAGACCCATAGCTTACTGTAAATCCATTCCACTTTATCATTTTATCAGTTTACCATATGTTTCTTTACTGTTTTATACAGCCATCAATTTTAACCAAGATTTTAACCTTGTTTCATATGGTTTTTCACCTTTTTAATCATGTTTATCAACAACAAATCCCCACATAACATTTTTATCATAATATAATCATCATATACATATACAATAGGAAATAAAATACATGTTTACATAATTAAATTAACAAGAAGATAAGGAGGGTAATCTTTATACCACCATGATGATGTAGGTTGATCAAAACATGGATTTTGATGGAGAAACTTGTGATGCACCAAGACCATCTTCAAGACCACCATTCTTCATGTATACCTTGTGGAAAATCAGTCCCAAGACACCATGAATACTCCTCCTAGGATGTTATAAGCACCACCAATCAATAGAGTTTCAAGAGGGCTTCAACATATATGTAAATAACATAGGCTTTATGGTTGAATCAAGATCAAAGGTGGTGTTTGATGGTGGAGTAGGGACGGCCAAAAATGGAGGGTGAGAGAGTTTTGAGAGTGGTTTTGCATGTGTGTAAGTGAGAAATGTGAGTAGCTAGTGGTTTTGAGGGAAGAAAGCTTAACCTTGAAGCTAAATGAGACAAGTGTAAACTTGTTGAGTAAATTTTGACACCTAAAGGTGTTGTGACTTACTTTGGGCCGGTTTTGATGGGGGTGGGACAAGTGTCCCACTTGTCTCATCCCCATTTATTTACGGGTACTCCTCGATTCTAGTTTCCTCGATTTGCGTGCCCTCGGGTCGTTTTACGAAAAACGTTTTTATAAATTATGAGTCAACGGCACAAAACGAATCCAATAAAAATTGTCTCATCAAAAACGGAGTTCGAAAACGTAAATACGTAATCCTAAGGTTTCCGGTTTAGTCGTAAAGGACGTTAAAATAAAATCGTAAGTCCTAATCTCTTCTCGTAAATTTGTGAGTTTATGAACTAACACAAATTTAAAACTCCAAAATAATATTCACGGACAAATTTATTTTCTGAAATGTCGGACTGCCACCAAAAACGGTGTATGTAAACGTAAGCACGTAACGTCGAATCCTCCGGTTTAAACGTAGTCGATGCTACTTCAAGACGTAAATCCAAATTTCTTCCCAAAAATAAGTGAGTTCATATTGTAACATTAAAATAATATTTTCAAATAATATTTGAGAATAAAATATCAATCGTAAATTGACGGATTGTCACACATTACATCGATATTAGTTTTAATCTCGCCAATTCTTCTTTAATATCACAATCAACTAATATCTACATTTCTACAAATATCAACCATTTGTTGGGATCATAAATATCCACAACTTGGTTTAGAACTAGAATAGCTAGAATTCCTACGAGAATAGCGTCGATTAATTTACTACGGGATTGAGGGTTCCTTGTGACAATCTACGTCGTATAAATACCTCGTATAAATATTAAAATAATCATCAAACAATCATGTAATCAAATTACATCATATATATATATATATATATATATAATCCAAGATATATATATATCAAAATAACACTTCTCAGTCTGGCCTTGTCGGTAACTCGGGAATTCTTCGGCACCGTTATAGTCAAAAGATTTTTAGACATTTTGTGAAAAATGTTTATAGTTAAAAGATTTTGAAATGTTTTATTCAAAACCTTAATTTGAAAAATCTTTCGTTCTCTATAACGAGAGCTCTGGTACCAAACTGTAACACCCCCAAATTTATACAATTTAATACAGTGGAAGACTCATTGGTGTTACGGGATAGCACATTACTCACATCATAGACAACGCTTAAAAATCGCGTCGTTTAATAAAAAATCATTTCCATTCATAAATATCAAATTTACATAGGTCCCAAGTCATGGTCATTTCATACAATTTTACAAAAGATTTGAATGGAAATTGTTATTTAAGTGTGGGCCATGAATTCTTGTTGTCTTCCCGAGAATTACCTTCAAGTACCTGAGATAAAACATGTTAAAAGAAAAGGTCAGCGATAACGCCGAGTGAATTCATAGAGTTTAATAAAATCCATCAATATAATATCGGTATAAAATTATTACCGAAAATCATTATGTACAAATCATTGTAATAGGCCATAAGATAGCCAAAGTCATTTTATACAAATCCTTATCAAAAATCATAATATAGGCTTTCGCCTTCAAAATCATTATACGAACCAATGTCGTAAAAATATCATACAATACGTTTTTATAACGTCGTGTAGAGTTAAATAAAAACCGTTATATGAATATGGTTATGTAAAACCAAAACACAAACATAATATCAATAATATGACCCCGTATTGCTAGTCAGGCAATATATTGTAAGTCGGTGCGTATAACAGTATTTCGTTAATTGGATTATTATAAGCCGCATGACATTGTTACCTTACTACAACAAATAACGGGTAGCTAGCCCGAAACTCATTTGCCCATCTAAATTAGCGTGTCGTCAAAATAATCACGCTTGTGTAAATCTTATCATACATAAATTCTCTTACCAATCAATGTGGCACGACGGGGATCAACCGTCAAGGCGCGAACTGGGGTGATCGTCCCCAAATAGTACTATTATATGCATAAGCGTCTACCAAAACGCGGTAGTTCACAATTCATGCTAATGGGACTTTTGGTGACATAACCTAACTTTAATAATCCATTTCATATCATCTATCGGGTCATTTAATCATTCATCGGGTCATACAATCATTCGGGTCCAAATCAATAAACAGATAATCGGGACAACTAGTGTCATATTTTATAAAAACTAACATGTTATCTCCCTCGCGGGTTTATAAAACATTTCATAAAAACATTTAAAAGAGTGCGAGGCTATGAACTCACGTTGATGTGGGAAAGCGAGTTATCGGCAATTCGGATGTATGGTACGTGCTTCAATCACGGAAACCTAGACAAATAATACTCATCTTAGACTCTTGTCCAATGACTTTATAAAAATAACAATTATTTATACATATGATGATTTTATATATATGATGATGATCAAGTGGGTTTATACATTCTCATTTACTCATTTTAGTGTCATGTGTTTGTAACTTTTATACTAGTTTACTAGTTTACATTTTGAAGCCCAATGGGTCTATTACAAACCCAATACTATTCATTAGCCCAATTATACTTTTATTATCAGTATTATTCTTTTCATGTTGGGCCTAAATGGGTTAAGCCCGATAAGTAATTTTTATAAGTGTTTAACTTATTTAGTTAAATTATTAGTCCAAATATATTAACTTGGCTCGTTAATGTCCGTATGTCATATAGTTCGGGTTTTATCGGTTTTTACTTGTATTAGGTACTTATACATCAGTATATGACTTTTAAAAACTTTACATTAGACGGGTTTGATCGTCTAAGTTTTAATTGGCGAAAAACGTTAATTTTACGGTAATAGCCGAAAAAGTCGTAAAATCATGTTTATAGTTTTTATAACTTATAAAACTTACCAAACTACCATTTTTATATAATGTCCATTTATTTATCCTTATAAATATTTATATAAATGAAATATATCAGTTAGTGGGTTTTAATTTCACATTTTATTCTATATTATTTGAGTGCTTATATAATAGTATTAAACTTTAATTTCACAAAATCTGATTTTTAGTTTCATTTGCATCATTTTTATCATATCTTGAGTTCTATAAGGAGATAGAAGCTCATTTTTGGATGACATAAACTTCATATTATGTGATAAAAATAAGTTAGTTATAGCTACTGCTCAATCCATGTCTAAGTATCCTTAACAGTCCGTACAAAACAGACTATTCAGATTGATACACTAATTTTGTTTTGATCATATCTCACTCATTTTGATGATTCCATTGCATGGCCAACTCTCACATGTGTATAACACCTAATACTTACTGTATATTAATTCCACTCTACCATTTTATCAGTTTAACATTTGGTTACTTACTGTTTTTATACAGCCATCATTTTAAGTATGATCTAACCACTTTTACATGTGGTTTTTCCATATTTTTACCCATGCTTATCAAATCTATCAACACCAAATCCCCACATAATATTTTTAATCATCATTCATCATCATATAAATATACATAAGTAAAAGAAAATACAAGATTACATAATCAAAATAACAAGAAGGATAGGAAAAATGATCCTTATACCACCATAGTGATGAAAAGATGAGGTTGATGAACAAGGCTTGGATTTTGATGGCAAAACTTGTGATATACCAATATCAAATTCAAGATCACCTATCTTCAGGAACATCTTGTGGAAAATCAGCCCTAAGACACCAACAAAACTTCTCCTTGGATGTTAAAATGACCACCAATCAATAGAGCTTCATGAGTCCTTCATCATGTGTATGAATAACACATGACTTCATGGTTAAAATTGATCAAATGAGGGTGTTTTGTGTGAGAGTGGGACGAATTTAGAGTGAGGAAGAGAGAGTTTTAGGGTGGTTTGCATGTAAGGATTGTGGGAAATGGTTTAGATGAGTGTGGTTTGTGGTTTTGTAGCTTGTTTAGCTAAGTAAAGTTAACAAGTGTAACTTCTTAGCTTACAAGTTTGACACCTCAAAGGTGTGTTTAATAAGCTTGTTGTCCCATGTAGTGAGGGTGGGGCAAGTTTATCTTGTCTCATCCCCATTTAATTATGGTTATTCCTCGATTCTAGTTTCCTTGATTTGCGTGCCCTCGGGTCGTTTTATGAAAGACGTTTTTATAATTTATGAATCAACGGCACAAAAAGAAACTAATAAAAATTGTCTCATAAAAAACGGAGTTCGGAAACGTAAATACGTAATCCTAAGGTTTCCGGTTTAGTCGTAAAGGACGTTAAATTAAAATCGGAAGTCTTAATCTCTTCCCGTAAATTTGTGAGTTTATGAACCAACTCAAAATTAAAATCCCAAAATAATATTCACGGATAAATTTATTTCCTGAAATGTCGGACTGTCACGAAAACGGTGTATGTAAACGTAAGCACGTAACGTAGAATCCACCGGTATAGACGTAGTCGATGCTACTTCAAGACGTAAATCAGAATTTCTTCCCAGAAATGAGTGAGTTCATAATATAACATTAAAATAATGTTTTTAAATAATATTTGAGAATAAAATATCAACCATAAATTGACGGATCGTCACAGAAGGAGTGTTCATTCGGAACATTTATTGTTCCGAATCAAGACATTGTTCCGGATCAGCAAACATTCCGAACCAAGCCAGACATTCCGAATCAGTGGAAATTCCGAATCAAGCTAACATTCCGAGTAAAGGATTTATTCCGGATAAGTGACATATTCTGAATAAAGAATTTATTCCGGATCAAGGTTTTATTCCGGGTGAACATTTTATTCCAAATCAAGGTTTTGGTAAATATTCTGAGTGAAGAAGAATCATTCCGAATCTAGGTGACATTCCGGATGAGTGATTATTCCGAACGAAGGATTATTCCGAATGAGCTGTTTTCAGGTTCTTTTTAGTTTCAGTTTTTAACTTTCTGTTTTTAATTTTCAAGTTTTATTTTTCCCGCCTTTTTCCTTAGTTGCACTTGAAGTTTAATTACCTTAGATTTATATTAGCTTTGCCTTAGTTTAAGTTTTAGTTGCGTTTTATGTTTGCCTTAGATAGTTTTAAGTTTGCGTTATTTACTCTTAGTGCCTTTTAATTTTCGTCGCGCTTTTAATTTCTTGTCATTTATTGTAACTTAGATTAGATTTACCTTTAAGTCTTGCCTTTTAATTTTACTACAACGACACAACTATTTGTTTCATCAAAGAACGACTAAGTCGCATAGTTAACCAGGATCAATTCGATTAGACATACGACAAAGAACTTTTTAACTAAGTAAAAACCTAGTTATGAGAGTCTAAAGAAGATATTGGCAACATGGATAATGAGATTGAAGACAAGACTTTTTGAGGGAGGAGTTCTCACTTCTACTATAAAGAATCATCCCCCTTCACAAATTATTGGGGATGTCATGACTCCTGTTCAGAATAGAAGATCTCATCATAATCTTGGTGGATTCATTGCGAATATACACAAGAAGGTTGATACCCCTCTTGTTCAAGCATGCTTGTTTGCCTGTTTTCTGTCACAACATGAACCCAAGAAGATATTTGATGCTCTCAAAGAACCAAGTTGGGTGGAAGCAATGCAGGATGAGCTTCACCAATTTGCTTTTCAGGATGTTTAGGAGCTGGTTGATTGTCCAAGGTATGTCAGACCTATTGGGACAAGATGGGTTCTAAGAAACAAGAGAGATGAAAGAGGCATTATGGTCAGAAACAAGGCACGTTTAGTGGCTCAGGGATATACACAAGAGGAAGGGATAGACTATGAGGAGGTCTTTGCACCAGTTGCAAGGATTGAAGCAATAAGGATATTTCTAGCCTATGCTTCCTACATGGGCTTCACTGTCTATCAAATGGATGTGAAGAGTGCCTTCCTCTATGGAACAATTGTTGAGGAGGTGTATGTGATGCAGCCTCCTGGTTTTGAGGATCGAGAGAATCCAGACAAGGTGTATAGAGTCAAAGGCTATGTATGGACTTCATCAAGCCCCAAGAGCATGGTATGGTACATTGTCCACTTATTTGGTGGAAAATAGATTCAAAAGGGGCACCATAGACCAGACATTGTTTACAAAGAAGGCTGGTAAGGATGTTCTACTTGTTCAGGTCTATGTTGATGATATCATCTTTGGATCCACCAATCCAAAGATGAGTGAATATTTATCCAAGCTTATGACAGACAAATTCAAGATGAGTGCAATGGGGGAGATGAACTTCTTTCTAGGATTAGAAGTTCAGCAGAAAGAAGATGGTATCTTCATCTCTCAGGATAAGTATGTAGCAAAGATCTTGAAGAAGTTTGGGTTTTCTCCACATGAAAAGAGGGCTACTACTCCTATGGATAGAGAACACCCTTGGGGAAGGATTGGAGATGGAAAAGATGTGGATGTTAGGCACTATAGATCAATGATTGGTTCATTGATGTATCTCACAGCCTCAAGACCTGACATCATGTTTGCTGTGTGTGCTTGTGCACGCCATCAAGTGAATCCCAAAGAATGTCACCTTTATGCTGTTAAGAGAATCTTTAGGTACCTAAGATGTTATCCAGATCCTGGCTTGTGGTACCCAAAAGATTCACCTTTGGAGATTATTGCATATTCAGACTATGACTATGGAGGTGAAAAGTTTGATAGAAAATCCACAACTGGTGAATGTCAGTTTCTTGGGAGCAGGTTGATTTCTTGGCAATGCAAGAAACAAACAGTGGTGGCCAATTCTACAACTGAAGAAGAGTATGTTGCTGCAGCTGCTTGTTGTGGACAAGTCTTATGGATTCAGAACCAGCTGTTGGATTATTGGTATAATTTCATGCATACCAAGATATTTGTTGACAATAACAGCACTTTATGCATTATTAAGAATCCTGTACATCATTCTAAAACAAAACACATAGAAATTAGACACCATTTTATAGGGGATTGTTTTGAAAAGGGTTTAATACAACCAGATAGGGTTGACACAGAAGAAAATGTGTCTGATTTATTGACTAAACCTTTTGATGCTAGAAGGTTCCAATACTTGGTAACAAGTATTGGAATGATCAATCTCACTTAAATATGTGTTTTGGGGTCTTTTTGTAACAGTATGTACAGGATAATGCATTGTTATTGGTCTTTTTGAGGATTTAGATTTTCCACTATATTTTTCTAACACTGACAAAGGTTACCTTAACACTGATAAGTGTTATTGTGACGTTGTCAGCAATATATTTGTCTAACGCTGACAAAGGTTTCCTTAATGCTGACAAGAGTTATCGGGACGTTGTCAGTAACAATGTTAGTTTTGTGGTTTTTAATCTAAATGTACAGGTGGTGTTAGCATTATACCATTGGATACAGAGTTGCTTATGGATCCTTGGGGAATCATTTGAGCATGTTTTTATTTATGGATGATGGTTGGAATTTTATATTCCTATCTTGACATAAATTTTTATGTTCATGCATATTTTTGAACAACATATGTATCACAGTTTAAGGGGAGGTTTTAGGAACCTTTAGGACTTTTGGGTATTCTTATGATACTCTTATCACAATTCTAGATTGTGTCCACAGGTGAGTATGAGTTAGTTTTACTAAATCATGAGGCACTGTAGCATGCAAAGTTGATATATTATGCATGCTGCCAAGACATTTTTGGCCTAGAATTGGTTGTGGTCTGTTGGGAGACTTGGGAATAATGTTATCATGGGTTTTACCTGGGAGTAACAAGGAATTTTATGAGGTAACTTAGTTGTTAAGAGTTTTGGTTAGCAAGGGACACTAGAGGACTGTTATGTCTATTTTGCATAAGCAAGTGTGCATAACTGGACAATGTTTGCCGCCCTATAATAATTATAAACTTATATGTTATCTTCACTAGGGTAAATTACTTTGTTAAGGTCCTTTTTCATTTTTAATATT
Organism: Glebionis coronaria; assembly: GCA_025667525.1. Classification (NCBI taxonomy): domain Eukaryota; kingdom Viridiplantae; phylum Streptophyta; class Magnoliopsida; order Asterales; family Asteraceae; genus Glebionis; species Glebionis coronaria. Next base: position 243,931,538 of record CM046876.1, read on the forward strand.
ATTATTTTTGGACGCTGACAAGTATATTTCCAAGCGTTGTTGTGACCAATTTAGACGCTGACATGGCTTTGGCAAACGTTGACAAGAATATAGCCGTTGGGCGTTAGCAAATCAAGCGTTGACAAGAATATAGCCGTTGGGCGTTGATGGATTATTTTTTACCGTTGATACCCATTGGGACCTACCCAGTTGTTACTTTTTGACAAATTTTTGGGCCGTAATTTTGGGAGCAGATAACTTTTAATTAATGCATGAGATAACTTATTTTCTTTTCAATATTTTCATCATGATATTTTGAAAATAGTTGCCTCATTTTTTACCAATCACATGCATATATCTATCCTATATATTTGGCTCCTATTTTTAAACAGGGTTCCTATCATTCTTGTCTAACAAATTTTCTCTTATACTTCATCTTTATCAATCATTCAAACAACTTTCTTCTACAATGGCACCAAAATTTAAACCAAGTGATTTGGTATTGGGATTCAGGAGTCAACACAACATGATTGCATATTTGGACGCTGATGATACTCTGTTTCCCCAATACACCCAGATGGTGGCGTATTTGAATGCATCCCCAATTAGGTATGCTCTTTCTCATGCTCCTCTCATCTCTGTCACACATATTAAATAGTTTCGAAACACTGTAAGTTCCTCAACAGTTAATAAAGTGACTACATTATCATTTATTGTTCATGGGCGTACATGGGTGGTTACTGAAGCCTTGGTTCGCCAGGCTTTGCATCTTGATGATTGCAGATGGTATAACCACCCTTCCCATTCATAAAATAGAACAAGGACTAAGGGCTTTGGGTTATCCTTTCCCTGATGAGGGAACTTTAAACAAATATCATAAACAGTAGTTTCCCCTAGCCTGGAAGTACCTCATACATGTCATCTTACAATGGTTGAGTCCCAAGTGTACTGCACACAATGAGATTAACAGATCCATTGCTAGTGCTATTGTGTGCATTGCAACTGGGCAAAAGTTTAATTATTCTAAAATGATTTTTGATGGCATGTGTAAAAACAAAGGGAATAAGATGACATTAGCTTATCCCAGATTTTTACAAATGGTTTTTGATGTCTAAAATTACTGCACAAGGGATCATGATGATTTTTATGAGATCCATGTGCAAAAGAAAGCTATTTTTACCAAGATGAACTTACCCCCTCACCGTGACTTACCCCTCACCGTGACTTACCCCTCACCCCAGCTATGATTGCTGTCATTGAAGCAGCACAACCGCAACCAGACCCACAACCCCAACTTGACCCAATACCTGAACCTTTACCTTCACCTCAACACATGCAAATTGACCAAGAACCCTTTGATGCTGACACATTAAATGTTGGCGTTGACACACCTAATCCAGACGTTGACACCATTCCTTCACAGAACCAAACACCCCTTACCCAACCCACATCCACCCAATCCACATCATCTTCTACCCCACCATAATATAGGTTGCAAAAACGCCAAAGGACTACTAGAGTGTTCTCCTCTAGTGGTCCTAGCCATGTAGCAGAGAGAACCACCACCGCGAGTGTGGTTGGTGCTATGGATGAGGCTGGGACTATTGGTTCTGGCTTAGATGTTGGCCAAGACAGTCCTATCTTCTTTAAGACCTCATCCAAGCCCTATGAATCTAACTTGGGAGGTCAAATACCCATTTTAGAGGAGGGCAGATTGGAACCAATGACATTAATGGAATTGACGGCTGTCTGCATTAGCTTGCATAAGCAAAATGCAGACTTGGTACATATTGTCAGTACACAAGGCCTTGAACTCAAGAAATTGAGGGAGAGGATTGTAATTTTGGAAAATGCTAGCACAAGGCGTGGGATGGAGGAATCTTCCAAAGGGGAGGATGAGCAGATTAATGTGAGTGATAAAGGCTCACATGATGGTGAATCTTTGGGTGTTGCTGAAGCCTTAACTAGTTTGAAGAAGCAACCAGGTTTTGTTAGATCTTTGGTAACCCCTACAAACTTAGACTTGTCTTTTACAGCTATGTTGGAGCAAATTACAAGAGGCTCTGAGACAGGTAATTTGGGCGTTGACAAGCAAAGTTTGAGTGCTGACATGAGCAAATTGGGCGCTGACACATGCAAATTGAGCGTTGACAGATCTGTAGATGAAGTTGATGTATTCCAGTCATCATCTATCATCAAAGATGTATCTTCACAGGTATTACCATCATCCTTACCCATCATTGATCCACTAGATAAGGGTAAAGGAAAAATGGTAGAAGTAGAAGTTCCAAAGAATGCAGCACAGGTTGAGTTTGATAAAAGGTTGGTTGCACAACTTATGGAACAAGAAAGAAAGAAGGTTGGTGAATCACCATTTGTTTCCACTTCAGAGGAACAAGAAGGAAGTGATGAAGCTAGTTCAGACTCAAGTGTGATGATAATAGAACAACCAGAAAGACTTGAGTATGGTGATGAGTTGGCAAGAGAGAAGCTGAATGAGTTGAAATTGCATGTAGATTTTGATATGCCAGAAGTTGTTCAGATGTACCATGCTTGGGAAGATAGGTGTATGGAGAATCCAAATTTCACTATTTCAGACCAGATATGGGGTTTGGAGATTCTTCTAAGAGTACAAAAGGACTGCAAGGTAATTCTGAAACACAAAGCTAGCAATATTCTCTCAATGCTGAAAAGGGATAGAAGGGAGTTGTACTACATGCTACTTAGATGTCATGGAACAGGATGGACCTACAAGAAATTGTTGGGATTATCCTTTGAAGAATTGGAGGTCAAGGCTTATCCCATTTGGGCAAGAGTGCAGGAAGAAAACACTCTAAGACTTCTTTCTGATGAAAGGAAAGAAAAACTTGTAGAAGAGATGAAGCTTAAGAAGGCAATGATTGTTCCCAGACCTTTGAAGAAGGGAGTTCCTCTTGAGTTTCCTAAAGATATGGATAGGTTGGTGCCTAGTGAAGCTGTTATAAGAAGGAGCATCAAGCTCTCACCATTGGAAGCTTTAGATATGGTACAAGTGTTACCTATTGAATCCAGAAACCCTATTATAAGATATGAAGAAGATGAATGTGGGTTTTGGAAGATTGGCAGGTATGGGAAAGAGGTTCACACTTTTACTACACTTATATCTCTCTTTGCAAGTTTTGATAGAGAAGACTTGGTAGACCTTTGGAGGTTGTTGGAGGCCAAGTATGAGACTGAAGCTCCTAATTCAGTCAACGCAATAAAACTTTGGTCAACATTCAAGAGAATATGTGGACCAAGAGATGAAGATCTTGCTGTTTGGAAGGATCTTGAAGATGATCTCAATGGTCTTCAATGGCGTTTGTATTCAGGTGCTGGTGTATATTACTTGAGCTCTACAAAGTTTGCTGAGTATCTACTTGTAGATGGTCAGTATTCCATGTCCAAAGAAGTTTTAGAGAAGATGAAGACAACACAGCTGGAGATTGATTATTCAAGTGACGTGGCCAAAGATTTGATCAGACATATTTATTATCAATATGATAAGTGTTGTAAGATTCCTCCTAGTTCTTAATGTTTATTCAGAAACTTGATTACTAGAGTAGATATCAAGTTTAGGGGAGGATTGTTGGGAATAAAATGTAGCCAGTCCACTTGAGCGCCGACGAGAGTAAAACAAGCGTTGATAGGAAGAAAACAAACGTTGACAGATCAAGCGTTGACAAGAAGAATTCAAGCGTTGATAGGTTGAAGACAAGCACCGATGGAAAGATTTAGTCTACGCGTATATTGTTTCTAGTTTGTTTCTAGTAAAGATAAGTTCAACATTGTATTTTCTATAATTATCTTTACCTAGAATAGTTGATACGTAGATTCTTGTACAAGGCTTCTTATGTCTATAAAAGAAGACCTTTAGGTTATGTTTCAATATAAGTTTTCATACGTTAAACACTTTCATTGTAAGCAAGTTTGTTATCATTAATCAAGTGAAAGTTTGTTTACATCTTTGTGTGTTCTTGTTTAAGTATTAATTCCGCATAACACTTAGATTACTTTATACATATACAAAGGTTTCTCTACGTGTATAACTTGATCTAATCTCGTATACACAAAGCTAAATCGATCTAAGTTTTTGTGTGCGCAGCGGTATTCAGAAGGTCATAACTTTTGATTGAACCGTTGGATCGTCACGAAATTTCTTGTGTGTATTATATACACATATATCTAGACATCCACTAGAGGGATTGTCGAGTTTTATCCCCAAGAAAAAGTTATTAAGCGTCAAAGTCAGCAGCAGGATGAATGCAGTTTTCTGTAAACAACCATGTTCAAGACACGTTTTCTCCTTCATTAACTGTTGGATCTTCGTGATTTTTGAACTGTAGATTCTTGGCACTTGTGTCTAGAATCTCACCAAAGGGATTTTCGATCTGAGCTCTAATGATGAAGATATTCAGCATCGAAATTCACTGTTTAAGGTATTAATGTTTTGCTCTTTTCACATAAAATCATGAACTAGGGTTCCTCAAACCCTAGATCGACATAAGAAGAAGAATGTTACGAGGTTTGTGGCTGTTGTGATTCGTATGAAGCTGTGATATAATGAAGTGAGTTTTAGGGTTTGGTATATAAAACCCTAATTTGGTTGATGTGTGATCTGTGGAGATCCTAGAGTTAATCACGTAAACATTTGCAAGGACAAACGTGAGTTACTGCATAAGAGATTGATGGTTCTCGTTTGTTTAATGCATGGGGTCCCAAGGAATAGACGTATGATGCATTAAACAAAAGGGTTGGGATGGTTTGGCTTGTTTGATTGTGCTTCATATGGGATGCGACAAAAGAGGCTTGTCACGTGATATTTAAATGGACGGGAGTGGCTTATTTGTTTTGAGAATATGTGAATGTTCACATGAGTAGTCAAGACATAAGTATATGATTGTATACGTACAGTTCGTCCAGTGATATTGATATGTGGGCTTATGAAGGTGGTTTACTTATGGACTGGATTAAGGATTATTGTCTAGAAATTGTCATAAGTTGAAGTCATTACCGAGAGTGTTTTGATCACAGAGGTGTCAGCGGTTGAATGCAACACTGACAAGAGTAGAAGATGACGTTTGTTACGTAGACGCTGACAAGAATAAGTTGAACGCTGACATGATAGCGTTGACATGAGTTGTTCGATAAATGTGAATCCAAACGCTGATAGGTATTGTCCGATATCGGACAATACATCTGATAGTGATCTTGGATAAGAGAGGATGTTGGACAACAAAAGAATGGCTGCTGTTGAGAAAATTGGTACGTTTTTAGCACACAAAAAGGAGGAATTTACACACAAAGTGTGACAATCTAACATTTTCAGGTAGTGAAATATTTTCTCGTATAATATTTTGAAACTTATTTTTGTGTTGGTTGACGAACTCACAATTTACGGATTTACATTTGGGCTTACGTGCATAATTTGGCGTCCTTTACGACTAAACCGGAAACCTTAGGATTACGTATTTATGTTTTTGAACTCCGTTTTTGATGAGACAATTTTTATTGGATTCGTTTTGTGACGTTGATTCATAATTTATAAAAACGTTTTTCGTGAAACGACCCGAGGGCACGTAAATCGAGAAAACTAGAATCAAGGAATACCCGTAAACTAGTGAGATGGGAAAAAATACATTGTCCCACCCCACTAGCTAGCTTAGACGGCACCAACATGACACCACAACCATATGTGGCATCATGTTAGCTACAAACTTACAAGTGTAAGTAAGCTTACACCTTAAGCTTAGTTCTTTCCCACTAACACAAAACCACTAGCAACTTTCACACACACCATTTACTTACATGCAAACCAACACAAAACTCTCTCAAAAACCACCCCTTTTCCGTCCACTTTCAAGCTACGAACACCCTTTTTGATCTTTTTTAGCCATGAAATACATGTTTACTAGCTCTATCATAGAGTTATCTTGAAGCCTTGATCATTTGGTGGCCATATTAACAACATTGAAGGTGATTTGCTTGTATCCTAGGGCTGATTTCTCAACTATTATTCTTGGCGTTTGATGATCTTGGAGTTACTTGTGGTGTTCATCAAGTTCTTGTCTTCCAAAAACAAGAAATACACTTGGTTGATAAAGAAGATCATCCTCTCCATTTTCTCTTGTTATTTTTGTAAAGAACAAATGTATTTTCTTTATTATTTTATATGTATATTATGTATATATGATGATAAAAATGTTGTGTGGGGATCAAGTGTTGATAGATATGCTTAAAAAGGTTAATAACTATAAGAAATAAGGCTAAAATCATGCTTATTTAGTTGGCTGTATAAAAACAGTATATAACTAAAACTTGAACTCATAAACTTGCATGGTATGATCCATTTAAAGTAAGTACAAGATGTTATGCACATGTGAGAGTTGGCCATGCAATGGAATCAATATAATGAATGAGATATGATCAAAACAAGTTGGGTGTTCTAATCTGAATAAGCAGTTTTGTAGGGACTGTTAAGGCAAGATAAACTTAAAAATAGCAGTAGCTATAACTAAGTTAAATGTATCACATAATATGAAGAACATGTCACCCAAAAATGAGCTTCTAACTCATTATAGAACTCTAGATATGATAAAAATGGCGAACATGAAAATAAAAATCAGATTTTTAGAATTAATGTTTATTATTATTATATAAGCACTCAAATTTTATTGTATAAAATATAAAATAAAAACCCCCTAACTTATGAAACTTATTTATATAAATATGTAAAAGGTTAATTAAACGGATAAATTATATAAATGGTAGTGGAATAATACTTATAAGTAATAAAAACTATAAACTTGATTTTTACGACTTTTTCGGCTATTGCCGTAAAATTAACGTTTTTCGCCAATTAAAACTTAGACGATCAAACCCGTCTAATGTAAAGTTTATAAATGTCATATACTGATATATAAGTAACTAATACAAGTAAAAACCGATAAAACCCGAACTATAGGACATACGGACATTAACGAGCTAACTAAGCATATTGGACTAATAATTGAACTAAATAAGTTAACCACTTGTAAAAAGAACTTATTGGGCTTAACCCATTTGGGCCCAACATGGAAAGTATATATACTGATAATATAGGTATAAAATGGATTAAAACAAGTTAAATAACTTATACTAAGCTTAATGGACTTAAAATAGGTAAATAGGTAAAACTAGTAAACTAGTAAAAAGTTACCAAAACGTAAACACTAAAATGAGTAAACAAGGATATATAAACCCACTTGATCATCATCATATGTACAAAATCATCATATGTATATTGTTATTTTGATAAAAGTCATTGGACAAAGTCTAAGACAGATTATTATTTATATAGGTTTCTGTGACCGAAGCACGCCCGTAGCTGATAATCCGCCTTTCATTATCAACGTGAGTTCATAGCCTCGCACTCTTTTAAATGTTTTATTAAATGATTTGTAAACCCGCGAGGGAGATAACATGCTAGATTTTGATAAAAATAGAACACAAGTAGTCCCGATGGCATGCTTAATGATATGGACACGAATGATACTATGTCCTTATAAACGAGACTATAAGGATTATTGGTAGTTAGGTTATGTCACTTAAAGTCCCATTAGCATGAATTGTGAACTACCGGGATTTGGTAGACGCTTATGCATTTGATAGTACTATTTGGGGACGATCACTCCAGTTCACGCCTTAACGGTTGATCCCCGTCGTACCACATTGATTGGTAAGCGAATTTATGTATGAGAAGATTCCATAGCGTGATTTTTGTGACGACACGCTAACTTAGATGGGAAAATTGTTTGTCGGGTTCGCGGCCCGCTGTTTTCATAGTAAGTTAACAATGTCATGCGGCTAATAATAATCCTATATAATCTAAATATCCGATATGATAAGACGCTAATAACGATGAAAATATTACCTATCATGGTAATATAGAGGCTACGGTCTCATGGACGGTTTAAGATGTATGCTTGATTTATATATTGCCTGACTAGCAATATGAGGACTTACTTCCGATATTATACTTGTGTTCTGATTTTAAATGATTGTTTTATATAACGGTTTTTATTAAACTCTATGAATTCACTCGGCATTCGCTTATATGATTTTTGCATGTTTTTAACTCAGGTGCTTGAAGATAATCCGGATGGAGATCGACTCTGATGGCCTACATAATATTAAAAATGTTCATTCGATCTATGTTTTATAAACTTAATGACCTGTATAATTTGGGACCTGTTGTACACTTTAAAACTTTTTTATCGAATGAATGTATGTTGAACCTTGTACAACCATTTTTATGTGTTGTCTATGATTGGAGTGATTGTGCTATCTCGTAACACTCTAAAAGACCCTTCCGCTGTACCGATACGAAAATTGAGAGTGTTACACAAAGGTACATGGAATCTCCGTTTTTATATAGAATATCATGTTGATCTTTATGGCTCGGATATTTTTAAAAGGGATTAATGATCTTAATGCGAGTTAGCAACTATTCGTGGGAATTTGATGGATATTTTAAACTATGTAATCGGGATAGCCTTGCGAAGGAGTTATCCAATTTGTGCTTTTACATATGGTATGTAGATGTTATTCCATTAAAATTCGTCATGAAGAGATGTTGGCTTAAGGGGAAGAATTCTTATAGTAAGCTTGATGATTGAAGAAGATTTTCGCGAGTTTTTGTTTTGTCATATTGTTAAGTCAATGGCTGACATCCATAACTTAACAATAACTTGTTCGTGCTTTACATGGTTGGTGACGAAGACATGTCATAACACTTGAAGGAGTTACATTATCGTGCTCAGTGTCTCACAAAGGATGAGAATATTGACAAGGGATCGAGGTCTACTTATAATTTGCGATGGGTATAAGTTCTTCATCACATTGATAGTACAAGACATGGAAAACAAGGTTGGGTTATTCTACTTCTACATCAAGAATATTTTATTTATTTTTCTTCAAGATCATTACATAGAGCCTACATTTGGAGAATCTTCAAGATTGCATACATTGTTCACTTCCCTGTTGATGTGACAAAAAGGGGAAGACATACATGCTAAAATTAAGGGGAAGCAATTTGAAGATGATGTACAACTTACAAGAGATACACAAAGAGTTTTGCCGACATCAACTAGGGGAAGATTATTGGGTCAAAAGGTTGATGTGGCAGAAACTCAAAAACAAAGAAAACATTAAGATTTTGTCTAAGCGTTATCAAGAGCAATCCAAGCGTTGACAATAGAAAATCGGAGGTTGATGGCTTAAGCATTGTCATGTACAATCTAAGCATTGTCATGTACAAACTAAGCATTGACAGAAACGTAGACAAGAAGCCTTTGGAAGCTTCTATTTAGATAAACATGCAGGATATATTCTGTATAAGTTTATTTAAATAGAAGATTTACATGTTTATTTGATTTTATCTCTTGTAAAACCCTAATCCTTACACTATAAAAGGAACCAAGGGTTATTAGGTTTTTCATAACTTTTATACACAATGTAAACCTAAAGCGTGTGTCGACTAGGTGTGGGATTCAATGTATACACACCTAGTGATTGTTGATTATTAATATAATTAGCAATCCTTTTGTTTTAATTCATATGTTTTGTGCCTAAATACCTTGTTAATGGTTGTTGTTCTAATTCCGCTTTTATTATGTTAATCATATGAACAATGATCATTCGTAGTGGCTAAAAGATCGAGGAAATCAAGGTTTCCACATTATTGTTGGGTCAAAAAGTTGATGTGGCAGAAACTCAAAAACGAAGAAAACATGAAGATTTTGTCTAAGCGTTGTCAAGAGCAATCCAAGCGTTGACAAGAGCAAATCGGAGGTTGATGGCTTAAGCATTGTCATTGTGACAACCCGTCAATTTCAGGTCGTTATTTTAATCTCGACTATTACGTATTACGTGTTTACTTTAATGAGAATTTAAAATTTATCGACTAACCGAGAAGGTTATGACTTGAAACTAGCGTAAGAATGTCGATTAGATGAAAACCGACAAGGAATATGTTAGGTATCGATATTATATTCTCAAATAATCATAAAAATGATTTTGATTATATTTAATCTTTATTTCTCGTGTTTTACGTTTTAACGAATGACGAGAACTATTAGTGATAGCGATACAGACGGATGCCCAAAAATTTACGTTTTATTATCTATTGTCTCGATATTTTATATTTTCGACGTTTTCGATTTAATTACGTTTTAAGTCGTGTCGAAGCCTTGTTATTATATTTTGAAGCGTTTTAAGTTTCGATAAGTATTTTTACGAAACCCGAGCCCCGTAAATATTTTTCAAAATTTACAATTTACATTTTCTACCTTGTAAACTATTTAGTTTCATTTTGGGACCAAAACTATGCAAAATCGGCAAAATCTACCCCACTACCCCACTATATATTAAATTTCCACTAACTAGTTATAATAAACAATTCATTTTTATTAAAAAAATAAAAAATCTCTCTCTTTTTCTTCTTCTTGGCCGTCCACCCCCATCACCAATCCATCAAATTATTTGATTTTCTACTTTGATTCATTCAAATCTAAAAGAAGACCCATCTTGGAAATTCAACAAGCTTCAATTTGGTATTAATTTTTCTAACATGCATCCACTAAATTTTTCTTTTCAATTTTTGATGAAGAACATGTTGTTTGATCCATTTTTATGGTGAAACATGTGTTAATATTATTATATTCATAGTCGGATGTTGTTGCATGTTATTTATTTTGAGTGGGTTAATTTTTGGATGATCATTCTAAGGTGTTAGGAGTTAGATGGGTGTGTTAGGATGATATTAGGATGATATTAGGAGTATAGAAATTGTTGAAATGGGTTGACATATTGATTTGATATGATTTTTAGCTAGTCATTTTAGACCAGTAGGTAAAAGGGTATTTTTGAAAGTCTTAGGTCTGATTATAAAATGAGATGATGTGATATTGTTGTAGTAATTTTCAAGACGCTCGTTTTGCCGCTTGAATGAGCTTCTAACTCATTACGGATCAAAAGTTATGGGGTTTTGATTTTCGTGTACCGGGAGACGAGTATCGACACAATCCGAAAATTGTTGTCGATATTTGGATCGAATCTCGGAGACTATAGAATGAGTTTTAAAAATGTTCAAGGGCTGTTGTAAGTTGCTAAACCTCAGGTCATGAGTCTATTTTCAAACCCGAGTGTCGGTTTTGCAAACGGAATTGTTTAGATAAGTCAAAATGGTTTTACAAGTCAAAGTCGTAAAACTGTCCGGTTTTTGTAACACAAAGACGTGTCGGGCAGAAGGTCCTAGAAGTAATATTTTTGAATGAAACTTAAACTGAGTCTTAATCATATTATGTGTGTGTTTGTCACCAAGTTTCGTCGAAATCGGGCAAGTCTAGATAGATTAGATTGGTGTGTACATTTGGAGTGTACATGCTGATTGGTATTTTGGACACGTAGTTCAATACTTGTGTGGTGTGAGTTGAGTATTCACTATTGGACATGGTGACTTACCCAAGTGTTAAGTCATTATATAAATGACTTAGTTACTGGTCCGAGGGAAGTAAAATGATGGTTTGACTTGCGGTGACTTGGCGTCTTATGACGGTTCAATGTCGAGAGTGCAAGTGTTTAAAAGAATAGTGTTGAATAAAAGGGTATAGAAGTACACCTATATTATTAATTTTTCGGGATTTTCATGGTTATATGAAATTGACTTTCGTATTATTTATACTTGAGTCGTTTATTAACGAACGCGCCTTATTTGGTAGGTTGCGGTCTTCGTGTTTAACGGGCATCACAAATCGTCGGTGATCGTCACATTATGTTTACATTGTTTTATAAAAACCGCGAGGGGGATAACATGTTTGTTTTATTAAAATAAAAGGGGTACAACGAGAAGTTGTGGAAACCCTTATTATTGGAAAAGCATTTATTATAAATGAAGGGTACAACGAGAAGTTGTCGTAAACCCTCTTTCTTTTAAAATTGAACACAAAGGACCCGATTGTATGCTTAGATGAAAGTTGTTATATAAGTTTGTTTAGCCTTAAAAGACCCAGGAATTGTGTATTGTTAATCAAAAGGAACGCTAATACTATGGATAGATCTATCGGGGTGACACCCAGTCCGGTCGCGACTAGCTATCGCGTGGTGTTGTGATGCACTAGTAATGAAACATCGGATGCAATTGTATAAGAGAAATATACGCACTTGGCTAGGTGTGTTGGGATGAAATAATATATGTTAACGTGCAATGTCACGAGACTTATGAAATAACAACGATAATTATGTCTGATCCACATGATTGACAACCACGGAAGGTTTATTCAGAATACTTGTGTTCGTTTATTTAATTTAAACTCTATAGATTCACTCAGCATTTTTGTTGACTTTATAGCATGTTTTATCTCAGGTCCATGAAGAAGGCACTCAAGGAAGGTGGTTTCATGTAGCTTGCTTAATTAAAATGTTTTGGCCCGCTTTTCTAAACTATCTTCATTCAAAGAAACTTTTATCGTTTGGTTGGTTGTGTAAACCTTAAAACTATTTGGGACCGTGTGTGAACTGTTTTATCTTTAAATAAATGAATGGATGTATGTTTTAATAAAACGACTCGTTTTGAGCCGTTTTCTATGATATTGAGATTGAACCATGATAGTAACACCCAATGACCCTTCCGCTGCTATGACCCGGAATTGGGGGTGTTACAGATTGGCATCAGAGCTCAAGTTATAGAGAACGAAAAGATTTTCCAAAAATGAAATTTTGAAATCTTTTGACTATAACATCTGCAAGCGAAACCTCCGAGTTGCCAATGGACGAGAATAAGAAAAGTATATATATGTTATAAATATTTAATTATTAATTATACTTAAAGTATAATGAAATGACATTTATTTATAAATGTTAATTATTTGATTATTATAATACTAATACGTGATTTACAAACGACGATGATTGTCACAATAGAAATCCCTGTCTTTTGACTCATTCCTCGTGAATCTTCATTCCTTGTCCAAATTCTTTTTTTATTCTATCATCCATTCTTGTTTCTTTTCATCTATCTATTCTTATTTTGTGTTATTCATGTTTTGTTATCACAAGCGTTGAATGAATACTCATTTTGATGTGAATTGTGTAACAGGATTATGCCGCCAAAACAATTGACTGGGACTCAGTTATGTGCTATAGTAGCTGATCAATTTCAGGTTTCTATGAATGCATTTATGGAAAATATGAATAATGGAGCTGGTAGATCTGGTGGAGCTGGTGGATCTGGTGGGTCTGGTGGAGCTGGTGGATCCGGTGGAGCTGGTTGATCTGGTGGAGCTGGCGATACTGGAGCTGGCAATACTGGAGCTGGTAATACTAGAGCTGGTAATACTGGAGCTGGTAATATTGGAGCTGGTAATACTGGAGCTGGCAATGCTGGTGCTGGAACTGGTGATGCTGATAGACCAGTGATTCCTGAAAACAAGAAGTGTAATTATACCTCGTTCATGAAATGCAAACCTCCAACTTTTAAGGTTACTGAAGGTGCTGTTGGGTTAATGCAATGGTTTGAAAAATTGGAATCCGTGTTTCGATTTAGTGGAAGTGAGGAAGGAGACAAGGTGATGTTTTCCTCTGCTACTCTTCAAGGGCGAGCATTAACTTGGTGGAATGGAAGAATGGCATCAATGGGTATGGATGATGCTTATGCTACACCTTGGGTTGAAGTAAGAAGGTGGATGACCGAGGAATTATGTCCAAGGAGTGTTATTCAGAGGTTAGAACAGGAACTATATCAGCTGACACTGAAGGGTACTGACATCGATGGATACATAAACAGATTCCATGAACTTGCTCTACTTTGTCCAAACAAAGTTAACCCAGAATACTTGAAGGTGGAGCAGTATATTTGAGGTTTACCCACCAACATCCGTGGTGATGTGACCTCATCTAAACCTGCCAATATTGATGAAGCTGTTCGTATGGCCTACCAACTAATGGGACAAATCATCCAAGACAAGGCTGATGGTGTTTCTAAAGGTAACAAAAGAAGAGCTGAAAATGATAGTGATGATCGTGGTGATAACCGTTAATCTCACAACAGGAATCAAAACCGAAGGAGGGGTAAGGCTAATGCGATGACTGAAACTGCATCTGCTGATAAGGGAACCAGATGTCAACGCTGCAAGAAGTCTCATACTGGTGAGTGTGCTAAGTGCGGGAAGTGCAACAAGTTAGGTCACAAGACTGAAGACTGTTGGGGACCAGGAAAGAAGGGAGTGACCTGTTTTAACTGCCAAGGTAAAGGACACATGAGGAACCAATGCCCTCAACCTCCAAAGAATGCACGTGGTGGAGATAACCAGGGAAAAGCTTATCAGTTGGGTGAAGCCGAAGCGAAGCAAAACCCGAAAGTGGTCACTGGTACGTTTTTACTGAATAACCGTTACGCTACAGCTTTATTTTATTCTGGTGCGGACAAAAGCTTTGTGTCTACAAGTTTTAGTACCTTAATTGATATCAAACCGGTTGAATTAGACGCGAGTTATGAGGTAGAACTAGCTGATGGTAAATTAGTGAGTACAATCGTGCGCTCCTAGGATGTTCTCTTAATCTTCTGAACCGTATTTTCAAAATAGACTTGATGATTTTTGAATTGGGAAGTTCTGATATTATTATCAGAATGGATTGGCTATCCAAGTATAACGCGTCTATCTTGTGTGGAGAAAAGAAAGTTAGGATTCCCTCAGATGACAAGACCATGGTTACCGAAGGTGATCAACATAATTCATGACTAAAAATCGTTTCGTGCATTAAGGCTCGTAAGTATATCGAAAGAGGTTGTGAGTTATTCCTAGCTAAAGTACTGGAGAAGGGATCAAAGGAGAAACGCGCCGAAGATCTTCCTGTCATCCGTGACTTTCCTGAAGTGTTTCCGGAAGATTTGCCTGGACTTCCGCCTCCAAGACAAGTAGAATTCCAAATTGATCTAATTCCTGGTGCTGCACCTGTGGATCGTGCGCCATATCGTTTAGCACCATCCGAGCTGAAGGAGTTATCTGTGCAATTGCAAGAGCTATCTGATAAGGGTTTTATACGACCGAGTTCATCACCTTGGGGAGCTCCTGTCTTATTCGTTAAGAAGAAAGATGGTTCGTTTCGTGTGTGTATTGATTACCGAGAGCTGAATAAGCTGACGATCAAGAATCGTTATCCGCTTCCAAGAATTGATGATTTATTTGATCAACTTCAAGGTTCTCGTTTTTTTTGTCTAAGATTGATCTTCGTTCTGGTTACCATCAACTTCGCATACGTGAGGAAGATATTCATATTACGGCGTTTAGAACTCGTTATGGTCATTATGAGTTTCTGGTTATGCCTTTTGGTTTGACTAATGCACCTGCTGTATTCATGGACTCAATGAATCGCATTTGTAAGCCGTATCTTGATAAATTCGTGATCGTTTTCATAGATGATATTCTAATCTACTCCAAGAGCAATGAAGAGCATGCCGAACACTTAAGGATTATCTTGAACTTGTTGAAGAACGAAAAGTTGTACGCTAAATTCTCAAAGTGTGATTTTTGGCATAATTCTGTACAATTTCTCGGACATGTGATTGATAAAAGTGGTGTACATGTTGATCCTGCAAAGATCGAAGCCATCAAGAATTGGAGTGCTCCGACTACTCCAACTGAAGTACGACAATTTCTAGGTTTGGCTAGTTATTACCAAAGGTTTATTGAAGGATTCTCTTTGATATCGAAACCATTAACTAAGCTGACTCAGAAGAATAAACCGTTTTTGTGGGGTGATGAAGAAGAAGAAGCTTTCAAAACCCTGAAGATGAAACTCTGTAGTGCGTTGATTTTATCGTTACCTAAAGGAAGTGAATACTTTGTTGTTTATTGCGATGCATCTCTTCGAGGATACGGTGTTGTTCTTTTGCAACGTGAAAAGGTGATCGCATATGCCTCTAGACAATTAAGGAAGAATGAGAAGAACTACACAACCCATGACTTAGAATTGGGTGCTGTGGTTTTTGCTCTGCGACTTTGGAGACATTATCTGTATGGCACAAAGTGTACATTATTCACTGATCATAAAAGCCTACAATACATATTGGATCAAAAGGAGCTGAATATGAGGCAACGTCGATGGGTTGAACTCTTGAGTGATTACGACTGCGAAATTCGTTATCATCCAGGAAAGGCGAACGTGGTAGCTGACGCGTTAAGTCGAAAGGAAAGGGAGAAACCGATTCGAGTGCGTGATTTGGTGGTGACAGTTCATAATGACTTACCTGAGCAGATTCGAAACACACAAATCGAAGCGTGCAAGAAGGAAAATATTACAGCCGAAAGATTTAGAGGAGACGGTGAAACATTTGAGACGCGATCCGATGGTATCAAATGTTTGAGAGGTCAAATTTGGTTACAATTCTTTGGTGGACTGAGAGACTTGATCATGTTAGAATCTCATAAGTCCAAGTATTCTATTCATCCTGGATCAGACAAAATGTACCAAGACTTGAAATAGTTATACTAGTGGCCGAATATGAAAGCTGATATTGCAACATACGTCACGAAATGCTTAACGTGTGCAAAGGTGAAAGCTGAATATCAGAAGCCGTCAGGATTACTTGTCCAACCTGAAATTCCAATATGGAAATGGGAGCAAATTACGATGGACTTCATCACAAAACTCCCAAGGACACCGTCTGGGTTCGATGCAATTTGGGTTATTGTCGATCGTTTAACTAAATCCGCTCATTTTATTCCAATCAACGAGAGGTTCGGTTTGGAGAAACTCGCTGATATTTATCTGAAGGAAATCGTGTGCAAGCATGGTGTTCCTATTTCAGTCATTTTCGATAGAGATAGTCATTTTGCTTCTGGATTTTGGAGATCACTTCAAAAGTCATTAGGAACCAATTTGGATATGAGCACAGCCTATCATCCACAAACTGATGGGCAAAGCGAAAGAACAATGCAAACTTTGGAGGATATGCTACGTGCTTGTGTGATAGACTTTGGAAGTAGCTGGGATAAGCACTTACATTTGGCCGAATTCTCATACAATAACAGTTATCACGCGAGTATTAAAGCTGCACCTTTTGAAGAACTTTATGGGAGAAGATGTAGATCACCCGTTAGCTGGAGTGAGGTTGGAGATGCCCAACTCACTGGACCAGATTTGATTAGAGAGACGACGGATATGATTGTGCACATCAAGAATAGGTTGTTGTCTGCGCGAAGCCGACAGAAGAGTTATGCGGATGTGAGAAGAAAACCATTGGAGTTTAACGTGGGAGATAGGGTTATGCTAAAGGTATCACCATGGAAAGGTGTTGTACGATTTGGAAAACGTGGGAAGTTGAGTCCTCGTTATATCGTACTATTCAAGGTTACATCTAGAATAGGACCCGTGGCATACCAACTTGAACTACCACAAGAACTGTATGGGATTCATAACACTTTTCATGTGTCGAATCTGAAGAAGTGTTTATCCGATGAAGAACTCATTATACCGTTAGACGAGGTTAAGGTTGATAAAAAGTTGCACTTTATCGAAGAACCAATCGAGATCATGGATAGCGAGGTCAAGCAACTGAAGCAAAGCCGAATACCTATTGTCAAAGTTCGATGGAACTCTCGGAGAGGACCGGAGTATACTTGGGAACGAGAAGACCAAATGTGGAAGAATTACCCTCATCTCTTTGATTTCAACAAGCAATCAGGCAATAACGCAACTTGATCTTCGAGGGCGAAGATCCTAATTTGGTGGGGATGATGTGACAACCCGTCAATTTCAGGTCGTTATTTTAATCTCGACTATTACGTATTACGTGTTTACTTTAATGAGAATTTAAAATTTATCGACTAACCGAGAAGGTTATGACTTGAAACTAGCGTAAGAATGTCGATTAGATGAAAACCGACAAGGAATATGTTAGGTATCGATATTATATTCTCAAATAATCATAAAAATGAATTTTATTATATTTAATCTTTATTTCTTGTGTTTTACGTTTTAACGAATGACGAGAACTATTAGTGATCGCGATACCGACGGATGCCCAAAAATTTACGTTTTATTATCGATTGTCTCGATATTTTATATTTTCGACGTTTTCGATTTAATTACGTTTTAAGTCGTGTCGAAGCCTTGTTATTATATTTTGAAGCGTTTTAAGTTTAGCAAAGTATTTTTACGAAACCCGAGCCCCGTAAATATTTTTTAAAATTTACAATTTATATTTTCTACCTTGTAAACTATTTAATTTCATTTTGGGACCAAAACTATGGAAAATTGGCAAAATCAACCCCACTACCCCGCTATATATTAAATTTCTACTAACTAGTTATAATAAACAATTCATTTTTCATAAAAAAATCAAAAATCTCTCTCTTTTTCTTCTTCTTGGCCGTCCACCCCATCACAATCCATCAAATTATTTGATTTTCTACTTTGATTCATTCAAATCTAAAAGAAGACCCATCTTGGAAATTCAACAAGCTTCAATTTGGTATAAGTTTTTCTAACATGCATCCACTAAATTTTTCTTTTCAATTTTTGATGAAGAACATGTTTTTTGATCCATTTTTATGGTGAAACATGTGTTAATATTATTATATTCATAGTGGGATGTTGTTGCATGTTATTTATTTTGAGTGGGTTAAATTTTGGATGATCATTCTAGGGTGTTAGGAGTTAGATGGATGTGTTAGGATGATATTAGGATGATATTAGGAGTATAGAAATTGTTGAAATGGGTTGAAATATTGATTTGATATGATTTTTAGCTAGTCATTTTAGACCAGTAGGTAAAAGGGTATTTTTGAAAGTCTTAGGTCTGATTATAAAATGAGATGATGTGATATTGTTTTAGTAATCTTCAAGACGCTCGTTTTGCCGCTTGAATGAGCTTCTAACTCATTACGGATCAAAAGTTATGGTGTTTTGATTTTCGTGTACCGGGAGACGAGTATCGACACAATCCGAAAATTGTTGTCGATATTTGGATCGAATCTCGGGGACTATAGAATGAGTTTTAAAAATGTTCAAGGGCTGTTGTAAGTTGCTAAACCTCAGGTGATGAGTCTATTTTCAAACCCGAGTGTCGGTTTTGCAAACGGAATTGTTAAGATAAGTCAAAATGGTTTTACAAGTCAAAGGCGTAAAACTGTCCGGTTTTTGTAACACAAAGACTTGTCGGGCAGAAGGTCTTGGAAGTGATATTTTTGAATGAAACTTAAACTGAGTCTTAATCATATTATGTGTGAGTTTTTCACCATGTTTCGTCGAAATCGGGAAAGTCTAGATAGATTAGATTGGTGTGTACATTTGGAGTGTACATGCTGATTGGTATTTTGGACACGTAGTTTAATACTTGTGTGGTGTGAGTTGAGTATTCACTATTGGACATGGTGACTTACCCAAGTGTTAAGTCATTATATAAATGACTTAGTTACTGGTCCGAGGGAAGTAAAATGATGGTTTGACTTGCGTTGACTTGGCGTCTTATGACGGGTCAATGTCGAGAGTGCAAGTGTTTAAAAGAATAGTGTTGAATAAAAGGGTATAGAAGTACACCTATATTATTAATTTTTCGGGATTTTCATGGTTATATGAAATTGACTTTCGTATTATTTAAGTATTATTTATACTTGAGTCGTTTATTAACGAACGCACCTTATTTGGTAGGTTGCGGTGTTCGTGTTTAACGGGCATCACAAATCGTCGGCGATCTTCACATTACTACTATCGTACCAAGGTGAGTCTATAGCCTCGCTTTGACATGTTTACATTGTTTTATAAAACCCGCGAGGGGGATAACATGTTTGTTTTATTAAAATAAAAGGGGTACAACGAGAAGTTGTGTAAACCCTTATTATTGGAAAAGCATTTATTATAAATGAAGGGTACAACGAGAAGTTGTGGTAAACCCTCTTTCTTTTAAAATTGAACAAAAAGGACACGATTGTATGCTTAGATGAAAGTTGTTATATAAGTTTGTTTAGCCTTAAAAGACCCAGGAATCATGAATTGTTAATCGAAAGGAACGCTAATACTATGGATAGATCTATCGGGGTGACACCCAGTCCGGTCGCGACTAGCTATCGCGTGGTGTTGTGATGCACTAGTAATGAAACATCGGATGCAATTGTATAAGAGAAATATACGCACTTGGCTAGGTGTGTTGGGCTGAAATAATATATGTTAACGTTCAATGTCACGAGACTTATGAAATAACAACGATAATTATGTCTCATCCACATGATTGTCAACCACGGAAGGTTAATTCAGAATACTTGTGTTCGTTTATTTAATTGAAACTCTATAGATTCACTCAGCATTATTGTTGACTTTATAGCATGTTTTATCTCAGGTCCATGAAGAAGGCACTCAAGGAAGGCGGTTTCATGTAGCTTGCTTAATTAAAATGTTTTGGCCCGCTTTTCTAAACTATGTTCATTCAAAGAAACTTTTATCGTTTGGTTGGTTGTGTAAACCTTAAAACTATTTGGGACCGTGTGTGAACTGTTTTATCTTTAAATAAATGAATGGATGTATGTTTTAACAAAACGACTCGTTTTGAGCCGTTTTCTATGATATTGAGATTGAACCATGATAGTAACACCCAATGACCCTTCCGCTGCTATGACCCGAAATTGGGGGTCTTACAGTCATGTACAATCTAAGCATTGTCATGTACAAACTAAGCATTGACAGAAACGTAGACAAGAAGCCTTTGGAAGCATCTATTTTGATAAACATGCAGGATATATTTTGTATAAGTTTATTTAAATAGAAGATTTACATGTTTATTTGATTTTATCTCTTGTAAAACCCTAATCCTTACACTATAAAAGGAACCAAGGGTTATTAGGTTTTTCATAACTTTCATACACAATGTAAACATAAAGCGTGTGTCGACTAGGTGTGGGATTCAATGTATACACACCTAGTGATTGCTGATTATTAATATAATTAGCAATCCTTTTGTTTTAATTCGTGTGTTTTGTGCCTAAATACCTTGTTAATGGTTGTTGCTCTAATCCCGCTTTGATTATGTTAATCATATGAACAATGAACATTCCTAGTAGCTAAGAGATCGAGGAAATCAAGGTTTCCACAAAAATACCAACTTTTATAAAATTCAAAAAGGAATTACAATGTTTAAAAGGTAAAACTGGAACAAGGCTCTCTCACAAGTTGAGGAGTCCTTATATAGGCCACAAGGGCTGAGATTACAATGAGAAAACCTTAGCTATGAAGTCCCTAAAATGCCCTTGAATCTTCTAGACAAATTGTGTTGGTGAGCTGTCCAAATGCATCTAAATCGTTCATTTTAGCTTTCTAGTTAAGCATTGAGTATTGGCTATTGATTTGGCCACGTGTCATGCCTTGGAGGTTAAGTTGTGATGTGATAGGTGGACGAATTGAATGGTGGGACCTTTTGGTGAGTGGGAGTGAGGGTTTTGGGTGTGGGATCAGTTTCTGCATGTGTGAATCAAGTGTGGGTAGGGTTAATTGCAATTTACCCTTTGTTTAAGTGAAGGTAAATCCTGGGTTCATGTGGGTGAATAGTAGTAACTTGGATCCGAAATAAGGGGTCACATGTTGTTTGGCGCGTGTTTGTGAGTTCAAAGTTTGGAAATGGTAGATATGGTCCTTGTGTTTTGGCAAAAGTAGTAAAACGTGTTATTTCAGCCATAAACTTCATTTCCTTTGTTAATAAACTTTAAAAGTTTATACTTTAGCCACAAAACTTTGCAATAAAGGTTTAAAGGGTTATTTTGCCATGTTTGAATATTTAAGCGACTGATCTTGGACATTCTTGATCTTCAAAGGTCTTCATTGTATCTTTGACTTCATGAGGGACCATAATTGACAATTTAGAATTGTTGAGGGACTAAACTTGCCAATTCTTCAAAGTTGAAGGAAAATTTTGTAATTTTGACAAACTTAAGGGACCAAACTTGTAATTATGAATATACAAGGGTTTTAAGTGTCATTTCTTCATATTTTGAGGATCAATCTTGTATTTCTCCAAGTCTTCAAGGGTTAATCTTGGATAATTCATGAACTAGGGCCCGGTTCTTTATACGGCTTCGTTTCTCGTGTCCGTTTTTCCTTTTTTCTTGTGATCTTTTGTCATTTTCACGATATCCATACCTAAAACACACAAGTAAACAAATACAAGCATATATATCGTATATTATGACATTTTTCCATCTCACGATATCCATACCCGAAAAGAACGATGAGATCATGTACAAATGCCATCTCATCACTCCCCCATACTAAGCCATTATCGTGCCCTCACGCAATGCTAGAATAAAGTATATAAGCATCACCAAAATTCAATTTTATTAACCTTTGTTGGAGTGTAAAAGACTTGCAACAATACTACGAAGATGTGTAAAGACATAATGTATGATTTTAATCACGAATGTGACTTTTAGGGTCAATGAATAGAAACAAGTAAATGTCCCTTAGAGTAAATTTCGTCATCCTTTATTGTCATACATTCCATGCTAAGTGCAAAAACGAGATCATTGTTGGTACAAGTCACAATGCTAACACTACTCATACGTCCAAACTGTGTAATACTTTTTCTCCCCGCAATCCTAGTTATTATAAAAGGAAATGGGTTTCTAGAATTCTTTTAACTATTTGTCATGGATCACAAGTGATTCATATTGACTTATTTGAGTATTTTTTAGTTCGAAAGCAAAGTAGCGAGATTTAATCGATAGTTAGCCGAAGGACAAAATCTTTTAAAACGGCTTCTCATGTATCTCCTTAAGTTCATATCTTGGCATAACTCGTTTCACGATTTAAGACCTTTCTCGGACCGATATTTGGCATGTACTTCATACTTCAAATCTTGGGAAGACGTTCTTGAAATTATGGTCTTCTCTTCATATTTTGGAATTTCTTCACTTGACGTTTTTGTGAGATTCTTCATAGACCACGACTTCGTCATTTTTCTTCAATCTTTATTTTGGACTTTGATATACAACGATCCGCCTCCTTTTCGGACTTGGATATATTTATCCTCATACCTTGTAAGGGTCTTTTTGGATAGACTTTCTCCATGATCTTTAGGGGAGTAATTGCTTTTCTTCGTGTGTCTTGATCCTTCATATTGATTTAGAATAATGATACTTCACATCATCTTGGATCTTTAGCAACAAAATAGAGCTCCTCATGCCTTGTTAGGGCCTTTTTGGATCTTCACCAATCTTCGCGTCCCGCTTCAATAAGCTATGCCTTGGCTATGAACTCTATTCAACCCCGAGGAACTTTTAAACGATCTTGTGCTAGAAGCTAAGTAACCTTTCAAATCGTACGACCTTACTTATTGCGATTATTTTTTTTCCTAATGCATTAATCTTATGGGAGAAAAATCCACAATTAAAAACATATGAGTTTTTGAGAGAACATTTTCATGTTCTACGTTTAGCATGATCACTTGTCTAACTCTATCATCTCTCATTCTTCACTATTTAAAGACCTCTAATTAAAGAGACTCATGAATACTTAGCCATGCAACTAAAAATTTAGCCAAATTTAGATTATCTTTCATTAAGACTATTTCAAATCAAAGTTTTGGGTTTTCAAGCCACCTATAGGATCTTGCACTTTCTTGGACTTTTTCAAGTTTAGAGAATGCATTTTATAGTTCCCTTGATAAGTGACTTTCTAGGATCAATTATAGGAACTTGCGAAAAGTTCTTGTTCTTAACCCGAATGAGCTAAGACTTTCGCGTTTTAAAGTTCCATATATAAAAGTCTAGCAAAAATTGAATTGAGCGGGTTGAGGAATGTAAAGGGCTCCAAATTCCCATCAAGTAAAAAATTAGCTCTTATTCTACCCATCGGAAAATATAAATTCGTGTCTTAAAAACACTTATGAAAACTAAGAAAAATATTAAAATTTGGCCATTTTAGCCTTATTAGCAACAAAACAAACAAAACATTGAAAGTTGGAAAACGTGAGGGCGTAGCAAAGCAAGTATCTATTCACCCCCCCCATACTAAAAGTAAACATTGTCCTCAATGTTTTGAGTCTAAAGGTGGAGCACCCCCAATACTAGAGACGAAGAATCAAATGCTTAGGATCTAGTATGGAAAAGGTGATCAACAATATATCTAAAGCTGTTTATTAATTATGCTAAAAGATAATTGTTAGAACAATAAAGGATATGTCATGGATTTGCGAAAAACTTCTTCAAGCAAACAATGGAGGCTCACGTAAACGAACATGAGAGTCTTCAATCGTAGATGATGATGATGATCTAGATAACACAATCACAAACAACCACGAGACAACGAGTTGGAAAGGCACAAATACCCTTTCATTATTTATTAGAAAGCATAAAAGATAAGCATGGGATTTCCCCCATGAGGCACCTCGTTTTTGATTATCGAGTCAAGAGCTCGACTCGATCCCCTAAAAATGTGAACATTTAGGGAAAATCATGGTATGGTCAATTTTTGATGGGGCTTACATGATAAAAAAAGGCCCAAAAAGCAACCGGTATTAAGAACTAAGTCCGTTAGTGATGCAAAATACCGGGATCGAAGATGGCGTCTTCGTTTTCATTGGATAAACAAATCAACGCCACTTCAACACGTGCCATAAACTCAAAGAGTTTGAAGAAAAAAGATAAGAAGTAGAAGGGTGGGACAATTGGTAAGACAAAAGTTCGAGCTACTCGAGGTACACTCGCGCCAAGCAAATAGATATAGTTTCCATTTATTGCACACCGAGATTTCCATTTATAATAGATTCCGGGATCGAATATCTTGTCCTCGGTGGACAAGGATGAAGGAACATAAGGGGATTACCCATACTAAAACCACACAAAGCATCGTCAAAAGGAGTAGACGAGCTTGTAGCACTCAAAACACGTGGTGATGACGGAGTTAGATTTCTAGAAAAATCAATTAAATCACATTTAAAATCATTTCCTTTTTTACCTTTTAAACTCTCCTTATGAAAACCCTTTTTGATTATGTCGAAAATATTTGGTGTTTCTAAGACGATGTCAGTCACACTAAAAATTCTCACATTTGAAAACCGTTTTGGTTTTGGTGGTGGTAAGTTCTCAAAACATTTATCGACAAAGAAAACCTCCCCATCGGGGTCAACATATTCGTCATCCGAAAGATCTTCCGTAGAAACCGTCAACTTATCAACACTTTTCAAGAATGAATGTTCGAGATGAGGCGAAGGATTTTTTGATTCAAGTATTGACGGTCTCTCCTTTGTAGGCTTTACAATCATAACCTCCACCGGCGGAGGAAATGGTGAATTGTTTTTTGCGACATTTCCCAAAACTCTTGGGGAAAATTCTTTTCAAACGACATTGGTTGAATTACCATGGTTTAATGTTGTAATAGATTAGACATGAGAAAGATTGGAGTTTTGTGTTGCATTGATGACAAGTTCTTCCTCATTGAAACGAAGGGTGATTTTTCGAGCATGAACATCAATAAGTGCTCTTGACGTATCCAAAAATGAACGACCCAAAATGAGAGGAACTTTTCGATCGATAGGAATGTCTACATAGATAAAGTCAACGGGATAGTAAAACTTTCCGACTTTAACAAAAACGTCCTCGGCTACTCCTCATGCTAAAATCGTAGAA
Organism: Glebionis coronaria; assembly: GCA_025667525.1. Classification (NCBI taxonomy): domain Eukaryota; kingdom Viridiplantae; phylum Streptophyta; class Magnoliopsida; order Asterales; family Asteraceae; genus Glebionis; species Glebionis coronaria. The sequence continues at coordinate 243,957,184 of CM046876.1, forward strand.
TGATCGACCATCTCGATAGACATGTTCGAAGGAGTAAGAGCCGGAAGTGAAAGCGATTTGAAAACCTCTAGAGGCATTAAATTAATACTAGCTGATGAGACTTATACATGGTCTCATCGTCCAAATCGGGCTTAAAATGCATAAAATATCATTAAATATGCCAAATATATGCTCGTGTTTGTTACTTGTGTATTTTTAGGTACGTATATTGAGGAAATGGCAAAAGATCACAAGAATCATTCAAAAACGAACACGGGAAACGAAGCCGCACAATGAACCGGGCCCAAGTTTGGATTTTGCAAAAAGACCCTTGAAGAATTGAAGATTGGCAACTTTAGTCCCTCATCTTTGAAAAACTTGTCACAAATGACCCTCCAAATAGTTATTTGTACAAGTATGGTCCTTATTTTTTGAAGATTGTACAAGACCAATCCTTGAAGAATCCAAGAATGTACAAGAAAGCCCTTGTTAAAAGTTTTTAAAGGTTTTGTGCCAAAAATGACAAGATGGCAAAAGTTGTTATATGCAAATTAGGCGTTGACAAGCTTTTTATACAAAGTGCAAGGAAGAAAGAACTTTGGGGGCCAAAACTGCCAGACACTTAAACTTCTCCCAACCAATCAACCATCCACCTCAGCACCAACAACCAACCACAACCCTCCACTTCACCACCCCCCTCCCACGTCACAACCCACCACCACTTAAATACTGATTTATTTAATCAATATTAATCCTTCCCACCAAAACACCAATTTGAATTAACTAATCCCCCAAAATGGATTAAACTTTCCTTAAACACCACATAAACCCTAAACCCACCCAGGTCCAATTAACCTTATTTCAAAGGGTTTTTACCCAATTCCCTCTAGAATGTTGATTAACCTCACTCTCACTCAAACCCACTTCACAAAACGCCACAAGACACACCCATGTGTCTTGTGGGACCCTCCCCTGCACCCATCACTTTCCCTCAAAACCCTAAACCCGACCAAACCAACATCCCAGATCATTTCCTTTGTCCCCAAGTTCAAATGGATGGCCAAGATTACTTTCCACAGCTGGCTACAACAACAAGGTCACATGGGCACGAATTTTGACCATTTTCAGTCAAAGAACCAAGGGCTTTATAGGAATTCCATTAGCTAGGGTTTTAGTAGCACTGGAAGGTTCCTAGTTAGCTTATAAAAGGAGAATGCAGGTTATGCATATCCCTCTTGTTCCAGATTTTACTCCAAAAAATTGTAATTCCTTTTTAAAGAAATTAAAGTTGGTATTTTGATTTAAATGTAATTCCTTTTACTGTTTTTTAAAAGTTGGTATTTATTTGTTGAGTAAAATCTGAGTTCCATTCATATTTGTTCAAAACATTTCATGTTTTGAAAATTTTTTAGAAAAGTTTCTGAAATTGGTAACTTGTGGTAAAATTTTGTATTGAGGTTTGATTTTCTGGATTGAAAGTTGTTTGTTTAAGGAGTATTTTGGAAGAAAATACTTGGAATGTTTTTGAGAAAGATTTGAAAAAGGTTTTTAAGGAAGAAAGAAAACAGAATATAGTATTGTGCTTGTTTTTTTCCATTTTTTTCTTAGCAGATCATTGAAGCTTGTTTGATAAAGGTCCTGCATAGACCCGGGTCTATAAGGAGGTGACTTGGCAGACACAAAGGGACCTGGATGTGGGTCCCTTGAGGTAGAAAAATCCCTTCCATTTTCATTTTTTAGTTAAATTGGAGTTTTATGTGAATCTGCATGAAATAGGTTGTTTGTTTGTTTTAGTTGTTGGATTTTGCTTATTTGTTGGTTTCATGCATGTTTAGAATGATTAGAATCAGTATGGTTAAGTTTTGTGAAGTTTTTGTTTGAGAAATATTTGATTTCAGAATCCTAAGGGGTTTTTGGATTTGAGTTTTAAGCTAAGAATATTGAGTGCTTTTGGTTTAAAAATCACCTAGACACACTTATTAGGTTGCTGACATATGTTATGCGTATTTGAGTATGTGTTTGTTGAAGTTTTAACCAAAGTTGCATGAAAAAAGTTCAAAAAGATAGCATAAGTCTGATATGCCATTTTTCTGCTTGTTTTAGGTATAATTGAGCCATCAAATCTTGAATCCTTCTAGATATCAAGCTTGTTTAGGATTGTGTAGGGTTTTATTGTCATTTGGTATGCTTGTATGCTAATCTTGAAGGTTTGAAATCCAGTTGTGTGTCAAGTGCATCAGTTAAAACACTCAGACCTGCTTATTGCCTTAATCAGTAACTATTTGGTGTCTTTTGTGCTTGATTTTGCTTTGTACTTGTTTGATTTGTGCTTATTTTGACTCCCTACACTCAAACTGAGTGTAGGGGTGCCTGCTTGTCCAATAAATCACCACCAAATCATCAAACCAAGTCCTCTTGGTTCTATATTCACAAGTGAAAAGGTCACTTGTGTTCATCAGAAACCAAGTGCTCTCCTGGGCACGTTTTGCTTTGAATTTGGCTTAATCTTTGATAATTTTGGAATTGTGTTTGTGTTTTGTGGATAAAAAGGTTACTGGATTGTGTTTCCAAAAGCTAAAAAGAAAAAAAAAATAAATTATCAAAAAGGACTGGTCAGGACTCGAACTTGCGCCATCCTCCTCACAACACAAACAAGCTACCATTGCGCCCTAGGGTCTTTGACTACTAGGGTTGCAATTGTATTATACTTAAGGTGATTTTCATTTGGGCTTTTTAATATAAGCCGTAGCTTATTTTGGTTATTTCAGCTTATTTATTAAGCTTATTTGGTCTAGCTTATTTTTCCTAGGACTTAATTAAGGTTTAGGACTTTTCTGTTTTAAAATTTTATTTTTCCCTTTATTTATTTATTTATTAGGATTATTTTTAGATTAAATTTTAGAAAGTAATTTAAAAATAGTAAAAAGTATTTTAAAAATCCAAAAAATAGTTTTTAGGTTTTAATTTATATTTTTGAGGTTTACATTCCAAAGTTTTCAGAAAGTCTTATTTTTAATTTTATTTGATTTTAGGGTTTTTTAACAACTTTAAAAATTAATATAAAAATAAATAAAAGGTTTTAGGAACTTTTGATCACATTTTTGTTCTGGTTACATTATTTAGGATTTTTGGTAATTTTTTAGAATTTATTTAAAAACTTTTTATTTTTTTGATTATTTTATTATTATTTTATTATTAAAAATTCAAAGTTTTATTTTTTTTCTTTTTTCATTTTTCCTAGGTTATAGACATATAATTAGGAACTTTGTCACTTTCAAAATATTTTTTAGGCTTTTCATTTAATTTTTAGAATTAATTTCAGTTTTAATAGATTTTAATAGTTTTTAGGAGTTTAAAAATAGTTTAAATTGGTTTTAAAATTTTTAAAAATAGTTTTTAGCTTAATTAGGTCATTTTTGAGGTTTACAAACTATAAGATCTTGTTTAGGGCTTTTTAATAATTATAAGTAATTTTTAGGGCTTTAATTAGCATTAAAAAGTCATTATTTAATTAATTAAAAGGTTTTAGCAAGTTTTGATTTTTTGTAAACTCTTAGAATTTTATTGTGGATTTTTAGTAATTTTTAGGAATTTTACGTTAAAATTTTAATTTTGGTAGTTTTTTAAGTTTCTACGTCTTAACTTTCTAGTAGTGGTTTTTGTCAATTTTTATTTTTACGTCTTCGTCATTTTCTCTTCTCTTTTCTTCTTGTTAATAAAAAAACATTAATCATCAATCCAATTCATAACACACGTGCCTCCTCGAGAGAACGATCCCCATTTGGGTCATAACTTGTGGTTTTCCTAAATCACTCGTTAATACTTACCACTTTTACCTTGTTTTCCTAAACAAGTGTATTTCTACCACTATCATTTTTGGCGCCGCTGCCGGGGAGGCGTGTTGTGTTTTGATTGAACCATTGTTGTTTTTTATATTAGCCATAATAGTATTTGTATTAGTAGCACTCTACTAATACGTATTATCGTTTTTTGGTTTTTGTGTGAATATTATTACTATATTATATACGTAGAACAATAAATACACAAGTACTCCAAATACGTGAGCAATCACAACCTTGATTCGGGATTTCATCACTCGATCATTGTATTCGAATCTCAAACCAAAGAAAAAGGCAAAAATAGATAAATACTTTCGTGAAGCTTAATTTTGATAATACAAACTATAAGGTGGGTATAAGGCGGTTGTATTTCACGACCTAAAGGAAAAAGGCTCTTAAGTGCTTCGCGCCGCCTCGTTTCCTCCGCTTGCTTGTGCGTATTTGATTTTGAGAGTGAATCGAGGGTTTTGCCGCCCAAAGTATTATTACATATCATATATATTTTCTTGGTTTCTATTGATTAAACCCTCTTGAACGATTTGGTGTTCCACCATCGTTCTAAAGTCATCGAAGGCGTTCACTCCACGTGATCGTTTTCATTCCTTGAGGCTTCTTTAATCAAGAGATTTGATTAAGGAGGAGATTTGTGGACTTTTTGTCTACTTAATACATTCACCAATTTCCAAAAAAGGTTAATACAATCAAAAACCACAAAAAAATTGAAAAATTAAAAATACCAAAAAGAATCATCTTTGCTCGTCTCCTCGTTGTACGTGACGTTTATGCTCACTCGTAATCAAGCAAAACGTGCACGTAAACGAAAGAACAAAACTCCCACTCCAACTCATTCTAGTGAGGAGTCTCCTATTGACGAACCCATTGTACGAGAAGCACCAACCATGGCAAATCGAACTATGATGGAGTTACTTCAAGCACCCACCGAGGGTTATGGAGAAGCTATTGTGATTCCCGCAATCCTTGCGGAGAATTTTGAGGGGAAAACGGGTTTGTTGTCCATGATCCAAAACAACAAATTCCGTGGTGATGAGAAGGACAATCCCCACAACCATATCCGCCAATTTAATCGTCTTACCGCCACGTGCAAATTTAAGGATGTCTCGAATGACTCGATTAAGATGATGCTTTTTCCGTATTCCTTAGCGGGGCCTGCTAAAATTTGGTTAGAGAAAGAGCCACCCAATTCTATATTGACGTGGAAGGATCTCGTTTCAAAATTTGTGAACCAATTTTTTCCGCCCTCTAAGACTACGCATTTGAAAAATGAGAATTCTAAATTTTCACAAGAATCAAATGAAAGTTTTTCAACGGCTTGGAATAGGTTTAAGGAGATGTTACATGAATGTCCTCATCACGGTTTTTCCGACTTGCACCAAATTGACACGTTTTACAATGGACTTAATGATCATGAAAGAGATTATTTAAATGCCGCCGCGGGTGGTAATTTTTTGTGTAAAACGGTTGAAGAAGCTTTGGTCATAATTGAGAATAGGTCTAAGGTTTTTAGCCCTCGTCACACACCGAGTGTTGCCAAAATGGGCTCATCATCGTCTCGTAGTATCAATGCCTTACAAGATGAAGCTAATGAAGAAAATCGATTTTTTGATAGATTTGCTAACCTTATGTCCCATTGGAAAGCTCAAGAAGCTTCCAATTCCGCTTCGGTTAAAGCGGTTTCTAAGAGTTGTTTGTCGTGTGGGGGAGCTCATGATCTTTCCGAGTGCATTACCGCGGATGGTAACACTTCGAATGCTTTTGTAGCCACGGGAACTTATAACCAAATCGGTCAAGGTTCTCGTTCAAATCAAGCTCCACCAAATCAAAATGCTAATAATTATCGCAACAACAATCAAGGTGGAAATTACCAAGGAAATCAAAGAAATTATAACAAAGGTAATTACCAAAGTGGAAATGGGCAAATTTCAAACCAAAACCAAAACCGTGATTTTCAAAACAATGCCCAAGGTTTTCAAAACGATCACACCAAAAATCTTCAAGGAGAATTTTTGAATTATGCTAAGGCTAATGATGCTAAGTTTGACAACATGCAACGTGAAATGGTTAGCTTAAGGTCCGAGTTGAAAAACGAGCTTAAAACGAACTTGCTAATGAACTTAAAACTCATGCTAATAAAATGGAAGGAAATGTCACATGACTCCAACAAAATCAACAAAAAATGGAGCAAGGACAACATGAGATTAAGCAAGAGTTGTTAAAAGCGGATGCTAGGCAATCTAAGTTTGAAGACCGAATGGCTAAAATGTTTGAAGCTATCATGTGTAAACCTTCTTCTTCGGGTGGTCTTCCTAGTGATACCATCGTGAACCCGAAAGGAGAATTGAAGGTTGTTACTACTCGTAGTGGTAAAACTTTCAAAGAACCCATTTCTCGTCCAAGTACTTCTATGGAGAAGGAAAAAGAGAAAGAACCCGAGGTTGTGGTTGAAAAGGAGCACATTACAAGCCCACGAAGTACCGCTCAAACCACACCTACGGTTGAACCTACACCTATCATGGAACCCGAGATTCCAAGGCCAATGCCTATGCCTACTATGCCCCAACCCACACCACCTTTACCCTACCCTTCAAGACGAGACAAGGAAAAGGCACAAGAACGAAATAATTATCAATTTGAACTTTTTATGAAAATGTTTCGTGACTTGCATTTCAATATAAGTTTTGCCGACGCCTTAGTCATGATGCCTCGATTTGCCGCGAACTTCAAAAGTATGTTGAATAACAAAGAAATATTGCAAAAATCGTCTAGTTGTTCTTCGGTTTTTCTAAGCCGCATACCTCAAAAAGTCGGTGATCCTGGAAAGTTTTTAATCCCATGTGCTATCCAAGACATGGAAGAATGCTACGCCTTGGCCGATCTTGGTGCTAGTATTAATTTGATGCCTCTTGAGATTTTTAAATCGCTCAATCTTCCAAATCTAACTCCTTCAAGAATTTCAATCGAAATGGCCGATCATTCTACGATTCTAGCTTGTGGAGTTGCCGAGGACGTCTTTGTGAAAGTTGGAAAGTTCTACTATCTTGTAGACTTTATTGTTGTTGACATTCCCATCGATCCTAAAGTTCCGTTAATTTTAGGTCGATCTTTTTTGGATACCTTGAGAGCACTTATCGATGTGCATGCAAGAAAAATCACTCTTCGTTTCAATGAGGAAGAGCTCGTCATTAATGCAACCCAAAACTCCACTCTTTCTCATGTGTATTCCATCACATCTTTGTATAATGTCAATTCCACCAAAAGCATTTGCAAAAAGATTTCAAATAGAGTTTTAGGAGTTGTTGATAAAAATGAAGTTCCGTCCCCTCCGCCGGTGAGGTTAAGAGTGTTAAGCCTACGTTTCCAATCTCGAGTGATTCTTCGGATGATGAATACGTTGATCCCAATGGGGAGGTTTTCTTTGTTGACAAAAGATTTGAAAACTTGCCACCACCTAAGCCAAAAAGATTTCAAAATGTGAGAATTTTTAGTGTGACTAAATTGTTTTAGATACACCAAATATTTTTGACATAATTAAATCGGGTTTTCACAAGGAGAGTGTAAAAGATGAAAAAGGAAAAGATTTTGAATTGAATTTAAAAGATTTTTCTACAACTCTAACTCCGTCATCACCGCGTTTATTGAGTACTACAAGCTCGTCTTCTCCTTTTGACGATGCTTTGTGTGGACTTAGTGTGGGGGAATCCCCTTATGTTCCCTCCCCTTTATCCACCGAGGACGAGATATTTGATCCTGGAATTGATTATATAGGGAAATCTCGGTCTTCCACCGATGCAATAAATGGAAAATCTTTTCATTTGATTGGTGCGAGTCTACCTCGAGTAGCTCAATGTTTTCATGACTTACCCATTGTCCCACCCTTCTATTTCTTCTCTCCTATTTTCTTGAAACTCTTTGAGTTTGTGTTGACTATCCTTGAAGTGGCGTTGATTTGTTTTTCCAATGAAAATGAGAACGCCATCTTCGATCCCGGTATTTTGCACCATCAAAGGACTTAGTCCTTTATACCGGTTGTTTTTGGGCCTTGTTTATCATGTAAGCCCCACCAAAAATTGACCACACCATGATATCCCTAAATGATCACATTTATGGGGATTCGAGTCGAGCTTTTGACTCGGTTATCAAAAACAAGGTGCCTCGTGGGGGAGACCCATGCTTATCCATGTACATATTATTGCTTTCTAATTAGTTTAATGTAAGGGGATTTGTGCCCTTCCAACCTTTGTTCCGTGGTTGTTTGTGCATTGTGGTTTTTAGATCATGATCTTCACGATTGGAGCCTCTCGTGTTCGTTTTATGGGAGCACTCGATCGTTTGCTTTAGAGACCTTTCCCAATATCCACATGATATATCCTTTTATGTTCTAACCTTAGGTTTTTAGCACACTTCATAACCGGCTATTAATTTAATGGTTACACCCTTTCCATGCTAGATTAGGCATTCGACTACGTCTCTAGTATGGGGGTTTTGCACCCCTAGACTCGAAACATTGAGGACAATGTTTAACTTTAGTATGGGGGGTGAATAGATACTTGCCTTGCCAATCCTTCACGCTTTCCAAAGTTTATCGTTTTGTTTATTGTTTTGTTGCAAAATAAGGCTAAAAATGGCCAAATTTTAAAAATTTTCTCATGTTTTTATAAGTGTTTGAAGACACGAATGTAGATTTTCCGATGGCGAGAATAAGAGTAATTTTTGACTCGACCGTGCGTGTTGAGCACTTAGCTTTGATTCCTTAACTTCACATTAGGCTAAGTCTCTTAAATGAGGACGAGAAATGATAGAGTTAATTATAAGTTACTATGCTAAACGTAGAGTACTCGTATTCTTTCAAAAACTCATGTGTTCTCATTGTTTGCCTATTCTCCCTTCGCTTGTAAATATTTTTTGCTTAATAAATATTGACTTAGCGGTTTAGTTAGGATTGTTGGGTTTCTAGTCTTTTCTAGTATCTTCCGTGTAATTAAATTGGGAACACATTAAGGTATCACCAGCGTCACGGTTTTGAAGTATTGGCACCCCAATAATCGAAAGCTTCACCCAATAATAAGATTTCAAGTGCTCACCTAAATCTAGCAAACAATTTGAAGCCCCACAAGGCCTAAAATCTATGCAAAATTGAAAGTGAATTAAGCCTTAATCTTCGAAGCTTTAAAGATCCAAAATTTGCTTTAGCGTGAGGATATACGTTTTTGGCTAATAAAACCACCGATGAGGCGGATAATAAAAGGCAAGGCAATACCGAAGTCATAATAAAAGCTTCATGGCGAAGTTGAATAAAAGATGGAGGTAAACCAAAG